>CM075675.1:89241217-89863717 GCA_037962975.1 Clitoria ternatea
TATTATATCCTTAATCTCACCCCCCTTTACCTTGATTTGCTACCAAAAGTGAATTCGCTCTGCGCCTCCAAGTTCTAACAAAATATTAATACTAATTTATTTCAGTATAAGCTTAAGATGAAAATTAAGATTGCTATCAGAATGATATATAGTAAATGTGCATAGTAATAATAAATAGTAACGGTAAATGGTAAGTCATTAATAGTAACGGTAAATAGTAATTTTTGAATAGTAATAGTAAATAGTAAATTGTGAATAGTAACTTTTTGAATAGTAGTGGTAAACGGTAAATCATGAACAATAACAGTGAATAGTAAATTTTGAATAGTAACGGTAAATAGTAAATTTTAAATAGTAACAATAAATAGTAAATTGTGAATAGTAACTTTTTGAATAGTAGTGGTAAATGGTAAATCATGAACAATAACAGTGAATAGTAAATTTTGAATAGTAACGGTAAATAGTAAATTTTGAATAGTAATAGTAAATAGTAAAAATAACACAGTGATAATTTATTTTTACTATAGTAACTTATTGATAATAGCACTAGTATATCAATGGTTTAAGAGTGCTAAAAAAAATAAACTAAAATTATAAAAATAATATAGAAGAAAGTTATTACCTTACACCTCCGGCAGAACTTCTTTTTACCAAAAGAATTTACTCTCCACTAATTTCTTACGCACTATCTCTCTAGATTCTCTCTCTAATTTTTGTGTGGAAATGTTGTAAATGAGCCATCTATTTATAGGAAGAAAATTTCACTATTTAAGATTATTTAATTATTTATTTTACTATTCATGATGTAAGCGATGATGTAATTAAGCGATGATGTCGACAGTGGCATTTTGGTTATTAAATGAAAGGTTAAGGGTATTTTTGTCATTCTAAAAAAATGAAAAAAATATAAAAATTCCAAAAATTTATAAATTATATAACAATCAAAAAGTTCTAAAGAACTATAATTAAATTCCTTTGAAATTTTATTTTAAATAAGAAATAACAAAATTAGGGGTGTTACACTAAGGGACAAATAGTACACTATGTAGTGTACGATTCTGGCACACGACGTGGGAGGAACCACGTCCCTCGCGAACGTCCCCTGGCAGTTGTACCCTGTACTTTCTGTCAGGTGACGTGGATGCTTTCCGGTGCACGAGGTGACTACCTGATCATACCGGTATAGGGAGGGCCCCTGATACGGGACATTGGTAGCATAGTGAGGATGAATAAAATTACATCCCTGTCCTGGTACCTGTATCAAGACCGGATCAACAGTTATTGCAAGAAAGTGAGTAATGAAGGTCATCTTTGGTGCATTGGTGGTTATGAAAGGAATTCGAAAGAACAATAATTTGTATTACTATCATGGTAGTATAATTACTGGGATTGATGTAACAACTTTTAGTGAGGACAGTGAAATAGAGCTACTAGATTATGGCATAGACATTTGGGGTATACTGGAGAAAAATCCTTGAGCTTACTTGCAAAGCAGGGATTGTTGAAAGGAGTACGTGCTTGCAAATTAGACTTTTGTGAGCATTATGTCAAGGGGAAATAGATAAGAGTAAAATTTGGGACTGCAATCCATAATACACAAGGGATTCTGGATTATGTTCACTCTGATGTATGGGGGCCTTCCAAAACGGCTTCTTTGGGAGGAAAACATTACTTTGTTACTTTTGTGGATGATTTCTCTTGGAAGGTGTGGGTGTATACTATGAAGACTAAAGATGAACTGTTGAGACTTTTCCTTACATGGAAAAAGATGATTGAAACTCAAACAGGCAGGAAGATCAAACGACTTCACACAGACAATAACGGAGAATACAAGAATGATCATTTCCAAAAGGTTTGTGATGATGAAGGTATTGCTCGACACTTCACAATCAAGGAAACACCGCAGCAGAATAGAGTGGCAGAATGCATGAACCGGACACTGTTAGAGAAAGTTTGATGCATGTTGTCCAATGCTGGTTTGGGCAAACAATTTTGGACTAAAGCTTTGATGTATGCTACAAACTATGATTCCTTGCATGTGTTTGCCATCAACTGGAATTAATGGCCTGACACCATTTGAAAAATGGTGTGGGAAACATGCTACAGACTATGATTCCTTGTATGTGCTTGGATTCACTATTTTTTGCCATGTTAAGGAATTCAAGCTAGATCCAAGAGCTAAAAAGGCTCTATTTATGGGGATCTCATCTGGAGTAAAAGGATATCGTCTCTGGTGCTTGGAAACAAAGAAGATAATTCATACCAGGGATGTTACTTTTGATAAGTCTACCATGTTGAAGAAGGTGAAACCGGTAGAGGAAAGTCCAAAGCAGGTGGAGTTTGATAGAAAAATTGTTATTCCAGCTATAAATACAGAGACAGATGAAAATACTCCTATGGTAATAGAGGAGTCTAGTAAAGAAGAGGTTTCGACTCAAGAACCTCCCTAGCAACTCTCGTCATCATCAGAGCCAATTGCAAAACGTAAAGGAAAAAGATTTAGTAAAGTTCCTCTACGTTATACAAATACAGTGGCTTATGCATCCCCAATTGCAATTGAAGATATTTCTGCCACTTATCATGAAGCAATCCAAAGTTTAAAAGAAGATAAGTGGAGAATTGCAATGAATGATGAAATGCAATCCCTTCATAAGAATCAAACATGGAGACTAGTCAATCTTCCGAAAGGAAAGAAGGCAATTGGATGTAAATGGGTGTATGCAAAGAAAGATGGATTTCCTGGGCAAAGTGATGTTTGCTACAAAGCAAGATTGGGGGCTAAAAGCTATGCTCAAATAGAGGGAATGAAGTATTTCCCCAGTTGTAAAGCACTTCTTTGTCAGAATATTGCTTGCTTTGGTAGCACAAATAAATCTGGAACTTTCTTAATTAGATGTAAAAACTGCATTTTTACATGGAGATTTGGAGGAGGAAATCTATATGACCCAATCTGAAGGGTTTAAAGTTGCTGGAAAAGAGAAAATGGTTTGCAAACTTGAAAAATTGTTGTATGGTTTGAAGCAATCTCCAAGGCAGTGGTACATATGATTTGATAAGTTTATGATGGAGCAAATTACGCAAGCTACAAGATGGATCCTACATTTATCTCCTTTTGTATGTTGATGATATGTTGATAGCATCCAGAAGTCATAAGGAGATTGAGCACTTAAAAGCTCAAATGAAGAAGGAATTTGAAATGAAGGATCTAGGAGAAGCTAAGAAGATTCTTGGCATAGAGATAAGCAAAGATAAGAAATTGGGGAGGCTTTGTTTGAAGCGCTTTGGGGTTAATGAGAAATCAAAACCAGTTAGTACTCCACTTTCTCCTCATTTCAAGCTCAGTTTATCATTGTCTCTGAAGACTAATGTAGAACGGGAATACATGAAAAAAGTACCGTATGCTAATGTTGTGGGCAGTTTAATATATGCTATGGTGTGTACAAGACCAAACATTTCCCAAGCAGTTGGAGTTGTCAGCAGATATATGCTTGATCCTGGCAAGGAACATTGGCAAGCTGTGAAATGGATTTTGTGGTATATTCTAAATACTATAGATGTTGGATTAGTATTTGAGAAGACCCAGCAAGATAGAAAATGTGTAGTTAGATACTGTGATTCTGACTATGCAAGTGATTTGGATAAGCGTTGATCAACTAATGGTTATGTCTTTACTCTTGCTAAAGCACCAGTAAGTTAGAAGTCTACCTTACAGCCAACAGTGGCTTTGTCTACCACATAGGCAAAGTATATGGCAGTTATAGAGGCCGTTAAGGAAGTAATTTGGCTTCAAAGTCTACTTGATGAACTTGGAATTGGGGAAAAAGTAGATGGAGATACATTGCGATACTCAGAGTGCCATTCATTTAGTAAAGAACCAAGTTTATCATGCAAGGACGAAGCACATTGATGTTCGTCATCACTTTGTATGAAAGATTCTGGAAGAAGGTGGAATACTACTTCAGAAGATTCCAACAGCAGAGAATCTCACAGATATGTTGACAAAGGTGGTGACAGCGGTCAAGTTTTAACACTGCTTGGACTTGATCAATATTGTTAAAAGTTGAAGATCAACAAGACACCATTATTGTTTGAGAGAAGAGTTTGAAATTGTAAAATGTGGAAACTTCCCAAGGTGGAGATTTGTTATTTGTGGGAAGTCCCACATTGAAAATTTTGAAAGGGGGAGGGACCTTCCCAGCTTATATAAGGAAACTCCCTCCTATAGTTTTATTTATTCCAACAAGAGCTTAATTAATTTTAAGGGCTTTTATTTATTTTTTCTCTCCTTTTGTAATGTTTCTAGAGTGAAATATTAATTGAGTGGTGTTCGAGGACGTAGGCAAAATTAGCCGAACCTCGTTAAATTCTGGTGTTCTTTATTGGTTATTTAATAACTTTATTTTTAGTAGCTGTTGTGAGTTATTGTGCTATTAATTGCATAGAAAATTCTAATTAAGGAGTTTGGGTATTAAGTGAGACCGTTTGTGACCCCTCCAGTCTTTCCTGGGAATTAGTAAATACAATTTTTAGTATAATTATTTACACACTACAATCAAAGATGGGTGAAATATTATTTTAATTCCACGATAGAAATACTATGCTAAATAAACTTTTTAGCATTGACAATCCAAAATGCAGATTAAACGCTTTTGACTAGCTATCATTAGTCTTATTTGGAACCCCAAGTCTAGTCATAACCTGCATGGTGCATATGCACTTATCATTAACTCGTAATTAATCATACTATTAGTGATGGTAACCACCATTAGGTTCTTTTTAGTCTCCGGGTGAATGTAACAACCAAATAGCTTTGGCGGGCAATTAAAATTACTCGTCCATGCATTTGTTGTACGATGATGAGACATGGAAAATAATACTAGTAATCATAATTAAAAAGGTAACAATAGCGGGGAGGTATTAATTTGTTGGTTGTTGCGGGGTCTCAATAACATGCATGGTGACAATGTACCTAGCCATTACTGTTAATTATGATCATAGATATTCCTTTTTCTCAACTGGCTTCCTAATGAATTCCTTGTCTATACTTGGTTGGAGTCAGAAATGATAGGATGGGTCGGTTCATTTTACCCATTAAAATTTTCTTTATCTTGTCAAAATAAATAAATTGTGATTCACCAACTTATTTAACCCGTAAAAAAATCAACAAAAAAGTAAGTTTAACCAAGCTCACTTTTCACCTCAGTAAACAGATCCAATTTAAATTTGAATGGATAACATATGAAGATTTTTTTCTCTTTAATAGGAGACCGACAAGCCTCATCAAGTTGGTCAGATATATGGACTAAATTTGAAAGTACTGATGGTTTGGTTCTAAAGTGATCACTGCAAAATGGACAATCCAATAAGTCATCGTAAATGAGTGTTGAAAGTTGAAACACACGATAACATTTAGGTGACTCAGCTTCCGTTCAGCCTAAAATGGTTTCCCACTTTCACTCTGTTGTCTGCGTGTTATCATTGTTCTTTTTATATATCTCTGGGATCTGTTGCTATGGTTTGTTTTTTTTTTGTTTATTTAATTCATTCATTAATTAATTTATTGTGAATGATATTTTTATTTTAAATACACGATGACAATTATCTTTTATGCTAAAGGTGATTGTACTCAATCAATCAGATATTATTATTGTTGTTGAAAACTGCCTCAATAAGATTCTCTAAAATAAGAGTGCCTATCAAGTCTTCTAAATACATTGATTATTCTTTAATCTCTATGATATTTATATATGCATGGTCGAGAATGTGAACCAGATGATTCTAGAATATATAATGGTCTAGCCTTATGGATGACCAACATGGTGGTAATGGTTTTGCTTTATGGGTTAACAAAGACTATCTTATTGAGCTTAATGGTATTCTCATGGGAGGGGGAATAATTAATATTATTATTATAAGTGATAAATCTTTTGTGTGAGTATTTAGTGTAATAACTATGTACACAGTGTCATGCATGGGCCCTTGCGTTAACAACAAAAATGATTAAAAACTCGTCACTAAATTTATTCAAAATGAATTTAGAATCAACAGTGAGATGATGCAAAATGTGGAAGGGAGGAAATTTAATCACAATCTTCCTTGATTTTAATGTAAAGAAACACACGTTGTTATTGCTTTTTTTTATCTCTCTCTGGAATTGTACACGGAGCTTCAAGGATACATGAAGTTTAGGTAATTAACAACTCTTGTTTTTACTTTCTATTTGCTTCCCTACCCTGTCGGTTAAGTCATTGGTCAGCGATAAAATTCACATGCATATCCAGAATTGTTACAATGAATGTGGCTTCAAATCAGTGTGTTTTACTGGCATGGATGATCGAAAATATCAAATGATAACTTTTCCATTCTTCCTCTTGGCTCTTTTTTTTTTTTATCAGCAAAGAAAAAATATATTAAAAAAGTATAACGGATACCTTAACTCATATACAAGAAGATTTCAAACCAGTGATAGCTACCCAGATAAATATAACATAGGCTCCCGGTACCAATCAATAAAGCCCAAAACAAAATCTCTCATTCGAAACCTTAACCATAACCAAGACCTATATTGAACCAACTCAAGCATTTTCACACCATTTGCAACTCCTCCTTTGAAAATGATATCATTACACATCTCCCAAATAATCCAAACTGTAGCAAACCACGTTACAGCCAACCCAAGTTGAATATTTTGTGTAACCCCATAACCCAAAGTACTTTCAAAATGATTCTTAGCACAACAGTGCACCACGGATGAGTAACCCAACCAGTTAAAACAGGATTGCGATAATAAATAGGAAATTTTACATGAAAAAAAAAAGATGAAAACAACTTTCTTCACATTCACCACACAATACACACAAATTAGTTGAAATATCAAATGCAATCCCACGTATACTCAAATTAACCTTAGATGGAAGTCGATCAAGAATTAATCTCCAGCTAAGTCCACCAACTTCTAAGAGCACAATGTTATTCCAGAATAAACTCACAAAGTGATGATCCCACTTAAGAACCTGCTGACTCAGAATGTTGTAAGCTGATTCACCAAAAACTGACCAGATGAAACACCTATCCAAATCCAAGAATCTTGTGTTGTCAAACGTAAACCACCAAAGTTCTCAAGGTCTTGAAGAAGAGATGATAATAATTCACTTTCCCAAACAAAGAAATCTCTTCGCTGCTTTAGATCTCATAACCATGTACCATCCACCCATGAACCCATATCAGCAATCATATCATTTTGCTGTAAAGACACTAAAAACAACATGTGATAACGAGACTTCAACGTAGTGTCCCCTAACCAACAATCAGTCCAAAACCTGATGTTTACCCCATTACCCACCATTCTCCTCACATTAGCCCGAAACCATCCAAACTCATCAGACATTTTCAACACACTCCCAAAATCCTGCCACCACCTAGATCCTTTCGTGAAAACCTCCCAATCCCCAGACCAAGCACCACACCCATAGTTTGACTTTAATCCTCTTGGCTCTTAATTATTATGGGATGCATATATATGATGAGTGGACAGATTCATTCATATTGATTATTTTGCCAACCAAATTATGCATGCAACATGCAGGGTCAGGTGGCATACACCATGAATGAATCCATTTGTTGGGTAGGAAAAGAACTACACTAAATTCACAAACAGCACAATAGCTAGCCGAATAAAATATAAATGATTGTCACTTTCACAAGGTACTCCTATTTTTCAGCAATCATGCTAACAAAATCATAAGCTAACTGAAACTCTGCATCCATATCGCCAAACCAACACTGAAATTTTGGCTCCGAAACCTATGCATAAATAATTAATTTTGTTTTCCCCCAAGTCATTGTTTTAACCAATTAAGAGAGGAAGAAAAAGAAAAACACTCCGTTGCAATTGTGATTTTCTTAATGTATTTTTTTTTCTATTTAAATTCCCATCGACTAACCTGCCTTTAAAATATGCTGGAAACAACATATTAAGGGCTACTTTTCTCTATTTTATTAAAAATGTAGAGGGAAT
This sequence comes from Clitoria ternatea, assembly GCA_037962975.1. Lineage (NCBI taxonomy): Eukaryota > Viridiplantae > Streptophyta > Magnoliopsida > Fabales > Fabaceae > Clitoria > Clitoria ternatea. Next base: position 89,249,235 of record CM075675.1, read on the forward strand.
TTTATACCTATAAACCTGCCTATATTATTTAGTGCATGCATTCCAAAGGACACAAAAACACACCAATCTAAGAAAGATTTAAAGCGCAACTAACACCTTTTGCTTTAGATGAAATTCAATACCAAATGAGCTTTAATCAAGTATACATACAACATTCAAGATTGAGTTCCCCGCCTACAAAATCTATGTTATCATAATGACTGCATTCGACCCCAAGACCTACCAAAAAAATTAAACTTTTTGGATTTGAATATGTAATACAATAAATTATTTTAAAACAATAATCTATATTATGAATTTAATTGTAAAATTTATCGGAATAAATTAAAAAAAATTATCTTAATATGTTATATGAAGTAACTTAGTTAACAACTTGTGAAAAATTATTTTTATAAATTATCTATAATTTCTTTCAAACTCGTCTTTACTCCTTTCATAATATAATTAAGTTACAATTCATCAAATCATTAAGACTAAAAGGTATTTATTTTTGTTGATGAAATTATTTTTTTAAAATATATCTCTAATATTAAATGATTGAAATAATGACTTATAAAAATAAATGTTTATCTCATAAATTTATGCTTATAATAAATTAGGATATAAAAGGAATTGTTCATTTAATATACCAGGAACTGATAATGTTGCTTATATTTTTTAAAAAATATTTTAAATTTTTATGGCTTATATTATGAAACAAACGAAACTATAAAATACTATAAACAAAAACACGTTATGTGTGTTTGTCATTTGAAAGTAAAGTTACTTGAAACTCGAACCATGGACAAGTTAAAATATTAGATGGTTTAGGGCTATCATATCATTAAATAATTCTAATACATTTTTGTTTAACAAATAATGAGATTAATTCAAACCATCATAAAATCAATGAAGTTGTAGACCAAAACAAATGAAGTTAGGTGAGACCCTTGTGAGCTAACCTACATGGGCCAACTAAATTTAGAATGGATTGGGCTTTGTCTAAACTTAGTTAATTGGGTTTCTTTTTATCACACCACTCTTTTTAAAACAATCATACCACACTGTTTTTTCCCCTTCAAAGTTAAGAATCTTTCGAGAATTAGTTTTCGTAATGTCTTTTCAATATCTGTAAAATAATTTCTAGATATTTATTTTGAGCGAATTTCAGATATAATTTCTATAAATTTTCAGAAATCAAATAAAATAATTTTCAAAATACAGTTTTTGAATATTAAAAAAAATTCCGAGGACTGGTGTTTTTTTCTGGAAAATCTAGAGTCTAGAATAGAATTCTCATGCAAAAAAATATTATATGAATAGGAAAAAAGGCTAGTAAATTAACAATTATCTCAAATTTAGTTAAAAAATTTCAATCTCATTTCATACTCAACAAGCTAAATAGAAGATGAGTCAACCTATCACAGATAACTTGTCTCATGTAATAGAAAAAAATTATTAGTTCCATTTAACAATATTAAATTTTGTATCATGATAAATTATAAACATCCATTTATTGTGATAACTTGTGGACAAACAACAAAAGACTGATGGAATAAGCTGTGTTACGACAAATCCTACCTCTAATATTCTGCATTAACAAATATTATTTTTTAAAAGTGGTTATTGATATTATTACACTATTCATGAACAGAAAAATCTGGTTCCGCTGGCTTCTGCAAAGAGGTAACTACTCCAGAATGTGTGTTGATGATGACCCTTGTCGAAGTTGGTGTTTCAGCAACTTGCAGATTCTCCTCCCTTGCCCTGAGTTCAGCACTTCCCTTCCTCTTCTTATGCCTTCTCCACGCCGCTTGAATGAAACACGCAGCCCATGTTCTCCACTGGTGCGAGTAAAACCTGAACTTATGCCTTAGTTGTTTACTGTGCAGTCTTCTGAACTGCGATGCAACGAATTTAAGGTCTTCTGCTATCAGCGCAAACGCCTCCACTTCTGATATGGCTTTCACTGTTCGAGTTGACGATGGCAGTGTCACGCTGGGCCCTGGGTCTAAGGCCCATGTTAGTAGCTCCTCCCCACAGAAATCACCTGGCCCAATACGACATGAGTTGAAGAATCCTACACGACCTCCGTTTGTGGTGTATGAATCAAGATGCCCTCGAATTATGAAGAGCATTTCATTCACTGGATCACCTTCTCGAACAAGATACGTTCCTTCTGTGCACAATGCAGGCTTTAGCCTTTCACATATTGCATCCAGCATCCTCTCATCCATTTGATCAAACAATGGCACCTGTTGTATTTTAACACGAAGAACTAGTATAGTGACTAAATCAATCTTTAGAAGACTTATTATCTTTATATTTGATTATTTACTCGAATCAGAATGAAGACTTCAAATTAAATCTTATGACTAAAGTGAAGGTTTACTCTCTAAGATGACTTACTCCTCGAACTAGATCAAGACAGAGATGGCGTTTGATGTCTCTGCGAAGATCGAGGGGAAGTCCTTTGAGGAGAGCTTCTTCATCTACTCCTCGTGTTGCCAGCCATTTATATTGATCATATTTGCGAACAGACTCTCTTAGTTCTGCAGGTAGTTGTCTGTGGTGCATCCATTGTTCTGTATCAGTTCTTTTCACTCTCCACTCTTCTAAGCGAACAGTAGTTGATTGGAGATATGTCTGCAACATTTGTTACCTTCTTTATTAATGCCAATTTAGATTATAAAAAAACAGCTAGTTAACTGTTCACATTTGGACATGGACCTATAATTCAACAAGTACTTAATATTTATGGCATGATGATACTAAAATATATGGACATAAATCTTGCATTTTAAAGTTAGTTAATTAACTACTAGCATTTGAACATGATAAAAAAAACAAAGACGTGATTTAATAGTGCTCACCTGCATATTACCAATCAGCAATGCAAAAAGAACCAATCCAAGGGTTGCAACAACAATGGCTACCATAATTTCTCCAACTAATGTGCTAGTAAGAAGGCCTTGTCCTAAAGAACTGCACCCTCCAATTAGAAGATAAAGGACTTTTAGTACTTATTGAAGAAAACAAGGTAACATGGTAATATTGTAGAACTTACCTCAGATTCCTTAGGCCCCACCACAGACAATAGAAGTACTTATTGAAGAATGCAGAGGATGTAACTTGAGAAGTCATGGCATCAGCGTATATACCAAACGGATAAAAATTAGCGTTTGGTGAACATAAATTTGTGATATTACTTGCTAAAAACCAAGAGATCCTGAGGGTATCTTTAACCCTGTGGCAATCAAAGAATCCATATTCACAAAATGACTTCTCCAGATCGCACACACTTCTCCAACATGCTTCTTGACGTTCAATTGATAGAAGGTACCAGCAAGCCCCTAAAATCTTTTTAAAATATTTCCCATTTGAAAACAAAAAAGAGAGGAATCAAATTTAGTATTTTAAATCTTCTGTATTATTATTATTTTTGTTAACTAGAAAATGAAAATGAAGTTTTCATCCACTTACATGGCTAGCCAACATGTAAAGCATCAGGTTGTAAGCAGCCCCTGCCCATGCTGTTTCTGTCACAACCCCTGTAGCTTTCACAATTTGTGATGAAAGAGGAAATATCAAGAATAGCCTCGGGAAGTATTGGAAAATGATGAAAAACCGTAGGACATTTTTAGTGTTTGCCATGGTTGAACCCCTTAGAGTTGGGATAATAATCCAAATTAACACCTACATTATAACACAACATCATAACATAAATTAGCATTTCAAAGCACCATAATTTTGCTTATGGTAACAATAATAAGAAACTGTTTTTTTTAAAGGACTCCAGCTCAATTGGTTTAACCTAGTATGTGACTTATTCATAAAACTCATATGACATGTTTGATTTTTAGCTAAAAAACTAAATAAAGAAAAAAATTTCAGCTAAGTACCTGAGGAAGGGGCAGGGCTGCAACAAAGTCTAACCAGAAACCCTTGCGGAGGTACCTAGCTGCAATCTTAGAATAGCCTACAACAAGCTCTCCTCTCCCAAAAACAAGGGAAGAAGGAGCAACATAAGCTGTACGAAACTTCATCAAAATCTGAACTATGTAAAATGCATCCGCTACTGTTCTAACAAATGTGAGGATAATTTCAAGAGTTATTCCAATGTCAATGCACACTTCATCTCGAACTGCTGGCAAATAAAAGAAAAGAGGGTCGACAAACAAAGACACTAAACATGCTACCAAGAATATCTTGTTCCACCGTTGAATGGTTTGTCCCCTAGGATCTAGTACTCTTTGTTTTACTCTGTCATAGTCTTCTGAGAATACTCTTGACAACACTCTGGCTTTCAAGAACTTCCCTGTCACCTTCCTCTGAGCCATTTTAGAACTAGGCTGAGCTATTTGTGTTCCATCAATGTGGTATTTAATTTTAACCCTTTTGCTACCATGAGTTGCAGGAATTTTCGCTACTACGGGATCATCTTCAGGCCTAAAATATGAAACTTTTAATCAATAACTTATAAATTATGAAAAAGATTATTTGTTAAATAACTTAAACTTAAAGCATGCATTCTCTTTTGACACCAAGACAATTGATACGTGAGATGAAGATATTGGGTTAAAATCTTGGTTTTCCACTTCCTGACATTCCCCCTCCCCGCCCCCCCAAAGAAAGTAGCTTGGAACTTAATTGAAAGATATATATTATAAAGTAACCAAACCTTTCAGATCTTGAATTACCAAAACCCATTCTGATGTATCAGCTTCTCTTCAATCAAAAGTATGAGTCTGAGGAGCAAGTAACATGGATTAAACCATAGTTGTAAGTTGTTAAATCAGTCATTTAAGAAAGTTGAATTTTTTACATGTGGGTTTGACTAGGGGTGAATTTCACAGCAAGAGGCAAATCCAGTTTATAACTAGCTTAATATATTCTTTACGTGAAGGCTTAGAAGATGTCCAATGCATATAGTTAGTTATCTTTAAACTTTGGAACAGTTCTTATCACATCAAATGTAAATCAAAGTGCAAAATGGGACCCAAAATTTTAAAGTACAAAAGCAGTTTGGAACACTAGTCGCAAGCAAGCAAGTATAAATGACCAAAAGCATATTCTTACAACTATTCCATCAAAAAGGGAATGAATTGAGACAGATTCCAAAGCATTCCCCTCTGCTTCAAGCAAAGCCATGACCAACTTCTCACAGTTGCAGCTCCATTCTAGCTTTTCTTAATTTGCTACCGACCAACTAGGAGTGGAACGAGTTGCAGAGTGAGAGATATGAAGCATAGTATATTCATTTCCTTTAAGAATGGGTGAACATGTCAAACCAACATTTATTCACAAAATAGAATAAACAATCCTAATAAAAAAGACACCAAAATATAAAGGGAAATCAGTGACGAATGTGCATGAGTTGATAAACAATAGAAAACTAATGATATTTAAGTGAATTTTGTCTCTGAATAAGTTATTATTAAGACTTTATTAATTAATAAAGGGTCACGACTTATAGGTAACATATAAATAGAAAGGTACAAGACTAAAAATGACTTTTAATTTTTTTGAGTGTGACTCTGATGTTTGATGTGGTGTCTATTGGCAATGTGCTGAACTGAGGTAGAGCAAGAGAAGGAATATGCTTCATTGTATGAGAAGAGGTAAGAAGGGCTGGAGTCATGGCATGGTATAGTGATAGAAGAGAAGAGAAAGAGAGAGAGAGGAAAAGGGAAATATATATTTTAATGTGGGAATGATCCAAGGAAGAGTTGACTGCGTTAGATACGCTGCTAAGGAATCTGGACACGTGTTCCTTCCTTGTAACTCACCCTCTCACACTTTCTACCAATAAGAAGCCTCCAAATGACAGTAAGAGGGACGAATTGACTACAAATAAAATGAATAAAAAGATATTGTTAAAAAATGATTATATAATACGACAATTTACATATAAAAATAGAGAAGAAAGAAGAAAAAGAAATAATATTTATGCTGATTAAATATGACACACCTTGTAAAAAATATTATTAAATAAAGTGAAGAAAGAATGAGAAGATTAACACAAAATGAGAGAGATTACTTAAGTCATTTGTGTTTCATATTTGAAAATTGACATAGATAAATTTTAAGAGTAAATAAAAAAATTAAAATAAAAATATGATATTTGATTTTTTAATACTCGTACTAAATGTTGTGTACCCTATTGGTAAGAGGATTTATTATATTTGAATTTTATAAAAGAAAATGATCAAAATCAAAGTTTATTGATCATGTAGCCAATCACAATCTAATGAAATGGAAGAATAAGTACATTGTAAAAAGCATAACTATTTTATTATAAGAAATAAAATCTAGTCTATAAAATTATTATAAAATAGCGATAATAAATTTGTTATTATAGGTTGCATCAATTTAATGTTTTTTGCTACTTATCCTAAATGTTATTATTATAAAATAGAGATAATTTCTCTAAAAATCAATTCTAGCTAGTTCTAGTTTCTTGTTGCGATTATCATGTTTTTTTCATTTTAATCATATCATGTGGAAAAATAAATAATCCTACATGACATAAATTTTTAACATTAAACAATGCAATTTAAATAATCTAAAAAACTATTTTATATTAATATATCATAATATTAATTTAAAACAACTTATCAAATTTTACTATTTTATATTGATGTTGCATACTAATCTAATTTAAAACAAATTATAAAATCTTATTTATATATGTATTAGAAAAGTCAATATAATTTAAATCATTAAAATATATATATTAAAATAAACTTTTATATCAGTAAAATATTTAAAATTTATATTATTTAGTCCATGTAAAATTTTACATTTAGTTCCTATAAAAATGGTTAGATTTGGTCCTAACTTTATTTTATTCTCTATATTTTGTCCGTATTTTCAGTTTTACATAGACTTGAGTTTTATAAGCAACATATTAAAAAATAAATTCTAAATTCTAAATAATCGTAAAGAAAATTGAATTGTTTTAGCTATCATACAAATTAGTATTATATCATGGGTTTTTTAACCTGTATAATTTTTTATAAGTAGATCTTATTTTATTGAAAATTGTGGGAGTTGGTTAGAAATCAAGACGGCTGGACATTAGCGATGTTTGTAAACGAAAAATTTCTATTTGCATTTCTTATGATGTGACAAATTGCACATGTTAGATAAATAATTATATTATATATTGTGATAATAAATATATTGTATATTTATAAAAAAAATATTTATAAAAATAAATAAATATTATATTATATATTATGAGTTTGTTTATATGTGCAACATTGTACAAAATAATCAAAAGTGAAAAAAAAAACTAAAAATTATATGAGAAACACTTAAAAAATCAACAAAGGATAACATTTGTCCAATCCTAAAAAATTACGATTTTCCATATGTTTCTCTCCGTATAGTTGGCGATGTGACATCCTCATCAAAATTCCTAAGATTTACCCTAGGGTCTAATAAAATTAGAGAAAATTTTTCGCATCAAGTATGCCCCTGGCAATAAACTCTAAGTACCTAAACGGTATGTAACTTAGAACCACCCAAACCCCCTTTTTTACTCTGATAATCAACTATAGAAAGATTGTAATCGATTACAAGTAAACGATTACTGTAATCGATTGCTCATGAGCAACTTGTGCAAGATTTGCTATCTGGTAATCGATTACGTAATCAATTACCAGCAGACCAGACCAACAAAATGATGCGGATTTTGGCCGAGCCAACTTTCGCATCCCCCAACTTGCCCATTTTAACTCTGTTGCTACAAAACTTTATGGGCATTATATGCAACCTATTTCAGACCTGTTATCGCAGTCCGCACTCAAAAATTCATCAGTATCCTAGAGTTATATAGAAAAATATATTTTACCTATTTTCATGCAACTTCCATACTAAAACTACACCAAATGTTATCAAGTGACAATTTAATATTGTACACAAGTTCTAAATATGCATAGGATCCTATTGGCAACTTCCAAGGATTTTGAATCCCACCGGATCTCAAAATCACCTGTTTAGTTGGCTTAATTAGCTATTTCTCCTCTAAGACAACAACTCCATCATTAACCACTTACATACTTATACCACTACAATCATCAATGCAATTCATAATGCCTATACATTTATCAAATTATCAACTAAGTTCACTATACTTATAAGAAATACACAAATTATAAGTACATCACTCAACCTCATCCAATCTTCAATTCCAATTATCATCATCAATTTTAACATCACCTTTAACATTCGCATACATTTGGCTCAATGTCATTCACCCACAACATACATATGCATACACATACAATACTACCATAATCACCTGTCTATAATTACACAATTATCAATTAAATGACTCAGTGTCATTCCATAGTTCCTGGTTATCAGTTATCGTACTCATCATCAACAACATAGAATCATTCATTCAAACATAATGAACCATATCCATATACCAGATTATCAATAAAGTTCATTAAGCACCATCCTCAGAACTCATTAAGTCTCAACATATAACTCATCATCAATCATAGACATAAGTCATATACCTATATATACACATCGAATATCATATACTACCAAGTGCTCAAAACATAATGATATATATCATAACCACATTCTTCCTTTGACATTGCTCCACCTGATTCACCTGGTACTGTCTCCGCGGTAAGGTCCCTGTTTTCCGTCACTAAATTCAAGAGTAAGGGTGAGTGACTAACAATATATATTAATGCAAATAATTCATAATTTATAGGAAAAACATAAATAGCTAAGTTTCCTCAATTACATATTCAATTAATTTATTCTTACTCAATTTCAATATAATTCAAAGTTATCAATTTCATCAACTTCACAACTAGCAAACCAAATTCTCAACATAACATTTAATTCACTAAATATCAAAATTAATTCAAATAATTGCACAACTAAATTTCAATCAATATAATATAATATAACACTCTCTAGTATCCGGATACTAAATTAGATTGGTCCCTAGTTGGTGATCTTACCCTACTTGGTTCATCGAGCCCTACCTGGCTCCCCACCTCCCCCATTAGGTCATACCTGACCACTAGGTAGCTCAACTGGGCCACGCTTAACCACTAAAGCCAAAACAAGGGGTAAACTATACCGATCAATTGTCTACACCACACAATGTACATGTATATCATTTATATCTCATCATCATCTCACATATTTCACACTACTTCATCCCGACATTACAACCATCAACTTCGGATCTCAGATAAGCCACTCGGGCGTACTTCCACTCGGGCGTACTTTCTCTTTTTATCTCAGTTCAAATCACATTTTCAGTTCTCATTTAACAATCATTAATAATTTCTCTCATCAATACACACATAAATATACCATCAATTTCATATAAATTATAACTGATCCGGTCTTGATACCGGTATCCGTTCTACAAGATATATTTTCAACGTTATTGACCATTTGACAACGTGCAACCGGTGTCATCGGTATACATCCGGACTCTAATTCCGTGTCAGGCGTTCTCCCAGCCCCGGTTAGTCCGGATAAACACCATGACCCCGGATAACATACACGTCATCATACAGAAGACAAAGGGCATTGCTACAGGGACGAGGATAAAGGTTCCATTCCCCACACTACGAGCCAAAATCTGCTCACGGGAATGATCAACTTGTCCCTTAATTCTAGCCCATACTCCCTACGCTCAATATAAAATAGTCACTTGACTCAATCATACTGGCAAGTACACAATAAAATAATAATTTATAATGTTATTGGAGGTTAGTGGTTCTCCACTAACAAGTCTTCGATTATCGAGCCAATCAGGTATATGAACTCTCTTTATCAATGAAGAGAGGGATCTTCGACTTCTTTTCAACTTACAATTACTCTCTGAAAATATTCCTCACTTGGAATACGATTACTGACTTGAGCGTCGGAGAATCTTCGCAGGTGACACCATCTTTCGCCCGCATCAACGCGTGAGGACGGTGTGAAGGACCTCCAGGACGCCCAGACCGCTCTCTTCATACAGAGACATCGGATACATAGACCGGATACTCACATAATCGGTCTTCAGAGACGTAATCTTCTCACTATTTGTGACTGGCCCGACATCGGATCTCTTGACCCCGGTTCAGGACAGATCAATAACCTTTCATTCAAACCCTTTTAAGTACAACATTTCTACTCTTAATTTGTAATTCTCAACAATATTCATATATTTATAATCATAAAATATGATACTCACATCATCAATCAATTCATTACTTATCACCACAATTTAATTAAATATATCTAACATTATATATATATATATAATTTAATATACTTAAACTATCCTATCCTTTTCCTTGATGTCGGGATCGCTATTAATATTGTTTTCATTAGTTCATACACCAACTACACATCTCTTACCTTGCTTCCAAGTTTTCAACACTCTTTCTGCAATGTTGGATACACCAAATATCTAGAACCAAAGAATTTACAAAGTAAGTTTAGCATTTTGACTTCCGAAACTATAAACCGCTTTACCGAAACAATTCCAAACTCATTTTGAAGGTTTCCGAAGCTTATCTCAACTAGTTTCTTTCATTCTTTCAAGCTTCGCCTCGACTAACGACCCGTCGGCACTTGGTTCATCACCTAACAACATCAAAATGGAAACTTGTTAACACCAAACATTATGTTTAGACCTTAGAGGCTTACGTTCGTCTATTTCTTGCATAAAAACCTTAAACTGAGAAGAATTCAAGAACCCCCATCGTTATGCAAATTTTTAATTTTTAGAGAAGATAGTTGAAACTATAAATTGAAGTTACCATTTTACTTACCTTATTTCCACAATTCCAAAAATACGATCAATTTCAAGTTCGGCAAGAAATTGAACCCCAACCAAGCTTTAGAGTTACACGCCCATGGAGGAGCTTTTGTTTCTTGTTTTCTCCTTTCTCATGCGTAGAGAAGAAGGAGAAAAGGGAAATGAAAATTGTTTATGCCTTAAGGGTATTTCTATCTTTTCACCCCTTTTCTTTTCTTTTTACTTTTTTTTCTTTTCAAATTTTATTTCTATTTTCTTTTATTTTCTTTTGACATTTCTTTAACTTAATTAATTAAATTTCAACCATGGTAATTTATATTTCACAATTCTAAATTATTTTGCTCTTTAATTTATCAATTTATACAATTAAAATCAATTATTTTAGTTTTTATCAATTTATCAACCATTCTAGTTTATTCAATTGAATACCCAATAATTATTAATTAAACTTATACAACATAAATAATTAATTTTAATAACAAAATGTTACAGGTGATATTTTCAAGGGTCACACAAAAATAAAATTTATCCTTCATGTTAAATCAACTCATCCAAACTAAGGAAATCCTACATTTACATTTTATGTAAGTTGATTTTAATTCTATCTGTTTTATTTCTATTGAAACAAATGAAACGTTAAAGAAATATGTTAAAAACATGTTTTAATCAATAAAGAGAAATGTATATATTTTTAATGTAAGAGTATGTTAGGAAGTTGCGTTTTAGATTGTTTATCAACTGATTTTAATTCTATCCGTTTTATTTATGTCGAAACAAATGAAACGTTAAATGGATATGTTAAAAACATGTTTTTAATGAATAAAGAGAAATATATATTTTTTAGTTAAGAGTATATTGTTTTTTTAATCTTTCCACTTAAATGTGATATGTCAATTATACTATATACTAGCGCAATAGACGGAGTTGCGTTTTACAATAAAAAGGAGGACATAATTATACGGAAAAATAATACAACATTACACGTAATTGGAATGGTGCCAACAAAGGTTGATTTTAACTTGTGCCCATAACCATATATGAATTTAAATTTTGACGATGTAAGTAACTAATTCGTACACTTTTATTAGGTTTTAAAATATGTCTTGATTTTATTGAGTTCATCTTAAAAATATAATTGAGATAGGTAAGAGGGAAGGAGAGAGAGGTGTTATAGAGAAAAATAGATAAGTTGTTGTACAAGTTTCTTGTATAAATATGATATCTCTTTAATTATTTTTGAGTTATATATAGGATTTCAGAAATAATTATTTATCTTATATCAAGACAAGGACGGGTTCAAAAAAATTTGAAATGTGAGGGCACTGTTACCACATACATACATAACATTGAAATATAAATTTTTTTAACAGAGATATAATTAATACGCATTGCATTAAAAAAAGAAGAAAAAACGTAAACTTTGTGAAACCACAGCCCCGTCTCCTACGTGTAGATTTGCTCTTGCATGATAATAACATCAAATCAAGTTGTACATTATATTAAGTTATGTTCACAATTTTTTTTCTTACTATTAATGATATTATTTATTCTCTGGGACATGCAAATGGAAGTAATTTTTTATTTACCCTTCTTTTTATTTGAAAAGTAATTTAAATTTGTTATAAATTGATCATTTGCTTATTTTGAACTCATATTATACAATATGTGTAGTACATTTTGGGTACCATGTGTAACATCCCGTGTATTTTTTATATTTAGAAGGAATAAATAAATGTATAAAAGAATTTACAGTATGATAATTAGAGAATATATAATATTACGTGATTTTAGAATGGATTAAAAGGGGAAATTATGGTTTTTACTTGACGCGTAGCGTCAGGGTAAAAATTTGGAGCTGACGCTATAAAATTTAAAGTTCAAAAACAGTAATGCAAAATAGAGTAAAAACAGAGTTTTGAACCCTTTTCTCTTTTCTTTCATCTCTCAAGGCTCAAGATCCTAATTCAAGCTAATTGGGAGTAAGATTTGAAATTAATTGTGGATTAGAAGTGGAAATTTCAAGGTAAATGTGTGAAACCTTCCAATTTTAGTTTTTATGAAAGTTTCCTTTATATTATTAAGTTTCTTCGAAATGCAAGGAAACTTTGAAATTTGAGGTTCTGAACCGATTAAAGGGTTCTTTAAGGCTCTTAAGTAGAAGAATAAGTGATGGAAGTAAGTTTTGTTTTGCGTAGGTTGCGAATGGAGTATCGGAAGCTTAGCGGAAGTCAGGGTTCCTCGAGATAATCATTAGCTTTGGTTGTCGTAAGCCTATAAAGCTTTAGGAGTTGGCTTACTAGTATTTTCTTGAATCAGATTAAGAATTTGGTAGTTAAATCTCTAAATCCCCATTTTGTAATTCTTATGATTTTAGTGGTTAGGTACGTTGGTTCTCGCGGATAGGAGAAACAATAATGAAAGTGAGGTAAAGGGAGTGTTTTAGTATGTAAATAGTTTAATTTCAAGGTTTTCATATTATGAGTTTGAAATTTTATTTATCTATATGTATAAGTGTTTTACTTGAATATATATATATATATATATATGTGTGTGTGTGTGTGTGTGTGTGTGTGTGTGTGTGTGTGTGTGTGTGTGTGTGTGTGTGTGTGTGTGTGTGTGCGTGTGTGTGGTTTGAAGTATGTAATGGTGGGAAAAATTAGGATTAGTAAATTAAGCTTGTTTAGTTGATGATTATGACAAAGAAAGTGATGAGCTATGATGAAATGAGATTATGAGATTAGATAATGAAACTTATGGAATGTTATGAGAATAGATGGTTTGGAATATAATTATAATCATATATTAATTTGAATGAATAAGATTGGTAGAATAAAGTTGATGGTAATAGAAAAATGAAAGAGTATAATGAGAAAGTGTTGGAATGTAATAAAACTAAACGTTATGAGATTCAAGCGATGTTATAATATGAAAATATGACGGGTAATGATCATGTAGAACTGTTATTATGAAAGTTATGTTTTATGATGAATTAGATGATGATATTCAAAAGCGATAGAAGCTATGTTAAAAATGTTAGGAAATCCCTAAACATGAGCAGCGAAAAAAAAAGGGATTCCAAAGGATTTGCAAGGTTCTGTGTTTCAAAGCACAAAACAAACACAAAAATCGTTTTTGGATTACCTCTTAAAGAACACCGAAGCAGTCGTAGCCTCGTCCTTTAGGAGTCCACACGAGCACTCCCACCAGAATCGCAACACTTGCCAACTACTAGTTTGACGGCGTGTAGCTCTTGCAACTTTTGCGAATTTGTGTCTCACTTGAGTGAACGGCCTATGAGCATCTTATGTTCTATTTATAGGCTTAGGTTTGACCTAATTTGTTCTCTCTAAAAATGGGCTCCTTACTCATTCCAAATGAGTTAGGCCCAATAGCTTTATTTTAGTCTAACTAAAATAAGACAACATTTTCTGATGGGCTTACTCTATGTGTGTGACCCTACAGGTAAAATACTCGGTCATATTAATAATAAATTATTTTATTATTAATATAAAATAAGAGCGGCATCTAGCAATGCATCATTATGTCCGAATATTATCAACATAACCTATAAGTGATAATTATTTAATATGTTTGTTCCTTTTGTCACGATATCCTAATTGGGCCCAAGGCATGGTCGCGTCATCCTTGTACGGCCCAATTTATTTTACTTGATACCGGAGTAGACTGAATCTGAATAAATATCTAATATTTATTCTTTCTAGCATGGCCATGCGTTTTCTTAGTCTTACTCCATCAAGTGGCCTATAGATATCACTCTTGTCACATAGGAGAAACAAATCCCATCTACATCACTCACATCCCTCTGCATAATTTGTTCATTGCATAATCACAACCTTTATAGTCCTCTTGTTACAGAAGACGTTTAATTGTATTAAAACAATAAACTCCTCATGTAGGAATCGTAGTGACTTCAGGTCGAAGGACTACATATACCATTATCACATTGAGAATCGTTTATGACAATCATGTAACGATCCATGCAACGTTCTCATGGTGGGTCTGTCCAGTACATCATTACTCTTAATGTGTACCCGTGTGAAGACTTGATATCATCTATATCTATGATCTGTGAGATCAGGTCATCAGTACACTCACACACTAGTCTCAGTGTATTTACATGTCCCCATGTAAATACTTGACTAGGGACATTTTAGGAATAATTTTTATATGACCTATTACTCCAAGGATAAATACGTTTTAAAACAATTTTAAACTGAAATATTTATTTTATTGATAAGCATAAAAAATGATACAAATGAAAAAGCATAAAAGCTCATAGTGCATACACCAACAAAAAATTATACATTGATTGACATGATGGATAAATATATGTTGTATGCATGATATGTATGAATAGCAGCCATTTGGTACATATACCCTCTCTTTCTAGTTTCGGTGGTCCATGTAGAGACCCGGTTGAGCTACCCATTAGTCTAGGAAGAGACCCAATGGTTGAGGTGGGAAAGTCGGTGTGTGGGCTTGGTGTATCCTTTTGGGTAAAGCTGGCACACGTGGCTCGGGGGACCGAAGGATTCACGGGATGTCAGATTATGGCTTCCAGCTGATGACTATTTTTCTAATATTCAAATATTAGGTGTTGTTTTATAAAATTAAACTAGGAGAATTGATAATGATAAAATTATGATATTGAGCTTAGTTTGCGATAATGAATATGTTAATAAATGATGTAATTATGATGTTTGGAAGTAATTAAGAATTATTATTATGATATAAGGATTTGATGGGTTATTATATGAATGAGGTGTGTGAGATCCTCCAGGTGATGTTATTCCCTTCTAATCATTTGTATTGTTATTTATTTCAAGATACTAACCCTTACAACTATCTTACAGTGAATGAGCAAAGGGAGATTGTAGACGCAGCGGAGACCAGTACAGAGTGAGCACAGAAGCAATGCCAGGACAGTTTGTAAAATGTGATGTACATATATATATGTTTTAATATAGTAGATGAACAATGAGAGATATGTGTAATTATGTGTGTGTATGTGTGGTTGTTTATAACTATAGTTGTTATGTGTGTGATGATGATTTTGTATGAGATAGTGATTAGTGGCACTGAGCCATTAGTATATATGCATGTATGATATATTTAGGTTTATGAGAATTGATGTGTAATATGGAATTGAGTCATTAGATAGTATTCATGCATAATGACCAGGAACTGTTGATATATATGAGTTGATGGCATAGAGCCATTTAGTACTGAAATCATGTATTATTGGCAGGAATGGTATTGTTTGATAATATGGAATTGTGTAGAAAGCTATATCTTAAATAATTCAAACAATTAAGTATTAGAAATAATGAGTTTTAAAAGGGAAATTGAGGAAGTAAATAGGTGAAATGAAGAACGGATAGGATTTGGTATCCTTGAAATTGCTCAACAGACTCATATGGATAATTAGAACTGGTTTGAAAATTGACTTGGTGCCTAAAAAGGGTTTTAAGTTGAATTATATGATTGAATGGTCTTAAATTAGTCTCAATAAATTTCTATGCATAACTCTTGTTTAGATTAGAATTTTGAGAAACGGACTGCGTCAGTAGCTCTAGAATAGGGACAATATGATGACCTTAAAGTTTAGCAAGGTTTGGAGCTGAATTAGATGAGATAGGCCCCTAGGAAAGTTGGCCAAATGACCTAAATTGCCATGACAACAGCATCGCTGCTACTGTCATGTTGGCGCATAGCGCCAGCTTAATGCGTAGCGTTAGGGCCACGAGGACGCCCATGTGTAGCGCTAGACCCTTGTTTTCCCTAAACTGGTTTCTTGGGCTTTTAAATAAAGCTTATACTTTGTAAACATCTAAATGAAGCTGTTTAATATATATTTTGGGGTTTAAAGAATATTTAATGATGGAGGAATTATTGAGATTTCTATTTAAATGCTTAAAACCTAAGATTAAAAGTATGGGATCTTACACCATGCACAAACATCACAATTAGTTTTTATTGGATAAGCTATCCTTTTGGTTTTAAATGTCATCTGAGGTTGGAATTGGATTATAGTGTAATAAATGACTTTTTTTTAAAATGTTTCTTCCCATTTCGGTATAGAGAAGCAACCCTATTTCTTAAGCGTTAGATGACTTTGGAGAAAGACTTTTAGAGTTATTTCAAGGGAAGAATGTTCTTCTGATGCTAAACATAGGGCACTGTTAGCAAAACAAGATGAGAATGGGGTTGAGCTCAATGAAAACAAAGGGGGAAACACGTAGGAAAGTTAAGGAGAAAGAACTTTTAGAGGAGGAAGAGAGAAAATAGAGGGAAGAAGTTGCAAGGTTAATACAAGTCATTTAGTTACAATGAATTCAGACCACAATCCAACAAGATATCAAACAGAGCTATTTAACATATCTACCATAGGAAAACCATAACATAGAAACCATATCTAATAGAGTCATTTAATTACAATGAATTCAAATAACAAAGGAAGAACCAAATACCTTACTGGGAAGTCAATGCAATAGTGTGTACGAGGAAGAAGAAGCAGATGTAGATCCAAATAAGACGAATACAAAGCAAGGGTCCAAATAAGAGGCAACTGTGGTTGGAATCGCCTAACCCTATGTGCGTAAAGAAGAAGAAGAAGAAACCAATATAACGTTATGACCTTTACTCTTCAAAAATCTAAATTAGTATTCAAGCTTTATGCTTTTCAACTTGGTTATTACTACAACTGAATTTATATGTATACCTAAATAAATAAATACATAAAGAACCCTATAAACTCAGTTAAAAGTACAACCGAGTTTATGTGTAGCACATTCCAACTCAGTTAAATAAGTAGTCGAGTTTCTATGTTTACCAAAATAAATAAATAAATAATTAAAAACCCTATAAACTCGGTTGTACTTGTAACCGAGTTTATAGCTTTATTTTAAACCTGGTTCCCTTATAACCAGATTTATATCTTTACCAAAATAAACTTGGTTGTACTTTTAACCGAATTTATATGTTTACCGAAATAAATAAATAAATAATTAAAAACCTTATAAACTCGGTTGTACTTTAACCGAGTTTATAGCTTTGTTTTAAACTCGGTTCCCTTATAATCAAGTTTATATCTTTCGCTTAAAATTTCAAAAATACCACCATGTTATATATTAATACGGTACCCTTTTAACCGAGTTAATATCCCGTGTTTATATCCAATTTTTACATTAATACAAATATGATATTAAAGAAGATAAAGGGTGTTTTAACTCAATTACAAGAAGAATTAAAAAAACGAAAAGGAAAGGATTAAAAAAAGCTAAAGACATCAAAAGTGTTCTACACATATTACGGAAATTTAAACATCCAAATAAAAAATATATAAAACCTTTTATTTTAAATCACATCCAATTTCAAGTTCTAATTTTAGCAAAATCCAAAGGAGGATGGGAAGGGAGCACTGGTATTATTACTCTATTCAAGTTTAAATAAGATATTTCCTCAATTTTATATTATAAGTCTCCACAACAAATAAAAAATGAGTATTTGATTTTATAAGTTTCTAAAAAAGCAGTAACATTTATTACATTTTTTATTTTACTTTTAAACATTCAATATTTTTATATTTATATAATTAATATTTAATAGTAAAATTTGACTTTAAACAAAATTAAATTTAAAAAATTAAAATTATCTTTTATAATATTAAGATAATAGTTACCCTTCTAAATCATCAGCTACTGTAAATAGGAAATGCTCTCTAATATATATATATAAAAGACACAGAGAGAGGAGAGCATAGACAAAGCCTTGTGATAGCATTAAATGATCAGGTGCGATCGGTTGTACCTTCCGGCAGATGTATGAAATTGTTAAAGTTAAGTACAGACTGGATCCATGCTTAAGGACCCATCCCAAGGATTTGACTCAGATTCTTCTGTCATCCCTCCCTCCTCATACTTTCAATTTTACACTTCAACTCATTATCTATTATACTAAATCACAATATGTTTAGTATTAAACATAAGAAATTTAATTCACAATAAAAATCTTAAACTTTGACCTGAAACGAACGTGTGATTGGAATACTTATATAGCCAATACTTTATATTTGCCTTAACCAGGCCTGCCTGAATTCCAAATTAATATTCCCAGCCCAAAGAACCTTCTTTCTCTTATGTAAAAAAGAAAAAAATAAGAAATAATCTTAATATTTAAATATATTTAATAAAAATAAATATTTATAAACGAATATTATAATTCTTGTATCCATCTACTTGATTACACGTGTTTTTGTCAAGCTCAAGAGCGAAGTGGCAAGTTCTCTTAAGAGGTTGTTTGGATATAAACCCCGGTTGGTCAAACCGCCAAAAATACATCTAACGGTTAAATAGAGTTTTGACTGTTTCGAACTGCGTGAAGGATCAATATCAACCTTAAATTTCTCTATTTCCCTAACTCTGTTTCCCCAACTGGAAACTAAACAGACACTTATTCCACTAGCGAGGTTGACGGATAAAGAAAGATAGACGATGGATATGTTAAACTAATTTTAAATTTTCTCCGGTCACTCGAATACAACATTAAGTAGTAATGTAGGAAATGAAAGACACAAAATCTGAGGTTACAGCTACAAGTAAAAGCAATTAAGTAACAACATTGATGATTGACAAAACAATGCAATGCTGCAAAGACAAGACTAGAGAGGAGGAGGTCCTGGTCTGAAGAGGGGAGGAAAGCAGCAACTGAATAGACCACAGCAGCACAGAAACCATAAGCTGGAAAAGAAGAAACAAATAGTGGCTCAGTTTCACATATTGCTTAGTTTAATAGTGTTCATGCAGTTCAAGTAATTAATGCAAAGACTAGTTGAAGTTCCTTACCATGAACCCAAGAATCCCCCACCAGGCCCTGGATTCAGCAATGGTGTGCTGTCAGTAGCAGGAGATGGAGGTGGTAGTGGTGGATCCATCACCTGCCTCTATGGTTAGTGAATATGTCACACAAGTTTAGTTTTTTTTTATGTACTGGTCCAAAGTCCAAACCATCCATTCCTCTAGTCATGCCTCTCATCTACCATTCAAATGCTGACAGAAAATTACTTATGCCACCCCACAACTAACATATCAAATCAACTGTGTTAAGCCAGTCCTAATCAGTAATCACTCCTTAAAAGTTAAATAATTGACGTGTAACCTTTCCAATTTCTTACAGTCAGGACAAATAATCTAGTAAGGTACATAATCTACACCGACCCGTAAAATAACAAGAGCTGCATCTTATCAATAGACAGATAGAAATACTATTCAAAATTTCTTCTTATGACAGGACCATATAAAATTGCCTTTTGAATCCAAAATGGGTTGCACTTTCTGAAATCTGAATATCTTGTTAATTGAACAAACCTTTTTTTGATTTAATATATGACACTGTCATAGTTAGGAAATGTTTGTACGCAATGCTGTCTGCAATAACTTCATTTCAACTAGTTCAAATGTCAGTGTTGCTGCTAAATATCATTGGCACAAGTTTACTTGGACCGTACAAGTATCACATCCGATTATTGTCCTAATGAAGTAGAACCAGAATCACCTATTTTTTTTCTTTACAACAAATATACTTCTTTCATATCTTAAACAACACCTGTGTACAAGACCTTTCAAAGGAAAGTGAAAAAGATTTATTTGAGCATGTCCTCAATATGAGGGTGCATCCTCTAGGAAGACAATACACAAGATAAAGTAGTATAAGCTACTGAGCTGTGCTACCAGTCCACTATATAATACAAATTCCTCGTCCTCTTACTTCTCCCTGCTTCTCTTCAAGGGAAATCGACATTTTTCATGAAAAATGATTCAAAACGAGGCTCAGTTAAATCCTCCATTTCATCTTTTGATGCATGCGAGCTCTCACATTTTGAAGTCGAGAGGAGAAAACTCTCCATTTGCTCAGTTGAAACTGCATGCACATCTTTGTTTTCATTTCCAGCATGAAGATTGTGGTAAATGCCAACTGGCAATGAATTACTAGCTGGAAATCTACTTGATGGAGCGTGTCTTTGCTTCTCTGTGTCCTCTGGTTCCTTTACAAGAAAAAGGTGAGGATATGATATGGTTTATTTTTAATATAATGGGAGGATGGTCTATAATGGCAGCTAATGTAAGTGTAACTATCAGAAAATTCGAAAGGAAAAAAAAGTAAATGAAACAAAAATTTTGAAAAAATGAAACATGTTCGAAGCTAAAACTGTGCACCTGAAAAAGGCTCACTGGAATGTTTATTCTCCTTCTAGATTTTCCCGGGGAAATGCTTGAAAGAATTTGAACAACTTCACTCATTGTTGGTCGAGTGTCAGGGTCCAAAAGCAAGCACTCTTTTGCTAAGTATGCCATTATGTGCACCTCTTCTACTGGAAAGTTTCCTTTCAATCGTGGATCAACCAATTCCATTATCACTCGCCTACTGTCTTGTAAGCGAGAAGAAGCCTAAAATCACAAGTTTGGCAAGCTATATAAATGCAGGTACAGGTTGGCTAATGTAATAATGGATGATTAATTTTACAATACCCATATAACAAGGCTTTCTTCTTTGCCTGCAGATTTAAGGATAGGTTGCCGACCACTGATAAGCTCAAGAAGAACTACTCCAAAACTGAAGACATCTGACTCAGGAGAGGCTCTCCCAAAAATTGCATACTCGGGTGCAAAATAGCCAAATGTCCCATGCATTCTTGCTGGAGAATCTGAACAACTCGGGTGATCATCAGCTCTCAAGTTTTTAGCCATACCAAGATCAGTTATCTGCAAATTGATTATTGGAAAGGATGTTAAAACCACACATTAGTTGATTATTAACTAATATTTCTTCAAGAAACATACTTCTGCAGATTTACAAACGAAACTTAACAGTACAGAAAACATTAAAAGCCACTACTAATATTAGAATTTTCTTTTAGTATCTTATTTATTACCCTTTTAAGCGACTTTCACTTGGTTACTGTTGGATGTGTTGCATTCACTAAAGATATGATCAATTAATAATAGTATATGATATAAGAGTGATCTTTATCCTATAAGCTAATGACTCGGTATTCAAATTTAAAATGATATTAGAATCTTTCATAGATTTGTCACATGTAGGAAGATGTGTTAAAAGTCTCATATTAACTAGAGATATGATCAATTATAATATGTAAGGTGAAAATAATCCTTATACTATAAACTAATTTTTAGGATTGAGTCCAAATTTAAGAGTTACATCAGCAATATTGTGTTTTCTCAACTAATTACCCATTTGTTAGAAGTTGGAACTTTATAGACTCGTACCTTTGCTTGCCGACTTTTATCCAGAAGTATGTTTGTTGATTTGACATCTCTATGCAGAATTCTTGGAGCAGCTGCTTCATGAAGATACTCCAAACCCCTTGCAGCTCCTAATGCAATTGTAACACGAGTAGACCAATCCATGTTTTCCCCAAATACTCCATCTAAGCAGTCCCTTAAATTTCCATTAGTCATGTAGTCAAACACAAGTAACCTTTGAACATTTTTTCCTTTCAACTCTGAGCAGTATCCCACCAATGGCACCAGATGACAATGATGAAGTCTAGACAATAGTTCAATCTGAACAAACAAAATAATTATTTAAGCTCATATTTTATTATCTTCACACTACTAAACATTATAATGTAGCATGGTTCCAACTTAAGAGAACTGAAGCCAGATTAGGTATACAACCTCCGTGAAAAATTCAGAGTCAGGCCCTCTTTGATCTTTTAGTCTCTTAACTGCCACATCACTACCATCTTTCAGCCGACCGCGGTATACATAACTACTTCCACCTAGTCCAATTAGGTTGGAAGCAGAAAAGCTTCCAGTGGCATTTTCAAGTTCAGCAAATGAAAATTGAATAATATTTCCATGAAAGGTTTCTCTTGGGCTTCCAAACAAGAAAGAGGCCTTCTGAAAGCATCCTAAATTTAAAAAGAGAAGAAAGTTAGAATTTGCATATAAATTGGACAGCTTGAAACAAATACAGTTTAACTAAGAGTCCAATAGTACACGAAACCAATTTACCTTTAATATTACTAATAGGAGAAGTTATAGTGACTTTTGTTTCTGGCACTGGAGAAGTCCTATGACTAATTAAATTAGTACTACTACTATAACTTGTTTCTTTATCTGATGAAATCATTGGTGATTGAATAGGTCTCTCTCTCTCCCTTCGATAAATATGACATACAACTGAGGTAAGAAATGCAATGGTTGTGCATACAACACATATAGATAGGACCACTACTACAATCTTGCTCGAAATTTGTTTCTTTGAACCTTGCGGCATCCTGGTAGTTCCTGCAGAACACTCCAAATCATCAAATACATTTCTGAGTAACATGATCTGAGAAAAAGCCATTGCATTTCAATAAGAATGTACAAAGATCATATCATCATGATTCATGAATAAGACACAAATACGTTTTAGATGAAAATCAATCTTCACAGTAAGAAGTAATATGTTACGGAAAATCTGTTTTAAACATCTATAATTCAGGGTTGAAAATGATTCTAAAGCAATTGGAATTGTGGCCCAAATGCTGCCGTTTTGGAGGTTTGCTTACTATGGTTACGCTACGGTTGCAGCAGCCATATTTTCTCACAATGGTCCACAATTTTTTTGTGATTTACAATGCAGCTACAGCTTAATTCAAACATTTTACATATATAAAATAAATGTTTTAGCATTTGTCCATCACATGAGTTTTGGAAAGCATCAAACAGTGAGCTTTTGAGAGGAACCTGTTATAGATAGGAAAGTAGTAACAAAATTAGTTAGTTAGTCTCTCTTATGAGCTATATTACCATGTTCGAGATAGGAAATTAGTTAGAAAATTAGTTTGTTAGTTAGTCTCTCTTATGGGCTATATAACTCCCTCCATTGTATTTGTCCATTACTTTTCCTCAATTTAATAGAGTTGATTTTCTGATCTCTAACTAACTTTTTACATATCCAACAGAAGCAAAAGAGAAAGAAGGAAATATACCCCATATGCAGTTGCAGGCATTAAAGCAATGAAGGTTATGACCAACTGCTGTCACTATAGGAAAGCCATTAGGATCACATATGCATGTCCATATGATTGCACTTTCTTCAGAATCTACATGGAAAGGAAAAGCAGTTACCAAACAATATTCAGGATGTGACCAGTCTCCTTATATCACCTAAAATGGTAAGCAAATGTTGTATTCTTTTCATAAGCATATAATTAGTAACTACAACCTCCCCATTTTACCCAAGTGTGGATCACGTAGGCCATTCTAACTTAACCATATCAAACACTGATCACAACTTAACCATACACAATTGCAAGGCTCAAGTGAAATAATCAACTAATGAATATAGAAGACTTAAGGGGGGTATAGTTAGCTTAAGGGTCATAGTCATCATGGCAATAAAAATTTGTTACCTGAATGGCAATCACATGACTTCGAACAATTGGCAAGAAGGTATCTTTGGTTCCCTTGGAAAGAAGAGCATCTACATTTCCACTTGTTTAGGCCAGTATTAGAGGGTTCATCTGTTGGTAACAACAAGAAGCAAAAGAGAGGATGAAAAAGTATTATGGCTCTTTTGGAATCAACCTATGACTAAGAAGCAACCTGTGATGCATAGAACCTCTATAAAAGTTACTCAAAAAAAAATACAGAATGCTCACTTGTGATACTAACTGCATAATGAGTGTCGAATCCATGGGAAAAAATGAAACTAACATCACTAACTTATAGTTGAAGGAGTAAACTATTGAAGCTCCATTCTCTATAAAATGATACTAACCACAAAATGAATGCTGAATCCAAAGGAAGCTAATAAGAATAGCAACAAGAACATTGAGTCGAGGCTTCATTTATTCCAACCCATACACTACAAGAAAAGGAAAGGAACGTTTAGTTTAGTGCTACAGAAATCTTGGGCACAAATTTTCCTGATGTTATTAGACGAGGACATCTCTTGTATGATTTTCCGATATAAATTAGAGCAGATGAAAAGCACCATGCCGCTATATCAAGGACATCTCTTGTATGATTTTCTGATGGCTTCAATGTTTTCTAAGTATGAATACAGTCAATATACAAAGAGCAACATTAGATTCAATCTGAAGAATGACCACCAATCCATACCATTTGACATGTTTAGATAGTTGAGCAGTCAAACCATATAAAAAGTACACATAAAATGGCTTCACAACTATATATAAGCTATTCAACATGACTCTGAAACAACTAATAAAACTTATCACGATCTGAAGTTCTTGTACTGGAATTTACATTTTCATAGTAAAATCACAATTGCAACAAGGAAAAAGAGAGAGAAAGAGAGTACCATCAATTGGTGAACCTGCTAAGAGGGACAAACTTAATCTTCAGATATATAAACTCGCTACAAATAAAGACAAGATGCAACCAAGCAAGCAATACAGATTCTAGAACTAGGCAACAACCACCCCTGGTTTCAGTTTCATTTATCCATATGCTACAGCAAAAGGTGATTGACAATCATTTAATACTGAATAAAGAGATCGGAACTTTCTTTCTCCGACCTCAACTTGGTGGGCCATGTATGCAAATAAGGTAAAACAAGTAAGAAAGAAGAAATGAGCATTTAGCCAACAAACACCTGAGTTAATGTTATCCTATCCACCCCAAGTACCAAGTACTGAAAAAGCAAACATGAGGTGACGGGGGCAGGGACTAGATTGACCAAGTAAGCGTGTGTTTGGATGCTAAGCGCAACGGAGTTACGTTAACGGAACGTCAAGTTTTCTCCGTTGAGATAGCGGCAAGGCTGTTTGGATGTCCTGGCTTCTCCGTTCCGTCAACTCAAGCTCCGTTTGCAAAGAATCTCCGTTGACGTACCTCCGTTTGGCCAGAGCAGGGTCTCTGCTCCCTTCTGCAAACGCAGTTGGGTAAAATCTCCGCAATGCCCTCACCTTTAGGGTCATAACACAAGGCAATGCAGAGCACCCCCACACGTTGTCGAGCGCTGATTTTGACGGAAGGAAGCTGTGCAAGCTATGCGGTGTCGTTTTTGTGGAAAGGAGGAAGCTTTTTCTTCGTGTTGCCTACTCCGTCGGTGACAATCAAACGGTAAGCCTCAATCCCTTCCTCTTCTACCACTTGCTGTTGCTGGTTTCTCTGTTTGGCTCTCTGTCTTGTTGGGGTGTGGGTTCTGTTGGGTTCTGATGTGGGTTCTGCTTGGGTGTGGGTTTGGGATCGGGTTGGGTTTGGGTTGGGTTGAGGGCTTTGGGGTTGGGTTGATGGGGGTTGACGGGTGGTGGTCATAGGTTGCCGTGGTGGGTCTGTGCGGGTTTGGGGTTGTTGAGATGGGGTTGTGGGTTAAGGGTGGGTGGTTTAGGGATGGTAATCGGTGACGGGTGGTGGTTAAGTGTGGGAGGGTGGTGGCTGGTGACGGGTGACGATTGTGGGTGCTGGGTATTGGCCGTTGGGGGAGGTGGGGGTGATGGTGGGTGTCGGTGGTGGGTGGTGATTTCGGGTTGTGAGTGGTGGTGGTGGGTGGCTCGGTGGTTGCTGTTAGGGGGAGGGTGGTGATGAAGGTGCATGGGTGTGGCCTCTGTGTGTTGGTCCACAATAAACTGTTTTCAATGGTGAGTGATGGAGGCATATGGGTGGTGTGTTTTTTTAGGGTGTACCTTAACAGATATGCATTGTTTAATTTTTTTATTGTATGTATTGGTTAAACATTTTTTATTTAGTGCAGTTTAAATCTGTTGTTTATTTTTTCATATTATAGTTTACTTTGATAAGGTTAATTTGTTATTGTATTTTAGTGTAATAATTTGATTAGGGTCTATGTTTATTTTTTTTGTAAAAAAAAGAAAATGTAATATCAAATATTATGGGTTCCCTTTATTTGAATTATAGTTAGGTTTTGTTGTATTGTTTGATTTGTGTTTGTTAATTAAATTTTAATTAAGTTTTAATTATAGTTATACGTTTATAGTAAATCAAATGTTTAAATTTAACTCCGTTGATTCGTTCCCCATTAAGGATATCGTTATAATGTTTAAGCGTTTCGTTTAATTTAACCAACTTATTCCGTTTCGTATAAGTTATCGGATTAGGAAAAATAATGACACTAATATTTTATATGGGTTTAAAATAAATAATCTGTTTTTTAAAAGCAAATTCATATGGTTATGATAATTTAAATAATTAATTTTCAGGATAGAAAAAACAAATCAGATTTTTTATATTGTTTGAAATAATAACATACTTTTTTTAGAGTTAGGAAGAATATTTAGATTTCTTATAAATTTAAAATTGCTCTAATTCATATGATTATGATAATTAAAATAATTAATTTTCAGGGTAGAAAAAACAAATCAGATTTTTTATATAGATTGAAATAATAGCATATTTTTTTAAGAGACAAGAAGAATATTTAGATTTCTTATAAATTTAAAAATGCACTAATTCATATGACTATGATAATTAAAATAATCATTTTATTAGGTAGAAAAAGCTCCGGTCAATTTTTTTATATAGTTTGAAATAATAACATATTTTTTTTAGAGTTAGGAAGAATATTTATATTTCTTATCAATTTAATAAGGCTTTAATAATATCATCTAATTAGTAACAAAAAATATACTTTGTTAAAGAAATAATATATTTACTTTAAAAATTAATCTAATTTGTTAAGAAATAACTTTATTTGTTTAAAAATAATAGGGTATTCTTAAAAAAAATTCTATTTTGTTAAAAAATAATCCAATTATACATAATATTATCCAAATATATATATATATATACAAAATTTGATATAATATCTAATTATATTATTAATATATATACATATTCAATATATTTTTATTAATACCCTTTTTGGTAATTTTCCATTAAACTACTATTTACCCAACCCAATTTTTCCTCCAACCAAACACAATCACTACTTCTCAACTTACTTTTACCTAACCCAACCTTTTCAACAACCAAACACAACTCCGTTTATAAAACCCCAGTTTTCTCAACCCCAGTTTACAAAACCCCAGTTTTCTCAACCAGGTTACCCCAACGGGTAACCAAACGCACCCATGGGAAAGTTAAAGTAAAGTATACATTATACCATAAATATAGACAGTAAACTACAAGAATTTCCTTTGCTGATGGCTTGATAATTACCTTTCAAAATGGCATTCAAGTTGTAAAGCCTGCAAATGGAATGAACTCAGCAACTACCAAAAGAACACATCCTAGTTCCCCCTTGTAAAGTCTTGAGAATGAAGGTATCATCAAAAAGTGTAAATCATAGCCTGCAACAGAGCTTCTAATAGGAAACTCAAAGCAAAATATTAGTGAACTGAGTATGATACATGTACCAGTATTATAAGGCATATACCAGTAACTAAAACACTATATCTGATATTATAATGACTCCTACAGTATTGTTTTCCATATAGCCTTTGATAACAGATATTGCTAATAAACCGGTATCAAATAGAAGTTAGAAGTCATGCTAGGGACATATAGGTTAATGTTAGACCCCGGGCCTAAATCCCGATGTAACCAAGATAATCAATTAATAAAAATACGAATAAATTTTTCACGTTTTAAAAGTCTAAACACCTGACATTACATCGAGATCTGAATTACGGAAAACCGAAGAGTGAAGATAAAGATTTTTATAAACTAGATCGATAAAATAAATAGCCCTAACATATATACAAAATAATCGAGTTTACAACGGAAGAAAAATATGTATACAGGACATACGCCTAGTCGCATATATGAAGATATGAGAAAAAAAACAAACATGGGGAAGGAAGTGAAGAAATCAAATCCAGGTCATTTCGCTTAAGCGAGGCATCACTCGCTTAAGCGAGACCGTAACCACTCGCTTGAACGCATACAAATTCGCTTGAGCGAGAAACATCATACAATTAGATCCTCAATTTCGCTTGAGCGAGTCATATTCCCTCAACCGAAAAACATCCAAAAATTAGTTTGCTTAAGCGAGACGCTCCTCACTTGAGCGAAAACACCACAGAGTCAAATCCTCATGAATTCGCTTGAGCGAGACCTATCCCGCTTGAGCGAAAAAGAAACAAAATCAATTCCAAAAGAATTCGCTTAAAAGAGACCTAGCCCGCTTAGCGAAGATCACACAAAAGCAATTTAACATTAATTCGCTTAAGCGAGCTCTCACTAGTTCGAGCGAGATCACGACAGAACCACATCCTCTAACCCTCGCTTGAGCAAGACCAATCTCGCCTGAGTGAAAATGGACTAGAAACCACATATCTGATACATAACAAACTCGCTTGAGCGAGATTATCAGTAAATGCATATTAACTTAGATAAATCAATCCACATGGCATATAAAAATGTAATTTTCCAAGATTTGGTCTCAGTTATCCCTTGGCACACATTTATACGTCTAATTAGAACTTATCCTAACAAGTCTCGCCTCATAAATTGAGTTCTAGATCATCATATGCATAAATTGCATTTTAAGTGCATCTTGGACCAACTAACCATGCCAAGTTGAAATATGAGTCTATTTGGCCACAACCACACATGCATACAAGTCATAAACAAGCATTGTGAATTATAGGTACCCTTTACATGAAGTATTTGTCATCACATGGGAAAATGACCTATCCACTTCTCAATTATGCATACATGAATCATACATCACATTTGTAAGCTAATAGTCATGCCATTTAACATATCATTTTTATCATTAATCAACTTAAATCATTCATTTCTAATAAGCATGCATCACATTTACATTAGTAGTCATGTCATTTACATGTCATTTTTATCATGAATCAACTTAAATACGCATCTGTTGCAAAAGCAATGTTTAAGGCACATAGGCCTAATTTTCACATAGGATCACCAAAATAGGCCTACATATCTAACTCAATAGTCTTACTCTCCAAAACATATTTACTACATTGTCACACACAAGCGCCGACCAAGACTCAAAAGTTTTCCTTCCATATTTACCTTCACCATTGCTCAACCTCCAAAAAGGGTATGATGTCCAACATACCTACATCAACCTTTAAAAAATAACATCTAGGGGGTAAGTAATACATACCAAATGAATTAAAATCATATATTATGAGAGTACACATCTGTATATACATGTGCACAATATATGTTCTTCAATGGAACCATATGAACCAAACACACATCATATTGTTTCACTTCAATATAGTACATGTCTCAATCATCACATTTACAATATATGTATCAAATTGTTGACAATCTCATCAAGTACAACCGCACAATCAAGGTTAGGACCATACTTTCTTTCTCTTTGTTTACCAATCATCCATTGCCACAATGAGCTACCAAACTCGGCATATCTCTGGCTATATGCAAATGCTCTTATGGCTAATGTATATGCACAAAGGATTTATTAACAAATTGCGGATCCGATTGTGGGAAAAAATATCATATAATATGTGGGTCAAGCATAGATGTGTTACTATGTCCCTCCAGCAGTAGTAAATGTGTAAACTTTTATACCTTAAACTTTGCATGCATAACAATATCCTTTTACTGGTACCAAACCGCTATTGCCCATATGTAGCACTAGTCACCCTGTAACTTGTGGATCATAAACATGGTTTCACTTGCCAAAAGTATTACGGGCCCCTCCCGAACACACATTGAGAGAGTCGTGCCCCATAAGGACACCGAGGTCACTTGCTTAACATAGAACCGTCCACCCACTGGGCCCGTCACATACGGTGCCTCGTCACCAAACTATGGACAGCTTCGTAATTCCATTGAATCACTAGGGAACAATACAAATTTACCCGTGCACTGGGTCGCCCTCCCACTAGGACCGCCTGTTGGAATCCCTAACTTCTAAACCAGACAACGTATAATATACCATGGATGCAAATGTAGATCAATGCATTCTCACATTGTGCATCCTAAAATGTCACTCCACAATCAACAACTCACCATCATCACTTAGTGGATTTCATCATACTCATCATTCTTAATCATCACCAATTATCATTGGATTTCATTCACATTAATTGTTAGTGGTAAATAACATTCATACACATTGTCATTAGTTTCATATCATGGGATGCTCACACATTTATATTTCTATCCAATCACAATTATGAATGTTATTTACCGAGTGATGGGTAAAATCCAACACCGAGTGATGAAGGCTGGTGAATGGGTAAAATCCAAGACCGAGTGAAGAAAAATGGTGAATGGGTAAAATCCAACACCGATTGAAGGCCCAGATTGTAGGATTAAACCGAACTCTGGGTACGGTTAGTAAGTTTGGCTGAACACCGGAGAAGGCTCGGATTGTAGGATTAAACCAAACTCCGAGTACGACTAGTAGGTTTGGCCGAACGTCGGTGAAGAACGGTGAATGGGTAAAATCCAACACCGATTGAAGGCCCAGATTGTAAGATTAAACTGAACTCTGGGTAAGGTTAGTAAGTTTGGTTGAACACCGGAGAAGGCTCGGATTGTAGGAATAAACCGAACTCCGAGTACGACTAGTAGGTTTGGCCGAACGTCGGTGAAGAACGGTGAATGGGTAAAATCCAACACCGATTGAAGATACGGCTAGTAGGATCAAACCGAACGCCATTGAAGACCTGGGTTGTAGGATTGAACCGAACCTCAGGAGATGGGTTGTAGGATTACACCGAACCCCATTTGAAGGTCGGTGAATGGGTAAAATCCAACACCGAGTGATGAAGGCCGGTGAATGGGTAAAATCCAACACCGAGTTTGAAGAAAAATGGTGAATGGGTAAAATCCAACACCGACAGAAGAAAAATGGTGAATGGGTAAAATCCAACACCGACTGAAGGCTCGGATTGTAGGATTGAACTCCGAGTACGGCTTCTATGCTTAGCCGAATGTTGTTGAAGGATCAATCGTTATCGAATTCACTCAGAAGTATTCCTGGGAATTCCTCACTCGGAAATATTCTCCCTTAGAATTCTTTACTCGGAAACACTTCAAATTCGATGCGAGACTCTTAAATTCTTTAGTCGGCAATATCTCATTGAAGTCCGACTCGTGAAATCTATAAGTTGAGAAGATCTCACTTCGAAGTCAAAGTATCTGTCCAGAAGTGTTTCACCCGGAAAATGCTCCACTCGGTGCCATACTACACGGGAATCAGAGATATCTCACTCGGTATTATCCCGCTTAGAAATGTCACACTCGGGGACACCTTCTCAGGAAAGTTGCACTCGGAAATCTCCAACCCAAATGAAGACTCGGATTGTAGGACTAAACCGAACTCTGAGTATGGTTGGAACGATTCAACCGAGCACCGTCAAAGCACCAGTCGGAAATCTTCCTCCCGGAAGAATCAATCTGAGAGCTTCCACTCGGAAGTGTCACTCGGAATTTTTTAATAAGACGTACTTTTACCGAACAGCACGAGGAGGTTAGATAATGGAACTTCCCAGGTAACACGACCAAAACCAACTTCACTCAGAGTCGACCACTCAGAGTCAAATGTTCACTCTGAATCGGTCACTCAGAGTCAAATGTTCACTCGAAGTTGTTCACTCAAAGTCAAATCTCCACTCGGAATCACTCAGAGCCGTTCACTCCATAACGCTTGGGGACAATATTCGACGGTTAACGAGTGTTTCGAAGGTAAAAAACATAACTTGTATTCTTGTAGGATACGCCGGCATACAGACCTCTTGTGAACTACATAGCTTATATGAGCAACTTACAGTCCCTCACACAAGCTAGGGGACAAATGATCTGGTCTGGATACCGGCCCCAAGGTTATCCGTTCTGGATACCATTCCTAAGGGCAAGAGGTAGTCTCAGCCGTCTTGGAAGCTAATCGGTATCCCAGGATAATGATCCAGTCCGTAAACATGTTGATCCGGTCTCACCTAAAGTGAAGTCCTAGAGTTCAACCGGTGTCAAGAATATCAATCCGGTCTGCAACACACTGGGCAAACCTCTCTTACACCGGTCGTCCGAGGTGATACCCGAGACACCAGGTGACTTATCCGCCCTCCTACACCGGGTCATTGATAACCGACTAGCACAGTGTCATAACAAGGAAGGCACTCTCTACACAGCGGAATATGTTCCTTTCATTCACCGACAGGAGTGGGTACAATCACCAGCGGAATTTATGGAAAAGGTGATTATCTTCCATCCATGTGACAGAAAAGTACACTGATAATTCACCTACCCTCCTGACACACTCTGAATGCTGGTCCACTCGGATTGACTCTTTATACACGTTATCAGAACCAGTGGGCCCACTAACACCCAACGATTCATCTTCCACGCTCAACTATAAATAACATGTTGCAATACATGTGAAAGGTTATGTTGTCCTTACCCTCATTCTCACTATTATACTGTTTAAGTATCACAGAGTTCATTATATACTCTTCTAACTTGAGCGTCGGAGAATTTTCGCAGGTGACACCACCTGTCGCCCACACCAACGCGAGAGGCCGGTGTGAAGGATCTCCAGGACAACAAGACCGACCTCCAAACGCTGAGAGGCCGAATCAGAGAGACCGAATACACACAACCGGTCTTCAATCTCATTCAATCTTCAACTCTTGAGGCTGTCCCGACACCGGATCCTAGACCCCAGTCGGGGACAGATCAATATACATCAATAATGGATGAAATCATGCATTTAGAAATGTTACCCCCTCCTACCTCAAGAGAAGTAGAAATCACCGTAGTCTGAAGGTCCCGCTTCACTAATGGGGTCGAATTCTACATCACACAATGTTCCAAATAATTATTTTGTTTAAACCACCAAGATTTACCCATTATAAGCTAACTACTTAGTGTTAATGCCATTATTACTAAGGACTACAATTTATTTTCATTTATTTTATATTCAATGCAACACCCATTAATGGGTTTCCACATGCATGTCCATTTACCATCAAGATCACCATCTTTCATCACTAATACCATTCTTCCCACCTTAACAAATGGTCTTTCACTCATATTTCATATTTCCCCCAAATCTTAGGGTTATGGTTCCATTAAAACTCAACAACCATCATTAATATTTATCATCTTCCATTACATACATCACCATTTTTGTGTATCCAACATTACCCACATAAAATTTGCATTTATTTCACCCCACCTTAGGGTTTTCCATTATTAATAACTCCCATTTAATAACTCATTCATAGAACACTCTCATAAACCATAATACCCGACAACCTAGGGCTAGAGGTCATGAAATATTATGAGGAAAACTTACCTCAAGCAAAATGAAAATAAGCTCCAAGAGTGAGGGAGAGGGTGACGAAAATGAGAGTTTCCAACACCATAAGCTTCTCCTTATAAGCAAGAGGAAAACAAAAATGGTGGAGAAGGCACACATCCACATAATGGGTTTTAAGAGGAAGATAAAAAGGAATGAGGGAGAGGAGAATAAATGAGTGTTTGTGTTTGGGAGGAAGAGAGAGGTTGTAGTGTTTAAAACTTTGCCCCATTTAATAATTTCTTTGTTTTATAACAAACAGGATGTATTCCGATTACTTATCTAAAAATTACTCTGAAGATGTATTCTGATTCCCAATAATATTCTTAATAGCCCTGACCATCAATACCTCTACCGGAGATACTTGGTCAGACACCCTATTTTAATCGGGTATTAATTTCAGCTTTTTAAGCCACAATAAATTATGAATAATCATAAAAATTTCCAATTTAATCATTTTTAATTTTTAGGACATTAGTTAACTCGTATGTAATTATTTACTATTTATTTCTCTCAATTAAGTATTTTTATAAATTTTGGGATGTTACAGTTACACCTATAATTTGTTGCATTTGGAATTCCATCAACCAACTATCTATACAAAAAATAATTGAATTTAGTTATTCTTCTTTCATTTTGGATTAAAAGAGTTTCATGAAGAGTGTTTCCATAAAGGTGATTATATGACTAACCATATATGATATTTATTATCTTATCAGTAAACAATTTTTTAGTAAGACATTTTAATGACGCTAGAAACATTCTAAAAAAGTTAGAATTTTTGAAAAGGTTGCATTTGTAAAAAAATTCATACCAATAAGCATTATTTTTTGAATTTTCAAGTAAAAGATCTATAAATAAATGTTTGTACATGTGTTAGTTGTTAGGTATTCCATTCTCCCCCTTCTCGTGCTTATACTCTAGTATATCAGTCACTGACTCAAGCATTAAAGTATCATTACAAATAATATCACATTTTGCTATTTATATAGAAAAGATGTTAGATTGTACTCAGGCTAGGTAACCCCGTACCAACTAGATGATACCCATATTAACTGGACCATTACATACTTAAATTCAATAATTTCTTATATTGGCCAGATCAATTAGCATAGCAAAGGTTAATATTAACATATCTATTGGAGAGTATGTGGGGTGCTTGATTTTGGCCATTTGTTTTAAGTTGATGTTAATTATAAACAAGGTTTTGATCCTTAAATGATTCCTCTTATTTATCTTAATTTTCGCAACTGCTTACGAAAAGTCACTTTAAGGAATAAGAATGTCACAAAGACATCTCCTGGGTAATTATACCCCATTCTCATAACGGGGCCAGAATATTCAATATAAATTTTGCTGTGACGCTAGTATATCTAAACATGTTGTACTTAGGTTAATGAAGTGAAGTAAAAAAAATAAAAAACCATCTCTCACCAAACTGCATGCTTTTAATCACGTGCACATTACCTACACTTTCACTTTCACTTTCACTTTCTCGAGTGGAAAGGAAAATATTGAAGTCGTTAATGCATCAATGTTGGATAAAGTGTTTAGAAATGATGTTGTGTAGAATTAAGAAAGAACCCTCTTCAATGAGAGTATATCCTTTAAACCCCGATCCATACAGAAGCGAAAATGAAATGAGACTAAAAAAGAAATTAATGTTTTAGTTTCTAAGAGCCACCCCTTTACTTACTGACTGGGACCTTTTAAGACCTTCAAATTCCTCTCTCTCTCTCTCTCTCTTTATATATATATATATATATATATATATATATATATGTATATATATATGTATATATAAAAATATACATACATTCACTTTATTTAGTGCTCTTGACATGGAATCAAGAATTTCGAGTGTATAAGCGGTGTTGGCCCTTCTATTAGGTAAATAAAATCCTTATTTAGTTCCCTGAAAAATAAGTTATCTCTCATATAATAATTTTTTCTTAATAATATTGATACAATAACTATCATTCCAAATTATATAAAAATAATTATTTTTTTCTAATGCATACATTGCATGTAAAATAATATTAATAATTTCAATATCTATTTTTTCAATTTGAAAGAAGTCCTTCAAAATTAAAATTAATAATGTCTCAACAATAATAATTGTTATGTTCGGTGTGTAGGGGCAATGTAATCCTCTCGCGGCCAATGTCCAAACCTCACTCTCTCATTCTTATTACATCCTCTCAGTGGGAGTCCGATATTGCAAAACACAAGTACGGTGGGGATCACTGTGCTCTTCAAGTTTATGCCTGTCTTTGTACGCTCTGAATTCATAAGGACACACTGGAGTTATACTTGCAAAAGAGTCTTTAATACTTAAGTCAGTAATGTGTATAACGGAGTAATAATGAGGTTCTGAGAGCAATTAATAAGTGTAATCAATGTAATATGTATGAGTTAATGAATGTTTTCTATTTATAGAACTACCCTTGGTGCAACTTGTGATTTTACCTATGTCAGTGCAGCAGGTCTTAATCAGAAGCAAGTTGCCTACTTGCACCTCTGGCTTTTTAGATACTTCGTCCCTTATTTTTCTTGTCTTATTACTTATTATTACTATTTAATGCGGTCTGGTGTTATTAGTCTTAAAGTGCCAGTATGCACACCAGATCAATCATTAAATGATTTTTTAAATTAAAAAATTCTAAATAAATTTTAATTACAATATATTTAATAAAATTTTTTGTATCTCGTAAGGTTTAAAAAGAAATTCAAAATAACAAGAAAAAATATTTTGTGATCAAAAATCGTTATGGTCATCACTAATTATTGTGTTGTTTTTAAAAATAAGAATATATGTTATTAATTATGTCCCTAATATGATAGTCATAAAAATTTGGGATGACTTTTTCATTATAAAGAAAATATTGTAGTAAAATAAGATTTTAATATTTTAATAATATAAATTAATTATTTAGAAGAAGTCACATTTAAAATTACTTTGGACCTAGATATAACTCGGATTGTCAATGTTTATGAAAATCATAATTTAAAACAATTTGTCAACATTTCCATTGTTGTTAAGACTCCTTATTATACTGTTTTTCACGCATGTTCTTTGTTACTCATTCCAATGATTGTATTATCTTTGAAGGAATATATTGTTAGTTGTTAATTTTATGATATTTTCTTAATAAATTTTATTTTTAATTTGATACTGAAACAGTTATGTTGAGAAAAAGTCTAGATAGAAAAGAACTTTAAGTTTTATTGGACCAGACCTTAGACTTTATATCCCTAAATTTGTTAATATCGCTCATCAAGTATTTTTGCTTGAACGTAAAGTTTGTACTATTTATGACGTATTTGTGCGCCTATGTATTTTCAGGATACAAGTATTAGACTATGAAAACAAAAGGGGAGTATCAACACTCTAAAAGTCTGGGAGACTATCAAAAGTCTGATAGAAGCATTCTAATCGAAGAACCACTCTCAACATTCCTAAACTCTATTTAAGTGATGTATTGGGATTCATGCTCTTATCATATTTGCGTGCTTATCATCAAAGAACACAAGGAACAAGATCAAAATAAGCAGTAACTATCAGCATACCTACCTCTGCGCATACTAATCAAGTTCAGAGATTATGTTAGAATATTTCAAAAAGCTACTTGACGTTCAATCAAGAATTAGTTTATGAATGGTTTGTGCATGGGAATGCATGAGAAACCTTTTTCATGAAAAAGCTGAAGAAGGTTTTGAACCAGGCCCCTTAAGTCCATTTCACCCTCAAGGTCTGGTAACAAGAAGTTTAAGGCAAAATACCTTCAAATGATTTCCAACGACTATATTTCCTTTAAAGAAGCAGTAACGGTCATATCCTTCAACTTCTATATATACCAAGAAAGATTGAACATCAAAAATATATATACACACATACATAGAGAATTTTTTGAGCTCTTATTCAATCTCTTTCAAGTTTTGAATTCTAGTGTTCATTCATTTCTTGTAAAGACAAAGACCCTCATTATTTTTTGTTCTACTTCCAGCAGACTTTGGTCTTGTGTCAAAACTTAGTGTACAACTTCAATTGTTTATACTTTTTATTTAGTCAAACACCTTGTAAAAGTCTGGTGAGTTACCAGAACTAGTTTGTGTTGGGAAACATTGTTGGCCTAAAGAGGCTTTTAAAAGAATACTTGGATTAAGCCAGAAGTAGTTTGTTGAAAGAATAATTTGGTTAAGCCAAAAGTGGCTGGAGTTAAGAATACTTGTGGTACAGGTCTGGTGCTGTTGTTGTAAAGAAGATTTTACAATAGTGAAAATCCTTCAAGTTAAAAGGGACTGGACGTAGCTTCTGCATTGGAAGTGGACCAGTATAAACTCTTTCTGTTGATTTCCTCTATCTTTCTATTTGCTTGATTACTTGTGTTATTTGGTTCATAATTTCCACGAAAAGAGTCTGAGACTTATTCAACCCCCCTTCTAAGTCAGACTTTAAACCATCAAGTTAATTGATGCATTTTAATTATTTTAATTATTTTGAAGCAACATTTAAATTGTCAACTAACTATTGCTTTGAGTTTGTTTGGATAAGTTTTAGGCATCAAAAGGAAGCTGTAAGTGAAAAATTAAAGATCTGTCCTCGAAGACCATTCGCTCAAGCAGCCGTGCTACAACTCAAAAAAATTCTGCACAGGGGGCTCACTTAAGAGCCCTAAAACACGTTTTTTAGGGTTATCTTTGAAATTGAGGAAAGGACCTTAGAGGTTTTAAAGACCTTGAAGCCTTTGAAGACCTTATTCTTCTAGGATTTTGCTTCTTCCTCTTGTATTTTGATCTTTTAGAGTTAGCCTTCATGACAATGTGTTAAACCTCTCTTTTGTTGAGATTGGATAAACTTATTTGTGTCTATAACTTTATAGTGATTATCTATGTGTTTATGCATTAATAGTTATTAAAAAATTATTTTTAATGCAAATTTTAGCATTGGATTGTTAAGGGATCAAGACTTGATATAAAGGTTTAAAATTTATTTACTAAGGGATTAGACTTAATGACTTTTACGTCACATCAATTTGATTTAATGTCTAATGATACATACTAGAATTTCAAATAAATGAATAGAATGTGAAAGTTTAATTGTCAACTTTGTTTTATTGTTTTGCTCATTTGAAACCAATCAATTTCCAAACAATTGACTTTATGAACAAAACCTTGAATATAATATACATATATTTGTTGTGATTTTTAAGCAATAATTATGTTATTACTGAATATCACGCAAGTATCCATGGATATGATGACTTAATACTTATTGAAACTACAATCAACTTGATACACTTGTCAAAGGATCAATACATACACATACAATATTTTTCATGACACTTTGGATGGTTGGATATCGACATATTTATGGAACATCTACTCCTTTAAGATTTTAATGACACAGTTTAATTTATTTGAGACATTACATTTAAGATTCTTTTAGGCGTAAATATATCTAGGGTATCCTGTTTATGAAAACCACAATTCCGAACAACTTGACAACATCTTCATTGTTGTTGAGGCTCATTGTTATCATTGTTTTCCCTGCACTATTTTGAGTGTAAAATTTTAAACATTAATGTTTATATTAACAACTACCGATTTCTTTTTTTTTTGGGGGAACTACCAATTTCTATTTGAACTTCGAAGATTGATGAAATTGAGTAAGATAAAATAAGGTGTCAAAGTCTCACATAAAACAAGTTAAAGTTTCAGTATTCATATTCCTAATGAATCGACCAAAAACAAGCCCTTTAAATTAAGGTAAATGTAATTACATTTGTGACTACTTTTTAGCCAAAGATAATATCTATGTTGAAATGGGAGCATCATTCCCTCCTCCTAAAATATTATATAATGTAAAAATTGAGACCATCATTATAATTTTATTTAAAATATATTTTTTACAACTTAAATGTTTGAATGAGTAGAAAAGTGTGA
Organism: Clitoria ternatea; assembly: GCA_037962975.1. Taxonomy (NCBI): domain Eukaryota; kingdom Viridiplantae; phylum Streptophyta; class Magnoliopsida; order Fabales; family Fabaceae; genus Clitoria; species Clitoria ternatea. The sequence continues at coordinate 89,289,232 of CM075675.1, forward strand.
GAAAAATAATTATATTAATGAGGTTCGGTATATGTAAAAATAAATGAGAAAAAAGAAACATATAAAGTACAAAATGAATGTTATAAATTATGAGAACTGAGACTCACTAGATATTTTGTTTTTATCATAAATGAAGAAAATGAACCAATCGTGTAAAAAAATTCCAATGATTTAGTAGAATTACAAAATGAATGTTATAAATTATGAGAACTGAGACTCACTAGATATTTTGTTTTTATCATAAATGAAGAAAATGAACCAATCGTGTAAAAAAATTCCAATGATTTAGTAGAATTATCTAGCGGATGAACAAACACACCATGGAGGAGTTAAATCTTTCCTGCTACCTTACTTCCTAGCTATAAGCAGGACTGTGGAAATGGAAAGGCAAACCATAGCCCTCCAAATATTTTTAGGCCTCATTTTTTAAAGTGTATTATTATATTTATTGGTTAAAATAGTCTAAAAAATTAAGGTAATATTTCATATGAATATTTTAAGAGTGTATTTATAGTGATAGTTTGTGTATAGTTTTATTAATTGGCAATTTCCAATATTATCTTAGACCAAAAATGCTTATTTTTTTCCTATTTATTTTTCTAACAAACTTTCAACTCTCTGTATTAGAACTTTCTCAACTGTCTTATTTTTCTTCTTTTTTTTCTTTAAATTATTTTGAAATGAAATCTCTTAGCCAATTAACATTAAATTGTTGTAGTAGATATTATTAATCTACTATAGATAAAGATCATTTTAAAGTTGTTTTAGTATTATTTTCATTATTTTTTCACTTTGAAATATTTAAATAATGTAATGTATTTAGGGTCTAGTTAGTAATGGTACTCTTTGCATTATATAATTTTTAGTCCTTCTAATTTTGTCTAAGGCTCTAAAATGTAGACACGACCTTGCCTATAAGTTTGGCCAAACCTGATGTAGATTCATGAGAATTTGGCACCGTTTTTTTTTTGTCTGATGATAAAATCACACAAATTAAAATATAAATACTAATAGTGTAATAAAAAGCTATTGATATCTAATTAACAGAAGTCACATCCTAAAGGTAAAAATGAGAAATCTTACTTATTTAGAAGAAAAAAAAAAGAACATATTTGAAAAATTATACAAGAACTAGGAGTAAAATGACAACAAAGTGGTTTTAATTTGTCAAGTTAGGGTAAGATGGATAAAAATGTTAACACTTGGCAATAATTTGTCGAATTAAAATGAACACTTTGCTCTAATTTGTCGAATTAAAATTCAGAAACGGGCTTCTTGTATTGTATCAACTGCAACATATGTAATTATATTCACAGATAACTTATATATGAAATCTCATGCGGCATTATCCCAAGTAAATCACCTAGAACTATGCTATAATACCTGTCAAACTGTGACATAACCAGCAGAAACTGAAATCCATGTAACTTAAAAGGAAAGGCCAAAGGAGGAGCATCCCTAATAAAAAAGAATCAGAAGTATATGGTATTCCATGTATGTAATCCAATGAAGAAACCCCATGTATCTTCACTGCTACATTGTTATACCCTCCTCTCCAAAAGATGTACAATTCAAGTAAAAAATGACATCAATACTACTACTACTCAGAACCAATTTCTGGAACAGTCTTCGTTGTTATTTTCTCCTATGCCTGTCAGAACAGGATTTAGCAGGTCTTAGGATTTTAGGCTGTGACGGTCTCAAAAGCATAGTCTGAGAACGTGTAACCATGTCTACCATGGAAGGGGTTCGGTATGCATGCACAAAACTGTTGCTGTTAGTGGAATCACCTCGTGCAGTTGCTCTTTGCCATGAATGAGAGCTCAATCCCGAAAGAACATAAGCCCTTCCAGACTCCTCGTAAACACGTTGGTTTGCCATCCTTTCTTGCATCTCCTTTAGTTCAGCAGAAAGAGAATCACATAGTGGATCGCCAGCTTGGGCTGAGATACTGTTGGACAATGCATCGTGACATTTCTCTAGTACAGAAACTGCAGCAGCCAAATCACCTCGTTCCGCTTTAACTCTGGCCTCAGCCATTGCTTCAGCAGCTTGAAGCCTATTTCGCTGTTTGTCTACTTCTGTTGACACAGTTACTCCTCTAGCTACATCAGGTCTCTGAATCTTCACTTCACTATTTACTTCCATACCCACCATTTCTTTTGTGACTGTATACTTATAAACACCTCTAACCAACAATAAAGGCATCTCATCAACAGACTTATCAACTGGAACATTGAGCGTCACCAAAAAGTCTCTTTCTTCTTCAGCATACAAATCTCCTACCTTGATAGTTGCCATTCTTGCATTGTCAATCAAGCTAGTTTCATAACTTCCTGCCTTTAATGAATTCAGTTGCAGCTGATGGTGAACACACTGAACTTCTACCTGTAGTTCCTGAACCACCACACTCAATAGTCCTCCAATACACTGTGCAAATGCATCTTGAATCACATCCTCAGCTTCAATGAAAGAAAAAGTACCCCCAGATATCTCAGAGATTGAGTGCATTGCAGTTGCATCATGGTCAGCACCAAAGCCAAATGCATGCACGGGTATATGCAAACCAACAGTATCACGACGAATAGAGTCAGGGACAAGGGACCGGTAACCAGTTCTAAGATGCTGCCTGCTGCTGAATGATGAATCCTGTCCATCAGATAGTAATATGATACTGCCAACTGGGTTCTTCCGCCTACAGTCAACAAACACTTTGGCACCTTTCCTTAGGCCTTCAGCAATATCTGTTCCACCATTTGCAACTAAAGAATTAACTGCCTGCAACGCCTGCTGTTTTCCAGCATCAGTCATCCTCTGAAGAGGAAATACACGGCGGGCTGTAGAAGAGAAAGCAATGACAGAAAGCCGGTCCGATGAACTCAGATTCTGTATGACAAAACCCATGGCTCGTTTTACTAATGCAATCTTTGTCCCCGACATGCTACCACTCACATCAAGAACTGTCACAAGATCAATAGGAGCACGACAATTTTGAGCTGAGGGTAACGACAATTCAGTATTGTTTGTGTCATTGTTAAAGTTTCTCCTCACCTGAAGAGGAGCTTTGGGAGGAGCTTTGAGATGAATTAACACAGCAAAGTTGTCATGGGAGGCTGACTTTGAAACAGCTGAAACTTCAGGATATGTTTTGATCTCCATTTTGTTTATTATATTGTGATCAGCCTCATTCATATCATGAGTGATTGAAGCTTGTTGATCCAACACTTCATCATCATCATCAAAGATAGCTGGTTCAGTGACATCGTTGACCAATGAAATCTGCCGACCTGCGTCAACATGTTGGGAAGGAATACTCCGCAGGAGAGTTGTCCATGCATCATTTCGATGTGAAGTTGCTCGGTTGATTTGAGGCATATCACGGGATAGACTAGACGCAGGACTCTGAAAAGGAATCTCCTTCCATTTTGCTCTGCATACAGGACAAATCTGATTCCCGTATTTTACATTAGATGTGATGCATTGGAAATGAAAAGAGTGAGAACATTCTGCAGTAAAAATTGCATGTCCCTGCCCTGGTTTCATTGTATTAAGGCATATTGCACATGTCCCCTGCTGAGACAATGTAGAACAAAATATGAGGAAACAAGTGCTAAGTGCTAATATGGCATTCAGAATGATTGATATGCAGGTTATAGAACACAAATCAATGAAGCAATTTCATAACATGTTTACTAGAGTTAAAGAGACATGTTAATGTAACTAGATCATTACCTGGGACTTGGGAGTCTGGACGTAGGACTGTGAAACACTAACCATCGTTTCATGTCATCTAACACTACTTAAAAGTTAAAAATATGGTTGGAAATTGGTAGCTCAAAGCCTCAAACAGTAGCAACATCCGATCACTACTTCACCACTCAAATGAACCTCATGCAATGTCAGCAATGCTATTTGATAATAAGTTTTATACGCAAGTTGTTATGAATGCCTATTGCCTAATATCTAACTGTGGTTGGAGGGGGGAAAGTGAAGTTGAAAAGTAGGTGACTGAGAAAATCCAACAATCCTTTTTCTTTTAATTTTTCTCCATTCACAGGTCATTTTACGAAACCTTGTTCATACCACTTATCTTTTTTCAAATTTCTATAATTGATGGATTGGAGAGTTTTAGTTATAATGGTAATATCAAAATACCAAGAGTAGAAAATGAGGCCGCACATTACACATATCTATATCCAACCATCAAAACCAACTTCTCATTGGTCAAGCTTAAAAACAAAAAGAAACACCAGCAGGTAAATGTTCAAAAATAGTATTTATAATTTTTATCAAATTATTCTAACTCCTTAACCATTGTATCCTTAGATCACTGAAATAAAAGTGAAACTTATTTATTTAAAACCATCTTTAAAAACCCACCACGCCAATTTGTAAACAATTTTTAATATAAAAGTTCTTTTTTTCTTCTTTAAATAATATTTTTAAAGTACTTATTAACAGAACTTATATTGTATTATATTATTATAAAAATACTACATTATTTTTGTCAAACTCCGCCCCCCTTTAGAAAGTTGTTATTAAAATCCGCGAGTATAAACAATGGCTGAACAAAGATTCGTAGATAAATGCATAATTTGGGAAAAGACACTGCTACATTATTTATTTTGTCTGTCTGGGTGCAGGTCCACTACCTAAAAAGATGAAATAGATTGCTACCCATCTTTATAACCACAAAACCGATTCACTATTCACATGCCTAATTACCAAAACTCGAGGATTCCCAGGTAAATCTCCAACTGATATAAAGTCTTTTTTATCAAAAAGTCAACGCTTTGTGATCAAACACACACGGTGAGGACATCAGGGGGGCGGGACTACACAAAAACCACTTTCATAAAAGTAAAGGCAAAGTGCAACTCTAGGCACTAGCATTGAACCTTTTGAGAAATTAATTAATTAATAATGATAATTGTAAAAATGTCATCAAAAGAAAGAGAAATAAAAGATGATTCGTTCATTCATTGCTGTGGACTAGGATTTCTTTTCCACTGCAAAATGCCAACTTTATCTTTGTTTCCAGCTGGGATTTTCACAATCAACGGTTAAGAGGTGTTTGACTTTTCATGGGGTTAGTAATTAGCACTTACCAATAAAATCAGTAAAACAGGAGAGTCCAATGTGGGGTATGCTTAGAAAAATGTTATACTGCCTCCGGTTCCAAATATAAGCAAATATACCTAACTTCACACATATTAAGAATAGTAATTGGAGGTAGTTATTTGCATTAATGTTACCACATATTTGATTTAATTTTCTAAAATGCCCTTAGTATCATTTATTACATCAAGAATTAGTGACCTTGGAAATATATATGATGAGGACATATTTGGTAAACAAGCATTTAATAACATTGGGAAAGTCTAATTTTGCTTATATTAAGGGACCAAAAAATTCCACTAAAATTTGCTTATATTTGGAACCGGAGGTAGTACCATTTTGTAAATTTTTTCCACTATTTAAAAAAATATAAAAAAATATTTAATTCTTTTTTAAATTAGTAAGTTCAAAGATTTGTAAAAAGATGGTATAAGAAGATATAGTAATTTTCATATATTTATTTATTCTATACAACTTTTTATACAATAATAAAAACTAAAATAAATTATTTAAAATTAATATTTTTTGCTTCAGATTATTTTAAAATAATATTAACTTAGTATCTTGATTTTCTAAATAATTTTAACACAATTATCTTGATTTTCTAAATAATTTTAACACAATTATCGATATGATTTTTCTCATTTATTATCCTGCAAAGATCAGAAAAATACATTTCATACCGGGTTGTTTGGTTGACCAATCAATAATCATTAGTTGAAATATGTAAAGAATTAATATTAATACTTATATATTTTTATTTTTATAATTCAGTCATCTCACTTTACAACCAAGCAAGCAGTTGATAAAAAAAAAGAGAAAAAAACACGAATGAAAACAATTTTCACAATAATCATAATCGTCACGCTCTAATAAACCCACTAGGGTACTACCATTAGCCCAATAAAAAGGACCTAGACAAGATAATAATAATTAAACAGTGATTAGAACGAGACATTGATGTATATTACTACTATTCAGCATTTAAAGCTGACTTCTCTGTAATCCCAGAATACTAAATTAAAAAAAAAAAAAGAAGCTGAAATGCAATGAATCTACAATGATGAAGCAGAAGCCCAAAAAAGGGGGAATCAGGAGAAGAGTTAAGAAAAAGATTGTAACTTTATATTATGAAGGTGGAAACGGTTAATGGGCAATGCAAACCTTGGAGGATTTGGATTTGGATCTGGAGAGGCGCAGACCAGAGGAGGAGGAGGTTGTCGAAGTGGACAATCGGTGACCGGAGATATCGGCGGACGGCGAAAGGTGACCGGAAAAGGAGGTGGCGGAGGGGGGGGAATGATCCATTGTTTTGGGGAGCTGAACACACGTGTTGATTCCTATAGCAAGCTTCACTTTTCTCCATTTGCTTCCCATTTTGAACCAAAAGGGATGATGAAAACGATGTTCGAATTCAAATATTGAAGCAATGGGATGCAGTGATGAGAAGAAAGGTTTGAATGGCTTTGAGCATTGATAGAGAATGTGTCAAGAGAAAAGGAGAAGAAGAAAAGAATGGAGAGAGAGAGAGAGTAAATGATGGATATTAAGAGGGTAACGGATGAAGAATGAAGAGAGAGGGATGGAGGAGTAATAACCGGAGAGTTTATTGAGGGATCACAGAATTGTAGAGCAAATCAGTAATCAAATCTCAATCCCTCCCTTATTGTTAATTTAATTGCGGGATTTGGGGTGTAAACCAAATCGAAATTTAAAAAATTATTAATTTAATAAAATTTTGATTATTTTAAATAATATAAAAAAATTCTAATTATAAGTATTTTTGCTTCATCAAGCATAATATATTTATCGCACACCAACCTCCCTCCACCACTACATGAATTGCCCATGCTCATTCATACTATCAAGAGAGTATGCGCTTTGTTTTTTTTTTTTTCCTTACCCTCATGTTTGATTTATTGACAGTAGTTACGTCATTAAAATTAGTTAAAATTATTAAATTTATTTAAATTTTATAATAGTTTTATTAAAATTACTTATTATTAATTTGTTTATTCATTCTCTCTCTATTTACTTACGGCTAATTATTATTAGAAAGATAAATAATTTAATTCATGTATGTCAATTATTATTATGTTGATTTTGATTCCAATAAAAATTATACATTAATAGGAATATTTTAATAAAAAATAATTAATAACTTGAAAATTTAAAAAAGAATTTTGTATTAAGGGATAAAAAATTTCTAAAAATAATCTTGCATTTAAGAAAGGAGATAATATATAACTTTGATCATGAATACAAAATTGGACTGGATCACTTCATTTGATGTGATCTTCATTAGTTGATAGATAAAACTAAAAGTTCTAAATCATACATTAGATGAAATTTGAATTTATGCATTATGAACCAACTATCCAACCATCAAACCATAAGTTTATTTATTCAAATAGATAGGAATTATTATTATATATAAACAATTTATATTTTTTTTAGTTTATATATAACTGTAGAATGATTGAAATGTATATGATAAAATATAAATTCATATTATATACTTTTACATATAATAATCTTAACATATTTAAATATATTTTATTATACATTTCTTATTATATTTATAAAATATATTTTTAATAATATAATTATTAAATATCAAATATATTTATTAAATAACAACATATTTAATAATAAATAGTAATATATTTATTAAATGTTAAGATGTTTTATATTTAAAATGATGTGTTAAAAAAATATAGGCTAAAATACCTTTTCAACCCTTTTAATGTCTATGGTTTAGGAAAAAGCCTTAAAATTTTACCCTAGACTTTTGGTCCTTAAAAATTTTAGGGTTTATGAAATTAAGAAAACATTAGGTTTGGTTGTTAATTGATGAGGTGACTAAAATTTGTGCCACCTCATTAATGCCACGTAGTTGACACATGGTAATTTTATAAAAAAAAGTAAAAAATCCATTTCATCATTTATAATAATTTTTTCTCTTTTCCCTCTTCCTCTCCCCATTTTCCTCACTAAATCTTTAACCTTTCAATCCCTAACCCTTCTGATCCGGTCTCAATACCGGTATCCGATCTGCAAGACATATTTCAACGTCTTTGTCAAGACATCAACGTGTAACCGGTGTCATCGGTATACATCCGGACTGTAATTCCGTATCAGGTGCTCTCCCTATACCGGTTGTTCAGGATAACACCATGACACCGGATAACACACACGTCACTATGCAAAAGACAAGAATCATTGCTACAGGGACCGATCAATAATCCCCAGCACTACAAGCCAAATTCTGCTCACGGGGATGGTCAACTTGTTCCCTAATCCTAGTCTATACTCTCCATGCTCAATATAAAATAGCCACTTGACCCAATCATGCTGGTAAGTGCGCAATAAAATAATGCTAATGGAAGTTAGTGGTTCCCCACTAACGAGTCCTCGTAAAACGAGCCAATTAGGTATATGAACTCTCTTCATCAATGAAGGTGGGGATTCTGAACTTAATCTAAAAAAACGATTACTCTCTGAAATACATTCCTTACTTGGAATTTATCACTGACTTGAGCGTCGGAGAATCTTTGCAGGTGACACCACCATTCGCCCACATCAACGCGTTAGGTCGGTGTGAAGGATCTCCAGAACGCCCAATCTGCTCTCCTCATGCAAGGACAACAGATATTTATACCGGATACTCATACATCCGGTCTTCTATACAGTATTTACATACTATTTGTGATTAACTTGACTCCGGATCTCTAGACCCCGGTTCAGGACAGATCACCTTCATTCCATGCTCCAGAACCTTCATCACCTTGTCCCTCAACCAATCCCTTATTTCCCTCACCCAATCCCTTGTTTCCTTCAACCAATCCCCTGTTCCTTCATCACAGAGCTTCTTGCAGATGGAGCGCGTAAATGGAGTGTTAGAGGAGTTCAGTGGTACGATAGAGTTTGGAGAGTTGGGTCATTTTCATGGCGATGGAGCGGTGCGGGTCGAAGAGTTTAGATTGGAGGCAACGGACTAGGGATGAGCAAGTACTAGATTTGATTGGATTTCGCGCAAAAAATAATCCGATCCAATCAAATTTCATTGGATTGGATTGGTGTAAATTTTTTTTAAAATCCAATCCAATCCTATCCGATCTAAATTGGGTTGGATTGGATTGGATAATTGGATATCCGATTAAAGAAAATTTGTTATATTTTTTATGAAACCACAATATAAAAAAATTCTAACATCTTAAAGTCCATGTCAAACATCACAACATAGTACTTACTAGTGTTTAATAACACACATAATTAATAAAAATATAAATCAAATCCATTTTAACAATACATTTAAATTTAAAATAAAATGACAACAATAACAAGGTAGCTATGCCATATTTTTTTTATTAACGTGGGTGTGGATTGAATATTTCTATTTTTTTTTAACCTTGGATTGAGTATTCCCTTATTTGCTCTAAAGGGAAAAACATGAGTATGTGAGAAAAAATATTAATATATATATAATAAATAATATAAAAATAGGTTGGGTACTCATCGAGTACTCGGATTTTTAAACGTCAAATCCGATATCCGATCCGATTATAATTGGATCTTGGTTGGATTGGATTGGATTTGATCTGATGACCAAAAAAATCTAATCCAATTTAATTTGATTGGATTGGATGATCAGATTAAACCGGTAAATCTGACCCGCTGCTCAGCCCTACAACGGAGTGAGGATTAGAGGGAGGAGGGGGCAGACTAGAGGGTGGAGAAAGTGTGGTCAGCATGGTGGAGGAGGGAGAGTTGGGAAAGAAGTTCGTTGTTGGTGTCTGAGAAGCCATGGCTTTGAAAGGAGGCAGAAACTGGGTTTGGCCTTTGTGAGGACGTGAAACGATGAACTTGGTGAACCTGATGAACCTGATGTTCGTCGTTAGGAAAGAAATTCATTGTTTGTTGTTGCTTCTAAAGGGATTTGAGAGATAATCTAGCCTGATGTTAATTCCTGGGATTTGAGAGATAATCCAACACAAATCCTTTCTTTGATGAGCTTGTAGATGAGAACAAAAATTCCAAGAGAGTGGACAGCCTTAGCAACGATGAAAAGGTTGTCGTGATTGTGAACAATGAAGTAGAGAAGCACGAGAGCCGCCATGCCGGAGACGATGACGAGAAAAGCTTTGACCTTTGGTAGCCATCGCCGCACCCATGTTGTGATCGCATGAATCGACTTTCTATCACCCTTCATCCCCTCTTGCTCTTTTTAATCAATTTTCTTCTTTCAAATTACTATTATTATTATCAACCAAATTGATTTTGTGATCTTAATTACAATTTCAATGGATGAGATTACGAGACCAATACTTGTTCTCCCCAATTCTCTTCTCAATTAGTTTGCCATGCTTTTGATGTTTTGAATCTTCTTGTTGAGAACATTCATAGTGATGTTGAAGGAAATATTAAATATTTTATCTAGTTGGATTCTCTTAGGTAGAGGATGATGCAAAACTAGGAAGGAGTGATATTTGATTTAGAGAGACAAAGTGTGGGAAACAGCGAGAAGAAGAGGGAAAGAGGAAAAAATACTTTTTGAGAAAATTATTGTAAATGGTGACATGGATTTTTTATTTTTTAAAACATTGTCATATGTCAACTACATGGCACTGATAAGGTGGCACAGACGTTAGTCACCTCATCAGTTAACAGGTAAACCTAACGTTTCCTTAATTTCATAAACCCTTAATTTTTTTAGGGCCAAAAATCTAGGGTAAATTCTTAAGGGTTTTTTCCTAAACCCTAGACATTAAAAAGGTATTTTAGCCAAAAATATATTATCACGTTTTAAATTTAAATAAATATATTATTAAATATACATATATGTTTATTTGAAACACATTTTGATCTGATATCGATATCGGTCCTTAAACTACAGTGACACGGGTAAGGGTAAGAGACATGACCAGAGATAGCTAAGACTCCCGGTTGGGTTGGTCAAATGTTTGACCAACCCAAAAAAAGATCCTAGGGTCAAACGAAATTTTGACTGCCTCAAACGGCATGAAGGATCATTATTAACCTTTAGATTTTTTCATTTTCATAACTTTGTTTCCCCAACTGCAAACCAAACGAGCACTATATTGTATAATACCAAATTCTCACTGAACGGTAAGAAGGGTGAGAGTGATAAATAATGATATTTATAATTTTTCTAAGGCTTAACTCGTGATTTGACACTTAACAAGTTTAGGCCACTTTTTTAGACAAATTGCCCTGTTATGTATGTGTTGAATCTTACTAACTTAAGCATCACACAGGTACAACCACCACCTGTTCTTGCACTGAAGTTGAATAACATGATGCTTCCACTGAGCCTATATTGTATAATACCGAATTCTCACTGAACGGTAAGAAGGGTGAGAGTGATATTTCATACTCGTTACAAGTGCACCAGTATACCCCCTGCATACCAGTCATTTCACATTTAATGATAAACATATATTTAAAATATATTTAATATTTTTAATAAATGTGTATTTTTACCAATATTAAAAATACATTAAATAAAAAATATGTTTAATAATTATATGTTTTTAAAAAAATATACTTACTAAATATGTTTTATTGATATTATATTGATTAAATTTTAAATATATTTAAATATATTATGATTACTATATTATATATATAATATAAATTTATATTTTATCTTACTCACTCACCTATTTATGTTATATATAAATTAAAAAAACATGAATTATTATGTTATATATATAAGAAAAATAAACCATGTAGTAGTAGCAGCAGCAGGGAGCATATATGAGTGACAGAGCCTCACACAGATGTTAAACAGTGTCTGCACTGCATTTGGCTGAGCAACTCCACCTGTAGGTATCACTTTGGTCAGGGTGTAGTATTATAGCAATCATGGACTTGGTGCACTCATATTGACCCCAAACAAAACTGTTAAGTATCAAGTTTGATTGGAGTAGGCTACATTTTAATATATATATATATATATATATATATATATATATATATATATATATATATATATATATTCATTCACATGTATTTCATTATGAAAAATATTGTAAAAACAGAAAAAGTGGAGTATCAATAATTTTATCCTTGATATTATACTTTCCTTAAATTAAAAATATATTATTCTTACGTACACTTTTAATAATAATAAAAACAATTAACAGCTGCCGATTAAAAAAATAAACTTTTTACAATTCAATTTTTTATATCTCTCATTACATTACCCATTTTATCATTTACTTTTTTCTGCATTTTTTTTTTATCAATTTCAACAAAGTTATACAAAAAAAATGCTGTACTTCTAAAATTTCTCAATTAGAAAAATCAGGGGTTAAAAAAACAAGGTAAATATTATAACCAGATTTAAATGTATTGTTTGAAAAATTTATAATTTGTTTATAAATATTTTGTTTTTGTCAATAACCTTTCCCCAGTTGAAATCCTTTTAAAGCGTAAAGATTATCAAAGTGAGTCTTATCTCATTCAACAAAATCTTTTCTATACACATGATAAGATTCAAACCTCTTACAACCTTTCATAAATATATCTTATCATAAATTTTAATATATATATATATATATAGTGCATATTTAGATTTATACTTTTACCATATTTTTTTTACTACTAGATGAGTAGATTGATGGGTTGTTTTAAGGGGTGTTTGGTTCCCCGTTTGGGTTGGAAGACCAACAAAAAAAATCTTATGGTCAAACAGAGTTTCGACTATCTTGAATGACGTGAAAGATTAATATTAACCTTTAGATTTTTTTTATTTTTATAGCTACGTTTCCCCAAGTGCATATCAAACGTACACTTAACATATGGTCTTAAGTTCTAAGTCCTAGGGAATATAGTTTTGTTAAGCCTTGTCATTCATTGTGATTTTACAAGTAATTATTGTTTACCATTGAATATCTTGCAAATTTCTATGGATACAATATATACTCTACTTACTACGAAACTACAACTGATTTGATATACTTACCAAAAGATCAATACACTTCAAAATGAAAATCTTAATCATACCCATCACTCTAAATTGGAAACAAAGTAGACATGATGACCACTCCCCTATGAACCTATCACCCTTACCACTCTCTGTCCTTCATGTTCAAGCTCTTGGTTCCTCCCTGTTCACCAACCCAACAACCAAACCCAGCGGAGAAGACAAAGCAGGTGTTGATGTGCTGAATATGACAGGACTCGCACGAGTTTAGTGACCGTATCCATGAAAAAAATTATCAGAGTAGAAAGACGAACAAAGAACAAGAGGTGGCAACTATGACTCCTTTCAATTTCTTCTAATTGTTTTCCCGTGGTTAGGTTTTTAGGAAATTAAATTTGATTGGTTATAAAACCAGGGAAGAAGTCAGGGTTTCGTTTGGGAATTTAGGGTTTATGTTTTTTTAGAGTTTCATATGTGCTTATGTTGTTAAAAGCTGGAGTTGAAATAATGTTCAGGTTGTGTGTTTGCTAGGTTGTTAATGACATTTCCTCTGGTTTACCTTTGCCAATTGCATTCGGGTTCATTATTTTTCTCACCTTTACTTTGTTTGGAAAGGGTTATGCTCCTATTCATTCTAGATTTATTGTGTTTTTTATGTGTAAATTATCGTTGTTGCTTAGATTGATAAGATTTGAAGATGTTTTTGCCTAGTTGAAGAGGAAGGCAATGGTGGGTGGACGACAATTCATCATTGGTGGTGGTGGGGTGTTAGGGGTGGGTGAAGATGATGATGATGAGTAGTGGTGGGTGGTATTCAAAAAGAGAGGAAAATGACAGAGCTATCTCAAATACAAGAAATGTATTAGATGGCTCTTCAAATATTTGAAATCATGTTATTAGGTCTATGACGGTGTAAACTGTCCATACACATGTGTTTTGAGTCTATCTTGACATCCATTTGACATGACACCTAACAACGACATGTTGCATAGTAAGAAATTAACATCTCATCATAGTTAACGTCCAATAACCTAACAATCCTTTGGAATGCATCAGACTACTATGATGATATGTTATCTTTCAAAGTTTGAGAACTTAATTACATGATACTAACAAATGTATTTACTTAAAAATAAATAAAATTCAATAAGGGTACTATTTAATCAATAGTAATAAACTTATTAATTATAAATCATATTGAACCTATCTTAAAAATTAAGAATATATTGTCCTAATTTTTTATTTGTTATTTTAATTCTTTAGTTTGTTATTGTTAACATTGATTAATACATTATCTTGAACCATCTTTCAAATTATTTGCCACTAAAAGTAAGGTATAGAAAAATATTATATAGATCAACAATCATAACAAATCAATATTATATTTGTCTAAAATGGTCTCCTCCTTAATGAGTACGGTATAAATTATTATTATTTTTTACTTTTCACTCCATAAATGAGATATTAATTTAGAAGGTTATTATTGAAAATTTTATTAATGTTTTTAGTAATAGATATTTTATAATAAAATAAAGGGTAAAATGTGTTTTTCCTCAATTTTGAGAAATAATTAGTTCCTAGTCCTTTTTTGTTTTTTATATTGATTTAAGTCTCTTATGAAATAGACATCATAGTCAATGAAAAAAAATTACAAAGACTAATACATAGCAAATATTCACCAAAATTAAAGGACTAAAATCAAACATATTTTACTTAAATTCTAACCACCCTAATCCATGATTTTTTTTTTCAAAATATTTCAAGACAACCAAACACAACATAGATGGTTTTCTACATGGCATACATCCGCCCTAACACATAGTTTTTCTACAAATATCTCAAGTCTCACGTTACATCAATCACAATCAAAACATTAAGATGAGGTATCAAGAAGATTTATGACATAGGTCCCTTTCTTTTATAAGGATAATTTGCACATTACCTAAATGAAATAGGGTTGATGTAACTTTGGTACAAATACTGACTAATAGTATATTCACATATAATATACATTTTTGAGTCAGTACAATAAGGGACTAGTAATGATGAATATCTCATGACATAGTTTTGTCATTTACATGTGTGCTTAGGGGTATATGATTACATATCAAATTGAGATTGAGTTTAAGCTGTGTTGTTGTTTTGAGATTTGAGTTTGATTCAGTGGTGGATGTTTAGAATACAAGTATAATCAATCAAATCATTATTTGTTTCAAGATAGATGATAAAAAAAGGATTACAAATTTTCTCAGGTAAAAACATAATTTTCTCAGGTTTTTTATTTATCTAAAAAACCAAAGAAAATTATATGTTATAGTCTAGTTTATGGTGGGATGGGGGTGTGTGTGGGGGGTTATTAGAATAGTTGGAGTTTAGATAAAATATATTTTTAACCTTTAATTTTGGTAAATATTTACTTTTAGTTCCTATAACTTTTTGTTATTAATTCTAATCCTTATGTTGTGTCCTTCATTAATAATGTTAAATATCCATTTTAAAAAGCTAAGATCTATAACCAATAAAAGAAAAGATTGAGACATAATCCAAATATTCATTAAAATGGTTGGAAAAAACATATGTTATCCTAAACTAAAATTCGAAAAGTGACAGATGAATGGAATCCAAATGAGGAAGGTTCAAAAGTAATTTTAAAAAAGTTTGACATTGAGCAAGACCTATGGAACCCTCTCTTTCAAAATGGGCCCTGAAGACATTCCAGCTGCTCTGATTTTAATGCTGGGTTTGTTTTTTATATAGTTTTTTTTTTAATATTGAAATTGGGTGTAGTGGTACATTGGATTCTGGAACATGTTACAGAGAGAAGAAATGAATGGTAACTGGTAATACAGGTATGAGCTGGTTGTCAAAAATAAATATGGATTGAATTGTAATGGTGGGGTTGGGAGTGGTTGCCATATTTAATGGAGAAGCTGAAAAAGTAGGTAAACATGAAAGTGATGATGTTAAGTGTTTGTTTGATATTTAGCTGAGGAAATGAAATTATAAGAATAAAAAAATTTAAAAATAAATATTAATTTTTTATATTATTTAAAACAATTAAAAATTTAATTTGATCATTTCAACTAGAAATCAAACCCAACCAAAAAATCAAACACCTCCTAAATTTCTTAATCTAACTGCAAATTTCTTAGTCAAATTACAGTACATGCACCACCCAAATTTCTTCACATCCCAATCCCATTCACATATAATGCATATCATTACTTAATCCTTCACACAATCATTACCAAAAATCCACCTTAATCCTACTGAGTTGAGGTTGGACTAATATATATATTAAAGTAGAAATTCAACACTCATGATAATTTACCTATTCTGTTTACTTAATTTTTGTATCTTTTTTAGTAGTTGGGTCTGCCCAATGTTTAAATACAAAAATAATCTATTTAAACTATTATATTTATAGTTATCAATTGAGTTTGTTTAATTTGTGTAATATTACATAAGATAAAATATTAATAATAATAGAAATTTTTTATTGAAAAATATATAAAAATGACTCAAAAGTTGAGTAAATATTAATGGTGTTTTATATAAATTTATTTTTTTAGTACTACTAATTAACCTTTACATGAGTTGGAGATCGGTTAAAAATGAAAGTTATGTGTTAATTTAATTAAGAATTACTAATTAACCTTTACCTGCTTGTAGCAGCCCTCCAAGCAAAGGTTCTTTTTCTTTTTCTTATATGTACAAGTCATGGTAACTACACTATTTCAATTTGTCTTATGCGTTTGTGTATCAACGTTTGGTTAAATATTTTTAAATTACAAACTGAACATTAATTATTTCTTTTAAGTTTTTTAAATAGGAAAGTTTAGTTTGTTAGTTTTTGATAAGCGAGTTATTAATGAACACTTTAGATTGAAATATTTTTATTAAAAATTATATTTATTAAATTAAAATATCATCAATAATTTATGTCAACTAATAATTCATATTATTTAGTGCTCATACTTTACCAATGAATTATGAATGGACATATAGCTACACATCCGTAACATCTAGATTCTGTAAATCACTTAAGGTAAAATTTCTTGTAGTGAATTATGTGTTAATTTAATTAAGAATTATTAATTAACCTTTACATGAGTTGTATCAATTAAAAATGCAGCTATTTGTTAATTTAATTAAGAAGAATCTCAATGATTTTATCCAACTTAATTAAGTTCGAATAGGTATCTCAAAACAAAACAAAAAAAAACATTTACATTTTCTTTCAATTAGGTAGAATTTATTATGTATCATTTATATGAATTAGACTATTGTTAAAAATATGGTTATGTTAAAATTCAATTGACAAATATTTCTTGTCCATAAATTTTATCCAACTTAAGTTCAAATATGAATACTAAAACTAAAAAAACATTAACGTTACTTTCAAGGTAGAACTTATGTAAATTTTGAATAATTATAAAATGTGTTAAAAATATGAATTTTATTATATAGAAATAGTTAGGTGAAAAAAATTATGTTATAAAAATGATTTATAATGATTTTAATAATTATTTTAAAATTCATGCTTAAAATGATTTTAATTCAATTGATGTTATAAAAATATTTATACTGAATTAAAATTAAACCATATAAAAAAGTGTGGTAAACCCTTCTAATTGGTTTGTTCAATATTTCTAAAATGTCATTTCTAGACCCAGGCTGGTGGAGGAAAATAACTTTATTTCTTTAAAAATATAAATTAAAGTGACCTGAAAAACTGTCCAAACAATTAAATACTAATGTATAAGCAGCGTGGAAAGAAATTAAACAAATCTGCAGTAAGTATATGCATAAAACGTTGACAATTAAATTCAATGATCAACATACGAAGGAGAACTAAACAAGTACAATTTGAAATGATCTTGATTTTGACAATTTCATGCTTCTGCAACATTTAAAATTCAGCTATAATTAAGAAGAAAGAAGAAAAAACATAATGCACACGAATGTATGCAATTCGAAATTTCTTCTGGATTGTTGACGTGTTACGAATTACGTTTACAATTATGTTTGATTATTTCTACTTATGATTAATCAAATAAATGAATAGTTATGACGAAAGTTCCAATATCATTTTTTTATTAGAATTGAAGGTAATGTTAGAGATTTACAAAATTCTCAATATGGTTAAATGAAAGTGAATTTTTTTCACTTTTTTCTCAATCATAATTTGAAGTTGATTACAGCTCAACCAATTTTATATCTTCATTCATAGAAAAGAGGGAAGAAAAAGAAAAATGCAACACTGGTGTCGGTTAAATTCAATATCTGCTATAGTTTGAAAAATTAGATATCAGAGTCAGCTTAACCAGCTCATGCTGGGTTTTATACGTAATTTTTTTTTAAGCTTTCTTCATCCACACGTGATTTCGACCAGAAACTTTTATGTTTTCATAACTCTTGTTTCAATATTTTCTTGTTTAGGAGCTATTAATTAACCAATGTTATTAATAAATTAGAAATGAACAAATATTTTAATTTTCTCAAACAATTTTGACATCATTTCTAATTTATTTATTTTTTACTTTTAATTCATTAATTAACTCGGTAAGCACAATAGTTAACATGAACCTTTGTGTTTTTCTTCTTATTGGAACAAGTTTATTCTTTGGTATATTTCTATGCTTTCAAACCAACCCCAATCTCTATGGAACAAATCAAACCTCTTCTCTAATGAAAAGACAACTTTGTCAAACAATAGTTTACATGGGAAGATTCTTGTTGGTTGGTGGGTTATCGGTAAATCCCACGTATGTGCTGGTTAAATGCATCCTGTCCACTTTGAACTGAGACAATTATTTCATCCTTGACATTTCACTCCAAATTTTTTTAAGAAAACCACTTTAACCCATGTGAGGGTTTATTGTTTTCTAACACCGCCACAAATCTTTTAAATGGAATGAAGTGTATTTTGTTCTCAATAATTTACAAATCTCGAGCAGATTGTGTAATTTATTCTAATATTTTTTATCTTATTTTTTATTAATCTAAAATGGTAAATGCTCTTATGGTTGTATTTTAAAATCTATTATTTTTTGGGTAAAAGAAAATGAAGTATTATTGCTTTACAGTTTCCAGTCCACACTGAATATGGAAGGATGATTTGATACCTATCCTCTAGTTTTTTTTCAGAAAAAAATAAAGAAGCCCAATTAGTTGTTAAAAAAAAGAGTGGGGTAGGGAGAGAGAAAAAAGAGAAATAATTATATAATAAGTTCTAATTATTATTTTCTGTTTTATGTTAGTTTAGAACATACCTTTCAACTCACAAAGGAAGTTAGGTATTAAAATCGTATATATGAGAATGTGGTTTAAATCTTACGGGAGTAATAATTTAATTCAAATCTAAATGTGTTTAAAGTACGTTTAATTTTCTTGTACCCAACAAAGACGAACCCAAGATTTTTTCCGAAAAGAAAAAAAAAACCTTGATGGATGGTTGGGATGGAACAATATTAGAGGACAAAATTCGTCTGCTGTCTGCTTTATATATTGTTCTGAGGTCAGAATCTAGCGAACCTTATTAGTAATCACGTGCAAAGTGTGAAACAACAAAATCAAAATCTGAATTCATTAAACAATTGAAATTTTAAAGCTGATATCATGAAGCTACGCCATTGGTCATTGTCAAGCTATATGCAAAATCCAACGCATTGAAGTACTGAAACAATAACAATGGTTTGAAAAATAATATTAATGCTTCTACTTTCCTCAATGTTGGTGCCTTTGAAAAAGAAAGTTCACCAAGTCCCAACAAGATTAAGGAACCGAAGAGCGAATTCTATGAAAAGCTTACAATTTAAAGTGCAACCTGCAGCAATAGCAACTCACTCAGTTTTTTTAATATTAGATTCATATTTACTATATTATAAATTATAAATATATATTATAATGATTTTAAATATACATTTCCCCCTTTTACATATAGGTTTCTCTTTCACATGTTGTACATAATAAAAACTGCAAGAATTTTTACGAAAATATTTCCTTTGCTTCTCTGCGATGGAATTTATTTTTCAGGATTATAAATTAAACTAATTCTTCTTCGGATGATTAATTCAACCTTTGATAAAACACATACACCATAGTTTTGTTTTATCTCTTCAATAAGTTCAGTAATGATTAGAACCCGTTCATGAATTCACCATAATTCGTCATATACCCACCACCACCATCCATTCATGATTCATTTCATGCATGCCAGAGAAAAATAGACGATTATTTACAAGTATTTACATTTTAATATAAAAATAATTAGAACAACGTGTTGATTTTTTTTAAGGAAAAAAAACCTACTGGCATCAGCATCAGTGCTACAAAATCTGACCTTGGAAATTCTTGAAAGCATCCCTCCCAAAGAAGAGGAAAAAGAAAAGGTATACCATGGCCGGTTGTTATGGACAAATATGCAACACACTTGCTCTGGTTAGTCGTCATCCGACAAGCACACTAAATCCGGGGAAGATTGATGTGATGTGTCAGCCAGCACGCTACTATTGGTGCCAAATCTGGGTAAGTTCCCTGAAACCAATTCTGATATATGTGACACAACATTTGGGGGTTTCACGGTAGATTGGCTGCTGGAATTCACTCGTAAATCAATGGTAGGAAAGTTGGTAGTTGCTAACCCACCAGCACCATCAGGCAGGCAACCCAAGTGAGGAACGGATTGATGGTTCATTGGATTTGGTCGGGGAGGAGGAGGACCGTGAGAAAATGAAGGGGGCGTTGCTGGAATGTTAGTGGTAACTGTCTGACATAGAAGAGCAGGTGAAGATTTAGGGGGTCTATATGGCTGGAGATGCGGTGCAGGGGCGCGTATCTCACCACCAGCTTGAAGATTTACTGAGGCTGAAGACAAGGAGTTGACAGTTGGTAATCTTGCAGAGACATTGGAGAAAATTCCTGCTGTACTGTTGTAACCTGTTCGTATTGGTGGTACCAAATGATGAGAGTTTGCCGGTGAGGAGGGACTCTGCAGACTGGTTACAGAATGCCGACATGAAGATGAACCGGGAAGCAGGGAGGGCCGAATAGCACTTTGTTGCCTTGAAGGCTGAAACGACTGCTGTGCAAAACTTGAATCTGACATTAACATAGTTGTTGTTAGGATAAACTCAGAGAAAACCCAGTGCTGCAAGAATGCACATTTAATGATGTCTGCTAATAAGCAAAACACATACACAAGCATTATACACTTGGGCATGCATAAAAGTAAATTTTGAAGAACATAAACTTCTCACTTCCCTCCATGTTAAAATATTCCAAACAAAAAAAAAACACTGATAAAATCACTATATAACATTAAAAAAAACTCCATATTTATAATAGCATATGGAAAACAGCAGGAGGACCACCAAAATTATTGACATTCGTTATTGGCCTGAAGGTTGGATTTGATATGCCTTCCACGTCCCACCAAATGAAGGGTAACTCTGCCCCCTACTGTATATTCGCCTGAAGGTTAGATTTGACATTCGTTATACACTTGGACTCTTGTTTTTTGTCTCTATCCCTGAATTGAATCTATTAAGTGCTGAAATAACTACTAAAATTCTACACAAGATTGTCCACATGGTTTTGACAAATCCAATTGACTACTAACCCATTGTTCTGACAGTTAAAATATACTACCTCCGGTTTTAAATATAAGTAACTTTTAATGAAATTTTTTAGTCCCTTAATATAAGCAAAATTAAACTTTTTTAATATCTTGTTTACCAGATATGTCCTCATTATATATATTTCTAAAGCCACTAATTCTTTATGTAATAAATGATACTAAGGATATTTTAGAAAATTAAATCAAATATGTGATAACATTAATGCAAATAACTACCTCCAACCACTATTCTTAATATGTGTGAAATTAGGTATATTTGTTTATATTTAGAACCGGAGGTAGTAATTTTTAGTTGTCAAGATTTTAAATGACAAATAGCAAAGTAAACCTATTAGAACCACTTAGACAAATTGATATGTAATTCCATTAGTCATGTTAATACTTAATAGATTCAACTTATCAATAGGCACCAAAAACAAAATATCCAATGTAAGTTGGATAAGACTCAGACAAAAGCATATTTAAGCTTTTATTTAAAAAGGAAAATGAAATTTAAAAAATGACCTACATGAAAATACACAACTAAAAGAAGCATATAATATATCATTGTCAAGAACCCAACAAAATGATGTCTGCCAACTTGTTGGGATGAAACTAGATTGATCAAGGGAATAGATGGTGAATTCTTATTACTATTATATTAGAAACATAGTGATATAAATAAAAAAGGACAACTTAATTATTAAAAAAATTTAATTTTTTTTTTCTACATATTTTTTATAATTTTCGTATTTATTTTTTGTTATCTTTTTTAGTTATCTTTGAGTGAGTTTCTAATATTTTTATGGATTCTTAAGTCATTATATTAGTTAATGGGAGTTTGTTTCCAGTTTTAAAGTTAGGAGAGTTACATAGTTAGTGGAAAATAATAAAAGCATTAATGGGATTTAATTTCCTTTAAAATTTCATGTGAAGTAAATAATCAACTTGTTTTGAGTAAAATTAGAGTTTTCTCCTTGTGAGAGTTTCTCTTAGGTTCTTGAATCAACTACTCTTTGATCTTGTTAGAATATTGTAAATATAGAAATATGTAATTAGGATTGATTGTATATGATTGTATTTGATCTTGTATTTATTACATTGCTATTATAAAAAGGCTCCTCCGATGTGTATTCAAACACACGGAATTCATCCAATGTCTCTCGGTTTCCTTGTTTTTAACATGGTATCAGAGCCTAACGAGAGGCAACCCTAATCCGTGCTTTACCAAGTGGGCCCACTGCTCACCGGTGAAATTTTTTTTTTTGAAACTTGTCTCATCTCCAGGTTTCTCTTCGGTCGCGTGCTTCTTTCCGACCCTAATCATCTCTTTCGCTGCCTTTTCCCCTGTGAACAGTACACTGTCCAGCATTGGAACCGCCACCCCCAGATCGGCCAAACCCCAAAATCCGGCCACCATCGGCCGCCGCACGCGCCCCCACGCGCACCATCTCCGTTCGGGCGTTTCTCTCTTCTGGCCGCACCGTCGCCGGCGCGTGATAGCGCGTGGAAGCTCCGACCGGCCTCCGCCTTACATCGTCGTGCTCGCCTTGGCCTGTATGTTCCGATTCTGCCATTGCTTGTTTGGTTCGGACATTATTTGACACTGTTAGGGTTCGTTTTGTACTTTCTCTCTCCTCTGTTACTATTCATTTTCTCTCTCCTGATGGCGGCCGCTGCTGTTACTGGTCCTATCACTGTCCTTAACACTCTAAATGCTGAAAAATTCGATGGTACCAACTATGGGACATGGGCTTCAGATGTTAAACTTTGGTTTAAGGGACATGGCTATCTTGACCATCTTACAACCAAAGAAGACTCTATTCCTGTTGCTGATCGTCTTAAATGGGGTACTCTAGATGCTCAACTTTGTAGCATTTTAAAATCCACTTTGTCTCCTATTCAGAAACAAATTTTTCGCCCTTATGACACTTGTGAATCTCTTTGGGCGCAAGCCAAACTCCTTTATACCAATGATACTCAACGGCTATATGGAGTTTATGAGACTCTTATGCAGCTGCTTACTCCTCAGCAGATTACTGGTCCTATCTCTGATTATCTGGGCAAGGTTAGTGGTGTTCTTCATGATTTGAATGAGGTTCTTCCCTTGGCCACCAATCCTTACAGATCTTGAGAATCGTCGCATGCTCTTTATGGCGTTAGCATTACACGGTCTGCCTCCTGAGTATGAGGTTGTTCGTGAGCAAATTCTTGGCTCTCCTGTGGTCCCTACCATGGATTCTACTTGGTCCACTCTCATTCGTGCCAAGGCCAAGTCTCCTGTACTTACTCCGTCAGTGCCTGTTCCTGTTGAGGTTGACACTTCTGCTTTGATTGCTCAGGACCGCACCAACAATCGTCGTTTTGGCAGACCTCGCCCAAAATGTAAGCACTGCCATAAGCTTGGACATACTATTTACTGTTGTTTCCTATTACATGGTCGCCCCCCATAAATGGCAAATGTTGTGCAAGTCCTTGCTGGAGTGCCTGAGCCACACACCACAACCTCTCCGTCTGGACCGCCGGCTGTGACCACACCTACTTACGATGACTATCTTCGGTGGTTAGAAGAGTCTAAAATTCCAGATTCCACGGCTTCTGTAGTGCAAACGGGTAATTCTTTTGTTGGTGTTTCTCATTCTCTTGGCCCTTGGGTCCTTGACTCTGGGGCCACCGATCATATCACTGGTAACAAATCCTTATTCTCTACGTTTTCTAGTTCTACTACTTTACCTTCTATTACTATGGCCAATGGGTCCCAAACTCCATCTCACGGACTTGGCACTGTTCATCCCCTTCCTTCTTTATCTGTTGACAATGTCCTTTATGTGCCTGGGTCTCCTTTTAATTTATTATCTATTAGTCGTTTAACTCATTCTCTTGATTGCATTGTCTCATTTACTAAAAATTTTGTGTTCATCCAGGACCGGAGTTCGGGACGGATGATTGGCACCGGATGTGAGTCACATGGGCTTTATCAACTTCAACCTTCTGCACACGTTGGGTCAACGGTTGATTCCAGTCTTCTCCATGCTCGGTTGGGTCACCCAAGTCTTCATAAATTGCAAATAATGGTGCCCACTCTTTCCAAGTTATCTACATTATCTTGTGAGTCGTGTCAATTAGGTAAACATAGTCGTACTTCTTTTAATAATCGAGTCTTAGGTCGAGCTGCGTCTCCCTTTCGCTTAGTTCATTCTGATATTTGGGGTCCTTGTCGTACAGTGTCTAATTAGGGTTATCAATATTTTGTTACTTTTATTGATGATTACTCTAGGTATACCTGGTTATTTTTAATGAAAAATCGTTCAGAGTTATTTTCAATCTTTCAAACTTTTTGCAATGAAATCAAAACTCAGTTTGGTGTTCCTATCCGTATCTTGCGTAGTGATAATGCCCGTGAATATTTCTCTAATGCTTTTCAAACTTTTATGGCATCCCATGGGATTTTACATCAAACATCTTGTGCTCATACTCCTCAACAGAATGGAATTGCCGAAAGGAAATATCGACATCTTGTCGAAACCACCCGTACACTTCTTTTACATGGTAATGTTCCTCATCAGTTTTGGGGGGATGCTGTCCTTACAGCTTGTTATTTAATTAATCGCATGCCCTCTTCTGTCCTTGATAATCAGGTACCTCACTCCATCTTGTTTCCTCATCAGTCTTTATATTCTTTACCTCCTCGTGTTTTTGGTTCTACTTGTTTTGTCCATAACCTTGGCACGGACAATGATAAACTCTCTGCCCGGGCTACTAAGTGTGTGTTTCTTGGTTATACTAGATCTCAAAAAGGTTACAAATGTTACTCTCCTAGTCTTCATCGTTACTTTGTTTCGGCTGATGTTACCTTTTTTGAGTTTACTCCATATTTTTCAGCTGATGTTGAGAACCATGAGTCTAGTCCTACTTCTTCCGGTCCTGTTTCTGTTTCTCTCATGCAGGTTATATATCAGTCTCCGGTGGTTGCCGATATCCCAACCAATCCACCTCGTCCTCTTCAGATATATCAACGCCGACCCCGTCCTGCTCTGGAGGTTCCAGCTGATGAAGTCCCCTCTGACTCACCTTTGGAGCCAACTCCTCCATCTCCTCCGGCTCCGCCCACCGATAGTAGTTTTCCTATTGCTACCCGTAAAGGTATTCGTTCCACTCGTAATCCTTCTCCTCATTATGTTGCTTTGTCTTATCATCGTCTGTCACCTTCCCATTATATTGGTGTGTCTTCTTTGTCTTCTGTTGCCATTCCTAAAAATACAGGTGAAGCTTTGTCCCATCCTGGATGGCGACAAGCCATGGTTGATGAAATGAATGCACTACAAAGCAGTGGAACTTGGGATCTTGTTCCTCTTCCCTCCGGTAAGACAGTGGTCGGATGTCGATGGGTCTACACAGTCAAAATTGGTCCAGATGGTTCTGTTGATCGTCTGAAAGCTCGTTTGGTGGCCAAAGGCTATACTCAGATTTTTGGCCTTGATTATGGTGATACTTTCTCCCCGGTAGCTAAGACGGCTTCTGTTCGCCTATTCCTCTCCATTGCTGCCATTAGTCATTGGCCTCTTTTTCAGTTGGACATCAAGAATGTCTTCCTTCATGGTGATCTTACAGAAGAAGTATATATAGAGCAACCACCTAGTTTTGTTGCTCAGGGGGAGTGTTCAGGATTGGTTTGTCGGCTTCGGAAGTCCCTGTATGGTCTTAAACAATCCCCAAGAGGCATATTCAGTACTGTCGTAAAAGAATTTGGCATGACTTGGAGTGAGGCGGATCATTCTGTTTTCTATCGTCATTCTACCTCCGGGTGTATTTACTTGGTTGTGTATGTTGATGACATTGTCATCACAGGGAGTGATCACACTGGCATTGTTCTCTTAAAACAACACTTACATCATCATTTCCAGACAAAAGATCTTGGAAGGCTTCGCTACTTCTTAGGAATAGAAGTGGTACAATCTAGTTCAGGTGTTGTGATTTCTCAAAGAAAGTATGCGTTGGATATTTTAGAGGAGACCGGCTTGATGGGGACCAAACCGGTAGATACTCTCATGGATCCTAATACTAAGCTTATGCCAGAACAGGGGGAGCCTCTCTCAGATCCAGAAAGACATAGAAGACTAGTTGAAAAGTTGAATTACCTTACTGTCACACGTCCTGACATTTCCTTTGCAGTCAGTGTAGTAAGTCAATTTCTCAACTCCCCTTGTGAAGGTCATTGGGATGCAGTCATCCGCATCTTAAAATATATCAAAGGAGCACCAGGTAAAGGACTCTTGTATGAAGACAAGGGTCATACTCGAATAACTGGATACTCAGATGCTGACTGGGCATGATCTCCTATTGATAGGAGGTCTACAACGGGATATTGTGTCTTTCTTGGGGATAACTTGGTTTCTTGGAAGAGTAAGAAGCAAAGTGTTGTAGCCCGGTCAAGTGCAGAAGCGGAGTACCAAGCCATGACTTTGGCCACATGTGAGCTCATATGGCTCAAACACTTGCTTGGAGAACCAAAATTTCGGGAAACTACATCTATGACTCTCATTTGTGACAATCAAGCTGCGTTGCACATTTCTTCTAATCCGGTGTTTCATAAAAGGACCAAACACATTGAAGTAGACTGCAATTTCATAAGAGAGAAGATTGTATCAGGAGACATTGTTACGAAATTTGTAAATTCCAATAACCAATTGGCAGATGTTCTCACAAAGTCTCTTAGAGGTCCTCGCATTAAATACATATGTGACAAGCTTGGTGCATATGATTTATATGCTCCAGCTTGAGGGGGAGTGTTAGAATATTGTAAATATAGAAATATGTAATTAAGATTGATTGTATATGATTGTATTTGATCCTGTATTTATTACATTGCTATTATAAAAAGGCTACTCCGATGTGTATTCAAACACACGGAATTCATCCAATGTCTCTCGGTTTCCTTGTTTTTAACAGATCTTATCAAGAAAATTTCATTCTTATGAAGATCTTAGGCTTGTCAATTTTTTATTATAACGTCTTCCTTTTACGACTTATCACTTACCTTCTCATCTATTTCTTGAGTGTGGCGTCAATGTCCTTTTCTAAACCCTTTTACTAAAAAAATATCCTCCCCTCAAACTGAATTTAAAGGCGATCCCCCTTCACATAGTGGCAGAAAAGGAAAAACCAACATGAGATTAGATTTTCTTAACATATCCATATGAGGCATTGACGCCACTTATTTGACACATGTTAAACACTCATTGACAAGTGTTTATTTAAAAAATTATTTGTTATTGGCTCAAACATTTGAGTTGACAACCAAACACCTTTATATGGCTCAGACATTTGAGTCAACACTTTCATATAGATGAACACACTCATTTTTTAATCTTCATAAATATTTAAACTTAGAATATACTATAAAATATTAAAAATGCATGTGTTTGTGACGTCACCGTGTCCTGTACTTTTAACCATGTCAAAGTGTGTGTCTGTGTTCATGTCAGAGTCTATGGGTAATAAAAGAAAAATTAAAATTAAAATCGTTAAAAAAGACAGCATACCTTGCTGCCTTCCTGGTGTTGGATGATATACACATTTAGCCCAGACAGCATCTGCCAAAAACTTGTTCATACGAACTATGTTTCGACCTGTATCCAAAGCTTTCTGTGTTTGCTGAAACTCAACATCAGCCTCCTGATATTTGATATCGTACTTCCTACGAAGTTCCCCCAAGTCCTTTTCAAAAGCAGATTTCAAATGCAATTTCTGCTCCAACAAGAACAATAGTAATCACTAAAGATGCAAACCTAGAATAAGAACAGCAATGAAATATATGTAAACCAGAAACTAACCATATCTTCATAGTTTTTCATAGTTTGTTCTGTCTCTTTTCGTATTCTATCTAATTCATTTTTAAGTGGATCGTTGCACAAATGCGGAAGTATTCTGGATGCTGAACGGGTTCTGGTTTGCATTGGTTGATAATTGATTTCCAAAGGAGTTGACAGATTCCTTGGGTCCGAAGATTGGGTTCTTACTTCACCAGGTGTAGGTGAATCAGCAGCTGAATTTGATGCAGGGTGCATAACTTCATGTGAATGGGCATCAAGTTCTGAATTTGAGTCAGGTAGCACAATATCTTGATTTGGAACAGTTGGCTGATGTTCAACTCCACTAGACAGAGGAAAATTAGTTGAATCCAGATGAGAAGAAGGGAGCTCCGCAGATGGTAATTGATTGGATTGATTAGCTGGTACAACATCAACTGCATGAGATACCAATTCAGCTTGTTCAGAAGAAATCTGCATTTCCACAGATGATACATGGTCAGGAGAGGACTCAGCAGAAGATAATTGCTGTACACGTTCTAGATCATCCATGACATTAGCTGATCTAGATACGGGAGTCTCATGGGACAACTCCATCATGGTTTTAGGTGCTCCATCCTGCTGGTCTGATGTGGTACTTCTATCCACCAACACAGCACTCATTAAGGGCTCTATATTATTATGAAAATCCGCCACTGCTTGACTATTTTCTGCAACTATAACTGGAATATCTCTATCTAAGACACTCAAAGGAACTCCATCAGTAGTTTGTCGCTCCAAATGTGGACTTGAATGTGAACTTGTAGCCAGACTATCACTTAAACTAGCAGCTCGAAAAGAACTTGGTGATAAAACTCTATCTAGACCTGGGAAATCTGATGATCCTCTACCAAAAATTTGATCCATAGATGATGAGAGGGAATTCAGAGCAGTTGCATTCTGTGGACAACCAGTAAAATTGACCTCAGTTGTTTCCATAGGTACCTCTCTTTCTAGTACCCTTGCAGTCTCCCCTTCATTATTAGTTTCTTGCACTTCAACCGGAACATGCCCATCAAGTATGCTTGGTGAGACTCCATTAGAATTTTGGTTCCGTGGATTCAAAAGGACATTGGTATCTGGACCATTACTCAGTTTAGAAGTTTCACATGATCTTGATAACTCTCTATCTAAAAATTCCTTTACACCATCTCCAGTAGATATTTTCTCCATGGAAGAATGAGGATTCGGCAAAATACCATTTTCTGGACAATCAGTAGTATTGACATTCACATGCAGTCCCAAAAGTTCCCCTTCATCAGATAAAAGTGAATTCTCACTGACGGAATTATTTGAAGCTGCTATTTTTGACAATTCTTTTTGGGCCCAAGATTTCACATCTTGTACCCATATGGCCTCCTTATCTCGAAACTTCTGTATTTTAACTAATTGCTTGTTCTCAAGATCCTTGAGACGTGTTTCATGTTGACATTTCTGTTCTTCAATTCTCTTATGGTGTTCAATATTCAAAACTTTGAGATCTTCCATTTTCGAAACTTCATTGGGAGAGCAGGATCGAATAACAGCCGACTTCATTCTGAACCATCTCTGAAGGTCAGTCTTTTCACCCTCAATAGCTTCTCTCAATCTTTTCTTCTCTTCCTCTTGCATAAGGCGTAGCTTCTTTAGCTGCCTTTCACACTTCTTCCGAATTTCTTTAATACTTTTGGACATATCTTTATTGAACAAATCAATCTCTTCTGCTACCATACAGGATGCCCTGTTTGATGATTCAGAGGCTTCTGGAGAACCAGTGTCACTAAAATTTCCTGTACGATGTAAAAATATTTTCTTTAGACAGCGCAACATAGAATAAAGGTAGTCCACCTCTTCTTTCTTACAGTCAAAGTTCAAATATTGTTTGGCAGCTATAAGGGAAGCCTTGTGGTTAAGTTTGTGCTTTAGCAAAGAAGCTGCAGTCCAAGTCTGAAAATTTCAAAATACAGGAAAAAAAACTTGTCAGTTTTCTATGCTAAATGCTATCAGGTGAAATGTATGCTTTTATGTGAAGCAGGAATAGAAGTCCTGTTAACCAATTCACAAGATTATTTACATTAACTAGAAGATACTAACAAACACACATAATTTCTATCTGCAGCAAATAGTTAAGATGGTAATCATATTGTGAGCAAGCAATAGGAAAAAAAAAAGGTAATCCCTTCATTGTGGCTCAAAAAGATACCTAGAGACAAGAATTCTATTAAAAATTTCATCACAATATGAAGTTGACTAGCAATATCATTATTAAGTGCAAAGGAAAAATGGTTTGATACTTCATAGTTGGGTAGCAAGAAAAAGTCAATAAGTTAATGAGCATATATTAATTACATAATAGTTAATCCCAAATAAAGGAGTATAGCGGCCAAACCCAAAAATTGGGATCGCGGAGCAAATTGTAGACGCTATTTAATTCTATCGTGGGGTAAAACACATAAAAATATATATGTGTGAGTGTGTAGAAAAACATAAAAAAAACAAAGAAAAACATAGAAAAATAACTAAAAATGCTCTGAATGCATAGTGGATAATTGAAATCTAATATTATCTGAATCAAAAGATTCAAAACATGGTTTTAAATGCATAAATTCATAACCAAAACATTCTAAAAACCAGTACTCAAGTCTCACAAATCCCTAGGCTAGCAACAAAACATATATCAACTAAGAATTCTAGAAATCATATTCTTCATCTTCATCTCCAAGTTCCAATTAAGAAACAAAAGATACAGTCACTGTAGTGGTTGCCGGAGCTCACCGGAGTGTGTAGTGGCTGGGACAAGGTCTTGACGAAGCTCGCCAGAATGTGGCAGCCACTACAGTGGCTGTCAGAGGTCGTGGAGTCACAGACGCAGAGAGCAGACCTCTCAGGAGATGCAGGGGCTGTTGCCGGTGACAGAGTAGCTGTCACCGGCGATGAAGGGGCTGTCGCCGCTGAGGGAGGTCTTGACATAGAGGAGGAAGAGTGAATGGCGTGAGAGAGAGAGAGAGAGACAGGGGACAGCAAGTGTCGAATGAGGGAGAAGTGAGAAACGTCAAGTTTAAAAACCCTAAACAAAAGAAGGGAAGAGCAAAAGTACCCGGGTGTCCTTCATTACGCCAAAAACGATGCAGTTTTGAGGCCCATTTCAAATTGCGCCACGATTGCGCTTGTAGCGCCGCGAAAGGTTAAGTGTCGCGCATATGCAAGAGAGCAACAGCAGCAGGCCACGACTTGATTTCACACCGAGATAGAGGTTGCTGCACCGCTATTTGACAATTATGATTAATTAAACATTATGTTTCATCACCCCTGCCCCAAAAAAATATACTAGTGATTTAGAGATTCGGTGCGATACATTCAGATCAATTTATGAAATTACTAATATTATAGGATATCATGCCACTGGGTCTTTATGCAGTTATGGATCTGAATTATTAGTGTTTATAGAAGATATAGCATTATATCTATCTGGCCTACCTGGGATGTGCCCACACTTGAATATTTCTAACCTAGTTATTAAGAGTTACTTCAGCAGTTAGTTATAAATGCCTAGCGTTAGTAATCTCAAGTCTTTAAGGTATAAAATACAATAGCATTCATACTCTCAAGTCTATCATGTGAAAAGACCCCAAGTTATTATTGTCAGAAGTTTTAAAAGCTTTGACATTGGTGACTTTCTAAAGGATCTTACAGGGGTCATCTTTGAAGAGCATATGAAAGGCCCAAGTTATCAAGGATGATGAGCGTGACAACAGACCAATGATCTTCAAGAGGGGAAGCCATGAAATTACAAACCTTATTGACTGAGAAACTTATCTCAGGTCTTGTGATGGTGAGGTATTGAAGAGCACCCACCACAGACATTGAGGGCAACAGTGGTCAGTTTGCAGCTGTTGATCATAGGAGAAGAGATGGGCTTTGCCTCTTCCATAGATGACTTGTTAAGTAAGTCCCATCAGGGAGGTGTTTGACCTCAACACCAAAAAAATAGTACAAAGGAGAAGTTGCTTCAGGGAGAAGACTTGATGGAGCTGATTCACCAACTGCTGAACAAATTCTGGTGAGCTTCTTGTGATGATAAGATGCACAGTTTGAGGCTTGAGTTTGTAGATGAATAGAACAGGGTCACACTGACTCTCAAAAAAGGCAAACTGAAGTAGAGTTTCTTTTAATCTCTCAAACCAGGCTCTTGGGGCCTGCTTTAAACCATATATAGCCTTGTGTAACTTGCAAACTAAGAACCTGTCACTGATTTCAAAGCCTGGAGGCTGTGACATGTAGACTTCCTCTTGTACAATACCATTGAGGAAGGCATTGTTGATATCCAACTGCTGCAATTTCCATTTGTTGGTGAGTGCAAGAGTAAGAATAACTCTTACAGTGACTGGTTTCACTACAGGGAAGAAAGCTTCACTAAACTCAAAACTGGGTTGTTGATGAAACCCCTTCGCCACCAAACGGGCTTTGTATCTGTTCACAAAGCCATCTGGATTTTCTTTTACCCAAAAAATCCACTTACATCCAGCTACATTTCTACCAGGAGGAAGTGGGACTAGAGACCATGTGTGATTTAAGGTTAGAGAACCAAATTCATCCAGTATAGCAGTGAGCCAGTGGAACTGGACAGGGCCTGTTTTATCGACTAAGATTCCATGTAAGTTAGAGAGATTGAGTAGGGATGGATATATTTATGCAGACCAGACTTGGACCTAGTTATCATTGGATGACTGTTAACAGGGGATGAGTGAGCAGTGGAAGAGGAGCTGAGAGATGGGATTGGGTTTGAAGATTGTGTTGCAGGAGGAGAAATGGGAGGCCCTGCAGATTGGGCAGTGGAATAAGAGCTATGAGATGGGATTTGGTTTGAAGGTTGTGTTGCAGAGTGAGAAATGGGAGATCTTGCAGGCGAGGCAAGGCACATGAGATGAGACACCGTTGGAATTGGAATTAGTGACTTGGGGAGGGATAAAGGGAATGATAGAGGAAGTGGGAGATAGAGACTGTAGAGGATCAGGACTGGGAAAATTCAGCATAGGGGAAGTGAGTCTCCTTAAAGAGCACATCTCTAGAGACAATAATTCTGCCATTTGATGCTACACATTTGTATCCTTTATGCCAATAAGAGTAACCAAGAAACAGATACTCTTGGGACCCATACTGAAACTTGTGTTGGTTATAGGGTCTTTAGCAGAGGAAAACATGCACAGCCAAAGGTACGAAGCGCAGAAGCCATGTCTAGATCAACACCAAAGCTCTGATATCGTGATAGAATTGAAGGAGAGAGTTTAGAGAGAGATGTAGAATCTGTTAATATGATTGCACGTGAAGCTAGTAGTTGAAACAGTTACAAGAGAAAAAGACTAATACAGTTAGTCAAATATACTACTCCTATACTTCGGCTCGTCGAGTAGGACAGAGCACATGAGAGGTGACAATAGAGCTTGCCAGAAAAACGAAAGAGAGGAGAAGAGTGAATTGGAATTTAGGGCGCCGGAAAAACATGACTGACACCAGAACTTGCCAAAAAAACATACCTAAACAATGCTTGTTTTGAAGCACCACCATAGAGCCTGTGACAGGGCATGATTTGCCACAATGCCACCGCTCCACCCACAAAGGCCAAGTGACCCAGGAATGGTCCTCCATCACAGTTCTGATTTGTTGCGCTGCAAATTGCGCGTGAATAACTACTATGGTGTTTACCTAATGTCAATTTACTATTACTCATCTGATTATTAGTGTTTGCGTGGCCTGTGTCTTACAGTTACACATTTTTGTGACAGTTATTGTGTTTGTATTTTCCATGTTCTAATACTAAGAGTAATAATGAGGCCTGTGCAAACCATGGGAAATTGGAGTAAAAGTTTTAATCATAGATTGATAAATTAATTAGGTTTTCAGATCTTGAAATATACAAGTGTTTGGTATAGATAATAGTACATCTTTGATTTAAGAATAATAAATAGCATTATTAATTTATTATAATAATGACCTAGGTCTATGTATCAAACTTTTTGTAAAACAATTCTGGCAGTACGTTTGTTGAGAGTAGGAGACTCCTGGTTATGGGGGAAACCCCGTGAAGTCTGTGTTTGGTATTATAATTATAATTCAGGCCTAAAAACCAGATTATTTTAAGTAATAATAAACAGTTCAGTGTTCTTACTATCAAGTTTAGAGTTTAAACGTGTGCAAGGGCATGTCAGAAATATAATATTAAACCATTCATGTGTCTACACCTAATAACTTAAGCTTTTGGGATGGTTCGTGAATCATGGCAATGTCTTACACTGTGGGAGATGAATAGGAACCCTTGATTAAACAAATATATGACATGGATTGTGAAAATAATCAAGAAATAAACAAAAAAAAGGAATAATTCTTGGAGAAAACAAACACCATGCCAGCACAGTAAAAGATGAGGCAAAAAAAGGAGGATGAAATAGAAGAAAATGCAAGAAAATATTCTAACCAGAGATATTTGGAAAGCCTGCAATATTGACACCGGTTCCTTGTTGACATGGTGATTGTTCAGAACATATCCAAGAAAATTATCAACCATATTCTTGACATTATCCTGCATTATAAAATGATGTCACCAGAATATTATTTCAGACTCATAATAGAGACAAGATTCATATACAAGGATAAAATTTTTGCCAAACCAACAAATAGGACTCGTGAGTAAGATTATAAGAGTACTGAAATTACAAAAATCACTCATTTTGAAATGTGGGGTATAATTAAAATTGATGACAACATCAGTTTTCAAGGCCAAACTCAAGGATTCAAACATCTAGGGAAACTGCACCCATTTGAAAAAGGCCGTGCACAAATGTGATAATAGTTAAAGTCATTGTCACACAACTCACCATATTTCATTGCACTCATCACTCAATGGTTAAATAATCTAATAACAACATCAATGATATAATAGCCCTCTCCATCAAAACTGAGCAATCACCAACATACCACATAAATTGGTAACAGAGATACAAATTAATTAACCCCCCCCCCCCCCCCCCCGGGGTTAAATTCCACAATTTCATAATTATAATGAGTCATCCAAAACATTGCCCTGATAGGCCAAGGAAAATGAGTATCCACCTATAATTAGGACCATTATCTTCCTTCCACTTGAAGCTCTAACAGTGAGTATACAATGCAATCTAAATAGGCTTTAGCCTTTAGAGCTAGTTAGCAACTTCTAGAGTCAATCTATAACAATTAGCTTTACAGCTGTCAATGGAATAGCTTTGTGTGTAAGCTTTATAGCCTTCCTCTCTCTCTCTCTATCTTTCTCTCTAAGCTGTAGTATCATAGTCAAAGCTAAGTTTGGATCATGGGGCACCAGACACCCTATCTGCACTCGACCTCTCACTCAATTGGGAAATGACATTCTGCTGCCTTCGCATTCATCATCAGCAGAAAAACACAAATTTCACACCATAGCATCACCAAAATTGAGGCAGATTTAGAATTCTATCCCAATATCAATGTTGATAGGAACACAATATTGAGTCAATAAAATTCTAAAGGTCTTTTACACTAAACAACATTGCTGAACTGTCAATACTGGTATACAATCCATGTCATCAACACAAACAACTTGGTAATTAAATGCAATTTTATCGAGTGAAGGACCAGAGTAGGATAACAAACAGAAGTAAAAATAACAAAGAGAAAACACAATGCATACTGGGAGAAGAAGAACATCACAAAGCTTTGTGATCTCTGGCTTCAGTAAAAGATGTAGGGACCTCTGCTCTTGGTGCTGTCTACTTTTCATCTCAGATTCAACATCATTACCTTGAGTTCTATCTGACATTTGATCAAGCAAACAAATTGAGTAAGTATTGTAATTCACATGGAATGGATTACCAACACAAGTAGCCGCACTAAACATGAACTGAGCCTACTAATCTCCGGATATTCCAGAAGATGTAAAACAAAAGAGGCAACAATAATTCTTACTATTTGTCAACGTAATTAAACAACAAAAGGTCATAATAAAATGAAAGAAACAAATGTGACAATATACCTGTCTCGATTCCAGTGGATAACTTATCGTCTCCAGATTTTGAAGGCTGTTCAACACTATCGTTGCTCACTTTCCTGCGCTTCTGTACTATTCCGCCACCCACGAGATTCAGCCCATTTACTGAACCATCAAAATGGTGGACTTTCTTCCGGCTCCGCTGAGACGAACTATTTAAGTATTTCCACTGAAATCGTTTCCCCTCCAACAGTTTTGCCCAAAAGTGTGGTGGCTCCTTATCACATACCCCGAGTTTAAGCTCACCAAGCAAAGGAAAATTTGCATGGTATATCCCCCCATTTTGCTGTACTCTCAATATAGTTGAACAGTTGCTTGGGACAATATCATCACCATCTTGAGATAATAGGGATGAGAATTCATGCATTACTTCTTTCAAAAGTGGTCGTCCAAACAAGGAATTCACATTTGACGAATTTTCACCATCATGAAAAGCTCTCAATTCAGTAAATAGACAAGAAGCGCCCCACACCAACAGCATATGACTGGTGCTCGGGGTCATTAAATTAACATCAACTGCCTTACCTTGCTTAGCAAGGATTAAGGCTTTTTCTTCAACAGTGTAAGATGAATATAAACGGAATATTTTTATCACATCAAGCTGTGAATCAAATGTAATCTTCTGAAGTGACCTTATATCATTCATTGGGGTCCAATCACTATCATATATGATAACAATATCAACTGATGACAATTTGACGCTTGGAAGGCAAGCACATGTGTCCAACAAAAAAACAAATCGTCCGTTGTTCTTGTCATTAAATCTCTTCATTGCTTTTCGCTTATTGGGAGCTGAAAGACCTTTGGTAATCCGTTCGTAAGAATCTGAACCAAATCTTTGATGCAGTAGGTCATCCAAATAATCTCCTATTGAATCCTTTAGAGAACCTCCAATAAATTGCAATTTCTACAACAAATTAAAATAACTCAATGAACTACCATCCATTAAGTGAATGATGACATAAGAGTAAGAGGGGAATCATTCTCATGTTCTAATTGTCAAACATACACAATTAAAAAAATTAGAGAAAATAGTTTAAAACAGAGATGAACAGCAAAAAGTTGCAGTGTACTCTTCTGTGTAAAAACATTAAATGCTAAGCCGGATAAATAGTCTATATTATAATATTATTTAAGATTTTATTGGCAGTATAACTTTCATCAGAAGAATTCATAGAATCATATACAGTAGAAAGAATAGTGGGACATAATCTTGGACCCATTGGTAGTGGTACAAATGATTGGGTGCCACTCATGGAATGAAGATTTTCTAGAAGACATCTTTTCCAAGTATTCCCTCCATCAAAATTTCACCAAAGCCTAAGATTTGACAAACCCAACAAGTTGGATGAAATTCCAAGGAGACAATTATCTTTGGAAAATAGACTGACAAAGAGTAAATTCTTAGTAATGGCACCAAAAAGGAGGAGATTTTGAAGACTGAATTGTGGAATTATGGGAAGACCTGAACCTAATAGAACCTATAGAAGTGATTTCAAACACTAGCCATTGCCCATTAAAACTTGATTAGCAACAGAGTCAATTGCTTGGCACAAGGTTGAGGGTCATCTGTAACATGATAGGATGCCCTAGGATCAGGATAACAAGATTGAGCCATGCTGACTAAGGGTTCTTTGACTCAGGGCAGGAGTTTAAGGTTCCTTGATTGGGCATCTTCTGGTGATCAGTAACGGTAGGGCAGCCAAAGTAGTTGAAAACATGGTTATCAAATCGGGAGACAACTTGTGAATCGGAAGGGTTATTTTTTGAATCGTAAATCAATCGTGAATCCTAAGATTCATGAACAATAATTATAAATAGCATATAAAATTAATACACCATATAAAAGCATAGATTTACAATCAATCACAAAAAACTTTAATGTAAGAGCATTTCAAATATTAGAAACATTATACATAGTTAATAACCGTAATTGTTACCCCTTATAAAAATATTAATACATAGATTTATTTATTTATTTAAATAAATGCAAATATTAATGAAAAATTTTAATGAAAAGTTTCAAACCAATAACCTTATGAAAAGGTAACCCGGTTGGAATAGTGTATAAGACACTATAAAGTTTAGTTTAAACTTAAAAAAAATACTAAATACTGCTCGTTATGGTCAGAACCTTAGAACCTACACCTCCTTTATGACTTTGAATGCCCATTAAGTCCTTTTCGCCCATTCCAACAAGATGAGTCCTTCCACCCACATTACTGAAAAACCTTTCTTCTATCCACCATCAACTTCTCTTT
The DNA here is from genome assembly GCA_037962975.1 of Clitoria ternatea. Lineage (NCBI taxonomy): Eukaryota > Viridiplantae > Streptophyta > Magnoliopsida > Fabales > Fabaceae > Clitoria > Clitoria ternatea. Next base: position 89,328,065 of record CM075675.1, read on the forward strand.
CTCTTCAACCCACTCTTTCTTTTCTTTTTCTTTTCCTCAACTTTTCTTTCACTTGAACAAGGGAGATGCACGACAAAGGCACAAACCATGAAGGAGTGAACGGTGGCGACTCAATCTCCACAAACTGTGACCAACAATGACGACCCAACGAAATTGACATCGACAATGAACACAACTCACAGCCTAGTGAAATCAAGAATGAACACAACCCAGCAGCTTGTTTCAAAATCATTAGAAACGCCAACAACTCCTGATTCAGGCGACACAAGCCTGATACGTGCGATTCATATCCGATTCCGACACAAAAACGATACGCCATGTTATATGTACCGTTCACTCCTTGATTCACATCATATCGCAAAGTTTAAGGTGAAAACATTGGCTTGAGAAACTGAATAGGACTAAGGAAATCACAAAGTTTGAGCAACATTAATAAATAATGGTTCTTGAAAAACAAACTTTGTGTTGTTCAACACAGAGCTCCTTAGTAAGAAGCAAGGACTTGATTTCTAGAACTGATAAAGGTTCACAAAGTGTCGTGATAAAGCAATCATAGTATCATACTCCAACAATAATCCTCCACGAATGGCATCAATGTGATCATAAGATAAATGGGTAATCCTACTATACAACAACAACAAAGCCTTATCTCACTAAGTGAGGTTGGCTACATGGATCGTACAATACCACTGCGCCCTATCATTCATTAACTCCTTAGGGATTTCATTCACCCAGAGGTCTCTATCAATAACCTCTTTAAGTATCCTTATTGGTCTTCCCCTACGTCTCTTCATAGGGCTCTAAATCATTTACTTAGCTCTCCTTACAGACGCTTCCAAGGGTCTACTTGCACGTACTCAAACCACCTTAAACAATTTTCTACCATTTTCTCTTCAATAGATGTCATGCCAACTTGACTTTGAATATTGTTGTTAATTATGTATTCAATCTTTTCTTGTGTGGCCGGCCACACATCCATATCAACATCCTCATCACAGGTACTCCCATTTGGTGTTGTTGACCTTTCATTGCCTAATATTTACTCACATAAAGCATTGTTGCCTTATGACAGTCCAATCAAACTTTCCTACCATATACTTGACAACAAGTGTACCCTAAATTTTCCTTCAATGCAATCATTTTTTATCTTAACTTGTTCACTATGTCCACTCATCTAACACAACTTACTTATTTTTGCTACATATTCTCTTATTGGTTTCTTACTACTTGCAAGTCTTGTAGTAATTTTTTTCTATCATGTTAAATCATAACCTTTTGGTTACAATACTTGTTGAAAAACAAATTCTTCTATCATGTTAAGGATTAAATTACAAAAAGTACTCAAGAGTTAAACGGTTATAAAAAAATGTGTCGTAGCAGTGAAGCAAAGCAAAGTGGCCTTAGCACGCTATAGGACTTCTCATACACTGTGTCTGTCAATCAAAGTAGTCAATCCTAAAACGTGTCGCGTTGCGGGTGACTACAAGACTAGGATTGTGGGAGGACTGTGTTAGGATTTAATTTTTATTAATTATGTTTAATTACCTAGGATTTAATTTTAATTAATTAAAATGACATTATGTGACAATTCAGGTAAGAAGTTGATGGACAAAAGGAAGCATTTGTTTTGAATTTCATGTGTAGTACATTGCTTGGATTTGATGTTGGAGGACATTGGAAAACTTCCAAAGGTTAAGAGGGCATGTCTAAGGGAAACAAAGCTGGTTGGTTGCATCTACAACCACTCATTTGCATTGAATTTATTGAGAAAATTCATCGAAGGAGCTCAGTTGGTGAGACATGGAGTGACAAAGGTTTGCTACAACCAAAAGAATAACCTTCGTAAGATGTTTATATCGGATGATTGATAGTGTTAGGGAATCCTATTAGGGTCAGCAGCGGAAACACAAAGGATTCCCAAGAAAGAATTGCAAACACGTATGTCTCAAAGCATTATGCTAAATTAAAATTTTAATTAGGGTTTACCTCTTGTAGACGTAGAACAAGATCCTCGATCGAAGCAATTGTAGCTTCGCCCTTAGGAGTCCACACGAGCACTCCCACCAGAAAACTAACGATCCGAATGCTAGTACGGAATTTTAGTGTAATCTAATTTCTGAGCCACAACCTATGAGCATCTCATGCTCTATATATAGGCTTAGGTCTTGACCTGAGCTCTCATTAAACATTGGGCTCCTTACTCATTCTAAATGAGTTAGGCCCAAATAGTTTTAATTTCAGTCCAACTAAAATAAAACTATCCTCTGGTGGGCTTACTCTATGTGTGTGACCCTATATGTAAAATATTCGGTTATATTAATAATAAACTATTTTATTATTAATATAAAATAAGAGCGGTATCTAGCAATACATCATTATGTCCGAATATTATTTATCATCGACATGACCTATAAGTGATAATTATTTTATATATTTATTCCTTTTGTCACGATATCTAATTGGGCCCAAGGCATGGTCGTCGTCATCCTTGTATGGCCCAATTCATTTTACTTGATACCAGAGTAGACTTTATCGAATAAATATCTAATATTTACTCGTCCTAGCATGGCCATGCATTTCATTAGTCTCACTCTATCAAGTAGGCCATAGATATCACTCCTGTCACATAGGAGAGACAAATTCCATCTACATAACTCACATCCCTCTGCATAATTTATCTATTGCCTAATCACAATCTTTATGGTCATCTTATTACAGATAACGTTTGATTGTATTAAAACAATAAACTCCTTATGTAGGAATCGTAGTGACTTCAGGTCGAAGGACTATATACCATTATCACATTGAGAACCGTTTATGACACTCACGTAACGATCCATCTCATGGTGGGTCTGTCCAGTATAACATTACTCTTAATGTGTACCCGTGTAAAGACTTGATATCATATATCCATGATTTGTGAGATCAAATCATCAGTACATTCACACACTAATCTTAATGTATTTACATGTCCCCATGTAAATACTTGATTAGGGATGTTTTAGGAATAATTCTCATATGACCTATTATTCCAGGATAAATAGCATTAGTCTAAAAATGAAAATACTAATTTTATTGATAACTTAAAATTGATACATTAATAGCTCGTAGTGCATACACCAACAGATAGAAGGGTAAGGGTGCGAAAGATGCCTACGGGTAAGACAGTAACACACCATTCCAACGACTTCATTTCGGGTGGATGTGATTTTTAGCCTCAAGGGCCTATTGTCCAAGTTTTATGACTAGTACATAATGAGAAGAAACCCGCAATGGGTTACATTTACATCTATAAGGCTATTGACAGGGCTAAGGAAAACATTCAAGTTACTTTCAAAGGAAATGAAAGCAAATATCAAGACATCTTTGTTATCATTTAAGTGGTGGGATTGTTAGATGCACCATCCTTGCATACCGTGGGGTATTATCTTAATCCCGTATTTTTCTTTAAGGATCCTATTGGTATTGACAATGATAAAGAGGTGAAAGTCAGGCTCTTAGGAGACCATTAAGAGGCTCTCCCATAACTTTGTTGATGAAGATAAGACTTGTGAACAGTTGGTGCCTTATAAAAATGTTGAAGGAATCTTTGGTGGAGGTGGGGCTATAAGACAAAGGAGCACTTTAGCCCCTGGTAATAATTTCCTTCTTCATTTAATAGCCCATTTGGTTTATATTTGATAAAATAAAACAATTAATGCAATTAGCTGCCTTGCAGCTGAATGGTGGAAGCTATATGGGACATTTACTTCAAAGTTGATGGAGGTTATCGTTAAAGTCTTATCTTTGACTTGTAGCTCTTTTGGGTGTGAGCAAAACTGGAGCACTTTTGACCATGTAAGCTCTTAATAAATCCTAGTTTCTTTTCTTTTACTTATTAATTTTGTACTAATTAGATTGGCGGTGGCTAACATTTTAAAAAATCAAATAGATTCATTCTAAGAGAAGTCGTCTTGAGCATCAAAGATTGTGACTTGGTTTTCATAAAGTATAACCAAACCTTAAAGGAGAGGGTTGAGGCAAGGCATCATTGATCTGATTCTTCTCAAGGAAGTTGATGATACTACAATTAATGAGTGGTTGTTAAGATTATTAGGTGGTGATGAAGATAGAGAGGAGAAGAAATTTGTGTTTGGTGAGGATGATGGAGACATGCAAGAAAGTGACACATAGTACCGGTGCTGGACAACAATTGCATTACACTAGGAGGAAGTATAAGCAAACTGCCACCAATGATGCATCTAGGCCTTCCTCAAGCAATAGGAAAAAAGGGAAAGGGAATTATGTTGGTGTGTAAGAGGAAGAAGAGCTTCATGATGAAGAAGAGACTTCCGAAGAGTAAGAAATATATAGAAGTGATCATGAGAGCTCAAGTGGAGGGAAAGAAGAGTTGGAACTAGGAGATGAAGATGATGAAAATGATTTATAGATTCTTCAAGGCTTATGTTTCTTTTCTTGTTACGTTTTTGGTTTTGATGCTGCCTTAGGGACTTAGGAGGTTTGACTTATTGTTTTTTAATGTTTTGGGTTTGACTTATTGTTTTTTAATGTTTTGGACCATGTTTAGACTATGTTATCTTCAGGATAATGTTGGTTTTTAATTATCTATTATGAATTTGGAGTGTTTTTAGTTATATTACTTTGTTTTTTTAAGTGTTTCTGCATATATACATGTTTATGTGTTTTACCCCAAGATAGTGTTAAATTGCAACTGTGACATGATTTAGGATTGGCTACTATGGTTGTGTTCTTCTCTCACACTCCATAATTGTTATTCACTTAATCCGTCCTTGTTCACCTATCTAGTGTGTTCCATTTTATCTATCAATGACCATTAATTATGATCAAGTTCATAATTTTTCTTTTTAAGCATTTATAAAAGTATAATATAATATAGTTATTTTGTATCTATAATAGTCTGCACGGATAACATCTACTATGGCCACAATCTAGGATTGGTAAATACAGAATTAAAGAAAGTAAAATATGTTGGCGCATTGCAAGGACAGCCTGCAAAATGTGTACCTGAACAAGAATGAGTACCCTTAAAGCATTTTTTCTCAACTCTGTGAGCATTGAAACAAGAAGTTGCAACTTGCCACTAGCTTCAATATCAACATCCAGTTGCTTGATTGGTTCGGGATGCAAACGTTGCAGTCCCGGATTAACAACATAAGGATGACTACAACACTGCCAATAGATGCCACAACAAACAAAGTTAAACACTAAGAAAATTTAAAACCACTTGAGGGCTTTGGAAGTTAATTAAAAAGAGTAAAGAAACACCAAATCAACTATTAAGAAAATTCACATTTAATCATCAAGTTCGTTTTGATTTTTAGTTTGGTATACCAACTGGCTTCATATCATATACACAGGATTTTTAGTTTAAAAATAAATTCAAATTAACACCACAAATCTGAACCAAATCTATATTAGTAATGAATGAAGCATGTACCCATTTGATTAATTTTGTTACGCTAAAATTAAAATTATAAATATTTTACTATATGCTTATATAAGGAATAAGGAATTATTAACATTTGACTACTAGCCACTGAATAATAATATATGCAAAATAAATAAGGTACTCCTCCAGTTCTGGTTATAAGCAAATGTAGAGAAATTTTTTGGTCTCAAATATAAACAAAAGTATCTTTTTTCAATGTCATTAAATGCTTATATATTAAATATGTCCTTCTTAAATACATTTCCGAGACAACTAAATTATTTAATATTTATGCAATGAGATTAAGGGTACTTTAGACAAATATATCAAATACTTGATAACATTAATGTAAATAACAACTTTTAGTCAACTTTTTTAATCTGTGTGAAATTTGTCTGATTTGCTTATAATCATGACCGAGGGAGTACTGTACAGCCAAATATTGCAGCATAAAACAGCTAGATTCTAAAATTAAACCAAATTTATGTTGTCTGATCGTCTTTGATCTTAAGCATGAAAGCAACTTGTTAAAATGTACAACCTAACCTTCTGGGTTGAAATAAGGACATCACGAACTGCACCAACAGCATCAACCTTTGATGATGACCGAAGCACTGACGCCTTTGAGAGTAAAATAGAACAATAGAGCTCAAGCTGCACATGAGATATATGTACAGGAACCCAATACTCAATAAATCGAAATGAGTCAGACTTGCATTTGTGTGCAATATCACTTGACAACCCCTCCTTTGGTTGAACAATGTTGTTAGAATTAGATATCACACCATCCTTTTCATTATCAATTGGACAATCAAGAAGCACACGAATATTGCTGTTTTCTACAATATTATCCTGCAAACGCAACAGTATTAAATAATACAGTGATAAAAGACTTATTACAGATAAACAAAAACACACATTGCAAGCACATATGCTCAAGCACACAGACATTGCTAATGGCTATTGTTTTAAAATATTTTACCATTCCATTTAAGGAATTAGATTCTTTTTTAGAATGCAAGAGCGTGGTCAATTAATTATTAAAATTAGCATTGTTTCACCAGATATATAACTTTGTGGCTCACAAGGATGCAAGATCTTAATATGTTTGAGTATGATAAACACTTTAAGGTCTCTTTCTAACAAAATTTAAGCAACTTTCAGGGACTTGAATGATGACTATTAATTAACCATTCCAAAGAAAATCAGGAGAGGGGGGAGGGGGAGGGAGAAAGAGAGAGAGATTTGTCACTGATTCCGTTTTGTATTTCTTAAACGAATTGAATATGTTAGAATTATGTAAATATAGTAACGGTATATTTTAGGATTAAATATATTGATCTTATCTTTAATGAAAAATAGGAAACTGTATATCCTGTATTTATGTACAAATCCCTTACAATGGCATGATCCGGAGTGAGGCCGATCACTCTGTCTTCTATCGTCATTCAGTTGCTGGTTGTATTTACTTGGTGGTTTATATGGATGACATTGTTATTACTGGCAGTGATCATCTTGGCATTACACAGGTAAAACAATATCTCTTCAGGCACTTTCAAACGAAGGACCTTGGTAGACTCAAATATTTCTTGGGGATAGAGGTAGCGCAATCCAAAAATGGAATCTTCATATCCCAAAGGAATTATGCAATGGATATTTTGGAAGAAACAACGATGTTAAACTCCAAGTCAGTCGACACTCCCATGGATCCCAATGTCAAGCTCCTACCAAATAAGGAGGAGCCTTTTCCAGATCCTGAAAGTTACAAACATTTAGTTGGCAAGTTGAACTATCTAACTGTCACTCGCTCAGATATCTCATTTGCAGTTAGTGTGGTAAATCAGTTCCTAAACTCTTCTTGTAAGGAACATTAGGATGCAGTGACCCATATTGTTCGATATGTCAAGAAAGATCCTAGAAAGGGTCTGTTATATGAAGATAGAGGACATACTTAAGTTGTGGGATACTCTAATGTTGATTGGGCAGACTCTCCCATTGATAGAAAGTCCACTTCCAGATATTGTATTTTTGTCATAGGTAATCTTGTCTCTTGGAAGAGCAAGAAGCAGAATGTTGTACCCAGGTCCAGTGCGAAGGCAGAGTACCGAGGTTGCATAGATGACACTTATCTGTGATAATAAGGTTGCTATGCATATCGCCTCCAATCTAGTTTTCCATGAGAGGATGAAGCATATTGAAATTGACTGTCATTTTATTATAGAGAAAGTTTTGACTGGTGAAATATCCACTAGCTTTGTTAATTCTAATGGTTAGTTGACGGATGTTTTTACTAAATCTCTAAGGGGTCCTTGGATTGATTATATATGTAACAAGCTTGGCGCATATGATTTACATGCTCCAACTTGAGGGAGAGTATTAGAATTATGTAAATATAATAACGGTATATTTTAGGATTAAATATATTGATCTTATTTTTAATGTAAAATAGGAAACTGTGTATTTATGTACAAATCCCTATAAATACAATAGCTCCGTTGTGATCACAAAACACACGAAAATGTTCTCTCGTTTTCTCTCTTTTAACAGAATACAAGAGAGACTTCTATTTATAGAGTTGAGCCTAGGAGTCTATTATGAAACAGACCTAGAGCCAAAACTAAAATACAAAGAATAGGAGAGTAAAATACACTCAATACAGTTTTTTGACAGCCTCAGGAAAATGACAGAAAGCAAAAGAAAAAGAAAATGGAGAGAAGAAATTCATTGATGGTTGCCCATAATTATGAGAAATGTTATTAGAATTAAACTGAGTAGAGTTTCTATATATATATATATATAAACTGAATGCAGATTGAGATAACTGTCTAACACCCATCCAACAGCTTGATCTTAACTTGGCCTACTTCAGTCACAGACTTAGACCACACACATAACACTCTAACAATGAGGAATAAAGATATACAACCAACCTCAGTTGCAGGTGAATTACATGGGTCACTTACTGCAGGGATATAATCCAACCTGCAAAGAAAAAACAAGTTATTTAGGCCTGAAAACATCAAATAAGTCAAATCGCTGGTAATCATCATGGACTGGTCAACAGATATATAAGGCACCGATGCTGCAAACATACAAAATATTCCATCCAAATACTTTTAGATATTAGTAATGGTTTGGGGAATAGAAGCCACGGTGATCCTTCAGGTCTGCAGATGACTTGTGGGGAAGGATAAATCAGTTTTGTAGTAACTGGTAAGAAGAATTATCAAATAATATAAAAAACTAACATGTTTAACTACAACACAATCTAAAAGGACAAGAGAAGCTTAACATGATATCAAGTAGCATGTGTCATATGAATAATATAATATAAGAGATGTACCATATGGTTATGATTCATGAATTTGAAAATACTCTAGAAAAGAACACAATAAAAGAGATGTCATTCACATTCAACAATAATGGTACAAGTGACATTGTTTCCCATCATTTACAGGTAAGACGTACCTTATTCGTTTAGAACACGACCCATCAGCTCCCATGATATTGCCACATGGCCTTGAAGGGCTACAATGAGGAATCAAGTTGCAGTTATCACCCTGAGCCAATGTCGCAGAAACATCTGAATCCACATCCACTGTGATTCCCTTTCTCTTAGAAGGTAAAGACTTTTCACCCCTATCATGCGATTCATGCTCAACATTATTTCTGATTAAGTCTTCATCCAATATGGAATTGCTTGATGCTACCATCTGTAATGTTTCCTCGCCACTACAATCACGCTGAACCCTTTCAGGTAAGAAACAAGTCTCATAAGTTGTAGCATCAGATGGTGCCAATGAACCTACAGCCATGTTATTTTCTACTAGATCTTTCACGGGCTCACTCAACCCAGAGTCAACTCTCATCGCTTTTGCTTTGTCATCTTCGGATGGTTGTGTATCATTCTTGGAGACTTCTTTACAATCATCGATCTGGCCTCCACCATTGTTGCCACCTTGATTTGACTTATCAATCCTATTTGGCTCTGCAAAGCAATATTTGCAGTCAAGCGATTCAAAACTATGCATACAACAAAAGCAAAGCCTTATCCTACTAAGTGAACAAAAGAGTTGTAGAAACTTTCAACAAGCCTAGCTTGGCAAAACTCTCAATTATCCTCATTTTGATAAATAAACAAAAGTGTAGCCAGCAAGAGACTTGTAGAAAAGGAACACCTTTAATTGCTTTTGTATAACATGATAGTTCATATAACATTAACCACCAAATTAGCATCACCTTTTATTACATTTGGATAGGTAACAAAACCCATGGCTAAATAAAGAACAACAAAGTTGTTGAAATAAGAATGAGACTAGGCAACCCATGTATGTTTTTACCTTTCTTTTCTACTTTAAACAAAGACCGGTAAAGACGAGCATCCATTATTCTTACTTTAACCTGGGAAGTTCCCGAATCATGCTCTTCATTTTCATTGACTTTCTTAGCTTCAAATGTCAACTGCTTCACACTCTTTTCCCTTTTTGGCTTCTGCTTAGAACAACATGACCCTGAGCTCTTAGATCCAGAAGGACTTGAAGAAGATTGGCTCCTAGTTCTTCCCCCATATCTAGCCCTTTCAGATTTCCTTTTAACTGCAGGAGTTGACAGTGTTTTTTTTTCAAGTCGCTCAGATTTTCGAGTGCCTGGAGAGCTTGAAATTGTCTTCTTTGATGATGTCTCTCTAGGAGACCTTTTGAGACCAGTTTTATCTAATACATTAGAATGTGAATTGATTTTTTCTTTCTCAACATTTCTCGTCACCCTCCTATTATCATTTTCTTCATCCTTAGCCCTGCAACTAGAATGAGTACCTTTTGCCATTTGTTTAGCATAACATTGTGGCTTGTAAGACCTACAGAACAGTACTTTACATCACTATAGAGATATAGAATTCAACACACAACACAAATGTCATATGGCATGTGGTAAACTTCAAAATGTGAGGTACACAGCACAGCACCAACTGAGAAGTGCGATGGAAACTTCATAATCAATTGAAAACCAGCCACTTAAAATTTTTCAAGTCGATGTTGTAGGAAACAAATAAAGCAATAATTATAACTATTGGTTAGGACACAACAGAGTGAGATGATATGCTTTGATAGAACCATCATCCAGGGATTACAAATAAATAAAAAGTCTGCTTACTCAAGTAGTACATGGGTAGGACAGTTATCTCAAAAACCTAACACGACTGAAAAAAATGAGTAACTGTCTGCTTGTAGGGGATATACCAATCTCCATAATACTAAATATCCTAACCTACATAGATACAGGAATCCTTGCAAATGCATGCATGTTGAAAACGTATAAGTTAATAAAAAACAAAGTAAACAGTTAAATTGGTCCTTGAAAGATAGAGTGGTTGGCCGTCCCACAAAGATGATGAATACCAAATGAGTTTTCCAAAGACTCAATTAGCCACCAACTTGGTTCTTTGGAGGGACCTAGTAGGTAGTTCATAGTATCTTTCAAAGACGACTTTTTCTTAATACGGAGGCTAAATCAGGATTTATTTGGTAGTCATCAGGGACCTAGTTGGTGAACATCCTAATAATTTTTAAAGCACCAATTTGAGTGTTTACTCTAAACAAGAAACGAGTGGAAATTGTGCATGCGAAGATAGTAATGCAATGGGCATAGACAGAAACATGGATATGGAGTGCGTCACCCCATGCATGGCAAATAAAGAAAGCGATTCTCGGTACTAAATAACTTGGTAGAAATTCCGTAGGTTTGGAAAATTGGGGGAAACGGAACGGGCATTCAGACTTACACGAAGATGAAGATCTCTCGAAATGCCAAAGAAATGAAACGAATCGGAATGCAGAGAAATTCGGAGGGTTTCCAGCATTCAATGGAAAATCAGAATTTCGAATGTGTTCGTTCGGTGAAACAGTTCAACAAAACCCTAATTCCTGGCAGCAGAAATTACGGAAGCAAACAATGATCGCGCGGCAATGTATGATAGAGTTCAGAGAAGTTAAAGCAAAGCAAGTGTTAAAGAGTAACCTTAAGCAATTCGGGCGCTTTCAATTCCCATAAACGTAGAGAAAATGTTGAGAAGAGCTTTAACATTCACCTAGTATCGATTTTATATGTGATCGTCATCCACTAAAATGAAATAAAATACAAAAAATAATTTTACGAGGGACGCTTGCTTAGTCTCTAGGTGGCGATGGATCGCACCGAGTTAGGTTTCATGTGATCTCATCTCATCTTTGGTTTTTACTACCGGCACGCACCTTTCATCTTTTATTTATTTATTATGCTTCAATATTTTATGTTGGTAATTAAAATAAATTGCCTTGTTTAAAATAAAATATTATGAAAAGAAAATATGAACACTCAAAGTCTCACTATAATATTTGTATAGCAAATATACTCAAGTTTTTTTTAGCTTTGTTAAAAGCTAATACACATACACAACACTCAAATAAAGTTTGTTGAATCAATCTTTTCTTCTCATTTTCTTCTTCACTCAAGGCATACTAATAACTAAGGCAAGGTATCCTATTTATACTAAATTTTGATGTCACTTTTCTAATGAAAGAAAATTCAAGTTGAAACTTACTTCTTAAGTTAGCAAAATTCAAGTAGAATTTTACTTCCTAAGGTAGAAGAGTTCTAATTGAATTTTGTTTCCTAAGGTAGAAGAGTTCAAGTTGAAATTTGCTTCCTAATCTTAATTATTAAGCTATATAAGAATGAAACATTCTAGGAGCTTCTAGCAAATCAAATAACCAAGTTTAATTTCTAACATCCTCCCTTAAACTTGGCTTCATCATCACAAGCATATTCTTCAGTTTTAAGTACAAATTTGTTTGAGTGACTTTGTAAAGATATCTACTACTTGATTTTCTAAACCACAATACTCTATCATAATCTATGTCTCTAATCAAGTCACAAATGTAGTGGTGCTTGATATCAATATGTTTGCTACGACTATGAAAAACTGGATTCTTTGTCAAAGCAATTGTTGATTTGTTGTCACAAAATATTTTTGTTGGCTTATCTTGTTGACGTTGCAACTTGCTTAATATTACCAAACTACTTGAGTAGCATAATTTGTTGTTGCAATGTACTCTATTTCTGCTGTTGACAGAGCAACTATTTGTTGTTTTTTGGAGGACCAAGAAAATACACCTGTTCCAAGATAAAAGGCATAACTCGAAGTGCTTTTTCGAGTTTTAGTTTCACCAGCCCAATCACTGTCTGTGTATCCAATCAACTCTGGTTTGTTAGAACTTTAATACAAAATACCTTCATTAATTGTACGTTTAACATACCTCAAAGTTCTCTTTGCAATTTGCCAATGAGATTGTCTTGGTGATTCCATGAATCTACTTATGAGCTCAACTCCATAAACTATGTTTGGTCTTGTTGCTGTCAAGTACCTGAAGCTTTCTACTAACATTCTGAAATTTGTTGAATTAACAAGATCACCGCCACTTTCTTTTCCAAGTTTCAATCTTTCTTTAACTAGTGTCAGCATTGGTTTACATGCCTCCATCTTGAATTTCTTCAAAACATTTGTTGCTTATTTCCTTTGAGGGATAAAAATCCCTTCATTTGTTTGCTTCACCTCAATGTCCAGAAAATAAGACATTAGGCCCATATCTATCATCTCAAATTGAGAAGACATATTCTTTCTGAATTCAACTAGCAATTTTGAATTATTGCCAGTAAAGATTAAATCATCCACGTAAAAACAAACAATAATGATATCTCCAGCTTTGTTTATTTTAACATATAAAACGTGCTCATATGGACTTTTATGAAATCCATTGCTCATGAAGTATGTGTCAATACTACCAAGCTCTAGGCACTTACTTTAATCCATATACTGTTTTCTTTAATTTGTAAACCTTGTCTTTATCTTCTTGTTGTTGATAAGCTAGTGATTACTCAACATAAACTTCTTCAAATACACCATTCAGGAAGGTAGACTTAACATTCATTTGAGAAATCTTCCATTTATTTTGAACACTATTTTTCTGATTATTATTATTATTATTATTATTATTATTATTATTTTTAAAATTATCATCATCACTCTGGGCCTTCTCCCTTAGCCCCTTCCCTATTCTCTGCACTGATAACAATCTGAAATGACCACACACAGTGTCAATAGAGGGAGCTAAAACCATAGTCAACAGTAGGATTGAGTTTGGATTTGCAACCATAAATGGCAAGATTTGGTTCACAAAAATGGAATGCCAAATTTAATAAATAAACCAGATCAACACAGTAAAAAAACCCACTCCTCTCTGAAAAATTCAAAAAAACTCTCTCCCTCTTAACTCATAAAAAACCATGACCCTTCTTTGAAAAATTTAAACTTTCCTTCCTCTTCTTCTACTTCCACTCACAGTAAACACACACCAGTCAAAAAACAATCAACCCAATCTAAAAACAATCAAACCTCTCCTCTCATTTTTTTCTCTGCTTAGCAACATACACCCATTAATCAAACCATCAAAAATAGAATCAAAAAATAGTAGCCAACAGCAACAGAAAGTACAAAATAACAAAGAGAGGAGGAAGAAAAAGGAGCCGCTGTCAACCTCCACGAACCCGCCGGCCTCCTACAACAGACCCTACTCCGCCCGGCCTAGAATCGCGACCGTCAGTGACCCTGACCCAGATCCGACGAACCCTGTGACCGGTCGGCCTCCTCCAAACCGCACAAACCACTGACCGAGACGGATCCTCCACCACGAACGCCAGTCTCTGCCGACAAAGGACCCCTGACGCCGCCCGGACCCAGAGTCGCTCGATCTTGCCGCAGTCTAAGCTCCACGTCGTCGTTGGTCCACACTCTCACTCTCTTCCAAACTCTCTTTCTCCTCCGCTTTCTCTCTCTTCGTTTTTTCTCTGCCGCTCACTCCCTCTCTCTTTCAGTTTACTTCTCTGATACAAACTCTTGTCCCTTCTTTTTACAAAATAACCCTGATGGGTTTTGTTTTTTGTTGTTATCCCATCTTTGTTTGGCTATGGGCTTATGATCTCTAAAGCCCAATAATGCTAAGGATATCACTTTTCCTTACAAACAAAAACCATTTTCACCAAAAAAAAAACAAAAACCATAAAAAAATATTTGTTATTATTATTATAGTTAACATTAGAGATACTAGTAGAATTTTATATGTCTAAAATTGTTAAGTATGAAAATGTATATTTTTATTTTTTGTTTATTATTATTTTTGGTATTTATTTATTTCAGAGTTGGTCTTGAGTTTCTGCTATTTTATTTCTAAAAATTTTAAGTAAAACAATAAATAGTTTCTTATGTTAAATTTTAAGAAAAAGGAAATGAAAATATTAAAATAAGCACCCCTTTGTTGTGATAAAATAGTTTTCATTTGTGTTAAATAAAAAAATGAAACACTAAAATCTAAATATCTCTTTTAAGGATAAAAAAGTAAATAGTTTTATTTATGTTGAATTTTAAAATGAAAAATATCAAATATATGTTCCTCTTAGAATAAATACCATAAAATCTTATAAGCAATGTCGTGCAAAATTACTTTTTCCTATATGTGCGATACAAGATTTCAAAGGTTTATACATGTACGAAATTCTTCGTCTTGCACTTTTCCTTCTCAGTGAATATTCCTCTTGCTACTAAAATTAAATCAAATCTAGAATATCCCTATAATATTTTTGAAGTTTAATTTCGCACAAAGAACTATGTAACCCTGATTTCTCAAAAGCTCGAGAATACGTAGGAGCGGGAATCAGTTCCTGTCGGGCCCACTTTCTTTTATTTAATTTCCATGTCTCTATTATTATCTTAATCAATTTTATCTCTTTAAAATTCAATTTTAAAATAATATTTTTATTAAATGAGGTTAATTTAGACGAGACGTATTGTTAACCTCACATTTTTAATATCTCGTATTTAAATATTATTTATTATAAAACAAGGTTAATTTAGACGAGACGTCTTGTTAATCTCATATTTACAATAATTTAAATTATAAGAGGAGATTAATTTAGACGAGACGTCTTGTTAATCATCTCAAATTTTTCTAATATCTTTTATTTGTAATATTTATTATAAAAGGGTTTAATTTGGATGAGATGTCTTGTTAATCTCTTCGTTTGGTTTTAATCCACTTCATGTCATCTCATATTGTTTTATCACATCTTATTCCATTTAATCTAATTCCATTCAACTTTATCTTTGTTTCAATTTCTAAATCGTTATTATGACTTAAAGTTAATTTGGACGGGACGTCTTATTAATCCTTACTGTTATTGTTTGGTTTTCTTAATGTCACTATTTAATTTTCTACTGTCGTTTTTTGGTTTGTTTTTACTGTCACTGTCTAATCTTCTACTATTACTGTTTGGTTTTTCACTATTACTGTTTGGTTTCTATCATCACTGTTTAGTCTCTTACTATCACTGTTTGGTATTTTACTGTAACTGTTTAGTCAAGTTGTTCGATTTAAGATCAATTTGGATGAAACATCCTATTAATCTTATTTTGAAACTTCCTCGTCTATTTTATCTGTTTTCTAAAGAAGTCAAAATAATTTTTAGGCTATTTAACATGTGCGTAATCAATTTGAGATAACCGTTTATAATGGACAGTGTAGGGTGTTGATACCTTCCTCATCTATAATTAGACTTCCGAACTTAGAATTTTATTTTTATAACTAGTGCTTTGACGAAGGTTTTCCTGGTATTTTATCCTTAAAAATATTGGTGGTGACTCCTTGTTTTTTCGAAAGGATTTCAAACCGTCTTATCTTTAACGTTTTAAGGGTCGGCCTCCCGCCATGATCCTGGTCGTGACAATGCGCACAGTGTTCAATCTAGCAACTAGAGTAAATACTTCAAAATAATCAATGCCAGGCTTTTGTTTGTACCTTTTTGCCACCAATTGTGCTTTGAAATGATCTACTTCTCTATTTGGATTGTACTTTGTTTTATACACCCACTTTACACCTATTGGTTTCTTTCCTTTTGGAGTAGTTTTAACTCCCATGTGTCATTCTTTTCAATTACATGAATATATTCATCTATTACTTTAATTCAATAGTCATCATTGGTTGCTTCCTCATATGTTAGTGGATCATAGTCTATAAATAAAGCATAGTAAGTAACTTATTCTGTGTCTTCTGGATCATCATCTTTACCAACTTTATAATCTTCCAAGTGTGGAGGCGGACACCGCTCCCTTTATGGATATCTTTGAGGTGGTGAATCCGGTGTTGATTCAGCTGATTGTTCTTCAGTTTTATCATCTACTTCTCCATGTATAACAACTGGTATAGGCAATAATTTTTCTTCTTTTTCTGACCAGTCCCATGCTTCATCTTCATCAAAGGTAATATCTTGAGTGATAACTACCTTTTGGGTTTCTGGATTATATAACTTGTAGGCTTTTATTTCTTCACTATAACCTACAAAAATGTATTTTTCTACTTTGTCATCGAGCTTATCCTTAGTTGATCAGGAACATGTGCATAAGCAATACAACCAAAAACTTTCAAGTGACTAAGACTTGGCTTATTCCCACTCCAAGCTTCTTGTGAAGTTTTATCACGAACACTCTTGACAGGACACCTATTTAATAGGTATATTGCACATGCCACAACTTCAGCCTAAAAACTCTTCGGTAATTTCTTACAATACAACATGCTTCTCACCATATCTATAATTATTCCATTCTTCATTTCTGTTACCCCATTTTGTTGAGGAGTGTATCTGGTAGTCATCTGATGTTAAACATCATGTTTCCTCAAGAAATTATCACAAACAATATATTTCGTCTTTTTATCAGTTCTTAAGGTTTTCAAAGTATAACCACTCCGCCTTTCAATATATGTTATAAAACTTTTGAGCGTATCGCAAGCATCAAATTTATTTTTCAAAAGATAAACCTAAGTCTTCCTTCTAAAGTCATCAATGAAAGTAATAAAACATTTATTACCTCCATTAGATGGAATTTCCACGTAGCATAAATCAGAGTGCACCAGCTCAAGTGGTTTTGTGGCTCTCCAGGCACGTCATTTAGGAAAAGGATCTCGATGTTTCTTACCAACGACACAAGCTTCACATAGTTGATAAGGAACTCGGATAATTGGCAAGCCAATAACCCACTTTTTATTTGCAAGAAACTTGATGCTTTTAAAGTTGAAATGTCCAAGCCGCATGTGCCACAACCAGTTATCATCAATAGTTGTTGCTTTGTAGCATAAACCAGCATCATACTTAATGTTCATTGGAAATAGACGATTCCTTGACATGTTTATCATTGCAATCAAGCCCATCTTAGCATAATTTATGGTATAATCTTTCTTGTTGAATTTTAAGTCATAACCTTTTTCAGCAAGTTGACCAATGCTTAAAAGGTTCTAACATATACCAGGTGTGTAGAACACATCAGAAATGTAATTCAAAGATCCATCTTTCAATCTAATGGTAATCTTTCCTTTTCCCAAGACTTCAAGCTTTGAGTTATCACCGAGATTGATTGTGATGTGGTAACTTTTATCTAAGTTAAAAAATAGTTCTTTCTTCTCACTTAGATGATTGCTGCATCATGTATCTAACAACCATTGGTTGTCATTTCTATCAGCTACTTCATGAGTTGTTGTAAGTAACACCTTTATACCTTTCCCACTTTCTGCAACTTGGGCATGACTTTCTCTAATATTCAATGTTTTAGCATGATATTCTCGACTATAATGACCAAACTTATTACAGTTATGGCATTGTATATGAGATTTGCATTCAGATTGAAAATGTCCATACTTTTGGTATTTGTAACATTGAATATCAGATTTATTGTGAAATGGTATATTACCTCATATGCCTTGATTTGAGTCAGATTCGGGATTCCTCATCCTCCTTTGAAATTCTGACCCATTTGATAGTAGTTGGCCCTTCTTTGCATAGGTCCCTCCTTTTTGACATTTTTTAAGCTTTTAATGCTAGCTCAACTGTCTCACTTGACCTTTCATTCATCAGCATCTCACATGAATCTAAGGATGCTTGTAAATCATTTAGAGTCATTGTATTAAGATCTTTTGCTTCTTCAATAGCTGCTACTATATAATTAAAACGAGTTGACAACGTACAAAGAACTTTCTCCATGATTTCTTTCTCCTTTATATCATCACCGTTGTTTTTCATTTCGTTGACAAGTTTGTCCATTCGTGAAAAATAATCATGAATGCTTTCTTCTCTTTCTTGTTCCATCAAATTGAACTGTGTTTCAAGCCTTGCAACCTCGTTCTTTTGATTAGATCAGTACCTTCATATGTTTTGAGTAAAATTTCCCAAGTCTCTTTTGCTGGTTTAGCATGGAAAATTTTCTCAAGAACAGATAGCTCCACAGATTGACAGATTAGAAATAAAGCTTTTTCATTAAGTAGATGATTTTTCTCTGCTTGTTGTATATCAACTTTTCCTTTGTCTTCTTTAGTTAGTTTAACAAAACCATCTTTAATGATTTTAGCATAACCATTGGTTTTTAAGCACAGCTCCATGAGGCATTTCCACATGGCAAAATTTGATCTGCCATCACATTTGAAGATAGTTGTTTGTACTTGTTGAACTTGACTTGCTCCTATGCTGGAACTTACTACCATTTTGATACAACAAGCTCTGATACCATATGCTGGCAATTAAAATAAATCACCTTGTTGAAAATAAAATGCTATGGGAAGAAAATATGAATACTCAAAGAGCAAAATTTAATCTTACTATAATATTTGTATAGCAAATACACTCAAGTTTCTTTGTTAAAAGCTAATACACATACACAACACTCAAATAAAGCTTGTTAAAGCTTTCTCTCAATCTTTTGTTCTCATTTTCTTCTTCACTCAAGGCATACCAATAACTAAGGCAAGGTATCCTATTTATACTAAATTTTGATGTCACTTTTCTAATAAAGGAAAACTCAAGTTGAAACTTACTTCCTAAGTTAGTAAAGTTCAAGTTGGAACTTACTTTGCTTCCTAAGGTTGAAGAGTTCTAATTGAATTTTGTTTCCTGAGATAGAAGAGTTCAAGTTGAAATTTGCTTCCTAATCTTAATCACTAAGCTACATAAGAATGAAACATTCTAGGAGCTTCTAGCAAATCAAATGACCAAGTTTAATTTCTAACATTTCATATAAGGGTTTTTTGTAGTTTGTCACAAAACTTAATTTAAGAAATTAAGGGTGTGTTTAGATTATAAAAATATTTTTGTTTTTTGTTTTAATTATTAAATTGCTATCATACTTTTTGTTTTAAAAATTTAGTATTGAAAAAATAAGAACAAGAAAAAAAGTTTGCAGTGTTTTATGAATGAAATTTTAAAAAAAGGATAACAGTTTTGTAATTAAAATTAAAAAATTAAAAAATGAAAATAAAAAACTTTTATACAATCCAAATGGGAACTTAAGTTTTTCATATTTTGACTTTCATTTCTTGTTTTTATTTATTGTTTTCAGTTTTAATTGTAAAACTATCATCTTGCTTTCTTTAAATTTTAAATGGGAAATTTTTGTTTTCATTTCTTGTTTTCATTTTTTCTTCCATAAATTTTTTAAGACAAGACACAATGTGACAATTTTGTAATTAAAATTGTAAAATAAAACCGAATAGGCAAGTTTCCAAGGACAAGGAAAGATTTTTAAGTTATATTTTACAAAGGTTCTAAAAAAAATTCAAGTTTAGGGGAAACATTTTAGTTATATTTAAAGAATAATTCTAAGCAAACTTTTAAATATACAAAACACATTTTAATTTTTACGGTAATTGGGATTATCAAAAAACAAGATTCTCAAATCACATAATTCCTATGAAAATATAAAATTTTCACACCAAAAGCCCCCTTATTATTTATATTAGTGGTAAGTTTTTTCTCTTTTTATTTAACCATATATATCAATCACCCTTCAAACTTTGGAGGTAATCCTCACATTATGGTGCTAACTCTCTTACCATGAAATTTTTTTCATCCACGGGACATGAAGGTGAAACCTTACTTAAAAGGAATCAAACATATAACATTTAACTTAACCACTTGTTGGTAAATTTTTGGTCTTTTATTTTGAAATATAATTTTAAAAATTAAATTTGGTTAAATAAAATAAAATTAATTTTTACATAATATATTTTAAAATAGATTAAAAACTATATTTTAAAGTTATAAAATTTTACCTTTTTGTCACACAATTAATCTATTTCTCATGTATTACATTAGTCGAGTAGGATCCGATTTTATATTTCTCAATCCAATAGGGAACAAAGACTTTTATAGTTAATCCGTCGAGCCAACACCCTGATCTATCACGTTGAGGGGCGAAAGAGAGTGTCACTTATAAAGATACTCAAATGCAAGTCAGTTATCAGATCAATCAAGATTGGAGCTCATGTGAGGTTTGTGAATGTACATCAATGAGGATTAAATAAGTGTGATTTATAGATTTGGGTGGGGGAGGACGTCCTATGTGATATGTGTCAGTATGTAGTCCATAAAAATGGATAAAGCTACCATCGTCACAGACGTTCCTGATACTCTCTGTAGGTTGGTTGCCAGTGTACCCCCAACGAATATGTCAGACTCTCCCTGACTTTGGTCCTAAGGGAGTCAGTCAAAGGATGAGGAACATGTTGGGGCCCAATCAATGTCATAAGGTGTCTGTATGTCACAAACACTACTTTGATGTCCATACCATTTGGGCCAATATGAGACCCAAATCAAACATATTTCCTAGTTGTCATTCATAAATTTAGAAGTTATTAATAAAAATGTGAAAAATATAATAAAGTATAATTTAAATATACTGATTCCCTAATAAAAATATTACAAGAGGTTAAATACTTTTGTGTTAAAAGTTTCTTATACTAAATATAAACGTCATCACATGCATATGAAATAAACCGCAAGTGTATAACTTATCACTAGTATCATCCTGCGTAAACTCATCAACTAAGTTCCACGATCATCATCAAAACAATGTAAGTAACCATCACTAACTATCAAACTCATAAATCATAAACTAAAGTCATAAACATCATTATTTCAATAAGTAACACTAGCCATCACATATACATATATCTATATACATATCAAAATATCATCCTGAATGTCAAAATATCATATTGGCATTGACCCTAAAATCACTTCGTACTGGTATCTGAAGCATCCATAATGTCCTTGTCTTCAGTCACTGAAACAACTGTAAGGGTGAGTGACTAGTCATATAATTAAATGTAAATAATTTCAATAAAGGGTGCACACAATAAGATAAATAAATCATGAATTAACTATCAACTTTTAACTACCGTAATCATTATCAACATGTGTATCACATGAATCACAATTGTTATTAATACATTGTCACAAATGGCTCTCAATCAAGCATAGCATAAGACGCACTAATATTCAGATACTAAAAGGATCAGCCATTAGCTAGGAGTCCACCTGACATCCTGTGAACCCACCTGGTCCACTGAGCCCACCTAGCTCCCCACCTCAACCACTAGGTCTTACTTGACCACTGAGTAGCTCAACTAGGTCACTAACAACCACGGCGGCCAACAACAAGGGGTAAATCATACTGAATGGCTATCCGCACCACACAACATACATCAACATGTATTAATGGCATATATCATCCAACATCGTCATTATCAAGTATCCCTGGCATAAAGGCCATCTCTTTGGGATATAAAAATATTTAACATAATGCATTATTCAATAATATGCCACACCGGTAATAATCAATCTCCATATTCACACATCATAAGCATAATTTTTAACTATGATAACCATCATATACATTTTAATGATCAAATGCAAACAAAATCAAATCTCATTATCATTTCATTATATAACATACTTACCTCAACTCTGAGCTCTCAAAACATCAATTCTTCCACCAATTACTCGAAAGGCACAACCACACTAAGAATTTAGAAATTCAAGAACTGTCGTAAGCGTCGAAACCTCTAAATCCCTTAAATTAATTCCTTAAAACAATTTAAATTAACTCCACATGACTTTAAAACTAACCTCAATGAATTTCGATATCAAGTTCAAGGATTCTCCCGTTCTAACGACGCTCCGACCTCCGTTCCGTAACCTACCATCAATGAAATAAACCCTCATTGGTCATTTTAGAATGTCTATTACTCCCTTAATCATGTACAAGTTTCTTTTAATTCTAAAATCTTATTTTCTTTTTCTTTACCCAATTAATCAAAATAATAATAATTATTATAAAATCTATTTTTTTACTATTTACCATATGGTAGCTACTTCTTTATCTTTATAATTTAATTAGTTTACCATTTAATCGTACTTCTTTATTTAATTTAATTAATTCAAGATCTATTTAATTAAATTTTCACCAAGTCCACCACTAATTTATAACTTAATTATGTTAACACAATTTCATTAATTTTAATTAGATGAGATGTTACACTACACATATCTATGGTAAAAATACAACTTACAACAAGTAATTTATAAAGAAAAGTGATGGATCCTAAAGAATTGATAAACAAGATAAAGAACCAATCTCCTCTCCAACAACTAGTATGTTTTCCTCGAAGAGATAATGCTAATAATGTATTGTTTTTGACTTTAAAAGAGCCACTAACTCGTAAGTGAAAAACTAGGTTTAGGGGCTGACGTTATGCATCATGCCCAAATTTTGACTTTGATGCTAAGCATGGGAGTTGATGCTAAGCATCAACTCTAGAAGTGGCCATATCTTCCAAATATTTAATAATTCATTTTTTCCTTGCTATATTGTTACAAAACATATCATTGTCTATTAATTCTGTGCTTGACATTATTTATACTATTGAAGAAAAATCTAGTAAAAAATAAAACCATTTTATATATACCAGATCTTATGAGATTTGTTGATATCTAACATTATATTTGCTAACTTGAATAGAGTTACATGTTATTGTTTGATGTGGATGTTTAAGTGTTTCAAGAAACATAAGGCTTAAGCTATAAAAGAAAGGGGGAGCCCATGCATCAAAAGTCTGAATAGTTTAGACACAATATGGACTCTATATTCTAAGACAAAAGAAGAATCAAAAGTCTGGTAACTCGCTTCAAAAGAAGCTCTATCTCTACTCCACGTATGACTACACATATCTCAAAGCTCTCAAAATTATATTGCGTGTACAGAACGTCTCTCCCTGATAATAAAAGCTCTTACTCTTTGTGCAACTCCAATATGAAAGGCTTTTGTTCCCTGTGCAATAACTCTCTTAATGTTCATATAGCTGACAGCCTCTCCCCCGAGCTCAACAAGATGATTTTATATAAACAGAATCAATTTCTTCATCAAATGACTTTCTAAGAAATAGAAGAATACGTGAAGAGAGCAAAAATAAATATAGAGAGCTGAATCAAAAAAAGAAACACAAAAGAGTATAAGAAGAAGATAAAAAAAGAGAGATCTTGTGAAAAGAAAAACATGAGCTGGAATACGCTAAGAATAATGTGATCAAAAAAGAAGAACTATCATGAACGAGCACCAGACATTCATGCACAAAAGCTCATGAGAAATGAAGAAATGGCAGTTTACTCAACAACGAGTAATCTTACCTGGAAGATCTACCATGAAGACAAAGAAAACTTGTTATATGCAATCATGTTCCTACTTAGATGCCATAGTAACTTAGGATATACCTTCGTGTGCTTAATAACATACTATCCCAAGTCATGCTTTCTGGCTCAGTACATTTTCTAATCATCTTTCACTTTCTGAATATACTAAGCCCTATGGGAAAATAAGCTCTTTCTTTCTTTACAAACCCATTTTCTTAGTTTATCACTTAGCACTGCTAAGTCAAAGGCTTATTCAATTTGAATCCTCTAATAATATAGGTCTGGTGTGTTGCCAGACTTTATTAGTGTGGGAAACACTGTTGGCTTGAAAAGACTTTTAAAAGTATACTCGTGGTTTAAGCCGGGAGTGGCTTATGAAAGAATACTTGGGTCTGCCCCAAGAGTGAGTGCTATAAAATAATACTTATAAGAATCCAGAGGGGTCTAGTATGTTAAAGCATGGGTTATGCTTAAGCCAAGAGTGGCTAGAGTCAAGAATGCTCAAAGCATGGGTTGTGCTCAAGCCAGGAGTGGTTGGAGTCAAGAATACTCAGGGGTTCGGAGTAGCTGGTGTCAAAAATACTTAAAGCACGAGCTGTGCTTAAGCCAGAAATGGTTGGAGTCAATAATACTCAACACCTGATGTACAACATTTTTACAAAGTAGAAATCTTTTAGATTTGAAGGTACTGGATGTAGTCTTCATGTTGGAGGTGAACCAATATAAATAGCTTGTGTATGGTCTCTTTCTCTCTTACTTTTTATTATCAAAAGTTTGGTGCATTTTGTTAACATTTTATGAGTGTAAGAGTTTGGTAAAATAACGCTCTTTCAATCAAAAAATCACGCTCTTAGTCTCACAAAAGTCTGCTTTGTTGTACTTAACTCATTAACACTTAAATATCACTTTTTGGTTTAATATAGTGAACAGACTTATTCAACCCCCCTTCTAAGTCTGTTCTCTGAACCATCATATGCATATTGAGAACTTTATCTACATAAAATTGGGCCATTATGCACTAAATTTAAGTGAATTTACATACATAGATTAACATAAAATTGATGGCTATCAAATAGGATAATAAAGTAATGAACCTGAAATAGGTTACTTTGTTGATGGTGAACATAATAGTAATTTAGATAAAATCTTTGCTTAAGTGTAATCTTAACCACTAAAAAAATATTATATCAATGGTTTTGATTTACTTACCTGTTTATGAGCTAATTGATTCCTAGTCCATGATAAAAAAAACCTCTTCTTAATGATAAAAGAAACAAATAATAAGTGAAATAAGTGGTATTAGCTTATGATCCTTATTTATTATAGGCTCAAATATATCACAAGTCTCTATAAAATTTTAGAATTAGATTAGGTCCATGAAAAAAAAAACTCTTATTTTTTAGGTCCCTGTTAATTCCTCTGTTACTAATTATGGTCCCTGTTATTAAATTATCTTCGTTAAATACTAATGAGTTTACACTAACACCGATACATGTCATAAATAAAAATATATATATTAATTTTTTAAATTCTAAATTACCCTTGCCTTATCTTCTCCCATCTTCTTTATCCCCCACCTCTTTAACCTGTTGTCACCATCCCTTCTCTCCTTGTCTGTCCACCCTCTACTTTCCCTATTTTCATAAAATCCCACCATGTAATCCATATTTTGCAGTATGATCCATCCCTCTCACCACCACACTCACACCATGAATCAACAAAAACTCCCTTTCCAAGCCGTTGAATGACACACTTTGGTCCCTCTTCTTTTAATTTCTTCCACTTCATTTTATTTTTAAAGTATTCAACCTAATAACCAATATGGTATGTCATAGTTTCTTACCTGGTCGTTTCTCTCTCATATTTCTTCGTGCGATCCGCCTAAAGTCATTGACGGGCCTTGGCTTCTCTCCAGATATGGTTAGGGGGTGGAGTAAAGACGTTACCAACAAGAGTCTCTCCTCGAGACTTTAAATTACATAAAGAAAATGATCAAGAGGATATAAACAACTCTGAAGAAGAACAAGACCAACTTAACTGAAGTGAAAAAAAAAGATAAAGAAGGGAGGACAAAACTTCTTACAACCAAGAACAATACCTATAACATATGATGATATAATATCATTAGGGAAGAATCTAAAAGTGAAGAAGATATATATTAGGAAGAAACTGAATGTGAAGAATTAAAAGACCTGGATGATGAAGAGGAAGAAATGGAAAGCAAGAGAAAAGAGAATACATAACACACATCATTAAGAATGAGCATAATTGAGAAAAAGATTAGAGGATATGATTACCTAGCCTTTTTTCTATCAGAAAAAGAAAAAGAAAAAGAAAGAATACAAAAACCTTGGAAGAAATGTATAATAGTAAAGTTGCTTGGCAAAAAGATAGGCTTCAAAGTGCTAGAAAATTGGCTTCAATAGACATGGGTCAAGAGGGGAATAATTACTATAATTGATCTAGACAATGACTTTTACTTAGTGAAATTCACAAACAGGGAGGATTATAACTTTGCCTATGAAGGAGGTCCATGGTTAATATTTGATCATTACTTAACCATGAAGCTTTGGACACCAAACTTTCAAGCAACATCAGAAAAAATTGAGAAAGTGGCAGTGCAGATTAGAATATCGGGCCTCTCAATTGAATACTTTGATTCAAATACGTTGAGATTCATAGGTGATAGAGTAGACAGAACAGTAAAAATAGATAGAATCACTTATTCAAAAACAAAGGGAAATATGCAAGGATTTGTGTAGATGTGGATTTATCAAAACCTCTCCTTGCTATGTTTGAGCTAAATAAAAAGGTGTATAAAATAGAATATGATGGCTTACATCTTCTTTGTCTATCTTGTGCAAAATTTAAATATTACAAGGAACACTACAGAGATAAAGAGGCGATGGAATTATCAACCATATGGAACCCCAATGAAGAACAAGCACATAATTAAGAAGGGAAAAACACATAATTCTAATCAAGATTTACATGGTCCCTGAAAAATAGTTTAGAAAACACGAAGACAAACATGGTCAAGGAAACAATAAAATGAGACAAAAGGAACTGGAAAACCAAAACAAAATGCTGAGATGGGACAAAAGCCTAGGAAATTAGGCTATAGATTTAAAGTGCTACATGAGACAAATAAGGAAGAATTAAAGAAGGATAATGCAGTTAATAGACTAGGAAATCCAAGCGCTCATCAAGATAGAATTGAGAATACATTGGTTATGATCTAGGAATCAACAAAAGAACCAGACAATTTTAAGCTTGTGCTAAAGGGAGAATCACCCTATCAAAAATCTAGAAAAGATTTCTCTAACAGGTCAGAACCTCCTGATTATAATTTAAATTCTAATACTTATTTTAGAAAATTTGTTGGAATAGAATTAAAACACACAGCAAGATAAACAATCTAAAATGAAAAAGGACTCAAACAACATCATGGGTAATGAAGAAATAGTGAAGGAAATGCCTATGCATATTAGTTAAAAATAAAGCAAAATAACCACAAAATGTTCCTATGGAACTATAGAGGTGTAGCAAGTAAGGTCTTCCTCAGATTTTGTAGAAACTACATTATGTAATACAATCCCAAATTCTTTGCTATTATGGAAACTAGATGTGATCCAGCCAAAGTATAAAATTTTCTTGAAAAAATAGGATATAACAAATTTTTTGCTTCTGATTCAAGAAGATATTCATGAGGTATAGTTTTAGCCTGGAAAGAAAATGAAACTAAAGTTACATTGATTCAAAATCATTTTCAATTCTTACATGTTAAAGTTTAAATTCCTAACATGGATGAATGGTTTTTCACTGTTGTATATGCAAATCCAAATGACAAATTAAGAACTGAACTATGGAAATCTATAAAAAAAATGTATCTAATCAAATATCTAGCAGTTGGATCATAGCTGGAGATTTTAATGACATAAGTGGTCAATTTGAGAAGAAGGGAGGTCTGACTGTTAACCAAAAAAAAATATGACAATTTTTTCAACATATGGAATGAATGTAATCTTATTGATCTTGGATTTACAGGATCCAAATACCCATGGAAAGGTCCACTATATAGAAATTCTAATAGAATTTATGAAAGACTAGATAAAGCTTATTGTAACTTAGAATGGAGGAATAGATTCCCTGAAGTTGAAGTTAAAGTTTTGCCTAGAGTTGTATTCTCTGACCATAATCCAATTCTGATTCAAGTATGGCCTCATGAGAACCTAAAAAGAGAAAAAAACATTTAAATTTATCAGAGCTTGGACAACTGATTATACATATCCTGAGATTATAAAAAAGAATTGGAATAAATCAAATGATATGAGAATTAATCTAACTAGCAATAAAGAGTCTCTACAACATTAACATATGCATACTTTTGGTTCAATAATAAAAAAGAAATGAAATTTACAGGCTAGAATTAGTGGTATCCAGAAAACCCTTGAACACCAAAATAGATTCAATCCCTTTCTAGATATGCTTGAAAAGAAATTACAAGCTGAATTTACTAAATTCTTATATCAAGAAGTACTTTATTGGCACCAAAAATCTAGGTTTGAATGGATTAATGATGGAGACAGAAACACTAGATTCTACCATCAATAAGTTATTACTAAAAGAAGAAGAAATAGAATAAATGAGATAAAAATGATCAAGGCATGTGGATTGAGGATGAATCTGAAATCATACTTTTGGTTAAAGAATTTTATTTGAATTTATATAAGGCTAAATTTGGTATTACTCCTTACCTATCATCAGAATTAAGTTTTAAACCATTAAGCACACAGGATCAGCAAACATTAAGTTATCAAATTCAAGATAATAAAATAAAAGAGCTTTATTTCTGATGGATCCTTGGAAAGCTCCAGGTCCAGATGGATTTCCAGCCGATTTCTACCAAAATTCATGGAATGAAATAGGTGAGTCTATATGTGCTTTCATAAAAATGTTATGGCTAAACCCTGATCAAATCAGTTCAATTAACCAAACTAACATATATTTGATCCCTAAAGTTGAGAAAGTGGAGTCTATCTCTCAATTAAGACCAATTTCTTTATGTAATGTACTATATAAAATTTTAACTAAGGCTATAGTTCAAAGACTCAAACTTCTCATATCTGAATTATTCTCTCCAATGCAAACTGGATTCATTCCTGAAAGAACATTCAAGAAAATATGGTAACTCAAGAATTGGTTCATAGTATGAATAAATAAAAAATTGGAAATGGCTACTTCATATTAAAGGTTGACTTATCTAAAGCTTATGACAAGTTAGAATAGAGGTTTATACGGCAAGTGCTAAATGAAATTCAAATTCCAAGTAACTTGATAAATATAATATTGGCATGTATATCTTTTGTAAAAACTATGTTCTATGGCAGTGAAAACATAATTTTTTACACCTTCTAGGGGATTCAGACAAGGAGATGTTCTATCTCCCTACCTATTTGTTCTATGCATGGATAAATTATCTCACCACATTCTATCCCAAGTCATAGAAGGCAGATGGAGTCCTTTTAAATTTGGTAGATCTACACCATAAATCACTCACTTAATGTTTACAAATGATCTGTTATTAATTAGAGAAGCAAAAATTGAACAAATAGAGTGCATCATGGAAACTCTACAGACTTTCTACAATATGTGTGAACAGGAAATAAATAAGCAAAAACCATGCATGTTTTTTCAAAGAATGTTAAATCTCAATTGAAGTAGATATTGATACAGTAATCAGGCTTTATTCCTATAACTAAAATGGGCAAATATTTAGGAGTTCCAATTATCCAAGGAAGAGATAGGAGAAAAGACTTCCGATTTCCAATAGACAAGGTTAAACAAAGACTAGCAAATTAGCAAAGTAAATAGTTGTCTATGGTAGGAAGAATTATATTATCTAGATCTGTTTTAAACTCAATTCCAATTTACAACATGCTCTCAGTCAAAATGTCACATGGAGTTATTGAGGAACTTAGTAAAATTTCAAAGAGCCTTTTATATTGAGAGACTCTAAGTTGCAGAAGAAAGTACACTTGATAAAGTAGGATACACTGACTCAACACAAACAAGCTGGAGGAATATTGGGAATAAAAAATTTACACCATATAAATACGGCATGCTTAATAAAGATGGCTTGGGATATGAGAATAGGTAAAGATCATTTGTCGATTCAAGTACTAAAAGGAAAATATGGAGGAGATTTTCAACAAGATCAAGAATTGGATGTTAGGAAGTATGATTCATCCATTTGGAAAGGAATCTCATCTACATGGTATAATATCATAAGTGATGAATTTTGGGTGATAGGTGATGGTAATACAACCTTATTCTAGGATAGTAAAGACTTAACAAACATTTGAAGCTTGTAGAGATCTCAAATGTCCAAGAAGAAGACCTAAACCTAACCGTGGCAGACATGGCAACAAACAGAAATTTGAATTGGAGCTTGTTCCAAGATAAATTACTAGCATGTATTAATAAGCAGATATCAAATATATTACCTCCACAGAAATAGACCGGAAGTGATACCAAAGTATGGGCAGGAAACATATCTGGAATCTTCTCAATTAATAGTGCTTATCAAAGAGTTGCAAGATGAAATGAAGATATGAGCTTAAACAAGTGGAATAAAATTTGAAAACTTCAAGTTCCAAAAAGGGTAAGACTATTTGTTTGGAAACTCAATCACAATAAGCTCTTACTAATCGTTGCAAAGCTAAATAGGGATTAGGATCTCCTAACTGCCAAGAATATGGAAAATCTGAAACAGCCCTACATGTTATTAGAGACTTTCCCATTGCCATGAATATATGAAAATACTTAGTTAAATCAGATCACATAATTCCATTTTTGGAAGGAGATATTGTTGAGTGGATCGACTTCAATTTAACTAGAAAAATTAGGAGGATTCAAGAGTATGATTAGAATAGAATATGGTCTCAAGGTTGTCACCTTCTTTAGCAATAGAGGAACTAGAAAATACATCACATTCCTATTAGCAAACATAAATCAGAATAGAAACAATGTTATTGTCAATTTATAGGACAAGCTCTACAAATAGTAAAACATCAAGTACCATTTATGTATCATGGAAAGCTCCTGTATAAGGATGGTATTAATTTGGTGCAAAAATCTTAGTAAAATAAAATGTGACTCTCGGATTTACACTTTGGCAAGCGCACCAGTCATTAAAATTGTAGTGTATTTGATCGTCCCACAGGGATTGTGGTAAGTACCTCAATCTAGGACTAGTACAAGCTGAACCAATAGAAAATACATGAAGTTCATTCGGTTTTTATGGTTTTAGTGTTTTATAGTTGTTTTTGTATTTTCAGAAACAGAGTTAAAGTGAAATGTGGAAAGTGATTAATAGAAAACAGGTCAGGATTGCTTCGGCTCACAATTTCCTCAAGAAACATGCAAATAAGAATAATCGAACTTCACAATCTAGAGGACAATCCACTGGTGGTTATTCCCTAATTCCTTAGGTGAAAAACACTAATCCTTAAGCAATGAACCTTAATTCCTTAAGTGCTCGATTAACCTAAGAATCTAATACGAAATTGGAGGTTTGAACTCTAACTATTCACCTAAATTGATTAGGCCTGAACTAGTTAGAAAGCTGGAAGTTACCTAAGCTTCAACCATGATTCCTCACTGGCGAAGTTCTTCATCGGTTCTGGATTTGTCAATCCAGCGATTCTGCTCCACTCCTCAGCTTGTTCGCCTCAGGATCTAGAAGTCGATCTACTCGCTCACAGCTTCAAGACTCCATTGCTGACCTTCACACTCCCAACCTTAGGGGATTAGAACTCCATCGACGTTGGATTCATCGAAGGAATACAGAGAGACATGGATGGGAGAATTTAGAGAGATGAAAATGTAGTGAGAGATTGGAAATGTAAAATGAAGTGTATTATGTTGTATGCTGTTCTGTTCCTCGTTTTTCCGTATTATTTACAGAGTATGTTCATGAGTATATATAGGCTTCTATCTAAAACTAACTAACTTCACTAATATCTGAAAACTGAGTTCTTAATTAAACTAAACTAACTAATTGAATAATTACAGAATAATTAACTAATCACAGCTTAGCTCGTAGCAGATTCCAGTTCATCATTAGCTAATGTACAACTCAGCACCAGCTAATTGACAGCTCACTTCTTAAGTTACTTAAGGTTGCAGTAGTAGAGAGGAAGGCACTGAAAGCGGGACAGTACTGCACCAAGTGTGTTGTTGGAGGGAAGGAACAGTGTTTAAATTACTGCCTTTATGCTTCAGCTGCTGAGTTTTCGCTTGAGCGGATTAAACTCTCGCTTGAGCGAGTTCGGGAATTGTACTACAGTGTTGCTTGGTCGCTTAAGCGTTATGGCGAAGCTTGGGTGAAAGGTGATGTTTTAGGGTTACGCTTGAGCTAATTTTTGACTTTCGCTTGAGCGAATTTAACTCCCGCTTGAGCGAGTTGATTATTCAATCGGTATTCTGTAGTTGGCGCTCGGGTTCTTCATACAATATTCTGAGTCCTTGTTCTCTTTTGGAGTCAGTGTCTTTGAAGTCTCACTCAGTCGGTCTTTGGACTCTTTTCAGTCGGAATTGAGAAGTTTCACTCGGATTTTCCAAATCTCGCTCGGCTTTTGTAATTTTCACTCGGATTTGTCTTCTTTTCTCAAGTACGCCCGATTCCTGCACCATTAGATAGCTAATTGCCTAGCATTTATACGCTGGCTGCTTAGTAAATTTGTAAATACTTCAAAATTCCTTATCTAATTAATATTTTCAATCGGTTTCTTACATAAATAGCATACTTTTGAAATAATTAACTAAAACATGAATTATTAACAAATTATTAAATAATAATATCAAAACTAGACAATACTTAGTAATGTATGTTAAATAAACAGTGGAATAATTAAGTCTTTTCAAGACTTATCACATCCCCAAACTTAAAACTTTGCTTGTCCTCAAGCAAATATTCAGATTAATTAACTAACAGCCTTTGATCAACACAATCAACCTTTCCTTAACTTAATTCATACTATAATTATTGAATACTGATCATGCTTTCTTCTTGCAATTTCTAAAAGTATAAATACTTACACCTCCTTTGGAAGACAAGCTGCTGATGCTTTCCTCACTGGTCGGTGTTTAACTCTTCTCTCGGTGTGTAAGGTGACTCGAATGCACTCATCACCTGCATACTAGTTAGATCAACATAGGCTTGCAACAGTTCTAAACATCATGAACTATGCCAACTCAATCGGATCAGTAAGGGCTTTTTAAGCTTATAATGGGGCTCGGCTACAGGCTCAATTATTGTTTTTCCGAGTCATAGATAGGTTACAAGATGTATCCACTGATGCCTTGCCTCAATTCTGACTTAATTGCCTTTACTAACAGCTAATTGCCTAGCATTTATACGCTGGCTGCTTAGTAAATTTGTAAATACTTCAAAATTCCTTATCTAATTAATATTTTCAATCGGTTTCTTACATAAATAGCATACTTTTGAAATAATTAACTAAAACATGAATTATTAACAAATTATTAAATAATAATATCAAAACTAGACAATACTTAGTAATTTATGTTAAATAAACAGTGGAATAATTAAGTCTTTTCAAGACTTATCATTTATGAAGGGATTAAAATGGCCAAAGAAAGGAATTGCAGAAATTTAAACATCCAGATAGATTCAACCATTATGTATAACCAGATTACACAAGATTCTCAAGGAGTAAGCCATGGAAAAACACTTATTCAAGCTATTAAGAAGTTATCTCAAAGTTTTGAACAAATCATCGTACAATATATATAACGGGAAGCAGATTCTATTACAGATCATCTAGAAAATATAGTTTATGAGCAAGAGTTTGAAATAGTATACCTTAATTCTACACCCAAAGAAGTTATAAACCTTTTAAGGAATGACTCAATGGGTTCTTTATATTACAAATCTGTTTAATTAATAATATATGGGTCTAGGCTCATCTTTTTTTTTCCAAAAAAAAGTAGCTTGAACACAGTTTAGATTGTATATCCAAGTCCTTAATTTGTTCATGTGTGGTTGCTTTTAAGAATTTTCTTATCTGAACAACACTAATTTTGTTTTTTTATAGGCAAATTGTATTAATGGAGTGGAAGGTTGTGTTGAGATAGTCTAACTCTGTTTTGGGAGATGGAGAATGTAGAGATAAACTGAAA
Organism: Clitoria ternatea; assembly: GCA_037962975.1. NCBI lineage: Eukaryota > Viridiplantae > Streptophyta > Magnoliopsida > Fabales > Fabaceae > Clitoria > Clitoria ternatea. The sequence continues at coordinate 89,362,314 of CM075675.1, forward strand.
GAAAATGGGTGATGATGTGGATTATGGAGGTACAAAAGAATAAGAAGGGACATGAGTAATTTAGGGTTTTAAAAAATATTTAATAATTTAATTTGTTTAATGGTAATTCATTTGTATTTAATAAAAATAATTTAATAAAAGGAACCATAATAAGGACCTGGTGTAACACCCTTATTTTTATTTTAATTGATTACATAAATTTTATATTAAAATCTTGATGGAAGTTGACCATAGGCCTCTTGAATTTTTTGATCAATATATTATTTCAGAATTTATAAAAAAATTTAAAAATTATTTAAAAAAATGAAAAATTTCTTTTACACCCCCTAAATTACTATTCGCACCCCCTTATAATTTCAACTACCTTCACGAGAAATGTTATTGTGCAATTTTGAAATTTTTAAACTTTGTATAGTAATCTGAATGAAATTTTCAATTCTTGCACAATACTTTTATAATAAAATATTCAAATACACAGTAAATTTCTTTGATATACATAGAGGGGTGAAACACCGAGTTTTTCGTCGAAATTTGAAAACTTAATATTGTTGGGAGGAGAGTACTAAGTGAAGAGAGGAAGATATTTTCCAAAGGAAAGAGGTTCTGCAAAAATTATAAGATAATAATAAATTTCTTTTATAATCTTTTTATGATTATGAAGGTTGTTTTTATATCACTTAAAAATCTATTATTATACTGGATATAATACTACCTCTGGTTCCAAATATAAGCAAAAATACTTAATTTCCTACATATTAAGAATAGTAATTAGAGATAGTTATTTGCATTAATGTTACCACTTATTTGATTTAATTTTCTAAAATACTCTTAGTATCATTTATTACATGAAGAATTAGTGGCCTTGAAAATATATGTAATGAGGACATATTTGGTAAACAAGCATTTAAATATATTGGAAAAGTCTAATTTTACTTATATTAAGGGACTAAAAAATTCCACTAAAATTTACTTATATTTAGAACCGGGAGTAGTATTATTTTAAGTTACTATTCTGAATAGTAAATTACTATGTCAACAGTAAATTACTATTATGAATAGTAAATTACTATTATGAATAGTAAATTACTATTCAAATAGTAAATTTTTATTTACTGTTACTATTTATATTTTACTATTTACTATTACTATTCATGTTTTACTATTTACTATTACTATTCATATTTTACTATTTACCGTTACTATTAACGTTTTACTATTTATCATTACTATTCATATTTTACTATTTATTGTTACTATTCATATTTTACTATTTACTATTACTATTCATAGTAACTATGTGAAATTTATTATTTATCATTACTATGCATAATTACTATTTACCTTTTCTGTTTCAAATAGTAATTTAAATTTTCATCTTATAATTATATTAAAATGAAATTGGTATATTTTAGAACTCGAAGACGAGGCGTGCACAAGCTTTCCATAACGAATCAAGATACAAGAGGTAAAGGGAGTGAGATAGGAATATAATATGAAAAGACATACGAATAATGGGAGGAGTCCCCTACTCCTTTTAAATTTAATAATATTATTATTTTAAAATAATAAATTTTTAACTTAAAATTTATAATAAATTTTAAATTAAGTATCTTATGTAACTTACTCTGACATACCTATGCAAGGACCTAGACTTTTATAACCTATATGAACTGGATTGAACCTATGCAAGAACTTGGACTATTATGACCTATATGTACTGAACTAAACCTGTACAAGAACTGGATTATATGGATTTACATAGACCTATGCGAGAAATGGACTATAAGGACCCAAAATCAATTTTATTAATTTGAATAACCATTAAAATTTAAATTATATTTATGAGTGATATTTAATTTATTTGATTTGATTATATTTGATTTTGATTGATGATATTTAATTATGATTGATAATATTAAATTGTGATTTATGATATATAATTGTGATTGATAATATTTGATTGTGATTAATGATCTTATGATGTGGAGTTGAGCATATAGCAAGTATGACGAAAAATTAAAACTCAGTAAGAATTTTTTTACTTTACTCTTTAAATTTTTATTCTAAGAGAAAGTATTTTATAATTATTTTAATCTTTTATTTCTTCTTAGAAATTATTTTCATTAACTTTACTTTTAATCTTTAGAATAAAAATCTAGTATTTATTTTAGAAAGAAGATATTTTATAAAAATTAATAATTAATTCTTAAATTAAAGAAAAATTTTATAGTTTTAAATATTTTTAGTTAATGAATTAAGAACTATTCTCTTTTAGTGAAATAAAATTTTCATAGGTAAATTAGTTTGTTTTTTTATCTAACCTAATAACTAAAGATATTCAAAAATAATTAAGATTTCTACATTCAATCTTGCTAAGATTCAATTTGAGAAAGATTTTGTAAAGTTTATATGAGAAAGTTTTGAGACATTTAAGGCTTGGAAACTTAATTTTGGTGAAATTTGAATTTGAAAACTGTGCCAAATTTATTTCTGTGTGACAGAAATTCAGAGAAGAAATTGAGAAAATATACAGTTTATTGAGATGATATTAAAAACCTTTATGGTATTTAATAATTGAGTTTCTAAAAGCCTTAACCAATTAAATACGCGAGTAGTTCATGCATCATGAATCATTAAAGTGAAACAAAATGATATTGTCTGAGGACGGATTATTGAAATTGAGGATACATTAGAGGAGGCTTAATTGTAAGCCTTGGGATGAGAAGGTGTGAAAGGGTGCTTCAGGGGACCTGTGTAACATCCTAAAATTTAGAATTTTAGAAAAAATAATTCATTAAGGATCAGTGGAGAATTTCCGAGTGAATTATGTTTGAGAGAAGACCTTCTGAGTGAATAAATGGATATGATTCTGAGTGAAGGAAGGTTAAGATGTTTCTGAGTGAGGCATGACTGAGAGAATCACTTCCAAGTGAGAAAAAACTCTGTGTCTGAATGAGACGTTTTTGAGTGAGGCAAATCCGAGTGAAATGTTTCCGAGTGAAATGTCTCTGAATGACTTATTTCTGAATGAAACGTTTCTGAATGGGTCGTTTCTAAAAGAAGTACTTCTGAGCGAAGAAAAGCTTTGATTTCGAATGAGTACTTCTCGGACCAAGATATTTCCGAGTAGTGAATTCCCGAGTGGGGAATTTCTAAATTAAGTGCAACTTTCCCGAGTAGGGTGTCTCTGAGTGCGACACTTCCGAGTGGGAAGGCACCGAGTGAGATATTTCTAATTTCTGCATGGTATGGCACCGATTGAGACATACCGAGTGAGTCTTTTTCAGGGAAAGTACTTCTGGACAGAGAAAGACTTTAACTTCGAACGAGTACATTTCTGAGTGAATAGTTCCTGAGGGAAGTAAATATCCGAGTGGTGAATTCTTTCATTCAATTCATGCTCGGGTCCATATTCAAGTTGCCGAGAGCTTATGCTCGAATTCGTCTTTGCGACTGAACTTCGACTCCGAATGACCCTTTTGGTTGTAAGACTTCCGAGTGACGTACTTCCGAGAGAAATATTTTCGAGTGAAGAAAGACTTTGACTCAGGTAGAGATATATCCGAGTGAGATATTTCTGAATGAGGTATCTCCAGGTGATACCTTTTTGAGTGGATCACCTCCGAGGAAAGGAAAGCTATGACTCAGTGTTTTATGTAGAAATATTTCCGAGTGAATTCCTTCTGAGTGAAGCAATTCTGAATGAAAAGAGACTCTGATGAATCCTTCTCGGAAAGAAATATTCCTGAGTATTTTCAATTTAATCTTTTGACCATGTTAGAGTCGGAATCTGGAAATATGGTCAACTTAGCTTTCTAACAAAACTAAATTTATTAAAATTCATTAAGATATGAGAGAGATATGCCAAAATATCTAAATAATATCAGAACAGATATTTACTTCAATCATTGAGGTTCTTCCACGTCGTTCTATTCTTCTAAATTCTAGCAGAATCTCTTTTCTAATTTTTTTAAGTATGGGACCCTCTCTATTGTCCTATCCTTTTTTTAAATATCTTGTTTCTTCATTATCTCTTAATATACGTGTATCGTACTTCTTCATTTCATTCATGTCTCTTTTTCATGAATGATTTATACCAAATTCTACTGTTGGATCAGCTTGGAATTTTGAAAGTGTAAAACATCACCTCTAATCCTTTTCTTTTCCAATCTTTACTGGAAATTATCAATCAAAGAGGAGACCAATCTTTACTTCTTCTCTTTCACGTGGAAGCTTGGCTTTTAGGAAGAAGAAGCTTTGGACGGGTTCAGAGTTAGAAATTCCAGTCGGAACTTCTGAAATGTGATTGGATATAGCCTGAGGAGCTGCTGGAATTCTTTATTCCAGGTAGGGGGAACGTTTATATTTTAAATGTATAGTTTATGAACGGAATGAGGATAATATTGTTATCTTGAATGAGAAATCCTGAATATGTATGATATATGTGATATATTATGAGATATAAATGGTATATATGATGTATGTATTTATGATTATTCCTATGCATGAGATGTAGTCAGAAATATGATATTGATATGTGATTGATGATGATGATGATATGAATGTTATTCATGAAATATATCATGATGTATGAATACATGGGATGCATTTGATAAAGATGAGATGCTTGTGTAATGAACAAATATGAAATATTATGTGGTTTTGAAGATTCCACAAAAGACCTTGGGTGAGACTCAAGGCAAACCTCTTGAGCGGGGCTCGGGGTTTAGCCCGTGACACTACCGTTGTCGCTGTGAGTGATTGTGTCACATGAGAGGGCAAACGGTTTGGTACCAGTAAAACGACCGGATAAGTTGAGAGCTGAGATATGACTGAGAGCCAGTGTTGCAACACAAATTAAAAGACTTAATAATGGATCCATTTGATTGAGCATTTGAATGCATTGATATATGTTATTGAGAATAACATGATAATATGATCATTTGATGATATGAGAATAAATGATATATGATAAGATTATATGATATGGTTATGATTTATATATAGTTATGAATTGGACACTTAATTCGATTCAATAACTGTTATTTGACATGTTTATGTTCACCCCCTATTTATTGTTATTTTTACATTGAATATAGGACGCAGCGATGAGATATGAGATCACTCAGCCTGCTCGGAGCATTATGTATATATATGTATGGTACATGATGCATATAATTGTTTTGTAGTAGCCTTGGCCAGCTCCTGTGTATACTGGTTTGTAAAATATATGTATTTATGAATGGGCAGATTGATGTAATGTTGACAGTATTATTACATTAATCCAAATCCTGTTTTTAAAATTTAAATTATTTGTAAAAAAATTATTTGGATTTTAGAAATTTAATTTTAAATATTAGGATGTTTTAACCTGGGTGGCTCCCTAGTGTCGGGTACTTTCATAATAAAAACTTTCTCAATCTGACTAGTCTCTAAGTGTTTCCATGTCAGCTGAGCTATTCATGTTATTATTATTCGGAATTATGGAACAGTATAAACTTCTGGTTGGCCAAGTGCAAAATAAAATTTAAGGGCCCACATATATAGGTAAGTTATGATGAAGATATTGCATAACATTCATGAATTCATAATTGATTGTATATGTGATTGTGATTGATATTTTTATATATAAGTTTGTGAAAACCTTTTATTGCTTATACCCCATTTGGGAATATTATATTTTGCTTCTCACTCCTTTCTTCGTGTTTTTGTTTCATATGTTTTAAATTAATTGTTCATATAGAGGGAAGGATCCAAGAATCTCAGCAGTAAATATAACATGTTCTAGAAAGGGAACTCGGTATGAATGTCGTGGTCCAATGAATAAATAATGTCATTAAGTAACTGCTCTTGGGCCATGGAATTTTCTCTCTTTCTAATAATGGTTAATATTTATTTACTTCAGATGAATGTAAAATTACTTTATAAATTTTTAATGATATTATGAGGTATTTCAAAAATAACGTATGTAATTTATATCGATAGTTTCTTTTTAACGATTATATTTTTAGTAAAAAAATTATGATTTTTTTAGAATTTATTAAGATGTAACAGAGGGCGTTACACCCAGAACATTTTTTAAGGACTATGCATTTGAATACATAACTTAATTAAGAGTTTATGCAATAAGTTATTTTTAAATAGTAGTTTACGTTATAAATTTAAATGCAAAATTTATTAAAATAAGTTGAAAATAACTTAATTTAATAAATTATATCAAGTAACTTATTAAAATAAATTAAAAATAACTTATAGTAAACATAAACTATTTTTATAAATTCTTCTAAACTCACTTTTTTTTAAACTCAAAATTTACGGCCACCAACGACCACCTTTGATATATTTAAGCTTTTATTATGAATATAAACATCTAATAAATGAATGCCATCAATTTCATCTTTTGAGGAACTAAATATGATGTGACTGTGAGCACTCACTAAATGACAACATCTAATAATTGGTCTTAATGGCACATCAATTTATATTTTTTAAAGAACCACTTCTGAATCCTAATTATTCATTTTTCTCTATATTTAAGCTGTATGCGCTTCTATCATTAAGTTCACACCTTTCTAATATTCTCAGCATTATAATAACTAAGAGTGATTCATATGGTTCATTATACATCAATTCTACTATTTATGTCTTTTTAATTGATATGAATGTTAAATATTTGGGGTTTGAAAGTGGAACATATCATACACAACAACACATATGGTTCATTAGATACATCAATTCTACTTCTTTGTTGCAAAGGAGGAATATTATTAAATATATTTTTTCTATTCTTTCACAAGTGTTTTATATTTAAAATGTATAATATACATAATTTATACATTTAAAATTTAATATATTATATATATTAACATTAATATATTAAAAATATATAATTTATATCTTAAAATATTTAATATATTTGAATGTTAATATATAAATTAAGTTAATATTTTATATACATATTTAACATTAATATATATAATATTAAAATATTTTAACATAAAATACTTATATATATTTTTTATTTTATATAAAAATATAAAACACTTGTAAAAGAATAGAAAAAATTATATTTAATAATATTCCTCCTTTGTAACAAGGAAGTAATTGTCCTAGTTGTAACACCCTGGAGCCAACTTGCAAATCCCAAGATAATTACCGTCACCATACAAAATCTCTTGGATAACTTATTTTTTCGCCTGGTAATTATCAAGTGATTCACAACTTGATTCCAGAGGTTACTGATACAATATCAGAGTGCCAAACTTTTTATATAACTAATTTTATTTTATTATACATAATATCAGAGTCTCATACATATTATATTTTACAATAGGCACCTAGATCTTATAAAATATAAAGATGTAAAGTACCAAAACATAGCATACACATAATACAGCCAAAATAGCCATGCAAGCAAGCATCATCATCAAAAGCCTTCATAATTCATCCACATCAAGCATCATCCACTTTATCACATGTCTTCCTGATTAACCACTAAAGAGTTGCCACAAGTAACAGAAAGAGTGAGATAAAATATCAAATAAATAGAAATTAAATTAGACAAACACAACCACAAGTAGGATGCTATGCGATGCAGATGCCAAACAAGTATTTTGTATTATACTTATGTTATTATATTCCGTTCTTTTATATGAATGAAAATGCATGATGGATCCATTCTGGTGGGAACATCTGCAGTGATTTCCAATAATAACATTTTTACGGATATCCAACCGATACCACGCCCCATAATGCAACACCAAATCAGATAACAATATCATAATATCAATAACAAGTGTTACGGGACCCCCTTAAGGACACACTGCTTAGCCCTTAAGACGGCCGTGGTATAAAACCACCACAGAGGTCTGTTGCTCAACAGAGCGCATTCCCCCACCGGGAACCCCCTCAAATAACCCCTCTGCGGAATCGTTGAACGGCCAATGCATATGATGCATGAATGCATTAAATTATCAAATTCCTTTATAAAATTAACAATAAAATTATTATATCAATCAAATAAGCATACTTTATTTGTAATTCAAAGAATATGAAAACATATTTTCATATTATTTATATCATAATTTATTCATATGGAAACGCATTTTTCATAATATTTATATCATAATTCAAATATATGAAAACATATTTTCTATAATATTTAATAATTCAAAGCATATGGAAATACATTTTCCATGTTATAGTAATTATTTAATATCATATTCCAAAGAATATGGAAAATTATATTTTCTATGATATAAAATTATACCACTAAAATAATTTAAAAATAAGAGTTTTCTCCCTTTAAATGTTTAACTAAACTTTTAAATTTAATTTAATGAATTATATTTATTTTCTTTCAAAATAAAGTCTCTAGAATAATAAAAATCCAATAATAATAAAAATTCTGATTTTCATAAAAAAATCATTATTTTAAGTTTTTAATCTTATTTACGAAAATGCCATCGTTCTAATTTATTTACAAAAATGCCACCGCTTCTGATATATTTACAAACATGCCACCGCACGTTTTTATTTACGAAAATACCACTGCTTCCAGTTTTTAACACCGCTTGAAAAGGGTCCGCTGTTAAAGGGGTCTGTTATGCAGAAATGAAAACAGCACTATGTTTCCCCTTTGTTTTTGCTGTTTTTATACATTTTTCAGCATTCAATTGCCAAATTCAAGCTATTTATCAATGCTAAACATCATTTCTCAATGCATTCACCATTTATCAACCATATTCAACACATTTAAACAATCAATTTTATTTTTAAAATATCATATGTTAATTCACCATTAACATTCAAAACAAACAATTCACATATATTTCCAATTTAATTCCTATTTATTTAATGTTCTATCTCCTCTTTCTTACCTCAATTGAAGATTCCTCAATTGCTGAATGCTTTGCTTCTTTATCTTCCTTTGAATCTTTCAAGTGGGTGTTGTGCCTAAGATTGAAAAATTGAAAAGCTTAAAGTTTTCTGGAAGTTGAAGAAGATGGCAATGGATGGTGGAGACTTATGGGTTTCTAGGTAATGGAACTCATATTTATAGATGGTGTTTGGTGGTGGAAAATGGCGGTGAACAAAGGCGGTGAAGGAGAGAAGAATGAACGGGAGCTTTCGGGAGAGAAGGAGAAGCAAAGACATTTATTTATTTATTATAATAATAATAGGTTCCTTAATAATTCTACGTTTTATTGTCGCATTTTATTTCCTTTTAGTCTCATTTTAAATTCGATTTACGAAATAAAAATATCCCTGTAACCGGAATAAAATTTCCTATTTTCTAAGATCTATTTCTTATTTTTCTAAGAAACTTTAATTTTTCGCTGTTTAATTACCGATTCAAATTTAATTAAAAATTGGGTTGTTACACTCTCCCCCCGTTATAAAAATTTCATCCTCGAAATTTAAACGTACCTGGTTAGAATAATTCAAGATATTGACTCCTCATTTCATCTTTTCGTTCCCAAGTTATGCTTATTTCATTTCCTTATTGCCAAGCTACTTTCACCAATGAGATCTCCTTGCCTCTTAGTCGCTTGACGTCTCTGTCCATTATCTTCACTGGTGTTACTGGAATCATAAGGTTTTCCTTTACTTCTATATCATCAGTATCGATCACATGGTCTGGATCAGGTACATACTTTCGTAATTATGAGACATGGAACACATTATGAAGATTGGAAAGGTGAGGCGGCAATGCGATCTGATATGCCACTTTACCAATTCTTTTCAGGATCTCATATGGTCCTATATACCTTGGAGTAAGCTTCTTACTTTTTAACACTCTTCCAACTCCCTTATTAGGTGATACTTTCAAGAATACATAATCACCAACTTGGAATTCTAATGGCTTCCTTCTTTGATCATAATATGACTTCTGCCGATCCTGCGCAACTTTCATCCTTTCTCTAATCATCTGAATTTGCTCTGTCATTTGCTGAATGATTTCTAGTCCAAGTGTTAGATTCTCACCCATCTCTAACCAACAAATTGGTGTCCTACACTTTCTACCGTACAATGCTTCATATGGTGCCATCCCAATGCTTGAGTGATAACTGTTATTATATGTGAATTCGATTAGTGGAAGGTAATGTTCCCAGCTTCCACCATGTTCTAACACACATGCTCTCAGTAAATCCTCCAGACTTTGGATAGTCTTTTCTGACTGGCCATCAGTTTGTGGATGATAGGCAGAGCTTAACTTCAGTCTAGTACCAAGCTCTTTATGCAAACTTCCCCATAATCGAGAAGTAAATCTAGGATCTCTGTCAGACACTATGCTTGACGGTACCCCATGTAGTCTCACTATCTCCTTTATATACACTTGAGCCAATTTCTCAAGTGAATGTTTCATGTTGATCGGAAGAAAATGAGCTGATTTTGTTAATCTATCGACTATCACCCAGATAACATCATTGCCTCTTTGTGTTTTAGGTAAGCCTGACACAAAGTCCATGGCAATGTCATCCCATTTCCATACTGGTATTTCTAGTGGTTGTAATCCACCAGATGGTTTTTGATGTTCTTCTTTACTTTTCTGACATATTAAGCAAGATGAAACATATTCAGCTATCTCCTTTTTTATCCTCTTCCACCAGAAGTCCTTTCTTAAGTCTTGATACATCTTCGTAGATCCAGGATGAATACTAAGCATACTTTTGTGAGCTTCATTCAGTATCATCTTCTTTAACTCTGCATCATCTGGGACACATGTTCTTCCTTTCATCCTCCAAACTCTATCTGAACCTTCTTGTAATCCTAGATCTTTTCCATTATATTGTGTCTTGATCATTTCTTAAAGACATAGATCTAATCTTTATTTTTCACACACCATCTTCAGAAAATCATTAGTGATTTTCAGAACTCCAACCACCATATTTACTGAAGATTTCTCCTCAACTGCTATGTTTAAGTCTCTAAATTGTTCAATCATTTCTAATTCTTTTTATCATTAAAGCTGCCATATGAATAGCTTTTCTACTAAGCGCGTCAGCCACCACGTTGGCTTTCCCTGGATGATACTTCAACTCAAAGTCATAGTCCTTGAGAAATTCCATCCATCGACATTGTCTCATATTTAATTCTTTTTGATCAAATAGGTATTTGAGACTTTTATGGTCACTATAAACTTCAAACTTTGCACCGTATAAGTAGTGCTTCCAAATTTTCAAAGCAAAGACAATGGCTGCCAACTCCAGATCATGAGTAGGATAATTCAATTCATGTGGTCGTAATTACCTCGAAGCGTAGGCAATTACCCTCCTTTGTTGCATTAAGACACAACCTAGTCCTAGCTTTGAAGCATCACAATAAACTTCAAAGTTTTCGTGTGGATTTGGTAAGGCTAGAACTGGTGCAGTTGTTAATTTTTTCTTTAATTCTTGGAAACTTGCTTCGCATTCAGGAGTCCAAATGAAAGGTTTATTTTTACAGGTTAATTGAGTCATTGGTAGGGCAATTCGGGAGAATCCTTCAATAAACCTTCGATAGTAACCTGCGAGTCCTAAGAAACTCCTGATTTCTGTGACAGTCTTTGGCCTTTCCCAAGCTATTACAGCTTCAATCTTCGCAGGGTTGACTGACACTCTATTCTTAGATATCACATGGCCTAAGAATTTTACTTTATTAAGCCAAAACTCACATTTAGATAGTTTGGCATATAACTGCTTCTCCTTTAGTATTTGTAGTACTAAGTACAGATGCTCCTCATGCTCCTTCTTGGTTTTGGAATAGATAAGAATATCATCTATAAAGACAATGACAAATTGATCAAGGTATGGATGGAATATCCGGTTCATGTAGTCCATGAACACGGCTGGAGCATTAGTTACCCCAAAAGGCATAACTAAATATTCATAATGGCCATAGCGTGTTCTAAAGGCTGTCTTTAGAATATCTTCTTTCTTTACGCGAATTTGATGATAACCCGATCTCAGGTCTATCTTGGAGAACACAGTAGCTCCTCGTAATTGATCAATCAGGTCATCGATCCTCAGTAACAGATATTTATTCTTAACCGTGACTTTATTTAGTTGACGATAATCAACACAAAGTCTCATACTACCGTCCTTCTTCTTGACTAGTAGTACAGGTGCTCCCCAAGGAGATACGCTGGGTTGTATGAATTGCTTTTCTAATAACTCATCTACTTGCTTCTTTAGTTCTGCCAGTTCCATTGGAGATATTCTATAGGGTGCTCTAGCAATGGGTTCTGCTCCAGGAATTAGGTCAATGGAGAATTCTATCTCTCGTTCAGAAGGTAATCCTGGAACATCCTCAGGGAATACTTCTGAGAATTCACAGACTACTGGTATCTTACTTACATCAGGAATAACTTTTCCTTCTGTAAGTGCAAATACCATGAATAATTGGGCTTTATTATTTAAGGAATATCCTATAGGGTTTTATGAGGTATCATACTCCTGACACTCCATGTTGTTAGGTGGAAAGATCACTGTCTTATTACGGCAATCCATAAGGACATGGTTAGCAGATAGCCAATCCATCCCCAAAATGATTTCCAAGTCCTTTAATGGTAAGCATACTAAGTTCACGTTAAAATTTCTACCTCCTATATATATAGAATAACCTTCACACACGTTAGCTATCCTAAGATGATTACCAGTAGGAGTAGAGACAAGCAAATCATATTGCATAGATTTCATAGGTAAATTAAGATGCCTAACACATTCTTCAGCAATGAAAGAATGTGTCGCACCAGAATCAAATAAAACTGATAAAGAAGTATTGTTAAGAATGCACTCACTTTGTACTAAGTTATCTGCCTACGATGCCTCTGATCTACTAATTACAAATACTCTGCCAGCTACGGTTGATTTGTCTGGATTCTTCACTAGTTGACCATTTTCTCGTCCTCGACTAGTTGTGCCTCTAACATTATATCCTCCGCGACCATCTGTATTACGTCCATCTCGAATGTTGGCTTCTACTCTTTTGGCTCCACTGTTGTTGTTCTCAGTTTTAACATTCAAAGTGTCAGTGCCTTGGTGAAGTTGTGGGCAATTAGGATGAATATGTCCCTTTTGGTTGCATTGGAAACAAGTAACATCTGTCTGTGTGCAATCACGGGTTCTATGATTTCCTCCATATTTGTAGCAGTTCCATGTAATTGGTTGGTTCACGCGTTCTCCAGATGATGAAGATGATCCTCCTCGAAATCGATTCTGATTAAATGCTCCTCGCCTTTTAAAATTCACTAATTAAGGTCTTAATTGCTTACTGCTTTTCTCCTGCTCGATCCTAGCCCGATGGTTCTCTTCAAAGATTCTATATTTGTTGATTAAAATGGGAAAACTCCTAATCTCCTGATGTCCTATGGCTTCTTTAATTTCTGGTCTCAGGCCATTCTCAAATTTGACACATTAAGAAGCCTCAGTCCCTGGTTGTTGGAAAGGAGGATAGAGCAATGATAGTTCCTCAAATTTGGTAGTGTATTCTCCGACAGACATATTCCCTTGCTTTAATTCTAAAAATTCTAATTCCTTTTTGCTCCTGACACTAGCAGGGAAATATTTCTCGAGAAAGGTTTCTTTAAAATTCTGCCAGTTGAGTAGCCTACCGGCTTCTAGTAACCTGTCGCGAGCAAAGATCCACCAATTTTCTGCTTCCCCTACCATCATATAGGTAGCGTATTCTACCTTCTGGGATTCAGTGCAAGGTAAGGATCGGAAAATATGTTCCATTTCTTTAATCCATAGGTAAGCCACCTCTGGATTATAATCTCCTTTAAATTGGGTAGGTTTCCTTTTCAGGAAACGGTCAAGTCCATGGGTTCCTTCAGCTAACCTTTGCTGTTCCTGTCTTTCAAGGATCTCAGCAAATCGATTGAATGCAGCAGCCATGGCATCATCGTTCTAACGTCTAGCCATTTCTTATCCTATAGGTACGAGTACCACTGCATTTAGTTACTGAGTATCTATTATTCTCAGAGTTTTAACAATTTTATACTATCTAACTAACTATTATACTAACATACAAAGAGAACACATAACACACAAGTACATAAATTTTAGAAAAATAGCAATCAAGGTTCACAAACTTCAAGCTATCTTATGTTAGTCTCTGGTTACTTCCTAAGGTTTTCTCTATATTTTATGAACCATTGCTCTGATACCACTCCAGTTGTAACACCCTGGAGCCAACTTGCAAATCTCAAGCTAATTACCGTCACCATACAAAATCTCTTGGATAACTTATTTTTTTGCCTGGTAATTATCAAGTGATTCACAACTTGATTCCAGATATTACTGATACAATATCAGAGTGCCAAACTTTTTATATAACTAACTTTATTTTATTATACATAATATCAGAGTCTCATACATATTATATTTTAGGCTAAATACACCTTTTGGTCCCTTATGTCTTAAGTTTTTTCTAAATTGGTCCCCTATATTTTTTTTAATTCAAATTGGTCCCTGAACTTTTTAAAAACGTGTCAATTTGGTCCTTTCGTTAGAAAATTACTAACGCCGTTTGCTAACATGGCATGTCCGGACACGTGTCCAAATCTTATTAGTACATGTGTCACCACCAGAATATAGGACATATGTTAGATTTTGATTGGGTGATGCTTAAATTCGAAATTAAAAAAAATGGCACTTGATGGGAGTTGAACCAAAGACCTTACACTCACATACCAAATGCATTACCACTAGGCTACATGTGGCTTTCATATTATATATGGCAATATTGGTACATAAAGGTAACATTTCAATATCTTCTAAATATAAGTTTAATTATTTTTGATAAAATATTTAAAAATATATTTAGTTTAGTTATTATTAATAAAATATATTTAATTTTATTATTATAAATAAATATTATATAAAAAATATTTAATTTTATTATTTATATATATAAGTTTAATTATTTTTGATAAAATATTTAAAAATATATTTAGTTAAATATAAATTTATTAATAATAATTAAATTAAATATATTTTATTAATAATAATTAAACTAAATATATTTTTAAATTTTTTATCAAAAATAATTAAATTAAATATATTTTTAAATATTCTATTAATAATATATTTAAACAGCATATTTTTAATATTTAATTTAATTATTTTTGATAAAATATTTAAAAATATAATTTAAATTACATATATTTTTAAATAATATTTTAATAATTATAATTAAATTATATATATTTTGTTAGTAATGATTAAACTAAATATATTTTTAAATATTTTATCAAAAATAAATAAATTTATATTTAAAAATAATTAAATTAAATATATTTTTATATAATATTTTATTACTAATAATTAAATTAAATATATTTTTATATAATATTTATTTATAATAATAAAATGAAATATATTTTATTAATAATAATTAAAGTAAATATGTTTTTAAATATTTTATCAAAAATAATTAAATTTATATATATAAATAATAAAATTAAATATATTTTTATATAATATTTATTGATAATAATAAAATTAAATGTATTTTATTAATAATAACAAAACTAAATATATTTTATCAGAAATAATTAAATTTATATTTAGAAGATATTGAAATGTTACCTTTGTATACCAATATTCCCATATATAATATGAAAGTCACATGTAGCCTAGTGGTAATGCATTTGGTGTGTGAGTGTAAGGTCTAGGGTTCAACTCCCATAAAGTACCATTTCTTTTGATTTCAAATTTAAGTATCACCCAATCAAAATCTAACATGTGTCCTATATTCTGGTGGTGACACGTGTACTAATAAGATTTGGACAAGTGTCCGGGCATGCCATGTTAGCAAACAGAGTTAGTGATTTTCTAACGGAAGGACCAAATTGACACGTTTTTAAAAAGTTCAGGGACCAATTTGAATTAAAAAAAATATAGGGGACCAATTTAGAAAAAACTTAAGACATAAGGGACCAAAAGGTGTATTTAGCCTATATTTTACAATAGGCACCTAGATCTTATAAAATATAAAGATGTAAAGTACCAAAACATAGCATACACATAATACAGCCAAAATAGCCATGCAAGCAAGCATCATCATCAAAAGCCTTCATAATTCATCCACATCAAGCATCATCCACTTTATCACATGTCTTCCTGATTAACCACTAAAGAGTTGCCACAAGTAACAGAAAGAGTGAGATAAAATATCAAATAAATAGAAATTAAATTAGACAAACACAACCACAAGTAGGATGCTATGCGATGCAGATGCCAAACAAGTATTTTGTATTATACTTATGTTATTATATTCCGTTCTTTTATATGAATGAAAATGCATGATGGATCCATTCTGGTGGGAACATCTGCAGTGATTTCCAATAATAACATTTTTACGGATATCCAACCGATACCACGCCCCATAATGCAACACCACATCAGATAACAATATCATAATATCAATAACAAGTGTTGCGGGACCCCCTTAAGGACACACTGCTTAGCCCTTAAGACGGCCGTGGTATAAAACCACCACAGAGGTCTGTTGCTCAACAGAGCGCATTCCCCCACCGGGAACCCCCTCAAATAACCCCTCTGCGGAATCTTTGAACGGCCAATGCATATGATGCATGAATGTATTAAATTATCAAATTCCTTTATAAAATTAACAATAAAATTATTATATCAATCAAATAAGCATACTTTATTTGTAATTCAAAGAATATGAAAACATATTTTCATATTATTTATATCATAATTTATTCATATGGAAACGCATTTTTCATAATATTTATATCATAATTCAAATATATGAAAACATATTTTCTATAATATTTAATAATTCAAAGCATATGGAAATACATTTTCCATGTTATAGTAATTATTTAATATTATATTCCAAAGAATATGGAAAATTATATTTTCTATGATATAAAATTATACCACTAAAATAATTTAAAAATAAGAGTTTTCTCCCTTTAAATGTTTAACTAAACTTTTAAATTTAATTTAATGAATTATATTTATTTTCTTTCAAAATAAAGTCTCTAGAATAATAAAAATCCAATAATAATAAAAATTCTGATTTTCATAAAAAAATCATTATTTTAAGTTTTTAATCATATTTACGAAAATGCCACTGGTCTTATTTACGAAAATGTCATCGTTCTAATTTATTTACAAAAATAGCACCGCTTCTGATATATTTACAAAAATGCCACCGCACGTTTGTATTTACGAAAATACCATTGCTTCCATTTTTAACACCGCTTGAAAATGGTCCGCTGTTAAAGGGGTCTGTTATGCAGAAACGGAAACAGCACTCTGTTTCCCTATGTTTTTGCTATTTTTATACATTTTTCAGCATTCAATTGCCAAATTCAAGCTATTTATCAATGCTAAACATCATTTCTTAATGCATTCACCATTTATCAACCATATTCAACACATTTAAACAATCAATTTTATTTTTAAAATATCATATGTTAATTCACCATTAACATTCAAAACAAACAATTCACATATATTTCCAATTTAATTCTTATTTATTTAATGTTCTATCTCCTCTTTCTTACCTCAATTGAAGATTCCTCAATTACTGAATGCTTTGCTTCTTTATCTTCCTTTGAATCTTTCAAGTGGGTGTTGTGCCTAAGATTGAAAAATTGAAAAGCTTAAAGTTTTCTGGAAGTTGAAGAAGATGGCAATGGATGGTGGAGACTTATGGGTTTCTAGGTGATGGAACTCATATTTATAGATGGTGTTTGGCGGTGGAAAATGGCGGTGAACAAAGGCGGTGAAGGAGAGAAGAACGAACGGGAGCTTTCGGGAGAGAAGGAGAAGCAAAGACATTTATTTATTTATTTATTTATTTATTTATTTATTTATTTATTATAATAATAATAGGTTCCTTAATAATTCTTCATTTTATTGTCGCATTTTATTTCCTTTTAGTCTCATTTTAAATTCGATTTACGAAATAAAAATATCCCTGTAACCGGAATAAAATTTCCTATTTTCTAAGATTTATTTCTTATTTTTCTAAGAAACTTTAATTTTTTGCTGTTTAATTACCGATTCAAATTTAATTAAAAATTGGGTTGTTATGTAACAGCTCAATTTTTTAAGCAGTACATTAAATAGTGAAAAAATTAAAATTTCTCAGAGAAATAAGAAATGAAACCTAGAAAATAGGAAATTTAATTATGAATACAAGGATATTTTCAGTTTGACTTAAAACGGAAATAAATGAAAATAGAATGTAGAATAGAATAATAAAATAAAATAAAAATCTGCTACAGTAAAATGCTACAGTAAAATACTACAGTGAAATGCTACAGTGATTTACATTGAAAGCCTATAAATAGAGCCCCAACCTCCCACATTTCCTCAGACCAAAAACCTCACTGATCCTATAACCTTTCATCTCCCTCTTCAAGCTCTCAAAACCTTCATTCTTTAATTTTCGCATAAGAAGAGATTACGCAAACTTGAAGATTTGAAGAAATACCAAGGAGTTTAGCATAAGGAAAGTTTAACGATCTTCACTTGAGGTAAGAAAGAGGGGATAGGATATTAAATACATAGAAATTAAGTTAGAATTGCTTGCTCAATTGTTTAGAAACTTATATAGTTATATTTTAATTTAATTTGAATTAAATTGTGAAATGGATGCAAATGGTTTGGAATATGATATTAAACAATTACTATAACATGAAAGATATGTTTCCATATTCTTTGAAATATGAAATATTATGGAAAATATGTTTTCATATGTTTAAAATATGATATGAATATCATGGGAAATGTGTTTCCATATGATTGAATTATGATAAAAATAGTATGGAAAATGTGTTTCCATATTCTTTGAATTACAAATAAAGCATGCCTAATTGATTGCTATAATAATTTTATTGTTAAAAATAATTATAAAGGAATTTGATAATTTAATGCATTCATGCATCATATGCATTGGCCGTTCAAAGAATCCGCAGAGGGGTTCTTTGAGGGGGTTCCCGGTGGGGGAACGCGCTCTCTTGAGCACAGACCTCTGCGGTGGTTTTATACCACGGCCGTCTTAAGGGCTAAGCAGTGTGTCCTTAAGGGGTCCCGCAACACTTGTTATTGATATTATGATATTGTTGTCCGATGTTGGTGTTGCATTATGGGGCGCGGTATCGGTTGGATATCCGTAAAAATGTTATTGTTGGAAATCACTGCAGATGTTCCCACCAGAATGGATCCATCATGCATTTTCATTTATATAAAAGAACAACATATAATAATATCAGTATAAAACAAAATACTTGTTTGGCATTTGCATCGCATAGCATCCTACTTGTGATTGTGTTTGTTCTGATTTAATTTCTATTTATTTGATATTTTATCTCACTCTTTCTATTACTTGTGGCAACCCTTTAGTGGTTAACCAGGAGGACATGTGACAAAGTGGATGTTGCTGAATATGGATGAATTATGAAGACTTTTGATGATGATGCTTGCTTACATGACTACTATTACTGTATTATATATATGCTATGTTTTGGTACCTTACGTCTTTATATTTTATAAGATCTAGGTGCCTGTTGTAAAATATAATATGTATGGAACTCTGATGTTATGTATAATAATAAGAAGTTAATTATGTAAAGGTTGCGTACTCTAATATTGTATCAGTAACCTCTGGAATCAGGTTGTGAATCTCTTGATAATTACTAAGTGAAAAATAAGTTATCTAAGAGATTTTATATGGTGAGGGTAATTATCTTGAGATTTGCAAGTTGGCTCCAGGGTGTTACATGTTACACTAGTGGTTGTTGTTCTTTTCTGGAACCAGGGTCAACAGTTGACTATCTTGACCGGGGTCAAGGATTAACAACCTTGACTGTAGTTACCTCTCTTGCTCTCAGTTTTTTTTACACTGCCTCAGTGGAGTATGATATTTTACACTTATGTCCAGTAGGGAGCCCAAGTTCTTCAAGTATTGGATTTAACTGATGTTCAACTCCGTGCCAAAGTTGAAGGAACACATTGGTGGTGTACCTGTAAAAGATTCTTTGATGCTTAATTTAGTACGGATAAACAAGAAATATGGGTATTACAGAGGTAACTCTCAGATTAGATCAGATTCAGTAATAAATGAGTTGTATTTATAGTGATTACCTTGGTTAGGAAATTGATTTGACCTTCTTCCTAACTTACTGTTGCTACAACGTTTACAGGGACACGCAGCCCATACCGATTCTGACTCATTGTCTGCCTGTCAGGATAGGACCGGGGTCATAGTCTTGGAATTGTAGTTAACTTGATAGCGTGGTATCACTGCATTGCCACCCCGGTTATCCTTAGGGAATGGGTTATCACCCCAGATCAATTGTCATGTCTTGCTATGTATGACACTCACAATATGAAACGTCACGTGTCAACCATGTATTGATTTTGCATGGTGATTCTGTGAAATTGAAGTTAGCGTCTAACATTTACGGTCCCGCTCAGGTCACGTGACCCACTAATATGACGGTTTTCACCCCAGACATGCAAATATTTTTTTATGTACCCCATTCGTATAAATATTTATAAATTTTTTTAAAAAAAACCCTAAATATTTGCATTAGGGAAGTACAAGCAACAATCTAGAATATGCACACCTAGGAGGTACTTTTTAAAAGTTGCAGATCATCAAAGTGATTAAAATATGCTTGGCGGTTTACATTTTTATGGTTTAGGTGGTTAAAAATGATAGTAGTTATTTGATTAGTTTTTAATAATGTTAAATTTGGACATGGTTATGTAGTGAGTTAGTGAATTATAAGTAAAATAGTAGATCATTGATTGAACCAGTGTATATAATAATAATATAAATTTATTAGACATGTAAATTATAACAAAAGATGAGATATTCTAATGGTTAGATGGTTTAGGGTTTTTATTTTATAGGTTATAGGTTTGATCCCCTTTTATGTGCTTATTTGGTTGGTAGTTGTTAACCAAACTAGAGTTAGGTCAATAAGAAAAAACTTATCGATTTAATGAAAATTTAATTGTTTAGAACACATGTAAAATCACCATTAATCATTAGATTTTTTATTTTTACAATTGATTATTAAACTAATAGTATATTTATCATTCTATTATATATATATATATATATATATATATATATAATACTATACCAAAAGTCCTACATTGAAATATTGATCCAATAACTATAGAGGAAGTGATATCGTCTTAGTCCTCTCTCCTCCACCAACTCACCATAAGTGTTTAATATAATCCACATTCCGTGCTTACAAAGTTACAAGACAAATAAATGATTTTTTTAACTATACATTTTTAAAGCAATTTTATATTGGATCTAGTCATAGTTAAGACTATTCGTTCCATTCGATAAATATATTTTGTAAAGATGAAAACTAAAATAAATGATTATCTTTCTTTTGCATGTTGGATTCTATGAACACTATTTTTTTTATGAAAAGGATGACTAATTTAGAAAAGGGATAATTTCTAAAACAGAAAGGCTTATCACCCAAACACCTTTGTTTCCTAGGACAATGCAAAATGGAGTTGTTAATGAAGTTGTTGGCCAAGTTGAGTTGCATAATTCATCAATAATTGTACCAACTCCACTATAAGCATGAGAGCCATCTGATTTAAAGGAAAAAGGAATGTTTATGTATTGTAAAGCACTTGATAAATTAAAGAATTCTCAAAGGTTTCGAAAAGGATTGGTTTAAAAACCCATTCTAAAATCAACAGGGACCAATCAATTAACACAAAGAACAATTCAACATGTCCCCATCTTATTCATCAACCTGAAAACAAAAAAAAACAAAATCCCATCATCTCTATTGATCTCTATCATTATCTTTCATAAAAAACCAGCAATAACCAATCATCAGAAATTAAAAACAAACAGCAACAATAGCACAACACAAAAACAAAAAACTTTTCTCATCTCATCTTCCCTATAAACACAACAACAGAAAACCATAACCAAGAAAAAAGAAGAAGAAGAGAGAAAGGCGGTCACTATCAGAATCGTTTCTCGCTAGAGCCATCATCGCCGATTCGACCTCCCCGAGCCACCGCGAGCCCCGTTCGACAGAACCAGCCCCAGCGATGCTGACCGCGACTAGCTTCTCTGGATCCGTGCCTCCGGCGTCGCCCCTTCTCCTCCTCTCAGTTTCTCTTTCTTCTTTCTCTCACCCCCCCTCTTTTCTCTCTTCTGATTTGTTTCCCCCCTCATGCTTCAGCTTTCCTAACATTTTTTTCTTTTGTCCCATATGCAAACCCTAATGGGTTCCTTTTTGGGCTCCCCTTTGTTCTTTTGTCATGGGCTTCAATTAAAAATATGAGGCCCAATGGTACTAAAAGGTCCTTTCTTCTCACTTTTAAACAAAAAAACCACAAAAATGTTTTGTTATTATTATTATTATTAAATTATGAAAAGAAAAATGAATATTTTATTTATCTTAGGATGACTATTGGGTTTCTCTTTAAACCTCTTCTATCTTTTTAAAATAATAATAATAATAATAATAATAATAATAATAATAATAATAATAAATAAGTTCCCATCTCAACCCCTTTGAAAATAATAACAAAAATAAATAAGTCTTTAATAGGAATATCAAAATTTAAATACCCTTTTGAATAATAGTAGATAGCTTTTTATTTATGAAAAATATCTTTAAACAAATACCCTTTTTAAAAAATAATAATAATGGTAGATAATTTTTATGCTAAGTTAAAATATAATGAAACATTAAAATCTAAACATCTTTCTTAGAATAAAATTAATGGTTTTATCTACGCTAAATTAAAAATCTAAAAAATGAAAAATATTAAACATATGTTCTCTTTTAGAATAAATGTCTTAAAATCGTATAAACAATGTCGTGCAAAATTACTTTTGCCTACATTCACGATTAAGACTTCGAAGGTTTATGCACGTGCAAATTATTTTGCCTTGTATTTCTCATTCCTCATAAATTTTCTATTAAAAATCAAATCAATTAAAAGTAATTTTAAATATGATTTCAAAGGTTTTCTCGAATTTAATCCCTTAGAACTACGTGCCCCTGATTTCTTAATACGCTTGAGAATATGTAGGAGCGGGAATAATTCCTGTCGGGCCCACTTTTCTTTTAATAATCTTTGTTTGTTTTTGTCTCATCTCAATAAATTTTTACTTAATTTTAGAAAATTGTTTTATCATGAGAAGGTTAATTTAGATGAGACGTCTTGTTAACCTTTTCAAATTTTCAATCTCTTGTCATTCATTAAATAATAATATTTTAAAAAGATATTAATTTAGACATGATTTCTTGTTGATCTCATCATACTTTCAATGTATTTTGGTGATAATATTTCTTATGGAGAAGGTTAATTTAGACGAGACGTCTTGTTAATCTTTTTAATTTTTCAATTTGTTGTTACTCATTAAATGATAATACTTTACTAAAAAGACTAATTTAAATGTGACGTCTTGTTGATCTCATCATATTTTAATGTATCTTGGTAATAATATTTCTTATGGAGAGGGATTAATTTAGACGAGGCGTCTTGTTAATCTTCTCAAGTTTTCAATATATTTTATTTAATAATAACATTTCTTATAAAAATGGTAAATTTAGATGAGACGTCATGTAAGTCTTTTGTTTTGTTGAATCAACTTATTTTTATCTCATCTTATTTGACTTTATTTTAATCTCTAATTTATGTTACAAATTAAGGTTAATTTAAACGAGACATCCTGTTAATCCTTACTGCCATTATTTTTATTCTTCCTTACTATCACTATTTGGTTTCTTACTGTCACTGTTTGGTCAAGTTGTTCGATTTAAGATTAATTTGGACGAGACACCATGTTAACCTTATTTCGAAACTTCCTTGTCTATTTTGTCTTTTTTTATCTGTTTCTTTTCTAAAGAAGTTAAAAAATAATTTCTAAGTTACTTATAATGCGCGCTATCAATTTGAGGTAACCATTTATAAGGGACAGTTGTGAGGTGCTAATACCTTCCTCACCTGTAATTTGACTCCCGAACCTAGAATTTAACTTTTATGACCAGTGTTTTAAAAGAGATTTTTTTCAGTATTTTACCTAAAAAATATTGGTGGCGACTCCCTGTTTTCTTTATTCTTATTGTTGTCTATTTTCTTTCAAAAGGATTTCGAATCCCCGTCACTATTTATATTCTTTTCGAAAATAATTTCGATTTTTAAGGGTCGGTCATCCCGCCGTGATTACGGTCACGACAAATGGTGACTCCATTGGGGATTTAGAGAGTCAAGCCAACTAAGTTGATAGTGCGTGTTTTAAAATAACCTATTAATTATTTAACTTCTTTATTTTTATTTTATTTTTTGTCAATGTTTATGTGTAATTTTTTTCCTTTTTTTATATTTTGTCATTTATTTATTTTATTGTTTGTGTGTTGTTAAACCCTAAGGTAGACAACTTTATTTTGTTGTTCTGTGTTTGTTCTCTGTGCAGGATGGGTAAGGAACAGGTACTGAATGCCTCTTTCACACACTACACTCATAATTTGCACACATTTTCGAGTGGAGCCCTATACCTGGGCCCAAATGAAACTTAAGATTAAGGGAGGTTGGTAGCAGTGTCATTTAGGACGCACGTCCTGTCTAGCTATTATGAGAACCTCAGCTAGAGTTTGACTTACTCATGGTGTCCCACACCTAGTAGATTTCCTACTGTTGTGGTTAACATCATGAGTAGGATCTTGGCTCTAGTGACCTTTAGACAGTTAGTGTAAACCACCTAATGCGAGATATCTCTATTAGACAAACCTTAAAACCAGTAGGAGGCCTTCAAAAAAACCCAACTTAGGGCACAAAGAGGTAGACTTCCCCTCTATCTTTTCTCATTCTCACTTTCCCTTCTAATCCAAATTGATGGGCCACTTGCCTGTTTAGCGGATTCCTTTTTCAAAAAATAACACACTTTTAAACTAGTGATCCTTTAACGGGCAAACAGTCATCTCCTTTTGTATATTTTTACTTAAGTTTTTTTGGGTCCTGAGTTATGAGTTTTCTGAATCATCTAAAAGAAACAAAATGTAAGATCTTTTGAGGATAATCAAAATGCTTGTAACCAACATGGCTCCTGGTTTGTAATAAGTTTCGTTAATCGTTACTTTCTCGGGTGTAAAAATATTTTCAAAAATAAGTTACGAGGGAAGTAATAATTCATGAGACATGTCAAGTTCCATTTGACTGATTTCTTTTCTATTATTTTAGCAAATTCCAAAGACATCATGAGGAGACACCCTTACAAAACCTGACTTCAGAAGAGACTCATGGCTAAAATAGAACATACAAATGAAGATCTTAGGAATGAGGTTAATCAACTGAGAGAGAAAGTAGCGAAAAAAAGTAACAGAATGAGGCTCTTTTACGGGTAATGAGGGACAACCATCAACCCCTCTGCAACCCTAGGGTTTTGGTCCAACATCGACCGAAGCTATAAATCCTACAGTAGTTCCCTTCACCATTAATATCGGGAACCCCGATCAAGCTGGTGACCCTCACACCAAGCCTCACGATATGTCGTATGGTTATACACCACCACATATTTTCATCAGCCCCGATGGTAACCCTGTACCCTTTCCACAATACAGCTTACCTCTAGGTTATTTTTCTCCTCTGTTCACCAACCGTCAAGAAATTGGTAAATCCTGAAGTTCCAAACCCTACCCAAATGACCATTCTACCAGTTAACCAAGCCTCAGGTCCTCAACCTTCTGAACCACAAGCCACTCAAACACAGGCTGCCCAAACAACCCAACTGATCCCTAACCCATAAAATGTTGGCCCAACATATCAAATATCATATTCTAAAACTTTTTACCCATATTACAATTACCCATACGGTTACATAATGCCTCATACTATAAACTCCTGGGGATTTGCTCAGACTACAAACCCCATCATAGACCCCACCATAGCGACCCAACCCAAGGGAAAGATGGAGATCCTTGTAGAGTGGTTAGGAGATGTAGAAGGCATTGGAGGCCTTGGTTTGATAGAGGCTCTTCAGCTCTGCCTAGTTCTTGATGTTATGATCCTACCAAAGTTTAAGATGCCCGACTTTGACAAATACCGAGGCACATCTTGTCCTTAAAATCATTTAACCATGTACTGTCAGAAATGGATCCTCATGCCTTTGATGACAAATTACTCACACACTATTTTCAAGATAGTATGGTTGGAGCCGCACTCAATTGGTATACTCATCTAGAGCAAACTCATATTAAATGTTGGAAAGACCTGGAAGACGTCTTCTTAAAGCAATACAAGTATAACTTGGACATAGCACTAATAGAATTTAGCTCTAAAACATAACGAAGAAGGATAATGAGACATTCAAAGAGTATACACAACACTGGCGTGAGACGGTTGCATAAGTGAATCCCCCTCCTTCATAAAAAGAGGTAGTGGTAATGTTTATTGATAAACTCTCATCACTTTTCTATGATATAATGATTGTTAGTGTTTGTGAACACCTATTTCAGTCCGGTCGATCCACAAGTAAAAAAAATACAAGTAAAAAAAGAAAAAAAATACAAGTAAAAAAGAAGAAAGAAAAAAAATACAAGTAAAAAAAAGAAAAAAAAAAGAATACAAGTAAAAAAAAATGACTCGAAAATGATCATTTCCGAGTGAAGGGACTCGGAATGATCATTTCCGAGTAAGACATGTTAGCCCAGGTGGCCTCTAGGAAACTCAAGAGGGGGGTGAATTGAGTAGTTAGGAACTTTTTCACTAATAACTTTCTCCTCTAAAAACTCAATATGCAATGTTATGTGATTTGAATAATAATGCTTAAAACATAAAGAGTTTAAGGGTTAGAGAAGTGCAAACAGAGATTTATACTGGTTCGGCCAACCACTGCCTACGTCCAGTCTTCTCAAGACACCCTTGAGGAAATTCACTATAATCAATTCCCTTGATTACACCACAATGGGGACTCACACCCCAATCACAAATGCCTTGGATGCTACACCACACCCAAGCACATCACCATTGGATGCTTCACCACATCCAATAACATCACCCTTGGATGCTACACCACATCCAAGAAGAACCCCCTCAGAGATACACCACTCTGAGTATCAATCTTACTTTTAGAGATAAAGATCTCTTACAAGAAAACTCTCTTCAAGAGTATGATAAACAAATTGAGGAACAAGAAAGAGTAATAACTCTATTAAGAGAATATGGCCATTATTGCTCTTAAGAAAAGATTGGAAGTATTTTTGTGTTGGTGTTATTGGTGTGTTTTTGCAAATGAAATACCCTCCTATTTATAGGAGAAGAAATGCCTTCAAGAGGTGTGAAATTATTGATTAAAATAATTGGAAAGGTACCTCTTGGATAAAATAATATTTTGTGAAAAGTTATAATGTTTCAACATGATTTTTTGCTTTCTGATCACGTTGTAATCGATTACATAAAATAGGTAATCGATTACAGCCTTTTAAAATCAGTTTTAAAACATAACGTTCATATTGTAATCGATTACTTAAACATGGTAATCGATTACATTGCTGAGGTAATCGATTACACTAATGAGGTAATCAATTACACGATGTAATTGATTACACTAATGAGGTAATCAATTACATTCCATCAAAATGTATTCTTATTTTAAAACCTTTTTATAGTAATGGCCGTACTTTCTTTTTATAGAGTCTTACTTTAATTATGCCTTGGTCTTGGATCTTCATTCTTGATCTCTGGCATTGGCCTTGTCATTATCAAAATCCTTCATGGTCTTCATTCTCCCCCTTTTTGATGATGACAATATTTCATTGATTTCATGACTCTTTTTGTGCTTGACATGGTATACTAAATCTTCAAGTCTTGCGTCCATGTTGTTAATCATGTCTTGCATATATGTTGTTGATATCAAAACCTTAGTTCTTCAAGACATGGTCCCTGGCCTGTTTTCGCCCAAGCGGGTGATGGTTCGCTCAAGCGAGACATGTCACGCCCGAGCGAGATTGATACCCGATGCATATTCCTTTCCTTCGAATGATGAAATCCGAGTGGAATTACTCAGAACAATGAAATCCGAGTGGAATTATACAGAAATGACCAAAACCGAGCGGAATTACTCAAAATGGAGCGAATCCGAGTGGAATACTTCACTGTTGGTGGAAATCCGAGTGGAAACTTCCCTATCAAAGCCATTCCGAGTGAAAAGTTGTTGATCTTGAGGAAATATGTCCCTATTAGAAGTAAATCCAAGTGGAAGCTGTCCAACTGCAATCATTCCGAGTCCAATTTCCAAGTTCTGACTGAAAAGCAGGCAGATTCCGAGTGAAAATGCCAAGTTTCCAAATTCTGAGTAATAAGAAGGCGGTTTCCGAGTGGATATGTCAAAGTTTCCAAGTTTCGAGTGATAATAAGGCGGTTTCCGAGTGGTTGTCCAAGTTCTAAATCCTGAGTGAGGAATAAGACCAATTCCGAATGCAAATGGTCGAATTCCATTCTAATTGGAAGATAAGGACGACTGACAGATATCCGAGTGGATTGATGCATACATGGAACGATTCTGAGAGAATGAAAGCCTCCAATTGATGATTGAGGATTGGTGATTGAAACTGAGTAAGAATAAGGCTAATTCCGAGTGTAAACAAGGCCAATTCCGAGTCAGATTACCAAATTTGAATTTCTGAGTAAGAAATATGCAATTCTGAGTGAAAATAAGGTCGGTTCCGAGTAAAAATGTCTGAGATCCAAATTCTGAGTGGAGGGAAGACCGACTCCGAGTGCGTTGAAAAGGCTGAGAAAGGCTTTTCTGATTGAAGAGAACAGGTTGATTCCCGGGTAAGCATATCCGAGTGGTCAGATTCTCAATTTCTCAATTCTGATTGAGGTGTAAAGGATGACACCGAGTGTTTATACATGAAGCTATACCGAGTGAAGAATCTTCAATCAATACCGAGTGAAGAATCTTCAATCAACACCGAGTGAAAAATCTTCAATTAACACCGAGTGATGCCTCTTCAGTCAGAACTGAGTAAAGTATTCTTTTTCCGAGCTGTCCTTAGACCATTTCCAAGTCGTCTTTTAAGCCATTTCCAATTCCGAATCATTATTCAACCATTCCAAGTTGTACTCCGACCATTTCAGTCGGTTCCGAGTCATTCGTCACTCGGTTTTTGTATAAACAGCTTCATTTCACTCGGTCTTGTGAACAGAATTCATCTTTTCCATTCAGATTTTGTAGAGAAGGTAAAATCCGACCCATATTCCCACCGAGTGCCCTTGCTGACTTGGATTTCCACTATCCAAGGGGATCTTTGACTTGTGGGCGGCGACTGACAAAGTGACAAAGGAAAGGCCCACTAGCTGCCGACCCCTATAGCTGCCTAGGTGCAAGCTGTGTCCACCAACTCCATCCAGGCTGGCCAAGTGGGGCGGCTGGCAAGGAAAAATAATAAAAAAGGACCACTTGCCTCTGCTGGTGGGCGTCCAGGACCTCTATAAATAGAGAGGATCCTGGAGCCTTCAAGAAAAAAAATTTTGGAAGAGAAAAAGGAACACCCAGCCATCCCTCTCTTTTCCTTTCACTGTCTGAAACCCCTCACAGTCCTTCCCTCTCCTCTTCCCCTCTCAAACCGAACCACATACACACACACACCTCACAACCCCTCCAAACCAAACACATACCTCACACCCCCCTCCAATCCGTCCTCACTCCTCTCTCCAACCGTCCTCAATCCTTCACTTCCTTCCAACCACACCGCCCCTTTTTCCCTCTAAACACCACCCTCCTCAAATTCCTCAACACCGCCCCTTTTTCCCTCTAAACACCGCCCTCCTCAAACTCCTCAACACCGCCCCTTTTCCCTCTAAACACCGCCCTCCTCTTTTTTCTCCGCTACCCCCTTATCTTAAAACGCTATCCCACTCCCTTACTCACCCAACCGTTCTCCTCTCAACCAACCAGCACCCTTCATCCTCTCCAACACCGTCCTCCTTTGAAAACCAACTAGCACCCTTAAAATCCTATCCACACCGACCTCTTCCTTCAACCCCAACACCGTCCTCCTTCTCCTTCTAAACATATCCAAACTCTTCTCAACCCCCCTACTGTTTTCTTACTCGGTCAGCGCACTCTTCCACTCGGTGTTCAACCTTCACTCGGCATTCTACCTTTTCACTCGGTATTCCATATTTTCACTCGGTTTTTACATTTTCACTCGTTTTTTCCATTTTCACTCGGTTTTTTTACCATTTTACTCGGATTTCTGTTTTTCTCTCGGATTTCCATATTTTCACCCGGTATTCCATTTTCCCACTTAAATAAATAGTTGTTATTTTCTTTCCTTTTCTTTTTTAGCCCTTTCTAGGTTTGTAATAAATATGTAACAAAAAATAAGTACTTCATACATTCTATTCGGACTAGAACAAAGTTGGTAATGATTATTATTATTCTCATTATTATTGCAATTTTTTATTAAAAATGGTGGAGCGAGATCAATTTGGACGAGACGTCCTGTTAATCTCATGTAAATATTCCGTGCTTATTTTTGTTTATTCTTTGTATAACTTGTCATCTCGTATATTTTCCTTTCATGAAGAAGTAAAAATAATTATTAGACTAATTATAATGTGCGTTATCATATTGAGGTAACCGTTTTTATAACAGACAGTTGTGAGGTGCTAATACCTTCCTCACCTGTAATCAGACTCCCGAACATGGAATTTCATTTTTATAACCAGTGCTTTAACAAAAGTTTTCCCAGTATTTTATCCTAAAAAATATTGGTGGCGACTTCCTGTTTATATATAAAAGATCGTTTTGAGGGTCGGTCGTGCCGCCGCGATCCCGGTCGCGACAGATGGCGACTCCACTGGGGAATTAGAGAGTCAAGCCAGTCAATTTGATAGCGCATATTTTAATTAGCATATTAATTATTTAACTTCTTCCTTTATTTTATTTTTTGTCAATGTTTGTATATAGTTTCTGTTTTGTTTGTATTTTATCATTTATATGTCTGTGTGATTATTGAACCCTAGGATAGACAACTTTGTATATTTGTTCTATGTTTGTTCTTTGTGCAGAATGGGGTAAGGTAAAAGGTATTGAATGCCCTTCCACACACTACACTCACATTTACTTGCACACACCTATGAGTGGCGCCCTATACCCGGGCCCCAAATGAAGCTTAAGTTAGGAGGGGTTGGTAACGGAATCGTATGGGATGTACTTCCTATCCGGTGTTCGTGAGAACCTCAACCAGAGTTTGACCTCTCATGATATACGTACTTAGTGGATTCCCTACTGTTTGCGTCTCTGTCATGAGTAGGATCTTGGCTCTGGTGACCTTCTAGATGTCTAGTATAAGCTACCCGGTATGGAGAATCACTTTTAGACAAGCCATAGGTCCTAGAAAAGACTTTCAACAAAACCCAACCTAGGCCACAAAAGGGCAGACTTTATTTTACCTTATGTCATTTTTACTCTCCCTTTTTAAATCCAAATGAATGAATTATCTATCCATTGAGGGTACCCTATTCCGAAAACAATGATTCATTTCCAAAATACCCAGTACACTCCAAGTGGATAGATAATCCTCTCTTTGATCATGTACCTCCAAGTCCTGAGTTGTAGATTTTCATGCTCGTCAAAACAAGAAAATCAAAAGGAACAATTTTGGATCCCTTTAACTGGGGCATCAATGACGATTAAGAAAATCTATGGCTTCTGTAACTTAGACTCGTATGAGTTTTGGAAATCAATGTTTCCCAAAAAAAAACAAAAAAACAAAAACAAAAAAAAACAAAAAAAAACAAAAACAAAAACAAAAACATTTTTTTTACATCACATCTTTGGGAAAACATGAATTTCAAAACATAACAATAACTGATTCCTTTTCTTTGTTTCAATATTCGCAGGAAACGATTCAGAAATTGGCAGTATCTCTGAGCAAGTATGTAAATTAACATGAAACATGATAATTATGGTACAGATGTGACAGAGTTGAAGAAAATATTACATCTCAAAGCTAAGAAAGTTGATACAGTTAGTCTGCAAGCACTGGGGAAAAGATTAAGTATGACTCAAAAGATGGCCCTTACCAGGAAATATGGGAAGGTCTTAAGACTATTAGAGGTGGAAGTCCAAACCGAAGCAATTACAGCCTTGGCACAATTTTATGACCCACCCCTCCGCTGTTTCACATTTAGAGATTTTCAATTGGCTCCGTCAATAGAAGAATTTGAACAGATATTGGGGATACAAGTGGAAGGGCAAATTCCCTATCGCCATCTTGACCATCACGCAACAACCGCTTCAATCGCCCATGTTTTGAAAATCTCTCCCGAGGCATTGAGGAATGTGCAAATGAACAGAAATCAAGTTCCCGGGTTCACCCGAGAATTTCTTGAGAAGCACATGCAGATCCTGGCTAATAAAGAGGAGTGGGAGGCTTTCATGGATACTTTAGCCCTCACTATTTATGGGGTTGTCTTATTCCCTAATTTAGACAACTATGTGGATTATGACGCTATTGCTGTTTTCCTGGCCCGTAAGCACCGGCTCGAGAATCCAGTCACAACCATTTTGGCTAATGTGTATTGCACCATGGATTTCTGTCACGTACAAGGGGGAAAGAAGATCATTTGTTGTTTACCTGTTTTATATGTATGGCTCACATCTCATGTCTTCCATCAAATATGTAAAGCTGAGTGTCCGGTTTCTGATTTGAAATTGTGTCAATTGGCCGTGAAGAGTGGGCGTGAATGGGCTAATCACCTCGTAAGCCTTACAGCTAAAAAAGTCAGGTGGTATCCTCAATGGTTAATGGTTGAGTCAATCATCTATAGTTGTGGAGGTTATCCAAATGTTCCTCTCATGGGCACGCAGGGATGCATCAATTACAACCCTGTTATTGCAAAGCGACAGTTGGCTTATCCTCTACTCGGGCCACCGAACGAAAAACTGCTCACTCCTTTCGTTTTGTACTATGCAAAAGGGAATTACACATCCGTTGTTCGGGATATAGCCAATGCGTGGAAGAAGATCCATAGAATGGGAAAAGAATTAGGGGCACGAACCCATGCTGTAGGAGCCGAATATTTTGAATGGGTCCTAAACAGGGCCTCCATTGTAAAACTGCCCTTCAAAAGCCCTTCATACCAATTCGCGAATAATTTCCCTCCGCCAGTCATCATGGAAGACAAGGTCACCATGGCTCTGAAAGCGCAAATAGAAGAGTTGACAACAAAGAATCAAAAGCTAGAAGAAGACCTTTTGAAATGTCAACAAGAGTGCTCCCTTCAGAGGAAGGAGAATTCCGAAGGGAAACATGCTATGGATGAAATGCGAAAGAAGAGGAAGATTGACGAAGACTACAGGGTGAAACAGGACCATTGCCTTCGTGCGGCTAATTCCTAGCTTAAAACAAAAGGCCAACAGAGTGACGCCATATTGGCCGAAAAACAAGTCCTGAAAAACATGCTGACACTATCCAAAGAAAAAGAAAAAGAGACCTTGGTGAAAAAGGAAATGTTGCAGACTCAGGTCCATAAATTGGAGCAACAGCTTGATGAAACAATGAGGGCTTATGAACAAGAAATACATGATGAACAAAAAAAAGCCTGTGATGCTGAGCAACGCTGCCAAAATGCCACACGAGCTCTTGGGACTGAGTTAGCTCAACGGGACGAGATTATTCATTTATGGATGGACCGTTTCGCCAAGTTGGCATACATAGCTAATGGAATCTTGGAGGATTTTCCCTCAATGTTGAAGCAGGCCGAAGGCATGGTCAATCCTTTATCCACCCCAAAAGAGATATCATCATTTCTGAATTATTGCCAGGAAAGACTTTGTAAAATGAGGGACATGATTGCTCGGGCCAGGGATGGTTAAAATGTTGTAATCAAATCTTTCGAGCAATATTGTACCTTTACAGAAGAATGGAATGATGAATAAATCTACTTTCACAATTGTTTCATGTTAATTTCCACTTTACTGCTTTACCTACTACTTTTGAACGGGACGTTCTGAGGAACGGTCGGAGAATACGGGCTAAATTCAGAATCGCGTCCTGCGTAACATCATTTGTTTTTCTTTTCCTTTATCTGTTTACTTTTATTTTCCTAACAAAATATTGTGGTTTCCAGACATAACGGGTAGACATCCTTACGCGACTAGGCTCAATATGAAACTCATGGCTGAAATAGAACAAGAAAATGAGAGCTTGAGAGCCGAAGTCAATCAGTTGAAAGAACAGATGGCTGAGATGGCCAAGCTTCTTGAAATGAGAGTCACAAAAGGGGATTCTTCAGCAGGTGCTGAAAATACCAGACAACGACCATCCGCTCCCCAACACACTCAGGGTCCTACTGGAGAGCCAAGTTCAAACCCTGTTCCGCCTCCTCTAACTATTCACGTTAGGAAATCAAACCATGCTGACACCCAGCAAACCATCTATATAGATGAGGAAGGTAATGCCATACCCTTTCCCCCATATGGATTGCCACCTGGCTATTTCCCGCCACTTCAAGAAGAGCCTGATTATCAGGAAGCAATCCTTCATACGGCTCAACAAAACGTCCCACCCGTCCGGGATCCCCAAACGATTCCAATCCATACACAAGCCGCGCAACCACAAGCTGCTCAAGCAGCAGCTAGACCCCACATCTCAATGCCTAATGCAAACCCGGCACATGTCGACCAACCAATTAGGGGTACTAGTCATCATGTCGCTGCAGGACCAAGTGCTGCTGCTGCTACCCAAGAGGGAAGATTAGAGTTCCTGGAAAGGCGATTCAGAGAAATAGAAAGAACGAACAGGTTTGGAATGGGCAGTGCTGTACAACTATGTCTGATTCCTGATGTTGTCATTCCCCCCAAATTCAAAATGCCAGAATTTGACAAATATCGGGGGCTAACCTGTCCGAAGAACCATCTTACCATGTACTGTCGGAAGATGGCCTCTCACGCTTCCAATGACCCTCTGCTCATTCATTGTTTCCAGGATAGCTTGGCGGGAGCGCCTCTGACCTGGTACAATCACCTTGAACGATCTCATATACGCTGTTGGGAAGATCTGGCAGATGCTTTCATGCAACAGTACAAGTATAATCTGGATATGGCACCAGATAGAGTACAATTGCAAAATATGACTAAAAAGGATAGCGAGACGTTTAAAGAGTACGCCCAACAGTGGCGAGAAGTAGCAGCGCAGGTTGACCCACCTCTATCAGAGAAGGAGGTAATTTCTACATTTATTGATACACTCCAGTCACCCTTCTACGATAAGATGATTGGAAGCATTTCCTCTCATTTCTCCGACATCGTCACTATCGGAGAAAGAATAGAGAATGGCCTGAGGACTGGGAAAATTACTCGTGGCCCACCTGGGGTTGGAACAGCAAGAAAACCTTCACTTGGAGAAGGTAAAAGAAGAGAGGGAGAGACTAACCTGGTCTCTCACAACCAAAGAAGGGACCAGCTCAGACCACCTACTCCCGTCACCTTTCCGTCAACTTACCATAATGCGCCACACCCATATGTGGCTGCAATTCCAAATTCGAACCCACCACATTTCCTACCACCAGTTATGCGACCACCTGCACCACCACAAGCACCATATCAGCCACAACAAATGAACCCACCGAATCCAAATCTGAGGAGACAAAATAATGACCGCACTCAAGTACAATTTGATCCAATTCCCATGACCTACACCGAGCTTCTCCCCCATCTTATTGAAAACACATTGGTGGCACCTTGCCCTCTAAAACCGCTTCAACCACCTTATCCCAAAGGGTATGACCCAAATGCGCGGTGTGATTACCATGCCGGTGCACCGGGACATTCCACTGAGAATTGCCTGGCACTGAAGTTTAAGGTAAGAGATTTAATCAGAGCTGATTGGATAAGCTTCAAGGAAGGAAGCCCGAATGTGACCACCAATCCCTTGCCTAACCATGGGAGATCAAGTGTTAACGCTGTGGAAAGAGATGAGGAATGTATTTCCAAGGTTCAGGACATCCAAACGCCAATGGAAATGATTCATTCCCATATGCTTAAGATGGGTTTGATAGAAGGATCATGGGATAAAGAGTGCAATGACCTCCAGTCCGCCAAGCAAAGGGACTTCCAAAAAAACCCTTCAGGGACTTATGGACAATCATGTCATAGAAGTTTGCCGGCAGCATGAAGGCAGAATAAATATGATACAAGATCAAAGCCGAGTTCGAGCCCCAAAGCCTCTAGTCATATTTTACAACAAAAATACACCAGTGGCTTCGACTCCTGCTAAGGCTATCATCACAGTGAATGCGCCAACCCTATTCCCTTATAAGGATTCACGAGCTGTGCCGTGGAAGTATGGCACTGAAGTGGTTGTTACTAGTTCTGAGGTAGTTAAACCTACACCATCATCCCCTATCACGAATATTGCTGGAATTGGGGGTGTCACCCGAAGTGGAAGAGTATATGCTCCCCCAGAACCAAAACTTGACAAAGCTACAGGGGATGTTAGATCTGGGAAAGGAGAATCCTCTGGTGAGGCAAAAAAGGCTGTAATTAAAGAGGAAGCCCAAGAGTTTCTAAGATTCATTCGCCATAGTGACTACCAGGTGTTGGACCAACTGAACCACACCCCGGCAAAAATTTCTCTATTGTCCTTGTTAATGAGTTCCGAACCACACCGGAACACACTGATGAAGGTTTTGAGTGAGGCACATGTGAAACATGATTTGCCAGTAGATAAGTTTGAAGGCATAATGGGACATATTGTGGCCAACAACTATCTAACTTTTACGGATGATGAGACACCGGTAGAAGGAAGAGGGCACAATAAAGCCCTTCATATCTCCGTAAAATGCCAAGATCATATCATGGCAAAGGTGCTGGTTGACAATGGGTCGTCCTTGAATGTAATGCCAAAATCTACGTTGGCAAAGTTGCCTTTTGACGGGACCCATATGAGACCCAGTTCCATGGTAGTCCGGGCTTTTGACGGAACTCGCCGGGAAGTTATGGGAGAAATTGAACTGCCTATACAAGTTGGGCCATGCACCTTTCAAATCCTTTTTCAAGTCATGGATATTACGCCCGCATACAGTTGTTTGCTAGGACGGCCGTGGATCCATTTGGCTGGGGTAGTCCCTTCCACTCTGCATCAAAAGTTGAAATTCATCATTGACAACAAGTTGGTGATTGTCTCTGGAGAAGAGGACTTGTTGGTTAGCAAACCTGCCAACACCCCATACATTGAAGCAACCGAAGAAGCCCTCGAAACCTCATTTCAGGCTTTAGAGGTAGCCAATGCAATGAGCATTACAAAGACATCCTTTCCAAACGTGCCTCTGATGGTTGCAAAGACAATGTTGAGAGAAGGATACAAGCTGGGGAAAGGTTTAGGACGAGAATTGGAAGGAAGAACCCAACCTATATGCCTCCCAGAGAACAAGGATGGATATGGGCTGGGATACAAGCCTACAACAGCTGATAGAAAAAGGGTAGGAGAAGAAAGAAGAGGGAGAAGGATGGCTCGCCCTACCGGTCAAGCGTTCGACACTGCTAGAATCCCTATCTGTGACCTCTTTCAAAGCTTCAGGAGTGCCGGGATTATATATCCAAGTCAGGTGACTATGATTGGAGATGGGCCCAGCTGTGATGTGGAATTGGTGCATGCTTGTTCACCCGGTCAAGAACTGGACAACTGGGAAACCATGGAGTTCCCCATAACTATCAATCCTCAGTCAAAGTAATTGTTGTTTTCAAAACTTGTCGATCCCTTTGCTATGCCTAAGGCTTTGGGATTTATTTTGTAATAAAGGCAAAAACTTACTTGTTTATTAAATTAAATGAATGCAGTCCAATTTCATACCTCATCTTTGTTCAATCTCTTTCTTTTAAACCTTCCATTTTTTTGCCGTTCTTTGTTTTCATTCATTATAATATAACACCAAATGCAGATCTGAAAGAGATTCTTCTGAGAGTAATGAGAACTCGGTTCTATTTCATGACCCTGATAATCCAAGCGATTACGCCTATGAGGAGAATGAGGAAGACTTTGAACCTTCACCCGAATTGATGAGATTAATGGAACAGGAAGATAAGGAAATTCAACCTCATCAGGAAAAGATTGAGACCATTAACCTGGGAGATGAAAAGGAAAATAAAGAAGTCAAGATAGGCACCCTCTTGAGCGAACAACGTCAGAGCGAATTGATTAAACTGCTCTGGGAATTTCGAGACATTTTTGCATGGTCGTATCAAGATATGCCGGGTCTGGATAATAACATTGTGGAACATAAGTTGCCTTTAAAGACGGAATGTCCGCCGATCAAGCAAAAGTTGCGACGAATGAAACCAGAAATGCTTCTTAAGATCAAAGAAGAAGTCAAAAAACAATTTGATGCTGGTTTCTTAGCCGTAGCTAAGTATCTGCAATGGGTAGCCAACATAGTCCCCGTTCTAAAGAAAGATGGGAAAGTAAGAATGTGTGTGGACTATCGAGACTTGAATCGGGCGAGTCCTAAGGATGATTTTCCTTTACCTCAGATTGACGTACTGGTTGATAACACAACTCAGCATTCTATCTTCTCATTCATGGATGGATTTTCGGGATATAACCAGATCAAGATGGCACCAGAAGACATGGAAAAGACCACGTTCATCACTCTGTGGGGCACCTTTTGTTATAAAGTAATGTCCTTTGGATTGAAGAATGCAGGAGCCACCTATCAAAGGGCAATGGTGACTCTCTTCCACGACATGATGCATAAGGAAATAGAAGTCTATGTGGATGACATAATTGCCAAGTCCAGGTCTGAGGAGGAGCACATTGCTGACCTGAGAAGACTTTTTGAAAGGTTGAGGAAATTCAAACTTAGATTGAATCCCGCCAAGTGCACTTTTGGCGCAATATCCGGTAAATTGTTAAGGTTCATTGTGAATGAGAGACGGATAGAAGTTGATCCTGACAAAGTCAAGGCAATTCTGGAAATGCATCCTCCTCGTACTGAAAAAGAAGTCCGAGGATTCTTGGGAAGATTAAATTACATCGCCCGATTCATTTTCCAAATGACAGCAACCTGTGAGCCGATTTTCAAATTGCTTCGCAAGAACCAGCCTGGGCAGTGGAATGAAGATTGCCAGATTGCATTTGAAAAGATAAAGCAGTATTTACTGGAGACACCAGTCTTGGTGCCACCTGTTCATGGGAGACCACTAATTCTATACCTGACCGTGCTGAATGAATCCATGGGATGTGTATTAGGTCAACATGATGAGACTGGGAGGAAGGAATATGCCATCTACTACTTGAGCAAGAGATTTACCAAATGTGAGATGAGGTATTCATCTCTTGAAAGAACATGTTGTGCATTGGCCTGGGCTGCCCGTCGCTTACGGCAATACATGCTTAATCATACTACTTGGCTGGTGTCTAAGATGGATCCCATCAAGTATATCTTTGAAAAACCTGCTTTGACTGGAAGGATTTCCCATTGGCAAGTGTTACTGATGGAATATGACATAACATATGTCACCCAAAAGGCAATAAAAGGGAGTGCGCTAGCAGATTACTTAGCACACCAACCTATTGAAGCTTACCAACCAATGCGGCATGATTTCCCAGATGAGGATATCTTGGCTCTTTCCAAAGAAGAAGATGATCTGGAAGCCAGGTGGATCATGAGATTCGATAGGGCGTCCAACGCGCTGGGACATGGAATTGGGGTTATTCTGATCTCGCCTGGTAAAGAATTCATCCCTATTTGTGCCCGGTTGTGTTTTGACTGCACCAACAATGTTGCGGAATATGAAGCATGTTCTCTAGGAATACAAGCGACTCTAAACGTGGGAATAAAGGTTCTGGAAGTTTATGGAGATTCTGCTTTAGTTATCCATCAACTAAAGGATGAGTGGGAAACTAGGGACAGTAAACTAGTTCCCTATCATGCTCACATCAAGGAGATGATCAAAAGATTCGATGAAGTTACCTTCCATCATGTTCCACAGGAAGACAACCAAATGGCAGATGCTTTAGCCACCCTAGCCGCTATGTTCGAAGTCAGCAGTGATTACGAAGTGCCGCTCATTGAGGTAAAGAAACGACAAGAACCTGCCCATTGCCAGGTCATAGAAGAAGAGCCAAATGGCAAGCCTTGGTATCATGATATCAAAATATACCTCCAATGCCAAGAATACCCTGAAGACATCACGGATAATGACAAACGAACTTTGAGAAGGCTAGCTATGGGATATCTGTTGAGTGGTAACGTGCTGTACAAGAGGAATTATGATTCCGTTCTCCTCCGATGTGTTGATACCGTCGAGGCAAATCAGATCATGAAAGATATCCACGAAGGATCTTTCGGAACTCATACGAATGGGCATGCTATGTCAAGAAAAATCCTGAGAGCTGGGTATTATTGGATGACTATGGAAGCAGATTGTTTTGCTTATGTACAGAAGTGTCACAAATGCCAGATTTATGCTGATCACATTCATGCACCGCCTTCATCCTTAAATATCTTGTCAGCACCATGGCCTTTTTCAATGTGGGGTATGGATGTAATTGGGCCCATTGAGCCAAAAGCCTCAAATGGTCATCGTTTCATTCTAGTTGCCATCGATTATTTCACCAAGTGGGTAGAGGCAGCTTCGTACACCAATGTGACGAAAAACGTTGTGGTCAAATTCGTCAAGCGTGAGCTGATATGCCGATATGGCCTACCAAACCAAATCATCACGGACAATGGTACAAATTTAAACAATAAAATGATGAAGGAGCTTTGCGAGAGCTTTAAAATCTCCCACCATAACTCCTCTCCATACCGTCCGAAAATGAATGGGGCAGTGGAGGCAGCCAACAAAAATATCAAGAAGATAGTATAGAAGATGGTAGTAACTTACAAAGACTGGCATGAAATGCTCCCTTTCGCGCTGCACGGATACCGAACCTCGGTGCGAACTTCAACTAGGGCAACACCATTTTCTTTGGTCTATGGAATGGAAGTTGTATTGCCATTTGAAGTGGAAATTCCATCCTTTAGGGTGATCATGGAAGCCAAACTGGAAGAAGCTGAATGGGTCCAAACCAAATATGATCAATTAAATCTGATTGACGGGAAGAGGTTAACCGCTCTCTGCCAAGGACAGTTATATCAAAGACGTATGAAGCGGGCATACGAAAAGAAAGTGCGCCCCCGGCAGTTCCAAGAAGGTGATTTGGTCCTCAAGAAGATTTTGCTAATTCAAAAGGACGTCCGAGGAAAATGGACACCTAATTACGAAGGACCATATGTTATAAAGAAGGCTTTCTCCGGAGGAGCCCTCATACTCACCAACATGGACGGAGACGACCTGCTAATGCCTGTAAATGTCGATGCAGTGAAGAAATACTTTGCATAAAAAAAAATAAAAAAAAAACAAACAACAAAACAAAACAAAAAAAAAGAGAAGGAGGAAGAAGAAAAGCTCGCTAGGATGAAAACCTGAAAAGGCAACCTAGGCAAAAGTTAGAGCAGCAAGGTGAGCCGAAAACCTGAAAAGGCGGTTCCACAAACTCGATTCTGCAACATAAACCCTTTAAGCCAAAGACAAAGGAGGTCAAAACGGGTATTAGGGTCGTTGTCAAATTACACCCTCAGAAGCAAAATCAGAAGATGAACACGAAGTCATGATAAAGGGTCAGGTTTCTCATTGCTCTCAGAAGATCACTAGAGGATATATGAGCCTTCCCCTTTCCACTTGCCTTCCATTCTCTATATCTTATCACATTTCCGTGCTTAATATTATTTTCATCTCTATTGTACATACCTGATATTTATAAATAAAAGTCTCCTTTCTTCTTACACGTGTTCATAACTAAATTTTATGAATAAATAAGTTTTTACCTAAAAGAAATTTTGAAATTGGAAACGACAGATCGTACAGTTATGGGAAACGAAATGCATCCTAGCGCCAGAATTCGCTTGGTATAAGCATAGCAATCTCTGTTAAATACGCTCGCCAAAAATTAGAGGATGTCTTTATTTCATCCATGAGTTATCTTAAAAAGCCAGTCGCTAGGGAAGATTTACCTGTAAGTCTTTCTATACTAACTCTCTTTTTTGTCAAAGGGACACCAAATCCATCATCCAAAAGCAGGTATTCACCAAAGTTTTCTCTCAGCAAGACCTATTATTCGTACTTCAGTAGAACATAGACTGAAGATCTCTCCTGAGGAAAACCACAAAATGGACTCAGCTCTCTC
This sequence comes from Clitoria ternatea, assembly GCA_037962975.1. NCBI lineage: Eukaryota > Viridiplantae > Streptophyta > Magnoliopsida > Fabales > Fabaceae > Clitoria > Clitoria ternatea. Next base: position 89,404,531 of record CM075675.1, read on the forward strand.
AACCAGGATATTTCTTTGATCAGGCTCAAGAGGACTTATCCTTCCCCAGTGAATTCACCAGTACCAAACTAGTACCTATCATGCTCCTCTCACTAAAAAAGGCTCAGACTGGGGCATCTCCCCAGATCTCTCTTCCAAACTGGGGCATCTCCCCAGATCTCTCTTTCAAACTGGGGCATCTCCCCAGATCTTTCTTTCAAACTGGGGCATCACCCCAAAGCTTCAGATCCTGGCTAATTTGGACGGGACGTCCTGTTAACCCCCAAATCATTTTTCCAAAACTGGGGCATCACCCCCAAAACTTCAGATCCTAGTTAATTTGGACGGGACATCCTGTTAACCCCCAGACCATTTTTCCAAAATTGGGGCATCACCCCAAAGCTTCAGATCCTGGTTAATTTGGACGGGACGTCCTATTAACCCCCAGATCACTTTTCCTAAAAGCTGGGGCATCACCCCAGGACTCTTCCTTTCAAACAAAGGGCAATACCCCAGATTTATTCAGTCAAAGGCTTCAGTCATGGCAAGCCGGGGCATCACCCCGAGCTTTTAGGTACAGAGAGTTAATTCGGACGAGACGTCCTGTTAGCTCCCCCAATTTTTACTTTCCAATCAGCCGAGAGGCAACACCCTCACCTTTTACTTTTCCGGTCAATCGAGAGGCAACACCCTCACCTTTTACTTTCCCAGTCAACCGAGAGGCAACATGATGAGGACACCCCTTACCAATCAGGGGCACTTCAAGGAATAGGAGGGCCAATGACAAGATCCAAGGCCAAGAAGACCAAAGCCACCTTACAAAGGCTAATTCTCACCCTCCTAGAAGACATAACCAAGGAGCCACAAAGGACATCCATGCTTACTCATTTGATCATGTGGAAGGATGAACAACAGAGGGCCTAGCACAAATGGCCTAGCCTCAAGAATAGGGTAGTGTAGGACTTGAATGACCTGTGTTCAAATCCTACCTAGACCCATTTTTCTTTATTTCTTTTTCCTTTGTAAGTTTCGGTTTTTGCAACTATATTTCAGCATTGTCCCACTAAGACTTAGTGGTGGGCGGTTACCCTTGTTTTTAGGTAGTGGAGTAGTGTGTCTTTTGTCATGTTTAGCCAAGTTATACAAAACTGAATGGAGGTGAGAAAAAAGGACAGAAGTTGAATTAATGAATTTTTCTAAGTTTTGTAAACTTAGTGGTGAGTGTGATGCTCTTGGTCCTTGTGTGAAGCAAGGTTGATTAGCCATGCATTAGTATGATACTTGTGTATGAATGCTAGTCCATTATGGAGGTGTGATGCTTTCCATCCTTTTATCTTTTAATTCCTGCGTTTTATTTCTTCTACCTTGTCTTCCAAATTGAATCTAAAACAAAATTCTAAACTCTAAAAAAATTAAAACATCAAAAGAAAAATCAAGGACCCTTAGTTCAATTGCCAAGCTGCGTTAATGACATGTTAATTGCGTTAACTTCCTGTAAAGTGAACCACTAAATTCACGTGAAAATGAGGCAAAGATTTGATCCTTAAATCTTTCCTAGAATCTGAACAACCAAGGACAAGTTGAAGTAGAAATTCTGACCCTTACAGCAAATGTACATTCTTAATTCAATCCCCACTCTAGATTTCCCCACTGTCTTTGTATTGTGTATGTTTGTGTGTGTCTTCTTCCTTTCTTTGTGGCAGCCATTCATCATCAAGAAGTCAGCCCTTGCCGGTCCTCATCAAGATCCACATCACAACACCCTCACCTTTTACTTTTCCTGTCAACCAACACCCTCGCCCTTTACTTTCCTGTCACCGATCAAATGGCAACCCTTTTACCTTCCTGTAGGCAACACCCTCGCCCTTTTTCCTTCCTGTCGCCGATCAAATGGCACCCCTTTACTTTCCTGTCGCCGATCAAATGGCAACCCTTCTACTTTTCCTGTCAATCGAGAGGCAACACCCTCACCTTTTACTTTCCCAGTCAACCAAGAGGCAACACCCTCACCTTTTACTTTTCCTGTCAGTTCCTAGGTTTTCCCCTCATCTGATACTTTGACAATGGTGTTCACGTCTTTACTCCCTTTCCATTTCAAAAAGCAAGAAGAAACTTCATGCTCTTCTCATGGAAAAGAAGTAAAGAGGGGCATCTGTGAACACCTATTTCAGTCCGGTCGATCCACAAGTAAAAAAAAATACAAGTAAAAAAAGAAAAAAAATACAAGTAAAAAAGAAGAAAGAAAAAAAAATACAAGTAAAAAAAAGAAAGAAAAGAATACAAGTAAAAAAAAAAGAAAAAAAAAATTGACTCGGAAATGATCATTTCCGAGTGAAGGGACTCGAAATGATCATTTCCGAGTAAGACATGGTCCCTGGCCTGTTTTCGCCCAAGCGGGTAATGGTTCGCTCAAGCGAGACATGTCACGCCCGAGCGAGATTGATACCCGATGCATATTCCTTTCCTTCGAATGATGAAATCCGAGTGGAATTACACAGAAATGACCAAAACCGAGCAGAATTACTCAGAATGGAGCGAATCCGAGTGGAATACTTCACTGTTGGTGGAAATCCGAGTGGAAACTTCCCTATCAAAGCCATTTCGAGTGAAAAGTTGTTGATCTTGAGGAAATATGTCCCTATTAGAAGTAAATCCGAGTGGAAGCTGTCCCAATGCAATCATTCCGAGTCCAATTTCCAAGTTCTGACTGAAAAGCAGGCAGATTCCGAGTGAAAATGCCAAGTTTCCAAATTCTGAGTAATAAGAAGGCGGTTTCCGAGTGGATATGTCAAAGTTTCCAAGTTTCGAGTGATAATAAGGCGGTTTCCGAGTGGTTGTCCAAGTTCTAAATCCTGAGTGAGGAATAAGACCAATTCCGAATGCAAATGGTCGAATTCCATTCTAATTGGAAGATAAGGACGACTGACAGATATCCGAGTGGATTGATACACACATGGAACGATTCTGAGAGAATGAAAGCCTCCAATTGATGATTGAGGATTGGTGATTGAAACCGAGTAAGAATAAGGCCAATTCCGAGTGTAAACAAGGCCAATTCCGAGTTAGATTACCAAATTTGAATTTCTGAGTAAGAAATATGCAATTCTGAGTGAAAATAAGGTCGGTTCCGAGTGAAAATGTCTGAGATCCAAATTCGGAGTGGAGGGAAGACCGACTCCGAGTGCGTTGAAAAGGCTAAGAAAGGCTTTTCTGATTGAAGAGAACAGGTTGATTCCCGGGTAAGCATATCCGAGTGGTCAGATTCTCAATTTCTCAATTCTGATTGAGGTGTAAAGGATGACACTGAGTGTTTATACATGAAGCTATACCGAGTGAAGAATCTTCAACCAATACCGAGTGAAGAATCTTCAATCAACACCGAGTGAAGAATCTTCAATCAACACCGAGTGATGCCTCTTCAGTCAGAACTGAGTAAAGTATTCTTTTTCCGAGCTGTCCTTAGACCATTTCCGAGTCGTCTTTTAAGCCATTTCCAATTCCGAATCATTATTCAACCATTCCGAGTCGTACTCCGACCATTTCAGTCGGTTCCGAGTCATTCGTCACTCGGTTTTTGTATAAACAGCTTCATTTCACTCGGTCTTGTGAACAGAATTCACCTTTTCCATTCGGATTTTGTAGAGAAGGTAAAATCCGACCCATATTCCCACCGAGTGCCCTTGCTGACTTGGATTTCCACTATCCAAGGGGATCTTTGACTTGTGGGGGGCGGCTGACAAAGTGACAAAGGAAAGGCCCACTAGCTGCCGACCCCTATAGCTGCCTAGGTGCAAGCTGTGTCCACCAACTCCATCCAGGCTGGCCAAGTGGGGCGGCTGGCAAGGAAAAATAATAAAAAAGGACCACTTGCCTCTGCTGGTGGGCGTTCAGGACCTCTATAAATAGAGAGGATCCTGGAGCCTTCAAGAAAAAAAATTTTGGAAGAGAAAAAGGAACACCCAGCCATCCCTCTCTTTTCCTTTCACTGTCTGAAACCCCTCACAGTCCTTCCCTCTCCTCTTCCCCTCTCAAACCGAACCACATACACACACACACACCTCACAACTCCTCCAAACCAAACACATACCTCACACCCCCCTCCAATCCGTCCTCACTCCTCTCTCCAACCGTCCTCAATCCTTCACTTCCTTCCAACCACACCGCCCCTTTTTCCCTCTAAACACCGCCCTCCTCAAACTCCTCAACACCGCCCCTTTTCCCTCTAAACACCGCCCTCCTCATTTTTCTCCACTACCCCCTTATCTTAAAACGCTATCCCACTCCCTTACTCACCCAACCGTTCTCCTCTCAACCAACCAGCACCTTTCATCCTCTCCAACACCGTCCTCCTTTGAAAACCAACTAGCACCCTTAAAATCCTATCCACACCGACCTCTTCCTTCAACCCCAACACCATCCTCCTTCTCCTTCTAAACATATCCAAACTCTTCTCAACCCCCCTACTGTTTTCTCACTCGGTCAGCGCACTCTTCCACTCGGTGTTCAACCTTCACTCGGCATTCTACCTTTTCACTCGGTATTCCACATTTTCACTCGGTTTTTACATTTTCACTCGGGTTTTTCCATTTTCACTCGGTTTTTTTTACCATTTTACTCGGATTTCTGTTTTTCACTCAGATTTCCATATTTTCACCCGGTATTCCATTTTCCCACTTAAATAAATAGCTGTTATTTTCTTTCCTTTTCTTTTTTAGCCCTTTCTAGGTTTGTAATAAATATGTAACAAAAAATAAGTACTTCATACATTCTATTCGGACTAGAACAAAGTTGGTAATGATTATTATTATTCTCATTATTATTGCAATTTTTTATTAAAAATGGTGGAGCGAGATCAATTTGGACGAGACGTCCTGTTAATCTCATGTAAATATTCCATGCTTATTTTTGTTTATTCTTTGTATAACTTGTCATCTCGTATATTTTCCTTTCATGAAGAAGTAAAAATAATTATTAGACTAATTATAATGTGTGTTATCATATTGAGGTAACCGTTTTTATAACGGACAGTTGTGAGGTGTTAATACCTTCCTCACCTTTAATCAGACTCCCGAACATGGAATTTCATTTTTATAACCAGTGCTTTAACAAAGGTTTTCCCGGTATTTTATCCTAAAAAATATTGGTGGCGACTCCCTGTTTATATATAAAAGATCGTTTTGAGGGTCGGCCGTGCCGCCGCGATCCCGGTCGCGACAGTGTTTTATCCAACTTCTTCGACATTGTTATTATTGGAGAGAGAATAGAGGGTGGTCTAAGGATAAGGAAGATTGCCCAAACCCCGTCTGGGGGGCTTGCTGCAAGAAAACCCGTACCAAGTGAAGGAAGGAGAAAAGATGGAGAAACAAATTCCATCTGTTATGACTAAAGGAGGGCCCAACTGAGACCATTTACCCCTGCCAATTTTCAACCTGCCAACCACTTTCCTTATGCACCATACCCATATGTGGCTGCCATTACCCATAACCAGACCTTTCATCTTTCCCAGTCATAATCCCATTTTCATCCACCTGTCACAAAAACACCAAATCCACAACTAACATCATACCGTTCTCTACAACAGTAGGTCCAGGCCTTCACCTATAACCAGAACCAAAGGAGACCAAACAGTGAATGTACACCAATCTAATTCGACCTTATTCCCATGACTTACACTAAACTTTTACCTCACTTTATCCGTAATTCACTTGTGGTGTCCTGTCCTTCCAAACCTCTAGAATTGCCTTACCCTTAGGGGCATGATCCCAATACGTAATATGATTACCATGCCGGAGCACCGGGGCATTCCACTGAGAATTGCCTGGCCTTGAAGTATAAGGTGAGAGATCTGATTGACACCAATTGGCTTAATTTTCAAGAGGGAAGTCCTAACATGACCATAAACCCCTTGCCTAACCATAAGAGTTCTGGGGTTTAATACGATAAGGGAGGATAAGGAGTATGTAAGATGATGTCATCACTATTGAAGACAGTCCTTATGATGACACTGACTTTGATTTTCTTGGCTGCCTACCAGGGAACTTTGTAATTGAGAGGTTATCGAACTCCTCCCGACCTTAAAATAACGCTTTAATGACTTATTGGTCCCTTTGCTATGCCTAAGGCTTTAGGACGTTTTATATAATAAGGGCAAAAAAAAAGTTTGTTTTCTTATTTCTACTTTTCATCAATGAAAGCGTATCAAATTTAAAAATATCTTTTCTTGCTTTCCTTATCTCTCTGTTGATTCCTTCCCCTTTTATTCGATTGTTTCCCTCACCACTATATACCAAATAAATGTAAAGCTGAAAATGATCCTCTTGAGAATAGTGAGATCCCTATCTCATTCCATGACTTTGATCACCCGGTTGATTGCGCTGGCAAAGAAGGTAAGGAAGACTAAGTTCCTTTGCCTGAATTAAATAGGATAATGAAACAAGAGGATAAAGAAGTCTAACTCTATCAAGAGATAATTAAGACCATCAATGAAGAAGATAAATGAGGTCAAGATTGGCACAACGGGAAAGTTGATTAAGTTGTTGGTGTCCTTTTGTGTGAAAAACACTGGGGTAATTTATCAAAGAGCAATGATAACCTTGTTTCATGATATGATAAAATAGAAATCTATGCAGACAACAACACTGTAGGTCCTAAAATGAACAGGGATATATCTATTAGAGCTTCAGTATTGACCAACATGTATGGAGATAACTTGTCGATGCCCACAAATACAATCAAGAGATACTTTACCAAAACAAAAAAAATAATAACAAAACAAAAGGAATCAATGTTAAACACCATATACCCATACCAATCAGGGCAAGTTGATGTTGCTGCATTGTCATATCAGGGCACGTCCAGATCATCAAGCAGTTTGTCGCCTTTCTATAAGGGGGCACAAATGTCATCAAGCAAAGAACACAACAAAAAACAATATTTTATCCCTGTTGCAATCAACACCCTAACCTTAAGGGAGCACAACTACTTCCCATGCCAATGTGACCAAGGAAATGGTCTACCATGCTGAGTCATTGCATCGCAGTTCTTAGCCATGTTGGCTAAGACGAATGAAGAGGCTAGAGCAAGACATAGGAATCGAGGGGATGGTTCAAAAAGCCCAAAAAACAGAAAAACACAAAAAAAATAAAAAGGGAAAAAACAAAAAAAAGAAAAAAACAAAAACAAATCCAAAAAATGAAGAATGAACAAAAAAATACACGAAAGAAAAAGCCAAAAGGATGACTCAATGGTTTTCTCTCACCCCTATTTCCTTAGGTATAGGCCGTTGGGTCAAAGTCGCTGGCGACATCTGTTCCTCAAAATATCAAACTAAATCTAGAGAGGCCAAGCAGGCTCGGCTTGAGTGTAATCAGCTTAAACCATTTATTGTGAAGGATGTTGCCCTAAAAAAACATGTCATAAAAGGGAAAGCTCACTAGGCTGAAAACCTAAAAAGGCAATCTAGGCAAAATTTAGAGCAACCCAGTCAGTCAAAAACCTGAAAAATATGGCTCAAGTAAAAATTAGGGTCAAGATTTCAGCAAAGTAACTAAAGTTTCCCATGCAAATAAATATAAGTCTAAACTGGGGCACGAGGATCATGGTCAAACTACCTTATCAGAGGCAAAGTCAAAGGGTAAACTTGAAGTCATGATGTGAGATTGAGATGCACGTTGTTCTCAGGGATTCACTAGAGTATCTGTAAAACCCTCCCTATTTCACCCAATTATCACTCTTTCCTATTTGACTCCATTTGTTTCTTTTGCTTTTCTTACTTTCCTTTCTCCTTACCTGCTCAACTCATGAATAAAATTTCACCCTTTTTAATATGTGCTCATGTTGTGAGTTTCATTGATGTGATAAAACATGTTTTCCCTTAATATATAAAATGAGAAAGTGATGACTATTTAAAGTCGTGAGGATAAGACGCTCCTGGTCTCATCTCAAGCAATCATTATAAAGACTAGGCCAGACACACTACCTGAAGCTAGGGTTACCTTATTCGTGCTGTTTCAGTCATGAGACGCCTCAAGTATGTAGGGATCATGGTTCTATGAGGGGTCTCTTCGGATTCCAATTTGTTTTGTCTTTGCATTGCTTACCCTTTTCTATAGGTTATGGTATCATACAATCGTATTAAGTCCTGGCACCTCAATCAAGTTCTTTTCCCCAGTGGAATCACTATCGCCAAAGTTGGCACTCAAAATTTCTTTCAATCACCAAAACTGGTACTTCCTAAAGACTCTTCCTCAATTGCCAAAATTGTCACCTTTAAATTTTTACACTGCTAAGGATTGAAACCTTTAAGTTTTCATTGCCTAGGATGGGCACTTTTAAATTTATTTCATTGCCTAGGATGGACATTTTTAAATTTCTTTCATCCCATAGGATAGAAACTTTTAAATTTCTTTCATCGCCTAGGATGGGCACTTTTAAATTTCTTGTTACTGAAGCTGGCATTCTTTTAAGTTTCATCGCCTAGGATAGGCACTTTTAAATTTCTTGTTCTGAAGCTGGCAATCTTTTAAGTTTTATCGCCTAGGATGGGCACTTTTAATTTTCTTTCATCGCCTAGGATGGGCACTTTTTAAATTTCTTGTAGCTGAAGCTGGTATTCTTTTAAGCTTTTTTCGCCAAAGACTGGCCGTTTTATGTTTTCTTTTTACCGAAGCTGGCACCCTTTTAAGCTTTCGTTGCCAAGGATTAGACCTTTTATGTTTCCTCATTGCCGAAGCTAGCACCTTTTTTAAGCTTTTATCACTAAGGATTGACCCTTTCAAGTTTTCTCATTGCCAAAGTTGGCATCTTTTCAAGCTTTCATCGATAAGGATTGACCTTTTTATGTTTTCTCATTGCCAAAGCTGGCACCCTTTCAAGCTTTTATTGCCAAGGATTGGCCTTTTCAAGTTTTCTCATTTCCAAAGCTGACACCTTTTTAAGTTTTCTCATCGTTAAGGATTGGCCCTTTCAAGTTTTCTCATTTTTGAAGTTTTCTCATTGCCGAAGCTGGTACCTCTTTAGGTTTTCATCGCACCTTTTAAAGTTTTCTCATTTGCCAAAGTTGGCATTGTTTGAGTTTTCTGTTAGCGGAAGTTAGCACTTCATCAAACTTTTATCGCTGAGGCTGGTGCTTTTGAGTCTTTCTTATTGTCAAAGTTGACATTGTTCAAGTTTTTTGGTTGCCAAATTTAGCACTTCTTCAAGCATTCACCACTGAAGCTGGGGTTTTAAAATCTTTCTTATTGCCAAACCCAGCATTGTTTGAGTTTTCTGTTTGTCAAAGTTGGCACCTCTTCAAGCTTTCATCACCGACGCTGGCGCTTTTTGGACCTTTCCTATTGCCAAAGCTAGCATTGTTTGAGTTATCTATTGTTTTCAAAATCCTGACTTGGGGAATGACGTCCACATCTTTACTTCATTATGAATGAGTCATTTACACGAAAAGAGAGTAAAGAGGGGCAGCTATGAACACCATTTTTTTTAAAAGGATAATTAGTTTAGAAAAGGGGTAATTTCTAAAATAGAAAGGCCCATCACCCAACACCTTTGTTTCCCAGGACAATGTAAAATGGAGTTGTTAATGAAGTTGTTGGCCAAGTTGAGTTGCATAATTCATCAATAATTCTACCAACTCCACTATAAGCATGGGAGCCATCTAATTTAAAGGAAAAAGGAATGTTTATGCATGTAAAGAACTTGATAAATTAAAGAATTCTCAAAGGTTTCAAAAAGGATTGGTTTAAAAACCTATTCTAAAATCAACAAGGACCAATCAATTAACACAAAGAACAATTCAACATGTCCTCATCTTGTTCATCAACCTAAAAACAAAAAAAAATAGAATCCCATAATCTCTATCGATCTTCATCATTATCTTTCATTAAAAACCAACAACAACCAATCATCATAAATTAAAAACAAATAGCAATAATAGCACAACATAAAAACACAAAACTTTTCTCATCTTATCTTCCCTGTAAACAACAACAGAAAACCATAACCAAGAAAGAAGAAGAAGAGAGAAAGGCGGTCACTATCAGAACCGCTTCTCGCTGGAGCCATCATCGCCGATTCGACCTCCCAAAGCCACCACGAGCCACGCACGATAGAACCGGCCCGACGACACCGACCGTGACCAGCTTCTCTAGATCTGTTCCTCCGGCATCGCCTACTCCTCCCCTTTCGGTTTCTCTTTCTTCTCTCTCTCTCTCTCTCTCTCTCTTCTCTCTCTTCTGATTTGTTTTCCCCCTGATGCTTCAATTTTCATAAAATTCTTTTCTTTTGTCCCATATGTAAACCCTAATAGGTTCCTTTTTGGGCTCCCCTTTGTCCTTTTGTCATGGGCTTCAATTAAAAATCTAAGGCCCAATGGTACTAAAAGGTCATTTCTTCTCACTTTTAAACAAAAAAACCATAAAAAAATATTTTGTTATTATTATTATTAAATTAGGAAAAGAAAAATAAGTATTTTATTTATCTTAGGATGATTATTGGGTTTCTCTTTAAACCTTTTCTCTTTTTTAAATAATAATAATAATAATAATAATAATAATAATAATAATAATAATAATAAATAAGTTCCCATCTCAACCCCTTTGAAAATAATAACAAAATAAATAAGTCTTTAATAGGAATATCAAAATTTAAATACCCTTTTGAATAATAACAAGTAGCTTTTTATTTATGAAAAATATCTTTAAACAAATACCTTTTATAAAAAATAATAATAATGGTAGATAATTTTTATGCTAAGTTAAAATATAATGAAACATTAAAATCTAAACATCTTTCTTAGAATAAAATTAATGGTTTTATCTACGCTAAATTAAAAATCTAAAAAATGAAAAACATTAAACATATGTTCTCTTTTAGAATAAATGTCTTAAAATCTTATAAGCAATGTTATGCAAAATTACTTTTGCCTACATTCACGATTAAAACTTTGAAGGTTTATGTACGTGCAAATTATTTCACCTTGTATTTCTCATTCCTCATAAATTTTCTATTAAAAATCAAAACAATTAAAAATAATTTTAAATATGATTTCAAATGTTTTCTCGAATTTAATCCCTTAGAACTACGTGACCCTGATTTCTTAATACGCTTGAGAATACGTAGGAGCGAGAATAATTCCTGTAGGGCCCACTTTCCTTTTAATAGTTTTTATGTGTTTTTGTCTCATCTAAATAATTTCTACTTAATTTTAGAAAATTGTTTTATCACGAGAAGATTAATTTAGATGAGACGTCTTGTTAATCTTTTCAAATTTTTAATATGTTGTCATTCATTAAATAATAATATTTTAAAAAAGATATTAAGTTAGACGCGACGTCTTGCTGATCTCATTGTACTTTCAATGTATTTTGGTGATAATATTTCTTATGGAGAAGGTTAATTTAGACGAGATGTCTTGTTAATCTTTTCAAATTTTTAATCTGTTGTTACTCATTAAATGATAATATTTTACTAAAGATATTAATTTAAATGCGACGTCTTGTTGATCTCATCATATTTTAATGTATCTTGGTAATAATATTTCTTATGGAGAGAGATTAATTTAGATGAGACGTCTTGTTAATCTTCTTAAGTTTTCAATATATTTTATTTAATAATAACATTTCTTATAAAAAATGGTTAATTTAGATAAGACATCCTGTTAATCTTTTGTTTTGTTGAATCAACTTATTTTTATCTCATCTTATTCAACTTTATTTTAATCTCTAATTTATGTTACAAATTAAGGTTAATTTAGACGAGACGTCCTGTTAATCCTTACTGTCACTATTTTTATTCTTCCTTACTGTCACTATTTGGTCTCTTACTATCACTGTTTGGTTTTTTACTGTCACTGTTTGGTCAAGTTGTTCGAGTTAAGATTAATTTGGATGCCATGTTAACGTTATTTCAAAACTTCCTTGTCTGTTTTGTCTTTTTTATCTGTTCCTTTTCTAAAGAAGTTAAAAATAATTTCAGGGCTACTTATAATGCGTGCTATCAATTTGAGGTAACCGTTTTATAACTGACAGTTGTGAGGTGCTAATACCTTTCTCATCTGTAATTTGAATCCTGAACCTAGAATTTCACTTTTATGACTAGTGTTTTAAAAGAGTTTTTTCCAGTATTTTATCTAAAAGATATTGGTGGTGACTCCCTATTTTCTTTATTCTTATCGTTGTCTGTTTTCTTTCGAAAGGATTTCGAACCCTCGTTACTATTTTATTCTTTTCAAAAACAATTCTGATTTTTAAGGGTTGGTCATCTCGCCGTAATTCCAGTTGTGATAGATTCTTTTGCTATGCAAATAGACATTAGCACTATATTCAATTCCTCATCATATTTCCCGCTGCATTATCACTATGCGAGCCTTGCATTATTATTATTAATTCTTACACAAAATATAATGTTGAGTGGATTGACTTCAATTTAACTAGAAAAATTAGGAGGATTCAAGAGTATGATTGGAACAGAATATATTCCCAAGGTTGTCAACTTCTTTGGCAATGGAGGAACCAGAAAATACATCACATTTCTATCAGTAAACATAAATTAGAATGGAAACATTATTATTGTCCAAGTATCAATTTATAGGACAAGCTCTATAAATAGTAAAACATCAAGTGCCATTTATATATCATGGAAAGCTCCTGCAGAAGGATGGTATTGCCTCAACATTGATGGTGCAAGCAAGGCTAGTTCTTCTAAAGTTAGTTGTGGAGGAGTATTGAGAAATCATAAAGGTGAGTGGCAGATTGGTTTGACAAAAAGATTAGGATTTAGTAGTGCATACAATGCAAAGTTATGGGGAGTTTATGAAGGGATTAAAATGGCCAAAGAAAGGAATTGTAAAAATTTAAACATCCAAATGGATTCAGCCATTTTGTATAACCAGATTACACAAGATTCTCAAGGAGTAAGCCATGGAAAAACACTTATTCAAGCTTTTAAGAAGTTATCTCAAAGTTCTGAACAAATCACCATACAACATATATATCGGGAAACAAATTCTATTGCAGATCATCTAATAAATATAGCTTGTGAGCAAGCATTTAGAATAGTATACCTTAATTCTACTCCCAAAGAAGTTATAAACCTTTTGAGCAATGACTCAATGGGTTCTTTATATTATAGATCTGTTTAATTAATAATATATGGGCCTAAGCTCATCTCTTTTTTCCAAAAAATAGCTTGAACACAGTTTAAATTGTATATCCAAGTCCTTAATTTGTTCATGTGTTGGTTGCTTTTGAGATTTTTCTTATTTGAACAATGTTAATTTTGTTTCGTTATAGGCAAAATTGTATTGATGGAATGGAAGGTTGTGTTGAGGTAGTCTGACTCTGTTTTGGGAGATGGAGAATGTAGAGATAGACTGAAAGAAAAAGGGTGATGACGAGGATTATGGAGGTACGAAAGGATAAGAAAGGACATGGCTAATTTGGGGTTTTGAAAAATATTTAATAATTTTATTTGTTTAATGGTAATTCATTTGTATTTAATAAAGATAATTCAATAACAGGAACCATAATCAATAATAAAGGATATAATAGGGATGTGGAACATTTTTTATAAGGACTTAAGATGCGTTTGAATACATAACTTATTAAGAGCCTATGCAATAAGTTATTTTTAAATAGTAGTTTACGTTATAAATTTAAATGCAAAATTTATTAGAATAAGTTGAAAATAACTTAATTTGATAAACTATATCAAGTAACTTTTTAAAATAAGTTAAAAATAACTTAAAAATAACTTATAATAAACATAAACTATTTTTATAAATTTCTTATAAACTCTTCTAAACTCACTTTTTTTTTAATCTCAAAATTTACGGCCACCTTTGATATATTTAAGCTTTTATTATAAATATAAACATCTAATAAATGAATGCCATCAATTTCATCTTTTGAGAAACTAAATATGATGTGACTGTGAGCACTCACTAAATGACAACATCTAAACATTGGTTGATGCATTTTGTTTATTGTCAATGATTCTCAGAATTTTAATTGTTTCATTTTTATTGGATGTTTTGATGTAAACAGGTCATAATATTTTATAACTTTGTTTTACTGTAGATCAGAAGGTCAAATGCACAAAATATCATCCTTCTTCAGCAAAGTTGCAAACTACAGCATGTTGGGTTAATTGGTCCTCATGGCACATCAATTTATATTTTTTTTAAAGAACCACTTCTGAATCCTAATTATTCATTTTTCTCTATATTTAAGCTGTACGCCTCTATCATTAAGTTCATGCCTCTCCAATATTCTCATCATTATAATAACTAAGAGTGATTCATATGGTTCATTAGATTATAATTTGGGTACCAAGTTATTAAAGATGCAAAGTCCTTGATAACTTTATTTTCTATTCGTATGTACTCTTGTGATTTTGGCTTTGTGTTAGCTTTTTACTTGAATTGGATATTAAGTATTTGATTTTGATTTCTTTAATTACTAAATATCCCTATTTAGATTCTATAAATGCAAGCTTTTAAAAGGAAAAATGGATATTAGAACAACATGGGCATGCTTGTTAACAGCAAGTAGAACTTAACATTACATGATATATTCTTATGTTCATGTATACAAAAGATTATCAATTCTACAAATTATGTCTTTTTAATTGATATGAATGTCAAATATTATTAATTCTTACATAAATATAACGTTAATTCTTACATATATTATTAATTCTTACACGGTGGTTCTTACCTACCAAGGACAACCCAAATATTTTTTATATATAAAGCTCATGAACACAATATGCAGAGACCAACACACAATAAAGAAAGAGGGAAAACTCTATAGGGTGCAGATGACAGTGCTAATGATAAACGTGATTGAAGAGGATTTCGTATTTTGCCGATGAGATAATTCTGCAGTGGTTCGTTGATAGCTTCAACTTAATAAATGGTGGTTTGATGAAGAGGATGATGATGAGTGGATTATAAAATTTCCAAGTCTTTTAAGTGTTTCGAAGAGTTCCACATCACCAACTTATATCCAATGGGTGAAGAGAACTAACTGTCTATAAAATGCATTCTATATTATCTGTTATTGGATCCAAGAGCTTAGATACAATTTTTATAATTATTTTTTTTTAGTAAAACTAGTGTTATTGGATCATAAATCTAAAAATATGGAAATCTATGTATGCATATTACCGAACTACGAAATACCAATTAACAATCTATCTCAGTCAAAAAACCATAAAAATAGAAATCAAAAACCACATGGTTCATGTGGAAACGTATTCAGTACCAAAATCATCGTTTTCACCGGCAAATGTCCTGAATTTCACTGTTTATGTCGACGATATTTAAATCCACCAAGTTGCAGCAAGCGATTATTTAATGGTTGCAGTGGTCTTGCGTTAGTATCTGATTCCTGCAAATATGTCAAGTTTAAAACGCATAAATATAAGGGAAAATCATCATTGGTAATGAATAAAAATGTTTTTTATTAAACATTATTAATGCATATATATATATATATATATATATATATATATATATATATTTCGAAGCAATATCAACGTAATTTTTAATAAAAGTTTTCCAACTTTAATTCACTAAACAATATTAGGTTACTAGTCAAAAAGATCCTAAATATAACTAGTCATGACATGATTATTCAATAATAAATTTGGTTAATTTATGATATAAATAGACTATTAAATTGGTCTTTTTTTCTTCCTAGACCATAATTTATTAAGCTAATATCCACTCTATTAAATATGGAGTTTCATCAAAATGAGATATGATTATTCAAAACAGGTAAAAAGGGTCACGATTTAAAAGTTAATGCATGATTTTACATTTCTATCCCCTGGGTACCTGAGATAATTGAAATTCATACTCATATTAACTTACATCATGAACAGCAACTCGAAACAGCCTAATTTGCTCCTTTGAAACGGGTTGTATCTGATCAGATATCAATTAAACAAGATTCAAACATAGTAACATTATAACAATATGTTAATATTTCTTAAAATACGGATAACGTTGTTAAACAACTTAATCAAAGTCATATGGATAAATTATTTATTATTTGCTTGATGCTATTTTAAATTTTATAGTTTATACTTTTTAAATTTTTTATTGATTCTTTGTCTATTTTCTTTTTATTTCATTTTTTTTATCAAATTATTATTGATTCTGGTGACAATATAAAACTGTCACAATTAATAAAACCACCACAACTAATAAGAATCCACAACTTTAACCGTAAAAAATGTCATAATTAATAAAACACCAAAAATTTTCAAATAAAAATAATAAGGGACTCTAAACTGAAAATCCAATCCTTAGTTTGATATTTTAGAGGTATAGATCTCACTTACACCTGTAATATTTACAAGATACACTAATTCACATTATATAGTAGTAGACTACTTTCCACCTTCTTATTTTAAAGATTGAAATACATTTTCCAATAAAAATAAAAGATGAAAACATAATTTAGCCAAACATAGAACTGATGCATACAAATATAAATGATTAGATGATGTATCATATGAGAAATGTTCTCTTATGTGAGCCGTACAACCATATAATAGATGATTGAGATTAATCATGTGATTTTTCAAAAAAATCATGTAACTTTTTAAAACTTTTAATTTTAATCATCCATGTATGGTTATACGACACAAATTCAATCTCTCACTAAAAAAACTTTTCTCATAATATACAACCCATTTATACATCCCATATCGACAAATTAAGGAGTGGTAACTTGCAACTGTACCTCTTTGATGATGGTCCAAGCAACATTCTGGGTACAAGGTGGAATCGTTAGTGAACCAATATACCTGTAGTACTGTTTGTAAACTATTTCGATATGCCTAGGATCAATTACACCCACCACTCTTTCTGCTTCCGTGGTATCGGAAATGGCCTTTAAATGATTCGTTAACTAGAAAAATATAAATGTCCAATCTTAATTAGAGATTACTTTGATAATTTATGATACAAACACATAAAAAATTTAATTTACCGATGATAAGAAAGAATCTGGGCTTCCAATCTTATATAGTATCCCAATCACAGCAGTTTGTCCTGATGAGGTTTCGTGCACCATGTGTAACTCTAGATCAAGCCTGCAGTGATTAGTGCAATTTAAAATCATTAACCACATTTTTTACAACTCATAATGCTTGTAATTAGTACATGAAGCTAAAACTTCCAGTGATTGTGACCGCTTTCTGTTTTTTAATTAGAGTGGAAAAGAACTCACATATCTTGTTATTCTTACTTAACTAGGGGTAATTCTAATAATTTTATTTTTTTATTTAATTGGGAATACAACTTGTGTAAGAGAATTTATAACAACTCATACATTTTACTTAATTAATTATTTTATTATATTTTGGATTAATATTTTTAACAAAGATTTTTCTATATACCTAGCTCAAATTATATACGTACCATTGAATCGAATTACTTATTAGTTATATATTATTATAATTGTGGGTATGGAATTTTGAGTAGGTATTATTAAATTAATTGGTTGTGAATTCGAGAAAATTTGTAATACCTTTTTCCATCTATGGTGTGTTCAGAGGGAGAATGCCAATGACATTGTTTGAGTACGTACTTGGTTTCATTTATTTGAAGATAGCCTGCGCCTGCAACCCATTCTAGCTGCATTCACACATTACAATAGTCAATTGTCAGATCACATTAGCTAAAATGTGATAAAAAAAAGTAGGAGAGAGATATTTACAAAATATGAGGTGTTTATAAATTTATATTTTGAAATACAATATTAATCTTTATAATTCCAAAAACAATAACTAATATTATATATTTTAAAAGGGCCGTGTTATAATTTTAATTTGTAAAATCAATAACTTTTTTTTGTTCCTTAAAAGAGTTGTATTTCACAATTTGTCATTTATTATATATAAGGGAAACAAAAGAGAAATAAAAAATGTTGGAAGGATTAATCTGACAATCACAAAAATATTACAGTTACAGCTAACTAAATTTAATTAAGCTATCGAAATTGTTAGTTCATTTACAAACCTTGATATCGTGGCCCCTGTTCTTAATGGTGGCATTGGAGGGCATGTAGTTCATGTGAAGGGTCCCTAAATGAGATCCTATTTTGACCCTCTCATTCAAAAGATCTATTGGTGACTGCATGGATCCTTTTTTGCACAAACTCCATTCAGGGTGCATGTCTCCCCAATAAGATGGGCCACTCTTGCTCTTTGGGTCGTAATTGAACTCACTCTCATCTTCTGTACTTGCAATTCAAAAATACAGAATTATTTTTTCAGAACCATGTTTATTTTCAGTTCAAATTAAAATAGTTTTCTGTTTTTTTTTACTGAAAAACATAGTTGTAAGCTAATCAAGAATGATTTTTGACGATTAACATTTATAATTATTAACTTTTTTAAAAAGAAAATTATTAGCATGCCATGCAAATTAAGAACAAAGCAACCAAAAGCAAGTGGACCCTAACCAACTTCTTGAGACATCACTGGTGTGGAGAGGAAAACAAGTGGTGTAAATAAACAGCAAATGAAAACCATGCTAGCAAGCTTCTCCATTTTAATTGCCATATATATTTCGGGGTAAGTTCAGAGAACTCGAAAGGTTCCAATTTGCTAGATGTTGGTGGTGGAATAGTGCTGGCTACTCAGATTGCTATGTGTATTTATAAGAGTTTATTGGGCAGGTTAGCCAAATGTGAAACTGATCGATAGGTGATGGGGTAGGTCCAGCCTTTGAAATTGAAAAAAAACTGTCAATTTGACCACATTGGCAAGACTTTCTGTTTCTTAATTTCTATCATCTTAGAGTAATATTCATACATCATGATGCAATAATAATGTTGAGCTGCTTTACTTTTTTTTCCTTCTAAAAATAAGCCAACACACGAGTTGTATTACTTTCATCATCACTATAATTTCTTCAATTAAACTTTACATCATTTTTAATGGTTAATTTTGTTTTTCATTTCTCTTTTATCACATTGTCTTATACTATCATCATATATAGCCATGCGACAATATTTCTGACATATTCGATCAAAAAGAAATATTTTGATCCTCATGAATTAGATTCTCACTCTGCTCTAAATAAGTTTCTGAATCCGTACGGTAATAACTGAATTGTAAAGAAAAGTTGCAAGATAATATTATAAAATATTATAAAACTCAAAGATAAAGGAAAAGTATAAATATATATGGATCAAATATATGGGGGGACGTACATTTTGGCTTAGCAGTTAGGGTGGGTAAGGTTGGTTTGACCAACCTAAAAATAAATCTTACGGTGAAATGAAGTTTTGATTATTTTGAACGGCATGAAGGATCAATATTAACCTTTAAATTTTTTTATTTTTATAACTTCGTTTTTTCAACTGAAAATTAAACGGACACTTAATTGTGGAGCTAAGTAATTTGCTCCAAATATGGTGACACATGGTGAGAAGGAGGGGCAGAAAATTTCCAACAAGGATCCCAATCGTACGCGGAGGGACTTAGGCAAAGTGTAGTTATAAGGTAGTACAGGTAGTTGGATAATGAATTAGGAGGAAATTAGGTAAAGGAAGGCTAATTTCTCACATAATGTTTGGGTTGGAGACGTGTCTGAGTTGTAAAAATAAAATAAAAACTAATTGTATACGTTGTTTAATAAAATAAAATTAAATTAAATTAAAATTTTATTGTATACGAGTTAAAGTACCCTTGTAATTATATTAATATATTGATTATTCTTTTGTTGATAAAAAAATAAATGTCTTTTTGTTGACTTAATCCCAGTTCGACTAACCATATATGACACTTTTATAAGATTGTATATTATATTGGAGGACAAATTTAAATATTCATTTAATAATTAGTTATGGAAACATAATTATCCAATAATAAATATTGATCTTGCACAATATTTAAGATTGATGAAAAAAAATTACCTCTAGTCAATTTCAAGTTAGAAAAACTTAAGGCAAAGCTAAACAATCCATAAATATGCTTTAGAGTGGGATGATGTATATTTGATAAATTGTTATTGTTGATTTTACTAAATTTATATTTTCAATAAGTGGTTGGCTCCATAATTTTAGTTGGTTCTTAATACATTTTTTATTATTAATTATTTTGCATAATCATAGGGGATAATTGATAAGGGGGTAGCTTATTAGAGTCACACGGACATTGGGCGTTAATAATTTTGGGATAACATATACTATGAATATTGAATCACAAGGAACAATAACATGAAGACAAGCTTTAAGGCATTTTAAATATAAAAGTTCTTGTTGTGATATTCCAGGCTTCCTTTTCATCTTTTCTTATTTGTTTTCTTTAATTATTTTATATATTTTCATCAATCAACCTTTTGATTGATCCAAAGAATAATGACAATGAGTGGGTCTAACACTAGATGTAACATTTTAGTAATTAAAATTAATTATTTGTACTATAGAAATTTAATAAATAAATTATTTGAGTATTGTGTGACTTAAATCAAATTATATGATGATAGAATATTACTTATTGTAAGGTAAAAGTAAAATATATTTATTAAAAAAGAAATAGAAAAAAAGGAGAAATGAAATTTGAAAAACAAAGGAAAATAGGAATAGAAAATAGAAAAGGGAGGTGAAAGTACTAAAACGCCCTAGAACTTAAGTTTTTTTTCATTTCCTTTCTTCTCCTTTGCATTCACACATGAGAACAAAGGTAAGGGGATGTACTCAGTGTATGAAGTAATGAAAATAATATTAACATGAATTCTGACATGTGGGAAAATAGTAAGATAGATTAAAAATATTAAATCTTATATAAATTTGTAAATATAGTTATACCTGATGTTAAACTTACGCAATTTGATGATATTGATGAGTAATGACTTGATTGGTAATATATATACTTGATATAGTGATAATTTGAGTTTTGAATCATGTGAATAATGAATTGAAGTTCTAAATGCATGATGAATTAGTGAGAATTGTATAAGAGTATATTGACGACTATGTTAGGAAATTATGAAACCGGATGTTGATAGGTTGTGAAAATGAAATTTAAATGATTGAAAAATATGGATTATATATGAAATTGTGGAAATTTTATTATCATAACGAATGACATGATGATGAATGAAAATGATGATGGATTGTTAAATAATGTGATGAATTAAGAGGTGTTGTGAATTAAGATAACAAAGAATCAACGTGCTTGAGTGGCTGGTTGAGATCCCAAATTGATGGTCATAGTGCTGGGTGAATTATTTGAGATTTTATCTAACTTCATATTGAGATATGTTGGGATATGTGATTGTTATATAGTGTGGACGATCGATTAGTATATTTACCCCTTGTTTTAACTCTTGCGGTCGAGCGTGGCCTAGTTGAGCTACCTAGTGGTCAGGTAGGACCCAGTGGTCAAGTACGGAGTTAAGTAGGGTTTGGTGGACTAGGCATGGTTCACAGGTGGTCGAGTAGGATCCCCAGCTGACGTCTGATCTAGTTTAGTATCTGAATACCAGAGACTTATATATTATTATTGACCGAGAGTTAGTTGTGAAATTATTTGAATTGATGATGAATCTGATGAATAAATTATGGTATTGTAATGTGAATTGTTAATTGTCACAATGATGAGATGAAAAAACTTTGAATAATGTTGAAATGGAGTGGAAATGATTTCAATAAATATGGGTAGATGCATTTTTGGTTATCCTATTTAACTTGAGATTTTTGTTTATTTACATTAATTTGTATTGTCAGTCACTCACCCTTACTGTTGTCATTGTTGTCGTTGGTGATTGAAGATAGGGACATTATCGTCGTCACAAAAACCAATGCCAGATGAGATGAGAGCAATGACAAAGAGATTTGATCGTTGGTGTATGTGTAAATGTGTATATATATATATATATATTATGTTTTGTGTTATTGCATTGTGACGATGGTTAATGTGAATATATGTGAGTATGAGGTTTTGTGATGTGTGTTGCCACATGGTTGATGAATACGGATATGTTGAGAATTTGATGGTGGTGTTGAGGACCTAATTGATAGTCCTGTTTGTGTGTGTGTGTGTGTGTGTGTGTGTGTGCATGATGGTATGATAATGATGATGAATATGTTGATTGATGACTAGAAACTATTATATGGAACTAAACCATTGATTAATGATGCATGATTATTGACAGGTCTTTGTAATAGTATATATGAATGTGTTTATATGTGAATGTTGTGACTCGAATGAAGAAATGGCATTAAACCACTATAGGTTAATAGTTATGGTGATTTTATAATGTGGATAATGATTGAAGGAAGTGTTAGTGTAGAATTATGTGATGCTATCTATGGATGGCATAATGTGCATAAACAAAGCCAAATTTAATTAGGAGCTAAGGGTGGTAAGAATATTAGTGAGGAATTGTTGAGATCACAAGTGTGCAGTTGGGTTGTAAGGGGAAAATGGTTAAATTAACTAACTGAGCGGGTGAATTCGAGTTCTAGTGGGATCTAGAGTCCCCATAAGGCATTAACAGGACCCTAGGTATATATAGAGTGTGTGTGCACAAAGAGATTGCTAGTTGAGTAGCATTGAGCATGAGTTAGGTGATGAAATTGTATGAAATAGGACCAAACTTCATCTTAGTGCATAACCCAGCGATCTGAAGGAATTTTTTAAGCATGGACTATGCATACAGGTCCAAAATGAGTCATAGGCAGTGCCCACAAAGTTTCATAGCAATCAGAGTTAAAATAGGTAAGATAGGTGTGTGAAAGTTGGCCCAGAGGCCAAATTGTTGCAAATCTGGCTCAAGTAAGATTGAGCTCGCTTGGGCAAGATTGTAAGTATAATGGAGGGTGGCCACTAAAGAAATTTCGCTCAAGCGAGGATGATCTCGCTTGAGCGAAACTCAAGGTGAGGTCTCTGGAGAGATCTCACTCAAGCAAAAATGGGCTCGTAAGCGAGATTCAATAGGGGAGCTTCTAGAGAATTCTTACCTAGGCGAGAGGATTCTTGCTCAAATGAGATTATGTTAGCTCGCTCAAGTGAGATTTTGAGCATATATATATATATAATGGTTCTAAGTGGTTTGAGTTACCTATCCCTTAAAATCCTTGTTGTTTATTGCTAGGAGCATGTGCCATACAAAAAAAAACCTGATTTTATCAGACCCTAGGATAAGTTCTAAGAATTTAGAAGGGAACGTCATAAGGGGTTTTATTTGCTCTATATATTACTATAAATTGACAAGTGTACGTTTACCCATGAGTGTGAAAATTGGTTGCACGGTTCACTTTTATTCTTATTATTTTATTTCACACCCTAAAACACATTATTTCTTAATTAAAGAAGAAACTTGTTCCAATGGGAAGAACAAATGCTAACTTGTATTATGCATGTTGTTAATTTTGTTCTGCTAATAGCATATGATCAACAAGATACATTGTGCTGGATAATAAACCTATCAGGATCTTACACAAAAAAATAAACCCCATGTCCCCAACAAGTTACCCCCAAGAAGATAGGGTTAGATACAACTTACTTTGGAATGCAATCATATCCCCCCTACACCAAAAAAACAAGAATATTAAGGCCCAACATGTCCTAACAAATTCAACCAGAAGGTGGGGTTTAATAATCTAATAGAAGTCATGTTTCCTAACTATACCTTTTCTCATTTATTATGATGATGAGTACCTTATAAAGAATTTCTAGATGGATTTATGCACTTGACTTTCTCTTCTCCCAGAATATGAAACATGGCCTAACAAAGTGATTGAAAATAAAAATCCATTAGGGTTGATACAGTAGTGAAAGGTTTGAAATGTTTAAATCGAATTCCTAAGTTCAGACCTCAACTTCCATTATAAAGAAAAAGAGGGAAAAGGTTGGAACTAGTAAGAAATTTATGATATAACAACATTTATCAGACATAAATACCTTTGCATTTCTAAATTGTTTTATGGTGTGTTGGGATATTAGTTGATGACTATTGATGAGTTTATCCTTCTTCATGTTATGGCTAGTCCTAGGATATAACAACTATTTTGGGGTTGTTCCTATGGAGAGGACTCTATGTTAGTCAAGTGACCTCAATACTCAAGAGGGGGGGGTGAATTGAGTTTTTAAAACTTTTGCTTAGAAAGCCTTTGAACTTGATTCTTTTTTCACAAAAGATAATTATATGCAAGAAACAACAAGTATGGTGCAAGAAATGAGATAGAAAAGATGTGTAGAATTCACTTTGGCAATATATCAAACACTTGGTGTGCAAAAACTTAACTTAGCTAAATCAATCAACTTTAAGTAATGCAATCACAACCAAATCAATAACCCAGCCAGATGCAAAATGTAAATGCAAGAGAGTAAGGAAGAAAAGCTTACAAACTGATATAACGAGTTCCATCAACCCGGTGTACATCTCACCTTCAAGCAACCCACTTGAAGGATTTCTACTATTGAAGTTTAGAGATACAAGCTATGAGCAATTGCAGGTTCCTAGTGTCCCACACTCAAGAACTTAATCCTCACTAGCACAAGGGCACCCCACCCAATCTCTCAAACTCTCAACACCCAAAGGTTGAACCCCAACCTTTGTGACCACTCAAAACTAGAGTGAAGCTTTGTCTTTGGTGTTTGTGTTTACAAGCAAATAACTCTCTCAATAGAGTAGATATACAATTGAAATCACTCTCAATCTAATGACTCTCTAAGAGAAGAGAGAATAGGCAAATTCAAGCTTAAAGTTTTAGAATAATGAAACTATACACAAAAAACAAACTCACAAGGCATAAGTACAAGTTATGAATGATTTTCCCTTGATTGCCTTGAGTAGCTTGAATTAATGATGCATTTATAGGCCTTGTAGAGGAGCTTCATAAGTTCATAGCCGTTGTACAGCATGGGTACACGATTGGAAAATGGAGAAGTGAGTTGGATCTGCACTTTAAAAACATTTACCTATCTTCTGGCACTAAGGTAATCGATTACGCCTCGAGCTGTAATCGATTAACCTTCGCTGTATTCCATTAATTTAAGTATCCAGTAGCTGTGTAATTGATCATGTCTTTCCCTGTAATCAATTAGTGGTCAGACAGAGTCAATGTAATCGATTAGCAGACACCTATAATCGATTATGCATTATACCTGATGCATTTAATTTCTATACATAGCACTGTAATCAATTGTGTTTTATACTGTGATCGATTATGAGTGAAATAGAACCAATGTAATCTATTGTCCTAGCCTTGTAATCAATTAGGCAAAATACCTAATACATTATACCATTTGTTGTAACATTGTAATCGATTATCCTCCTTGCTGTAACCGATTATGTGCATTCCAGAATCAAGGTAATCAATTATCCCAGTGCTATAATCGATTAGGACATATACCTGATACATTTTATTTTCTGTTTCGCAGCTTTGTAATCGATTAGCTTCATCGTGTAATCGATTATCTTATGCATAAAGCTCAATTCTGGTCTTTGATTTATTGTAGACTCTTTGTACTTCTTCATTTTAAACTTCTCAGAAGTTTAAGTACATGTCTTTAGCATTTTGAGTCTTCATGAACTTCATTTGTCATGTCATGATTCTTCAATTTGTTTACTTTGTCATTATCGAAATCCTGAAACAATTTTCAAACACACTCTATGCCTCTTCAAGAATAAATTATAATTGATAATTTGTAATTAGTTCCATCAATCATTTTTTACTAACTTTGTTAATAAAGATTTGACATTAACCTTGTTGACACGGTTATACTATGCGTTAGACATTACTAACATGACTACTCCATATACCAACTATTGTTGATGTGACAATTTCATGTGTCAAATATTTTTTGACGACCTCATGTGTCATTTACATTTTAAACAATGAATATTTGACATTAACAAGGTTTATTGATGAAAACCAGATGAAGGGAACTAAATTTAAATCATTTTAAAAAAATAGAGGACTTAATTGATTATAAAAAAAGTTACTGATCTAACTTAAAATTTACTAAACAATTTTTTCTTCATATCTTCTTACCGTAAGTAACTATATATATATATATATATATATATATATATATATATATATTATAGAAGTAGAAGTAAACATATATTTAACTGATAAAAATATACATTATGAGAGAATTTAAAACGTTTTCTATTCATTTTAGTTTTTTTTATTGAAAAGTTTAGATAAGTTGAGTGTCTTAAGTTTAACAAGATTAAAGTTTGCTCCAATATCCAATGAATACTCATCAAAGTACTTATAAGTCATCATTAATAAAGTTTTGGATAGAACACCCTAGTTGGTCCCTGACTCCATTGGAGTCGGACAATTAGGTCCCCCACTTAGTAAGTTGGACACGTTCATGCCCCACGTCCATAATCGTTGGACACTTAGGTCCCTGCCGTTAACAGACCCTGAACGGACGTTGGGTTTAGGTGATGTGGGTCATTAATTGTCAACTAGGACTGCCACGTAAGCATTATAGTGTTGGTGTATGCACTACGAGCTATTAATGTATCAATTTTAACTTATCAATAAAATTAGTATTTTCAGTTTTAGACTAATGCTATTTATCCTGGAATAATAGGTCATATGAGAATTATTCCTAAAACGTCCCTAATCAAGTATTTACATGGAGACATGTAAATACATTAAGATTAGTGTGTGAATGTACTGATGATTTGATCTCACAAATCATGGATATATGATATCAAGTCTTCACACGGGTACACATTAAGAGTAATGTTGTACTGGACAGACCCACCATGAGAACATTGCATGGATCGTTACATGAGTGTCATAAACGATTCTCAATGTGATAATGGTATATAGTCCTTCGACCTGAAGTCACTACGATTCCTACATAAGGAGTTTATTATTTTAATACAATCAAATGTTATCTGTAATAAGATGACCATAAAGATTGTGATTAGGCAATAGATAAATTATGCAGAGGGATGTGAGTGATGTAGATGGAATTTGTCTCTCCTATGTGACAGGAGTGATATCTATGGGCCACTTGATGGAGTGAGACTAATGAAATGCATGGCCATGCTAGGACGAATAAATATTAGATATTTATTCTGTAAAGTCTACTCTGGTATCAAGTAAAATGAATTGGGCCATACAAGGATGACGACGACCATGCCTTGGGCCCAATTAGATATCGTGACAAAAGGAATAAATATATAAAATAATTATCACTTATAGGTCATGTCAATGATAAATAATATTCGGACATAATGATGTATATACCGCTCTTATTTTATATTAATAATAAAATATTTTATTATTAATATAACCGAATATTTTACCTATAGGGTCACACACATAGAGTAAGCCCACCAGAGGATAGTTTTATTTTAGTTGGACTGAAAATAAAACTATTTGGGTCTAACTCATTTAGAATGAGTCAGGAGCCCAATGTTTAATGAGAGCTCAGGTCAAGACCTAAGCCTATATATAGAGCATGGGATGCTCATAGGCTGCTGCTCAGAAATTAGACCATAAACAAATTTCCGTACTAGCATTCAGAGCTCTGTTTTTCTGGTGGGAGTGCTCGTGTGGACTCCTAAGGGCGAAGCTACAATTGCTTCGATCGAGGAACTCGTTCTGCGTCTACATGAGGTAAACCCTAGCCGAAATTTTAATTTAGCATAATGCCTTGAGACATTTGTGTTTGCAATTATTTTGGGAATCCTTTGTGTTTCCGCTGCCTGACCCTAATGGGATTCCCTAACACATAAAACGGCACCGTTTTGAAAACTATGGAAACCCTACAAAGTTTCATCTTCTCCACGTTCCCTTTCTCATTGTTTTCCTTCTCCTTGCCACTCCACCCTGTTCCCTTCTTAGTCTCTCCCTTCCTGTAACTCACTCGTACAAAATTTCACGTTGTCTCCCTTCTCCATCTCACTGTCCCACTTCTCCTTTTGAGACTCTCCCCATACAAGATTTCATCCTCTCTCCGTTGTCTTCTCACTCGTGTTTTGTGTATATCTTCTTCCTTCTCCCGATTTATATATCCTCTGTTATATTTTCTTCATCTTGTCCTTGTCTCTCACATTTTCATCAATATAGAAGGTAGGAGTCAGAACCCCAGCCAGGGGTCATCGTCCTCGTCATTTAGCCAATCTCGACGTCGTCTCCGTTGTCGTTATGGTGACCCACCTGCGTTGCGTGTGTCCCACACAGTGAACAATCCAAATTGACAGTTTTGGAGATATTCACGACTCCGGGGAGGCCAATGTGATTTTTTTGCTTGGGTCCAAGATGGGGATTTTGTAATCCATAAGGAAGAATGGAGAAGTACATTGATGTGTAAACTAACAGAGATGGAGTCTATGATGTCAAGGCAGAAATGTGATGTTGATAGGAGTCTTTGTGAAGCCATGGCCCAAGTGGAGTCGTTGGTCAAGAAAGGGTTTGTGGAAACCCAACAAGAACTGCTAAAATTGAAGTTGCTTTTGGTTACTCATTGTGTTATAGTCTTCTTTTTTGTAATGGGGTTGTTGATTATGATGATGAAAGTGTAATGGGGAGATGTTATAATTATCCAGTTTGTAATGAGGATCCTGTTTTGAATGTACATAAGTGTTATGTTTCTGTATACCAAGCTCTAAGTTGTCATATATTGAAGATTTTAGCATTTGGGGTCTATTTTATGTAGCAAATATGTAAGCTGCAACTGTAAATTGGTGATGTCTAATTAATAGAGTTAATGTAATTAATGGAATTAATAGAGTTAATGGAATTAATAAGCTTACTTATGACGATGAATTGAGCAAATATGTGAATGATTTTGATTTCGATTTTTTTGGGAATCATTATGTTCCATTAATTATATTGCAAACCAGATGCAATAATTGTAGCATTTGAAACATCACAGGACCTGGAAACCAACATTATGAAACCATAATTGAAACTTTTGATGGTGAATTGAGGAAATATGTGCATGATTTTGATTTCAATTTTTTTTGCAATCATTTTCTTCCATTAATTATATTCCAAACCGAATGCAATAATCATAGCATTTGGTACATCCCAAGACTTGGACAACAATAGTATGAAACCATATTTGAAACATTTTATGCATCACAATACTTGGAAAGCAACATCATGAAACCATTATCATATAGGTACAAGTCATATATCACAACCTAAAAAAAACTATTGGATACCTAAAAGTTTTTGTGCCCATTACATGGACCTAAAATTGTCATACATCACAAGACCTAGAATTAACAAACATTACAGGACCTTGAATTAACACCATAAAACCATTCTCATAAAAGCATTGTTCAAGAACATGGACATAGTCATTTCTTGTACCTAGGGGTATCTATGAAAACCATGCCTCCTGGTTTTTTGAGTGGCAACTTCCTCTTCAGATTATGTTGGTTAATGGGTGGTGAACTTGTGGCACTTGCTTGAGTAGGCTGTGGAGACTTGGCAGGAGCTGCCAACCTTGGACTCCTCCTAACAGGGGTCATGGTATCTGTTTGAGACATGGGCTGTGAGAACGAGATTAGGGTTTTGAGAGAATTGAGGGAATGAGGAATTAGGGTTTTGTAGAACGAGATGATTTGAGAGAATTGGGTAAATTAGGGCTTCAAAGTATGAGACACAAAGCCTGGTTGTCCTTTCCTCCTTGTTGTCTGATGCAATAGCAGTAAACGACGTCGTCCGGTCCTTGGCTTTCTAATGGTAACGACGTCGTTTACGTTTACGTGGCAGTCCTAGTTGGCAATTAACGACCCATGTCACCTAAACCCAACACCCGTTCAGGTTCTGTTAACGGCAGAGACTTAAGTGTCCGACGATTATGGACGTGGGGGATGAACGAGTCTAACTTACTAAGCGGGGGACCTAATTGTCTGACTCTAATGGAGTCAAGGACCAACTGGGGTGTTCTGTCCAAAGTTTTGACATCTATATGAAATTTAAACTTTTGAGATTAATATTATAAATTCATTCTTTAATAGCTGGATCCTTTTTTTTTGTTGTTTCTATGCATTGGTTTTGGTGATGGTATTTCTTTGGAAAATCTATTTCATTCAAGATTGTGACGAACAATGTTTTGAAAAATGCATTCTCATATCTCATGCACACATGACACGACTCACTGGACTAATTTAATTTGGGTCTACGTTTGACAGGAACTAAGAATTCACGTAAGAAAGTTTAATAGACCAACGAATGGTAAAACTTCTGATACAATCGCGTTGCACAGTTGTTTGAAATCTTATTAATTTTTTTAGGGCAATTTAATTCATGACCTTTGAATTTGGCTAAATATATAAATTAAATTAAATTAAATTAAATATAGACAGTGTTTTAAGATCGACCGTCATTTTTGACTTGTCTGAAAGTTAGTATAAAAAAAGAAGCTCATAATCATACAAATACAACATAAAATCTCCTGCGAATTATGACATAAGTTGAAAAATTATGAATATATAATTGACTTCGTTCATTAAAGTTGCAAGTTCTTCAAATTCAACAGCTTGAAGTGTAAAAGGATTGATTGGTTCTTCTAAGAAGTCAAAGGTTTTGAAATTAACCTCCATAATCAATAAATTAAAACTTTAACCAAACTAATTAACAAAGTCAAATTCTTGCATAGACATACTGTAACAGAAACTTCTGGTAAAGGGCATAAATACCACCACCATTAACTATAATTGCATATGTTAAAAAGCTAATGATTTCTTTTCTAGTCTAGACCACAGATCATCCTTTCTAGAGGTTAAGAATTTCGTAGGCTAGATTACAAAATTATCACATTATTTTTTATTTTTAAAAATTTAAAAGAAAACATTAAAAATAATATTTTTTATTTTTATTATTTTTAATAATTTTTTAAAATATAAAATAATATAACAATTTTATAATTAAAGCTAATATGATAGTTTTGTAATTAAATTTTTTTTTCTAAATGTAAACGTACCATACGTTCCCATGAGACATTAGGTTCGTTTGTTTAAAAAAATACTTATTTTAAATTTTGTTGTATTTGTTTAAAGTTTTAAGAATAAGCAGAAGCTGAAAATAAACTGATTTTTACTTATTTTAAGAAGCAACTCTGATCAGTTTATTAAAAAAATACGTATAAAAAAATACATTTTTAAAAAACACTTAAAAATAAGTTTATTATTATGTTATATTATAATGGATAATGTTGTCAATCAGAATATATTTTGTACGACTTGGACCCAGCAGAGTATCCAAAAAAGTAAATTAAGAATAATTGATTTTATTGTGGTTAATTGAAGCAACGTTTTTAAAAACTGTAAATTAATAAAATATAGTAATTCTTAGGTATCACTCACGAGATCAATTCCAAGCATCCAGATAATATTAAAAGAAAATAAATAATACTCAATGTAAAATTGATTTTGAAGAAGAAGAAATTATTCGAACTACATAATTAGTGCGAATACAAATTAATTTTCAACATCAAAACGTAATTAATCATCTTCAACTGAATAATACACGAAATTGCTAGGATACTCGGTTTGGCCAGCTAGTAAACAATTGGAAAGTTATTCAAATTTATTACTTGTTGCAAGACAAATTAATACATCAAAGTCTATTTACAATTGTTTTCTCAACAGAGGACGGCGTAGGCTTAGACCAATTTCTCTTTTAAAGTGTGACTTTAAAAAAGTATAGTATATTTTTCTGATTTTTTAGATATTATTAAATTTGATCAGAAACTAATTTTATTATTTTACTTTAAACAAATAATATGATTAATATGCTTCCCACGTATGTACATACATATACAGTTAAATTAGAGTAGGAGTAGTATTAGAAATGTTAACAACACATTCTTTTGAATACACCTTGATTAGTTTTTTAAAAAGTTAAATCATTAAAATACATCAGGTTTAATATTATTTTATTGGCAAAATGGAGGTGACGGTTATTGGAGAGTAAAGAGACATTGTGGCTAAGGGTGTTGGTGTGTAAACATGGGGAACCAGTGGTTAGGAGAATAGTGTAATGCTAGATCATTCATGTCGTGAAAAAATATTTATAATTTGGATAAAATTGGGTTTGTAGGGGGATTTTATAAGGGTTAGTGGTCATAAATGGTGGGAAAGTTGATGGATTATGGTTGTCATATTTGTTTTTGAGATAATAATTGGTGGGGGTGTCTCTTCATAAAAAAGTATTCTC
The DNA here is from genome assembly GCA_037962975.1 of Clitoria ternatea. Lineage (NCBI taxonomy): Eukaryota > Viridiplantae > Streptophyta > Magnoliopsida > Fabales > Fabaceae > Clitoria > Clitoria ternatea. The sequence continues at coordinate 89,436,684 of CM075675.1, forward strand.
AGTTATTCTTTGTAGCAATGGATAAGGAGGTTTTAGTGGCTAGAGTGTTAAATAGTGAAGTGGGTATGTTCGACCGGAGGTGAAGACAAGGATTATTTGGAATTAGTAAAAAGTTTGGTATTTAAGATAAAGAAAGAGTTCAGAAATGCAAAAGTTATAGAAGAAGCGTTAAATAGGTGGATGTGGTTAGGGAGATAGATGAGTTGTTCTCGATAAAGAGTGTATATAAGTTTTTACGTGAGTCTAATGAAGAACTAGACAACTCTTATAAGCTTATGTGGAACAAGTGTGTACATATGAAAATTGCAGATTTTGTATGACAAGTCATCAAGAAGAGGGTTTTGGTATAGTTCAAGTTGGTGAAGTGAAGAGTTATAATGCCTACGTAATCATATTTTCTTTGTCCATCTTGTGAGAAAAAAGAAGAAACTGTATATCATTTATTATTCCCATGCTTAAAGACATTTAAAGTATGGGCTAGATGCTTATAATGGTGTGGGATTGTGTACACTCTACCTAAAGATGGATGTTTCATTGGCTTGTTTCCGGGTAATATGGTGTATAATTTGATTTGTTGTGGTTTGGTCAATATGACTACAGAAAAATATATTGATTTTTAAATACAAGAAGCTAAGTCTTGATAATATTTTTGAGCTAGTACAAGTTAGGGTTTGGTCATGACCACATGCAAGGAAGTTCTGTTTTATGTATTCTATGTATTGTTGGTTGGAGGAAACATTTACGTGCCTACTTTCTTCCTATTAGTAATGTTTGGATGTTGTTATGAGGGGTAGGTTTATGAGTTATTAGGGGGTTGTATTGTTTTGGGTTTCTTATAATTGTGAGTGATGCATATTGAGTATATATTGTACTTAATACTTTTTAAAATTATATAAAAATATTTTTATGTTTAAAAAGTCAAATCATGAATTTTATAAATTGATCCTTAATTTGACTTTTTAAGTGTTGTTCAAAAAAAAGTATATCATTATTATATGTGCTAAGATGGATACCTTTATGCACACCGACATATTTCCAAAACTTTTTTTTATTATTAAGTCAAATATATTGATTAGGGATGAAAAAATAGGTTAGACTCGTAAAAATTTATAGGACGGACAAAAAAACTTAGTCTATTGTCCACTGGGGCCCGACTTCTTGGTTCGCTAGCCCAGCGAGCCATTACCTTAGCAGGGGGCTAGCCCGACGCGCTTCCCTTAAGAATTAAAATAATATAAATATTAATAATAAAATAATTTATATTTTATTTTATTTAAATTTATACTTTCATTTTCTAAAACTAAAAAATGGCCAAGTTGCTTACAGCCTGTACTCTTCTTTTAAGAATATTATCTTTAATTTCTTTTAAAAAAGGATTTAAAGATTTTTTATGGTTTTTTATTTTAATTTAACATATATGTTTTTAAAAAATTAGCGGTCCGCGAGCCAACTGATTAACCCACCATATTTTCCTAAAAATATATATATTTTTACTGTGGGAGGATAGCTCGTGCCACTGTTAAGCGGAATGGACCTTAGGGGTCAGCCAACCGTTTTGTCATCCTTATCAATGATGCTTATGTCTGTACTTCTCCATTTAGTACGAAGAAAAATGTCATAAGTGCATTTTTTCCTGACACACCTGCAAATGCTCTATGGTATGCTCTCAATATGACCTTCAACCTCTAATCGATATCGGCTCATAAATGATACCAACTACTGTGGGTTTTGTGGGGCCTTGCTCCGTCATAAGGACACTAAACACAATCGCTTAATCACTAGTATGAGCCTAAGGATACAGTACCGGTATCTAACTTAGATTAATTTAAATAAGTAAAAGTAACAAAAATAAATATAATATTGACAAAAATTATTATTAAGTGATTAAGAATACTAAAATCATTAGAATAAAAATACTTTAATCTAGTTATAAATTTTTTAGATTTTATAAATTGTCTTAGTTGCTTAAAGGCTCCGTGGCCTAGGCACAGTATGTAGGACTTGAAAATGATTTTGGGCTCTTTTGGTTTCTAGTTACGTTAGTTAAATCTCGGTTTGACCAACTTAAAAAAAGATCTTACGGTTAAACGAAGTTTTGACTATCATGAATCATCAATATTAACCTTTAGATTTTTCTATTTTCATAACTCTGTTTTCTCAATTGTAAACCAAACGGACAATTTATCAATGCGTAATAATCACTTATAAATGAGTTAGTTAATTTCATCTTTATATATACCTTTGAGTTACAGTCTGAAAGTAATTACAAATTATTTTTCTAGTTTAATATGATTATATTTTTAAGATTAATTCAAACTTGATATATAGTCAAGTTTAAATTTTTGTTTATTACTTAATTGATTTACGCTTTTGATAGTAGGTTAATAGCCTGTTTGGTTATTTGGTTTGGTTGGTCAAACCTCGGTTTGACCAACCCCAAAAATAAATCCTACGGTCAAACGGAGTTTTGACTATCTCGAACGGCGTGAAGGATCAATATCAACCCTTAAATTTCTCCATTTCCCCAACTCCGTTTCCCCAACTGGAAACCTTTTGCTTGGAAGTTGGAAGCAGCAAATATGGAAAAGAGAGAGTCATGTATGATATAAACATGATCATATTTTCGATTACATGCACGAGTTACTTCTAACTTAACACGTACACGAAAACGGAACCGTCCACTATTAAAATCACGTGTTTCATGTTTTGTGGTTTGACAAGTTATTCTCAGGCTTGTAATTAAGGTTTTGATTTTGGTACATTGGTGTTTTTCTCTTTGCTCACCAAGCGTATTTTCTGGATCTTTTATTTAATTTAAATAATTTCTTTGTCTTAATTTCTTTCTTTCGTATGGCGTAATTGGGCTTAGGTAAACAAAGCCTGTTCGATTATTGTTTTGTAAAACAGTTTCAAAATTTTTAAAATAATTTATAGTTTTTAAAAATTAAAAAAATTGTTTGGTTATTTTATTTTTTTAACTGTTTTCAAATATACTTCTTCTTTTTCTTTCTTTAAAACTAAAAAAGCAAAACACCTTTATTTTTGTCATTTAATATTTGTAATCTTTATCTTTTTTTTTGGAAGAATAATCTTTATCTTTGCTCTCCTAATTAGCTGCCGATGTTGGACAAAATTTTTGGAGTCATCATACAGTAATATAACTATATAATATAAGCCCTTATGACTAACATAATATTGGGTAAATTCAATATTGCATGTTTCCATAACTGTTTCCTAAAATTCAAAAGTTTTAATGATCTTTAATTTATTTATATCTCAAATATCAACCATTAGATCCAAAAAAATTAAAAAGGGAGGGCAAGAAGATAATATTCTACTTTATAGATAATTTTTCTTTTAATTTTATGGGGTCAAAATAAAAACTATAATGTAAATAATAATATAAAATTAAAATGTTATTGTATCGAATTAAAAACCAAGTGGGGTATTTGCCCACATAACCAGACCCATTCCTAGAATTTTATGGGCCTTAAGCGACACAATAGATAAAGACCCCTTAATATATTTTTTTAAAGAATGAAATTTATTAAATAATCAAATCAACATTAACAAAGTCTCACGCTTTCCTTCAAAAAATGATTTTTCCTCCTACATCGAAAAAAACAAATTATCATAAAATAGTAAATTAACACAAGAAAAGAAGTAAAAAACGATATTCATTCAACTCGTTCACAACTTCACACATATATGCTAATTCTAATAGCTAAATTTAAACATTGTAAGCATCAAATTAACAAATTATAATATGAAAATTGAAATAATCAACCAATTAGTAATAACTATTAAAAATTAAAAAATTAAACATTCTTAACATAAAAAATAATAAGAATATAAAAAAGAATTACATAATGGATAATGACTATACAAAATAAAAATTAAGACCTTATAAACATAAAAATAACAAAATATTGATATCAACATAATAAAATTCCTAAATAATTTATATAACAACATAAATTACAACTTAATTAACAAGTAATTTAGAAGGTGGACTGAAACACATACCATAATTTTCTATAATTCTATCCATTATTTTTAATTTTTAACATGATTGCACTTAAAAGTTGGTTCCAATTTAGCACTTAATTTCAAGCCATTAATGCACTTTATACTTGGTTCCAATAACAATCCTAAAGAAATTAGAGCTAGCACAGGTTCAAACCAGAGACCTTAAGGTGAAATTTGTGTAACCTTACAACTAGACTATTCAGGTTATATTGAAATTTATTAATTTTTTCTTACATAAGTTAAATATTATTTATTTTGGGACCCTTATTAACAATGGGTCCTAAGCCATTGCCCTTGCTTCCAAGGCCCAGGGCCAGCCTTGTATATAACTTATAACATAGATTTGTCTCTTTCAAGAATGGTGATCTTTCATATTGTCAGGGATTAAAACAAATTTAAATCCCCGAATAAAATGAAGAGATTCTCATTATTGCTTTGAATATTAAATAAAAGTTCTCCGAGAGATATTTTTACATCAATTGTTTGATGGGTAGATGATAGTTAATTAAATCAAATCAACAACCCTTAATTATTAAAGAATTAATATTAAGGTACTTTATTGCTAATTAAATGCTTTAATTGAGAAAAAATAAGGAAAAAACAAAAAGCCTCACATCTACATGTTACATCATCAAGTTGGCGTGTTTCAAGATGATAAACGTTCAAGTTGTGTCCAGATTAGTCCTTATGAGGAGTTGGAGATTAGTCCTTACAAGGAGTTGGAGGCTAAGCACATGTTTAATTAGATAATTTGGATAGTTTTTAAAGGTTAGTCAACAATAAGACACTTGCATATGTGAAGACATGAGTAACTTCCCATGTAGTGGGGAAAAAGGATTAACTCCTTTCAAGATGGTAGTTTTAGAAAAGGGGCATAGAAACGAAATTGAAGAGAGAGGTAAATGGAGAATGAATTTAGAAGACTCTATCATTCTAAAAGAAAAGCCTGACAGGTTGATCATTGACAATCAGAAGGATCTACAAGCAACTGTTAGTCTTTCAATTTTAAATTTTTGCGTCTTTTATCTCATCACATCTTAGTTTTGTTTGAACCTTTATTTCTATAGTTTTATTGCATATATTATTAATGTGTTTGATTATATATTGAATCCTTGTATACTTTGCGTCAATATATAAATTGTTTCTTTGCACTTGATCTCTATTACTTGAAATTACATATGCCTTGAGTGTGATCTATGTTGTTTTTATTTTGGTTGTGTACAAGAAAACGAAGAACAAAAACCATTATAAAGTGTTTGGTTTTTTGTTAGAGTTGGTTAAACCTTAACTTCAAAAAAGATCTTTCGGCTAAAAGAAATTTTGATTGTCTCAAACGATATAAAAACTTCTAAATTTTTTTATTTTTATAACTTCATTTCGACGTACCAAACGGATCTTATGTCTTCCTTCCGGACGTGCTTTTCGCGTTAGAGACCAACACTTGCAGAGTGTGCTTATTCTTTGCGATGGCGGTGGCAGTTTCAATGGCCCATTTTTCGCTGTAGCAGAGACCATCTTGTAATGTAAGTGGCTGCTTGTTTTTCTAAACAACGATGGTGGTTTTGACGGCCTGTGGCAGTGGTTTTAAGTGTTAGGCCAGCTTAATTTGGGTCGTCTTTTAACATGTTGGGAGTTGGGTTTAGTTCGGTTACCACACGCTGTTGGATCATTCAACCATGCATGATCGCCCAAACTGATATCAGTTATTTTCTTTACCCGATATAGTGATTAGCCTCTCTCCAAATGCTCCATGACGCATTATCGATGTATAAAAAATTTGGAGCAGTTTGTTATCTTTGGTAGAAATAAGTAATGCATTACCAAGAGAACCCGTAACATGAAATAATGCTGGGGGGAGGGGAGAGCAAAAGAAACAACATTTGGTTGGAGAGAAATAATAAATGTTTTAAAGGAAAACTGAACAATTCAATACAAGTTTTTTATATGATTAGGACAAAAGCTGCGTCTTGGTTGATGACATCTCAAAAGGGTTTTGTGAACTTTAACTTCCGTCGAGAACACATGTGATGTGGTTAGAATTTTTGTTTAATTCATATTTGTTTATGGATTTGGATATCTCTTATATCCTTATAATAATATAATAATATTGTATAGCCAATGAAAAACAAGGTTAGAGCTTGGAATTTTGTTGAGAACCAATCTTTATTCCTACCCATAACGGAAAAATAACTGTGTGGGGTTTTTTACCTACTACCTCCGGTTAAAATATAAAAATAAATTTTAATAGAATTTTTCAGTCCCTTAATATCAGTAAAATTAGATTTTTTCTAATGTTATTAAACGTTTGTTTACCAAATATGTCCTCATTATATATATTTTTAAGACCACTAGTTCTTTATATAATAAATGATATTAAAGATATTTTAGAAAATTAAATCAAATATATGGTAACATCAATACAAATAATTACGTCCAACCACTATTCTTAATATGTATGAAATTAGGTATATTTACTTATATTTAAAACCAGATGTAATATTATATATGATTGATAAAAAAAACATTTTGATGAATATATATATATATAAAGATGAGAATGAGTTTTTTTTTAAATAAGTTAAAGGGTGATCAACATTATAAATCTTGTTCCTTTCATATTTATAAGTAGTGTTGTATAGACCAACATATATAATACCTAGAGTGTATTGAGTCAGTCTTATAATAGTAAATCCTTAAGGGGCAATACATATATTTGACTACACCTAGAAGGTTTGTCAATTTTTTGTTTCGGGGTAGTAGCTAATAGCCATGAGTTATAATTTATCATTTTTAGTGTAATCTTCTAATTTTAATAGATAATTTCCCTACATTAAGTATTTATCTTATAATGATAAACGAATAAAAATAAGAATATATCAATAATGATGAACCATTTTTTTTAAATTATGAATGGATATATAAGAATCTAGTTTTAATTTCATTAATGCAAATATTTTAGGTATATATTAACTAATTAAACAAACATTTTTTTGTGTGTTAAACTACAAGTATCTTTCATTAGATGCAATCTTATTCGAATCAGAAATATCAATCTACATAACCATAATTTATATATTAACCAATTAAACACACACTTTAAGGTACAATTTAATCAAATCAAATCATTGGGATAAAGAGTTTTTATCCATGAAGATTAAATATTTTGATGGTGGGTGATATGTAGGTGTTTATCGAGTCTTGATTATGACCCTATTTATTTAAAATTTTAAATATAAAAAATTAAAGGAAAAAATTATATTAAAATTCATGTTGGATTTGTATTGGAATTAAAAATAAAAAATACTACATTAATATTAAATTTAAATAAATATTTTTCCTTTTAATTCTTTTTATCATAAATAAAATTATAAAAAAATTCAATAAAAATTATACAAATTAAATAAACTATTCCGATCCCTTAACATTTACCAACCGATGGATGTTAATCGCACTACATTGTGGCTGGTTGACTTTGGATAATGATTAATTATCGGATTCCATCATCTATTATATATATCCTTATGGCCATTCCAATATAATTCTGACAACTCCCATGGTTTTACTTGTCTTACAAAAATAATTCTTTGATGATAGTTTGGGCACCCCACTTAATCTTGCCTCACTTAGTGGGGATTATTCCAAATTAATAATGTACATACATTTAATATTAATTAACTGCATAACACAAACTCTCTGTAGGTTGCTCCTGTATATAAGTAGCATATAATTTTTAGCAGCATCAGTCAAACACTTATTCAGTCCAATTAATATATCACCCCAGCAAGATATATATCAGAGGTAAGATTAATTAGCGCTAATTATTATCTATACGACTGATTAATTTATTGCTACAGGAGATAAACTTAATAATGTTTCTTGATTTTTTTTGGAGGCAATAGCAGATAGGAAGAATAATATGAGGGCTGCAATAATCCTAATGATTTTGAGCGTATCGATATGCTTGTACGCGGACAAGAAGGTCTCCTCCACGAATGATACGAAGCTGTTTCAAAATCAATTAGAAGATGGAAATAATAATAACAATAATAATTCGGGGTTTGCATACAGTGGAAGCGGTGTGAATAATCACCACTACATCCCTAGACAAGACTTCAACGGTGGTAATGGTGGTGAGAATAATGAACATGGAAGTGCCTGATAAAATTACTACATATGTTATTATTGGTGTTATATGATATGTAAAATATTGCTCTTTCTATATTTCCTGTCACCTGCCCCGTGTTTATTTTGCTCTTTTTCTAATCCTGTTTGCATAAGCTCGTGCACAGGTATAGTAGACCAAAATAGAACCATATATGATGGCCATATAATACAAACTTGGGGTTCATTTATCCATTCAAATGACACACAATTCGCATATATAGAGGATAGAGCACCCAAGTATCCATATCCAATGAGAAACAATTCTACCCTACTATTAACTAATCACAACTAAAGATTCTTCAAACCTCTCGAAGGGTGTTATTTTTTAAAAAACTAATCACAACTAAATTATTATTATTATTATTATTATTATTATTATTATTAATGGAAGTAAAAAATTAATGAAATATATAACTATAACTTTTGATGTAATGACAGGTCACTTTGTTATTTAATTATATGTATGTGTGGTGGTTTGATTTCTGAAAAATGAAATGATATTTTGTGGACACTATTGTTTTGTGAAAACTGTATCTAGTGGTAGATAAAACTAAATAAGTTAATAAAAATAGCTAGAGAAATTTGGAACGTATACATGATGGTGAAATATATGATTGATCTTTTCATCCCGGTCACTAGCACCATCCATGTTGATCTCTGTGTATCTTTCTATTTAAGAAACAGGTTTTATGCACTATCATTCTTTCAATTGAATCAACGATGAAATAATTAACCTTTCCTATACCAAATTCTAACTTGGCAAAAAACCAAGATATTATATACTAGAGGAGAAAAGACGGATCCACATTGAAATTGAGCCAAATGTAGAAGTGAAATGACTGAAATGAGGATTGGCTAGTTAGCTATGCTAGTGTAGGCTAAATGATTTGAGTGGAAATGGACGCAATCTCAAAATGGTTTCAATGCCCACCCCAGCTACTATTAACCAACTTGCAACCGCTGATATTAACTTTAAAAGAAGAAATTAACGATACAAATTTATATGTTTGAGTGCTTTTTTATATAAAGTATATTTTGAGTGTTTTTTATAAAAAAGTAAATTTATATTTATCTTAGTTTTCAGAAAAAATACTTATTTACATATTTGAGTGTTTTTCTTATAAAAAGTAAATTTTAATTTAAAGGAAAGTTATTTTTAAAAAAGAAACGTAATTATAATCAAAATATATTTTTAATAGATTCTCGTTATATTTAAGGTACTTATTTCTTCTATACATTTGTTTATTATTATTTTTTAATAATATATTTTAAATTAATTTTTTAATACAATCTAAACAAAATAAATATCTAAATAATTTCTTTTTATAATCATATTTAAACATCTAAATGAATTTTAATATAATCAAATCAATTATGAAAATAAAGTAAATTTTAAACATTTTCCAAATACACTCTAAATCTTTAAGGTAGTCTAAGTTTTGTAAAACAAGCCACACAAGAAGCGTGTGGGACACTTTTCCCCACAAGGTTTAGTGAGACATTATTGATTTAGTGTAGAACATGTCTTACTCCAAATTCAAAATTGTATTAGTATAGGACAATGTCTTACACCCCATGTCGCGTCTTTTCTAAAAGTGAGTTCGTACATTTGGCGTGTGACATTAATGGAATGGAATAGGACAGTTTCTCACGCCTTAAACCAAACAACAATGCCTGCTCCCTCATTTCTCCTTTTATTCTTCTCCTAAACCCTCAACACAACAACCCTTTTTTATCCCTCATATATTCCATCACCCAAATCACCATGTTTAGTACTTCATTTCAAGAGACCAAGGTACCATTATATTCATGACAAAAAATAAAAGCATTTCTAACTAATTGATCATTTTGTAATTCGGCAATAGGTTAGTTATATTTTTACTCCTTTTAGTTTATGTATATTTGTGTTGATTGAGAATATATGACTGAAATTGGACAAGAAAACCTCTGAAATTGGTTAAAACATTAGATCAGACGACTATTGCATGTTTGTCTAGGTAGTTTTAGGAAAATTATTTATCACTTTGAATTGTTAGTTATTGTGTATCAATGGTTAAAAGAATTTTTAGATGTCCATATTATATAGGTTATGTTGTCCATTTTTTTAAAAGTATGTTGTAAGTTAAAATTAAATTTAATGTTAATAATTCTATTTTTTTGGATTTTAAGTATTTAAATATATTGATGTAGAAATAGATCATACGTGGATATATGATAGAATTGCTTTGAAAAAGAAATTGAAAAAGAAATTTTCTAGACGGGTTGAATAATTTATCAATAAAGCTAAACAACAAGCAATTGTCATATCTGATGGTAGTATTAAAGTCCTTGTGATAAGTGTCGTTGTTTAAAAATATTGAATGAAGATAAGGTTAGAGTTCATTTGTACAAGTTAGGTTTTCAATTGAGGTATTGGGTTTGGACTTCGCATGGTGGGGTGCATGAAGATTCAATATATACTGGTTTGTCATAGTGTAATACTAGTGCTTCCAGTTCAAGGGTGAATGTTAATAATTTTCACAATATGAATGTCATGATACATGATGTGTTTATGAGTTGTGATGATGAATATATAGTTGATGATGTGTATGGCGATTATATAGAGAATGAGTCAAAAGAACCTAACCCTCAATGTCAAAACTTTTAAAATAGTTAATATTTGTTAATAAATCTATTTATGAGTGTGCCAATGAATCCAAGTTGCCACTGTTTCTAGATCTAATTGGAAGTGTCCAAAAAAAGTATTAATTTCTTTGTAAAATTTTTGCATGGGGGTGCAAGATCCGACGTGGTAAAACAATGCTTTTCTGTATGAAATTTAAACCGGTCCAGTGGGGATTTGTTATTATATCTCCTATTCTAGTGGGAAAATAAGAGTCTTGAAGTGCTCCCTCGTGTGAATTATCACCAACCTCACACGTTGTGGAGCGAAAAGGGGTGTCACCTACAAGGACACACCGACACTCAAGTCAGTGGGATATTCAGAGATAATAAAAGACCTTAAGTGTAAGTTGTATTAAGAATGTTCTACTTTTTCATTGTTGATTTGTAAGTTTTTATACCTTAGAGCAGCGGAAGAGTCGTTTTGAGTGGGTAAGCTTACCGTAGAAAATTCAGCTTGATTTTGATCATTGTAAAAAGGCTAAAACGCAACAATAGCGCTACCTAACGACCTTCCAATCAGTCACTTTACAGGTTGCTTTCTCAATACGCAATTGCATAAGTCAACTCTGACCTTCCGATATTGAGAGAATGACTTATACCAATATTGGGTCATGAGTCTCATGCGCGGTGTAAGAAGGCAATATTAAATTTCACTATTATGTGAGATGTCGGTCTTGTATAATGACTTTAGGTCAATTGACCTTTCCACCCATAGGCCAGTATCGGGACCATATACACTATGATGAGAGACCACTAAATATCCTTGATAGTTATTACGATGCCACTAAATTAGAACAGAAATTAAGGTTCAAAGCAAAAACCATTGCTTATTGAATGAACATATGCATATTCTTTTGGAAGGAAGACAATGAATTAACTTAGTGTAAGTTCTGAAGAGCCAAGGTATTCACCTAAATAGGTGGGTAATAATGCGATGTACAAAAATGTTTCTCGTAAGAAAATGTTCCTCGTAAGAAAATGTTCTATTTTTCTATCACTCTAAGGTTATATAAGTCTAAGGAGACTGCTAAGCATACGACATTATGATAACAGAAGAACTAATGATGTTTTACGTCATCCTTATGATGGTGAAGGATGGAAGCATTTTGATGATGTGTATCCTGACTTTTATAATGAGCCAAGAAATATTAGGTTGGGCTTATACGTTGATGGTGTCACATCATATATTCAAGCCTTAGCTTCACCATATTCTTATTGACAAGTTCTGCCTGTTCCTTATAACCTTCCATCTGAAATGTGCATGACATATCAATTTACATTTTTATCATGTCTTATTTTGATACCAAAAAATCCTGAAATTAAATTTGATGTATTTCTACAACCTTTGAATGATGAATTGCAAAATTTATGGCATTTTGGTTCTGTAACTTAAGACATGTCTAGACAAAAAAATTTCATTATAAAGGCTGTTTGATGTGGACTGTTAATGATTTTCCTGCCTGCGGTATGTTGTTTGGATGCAACATGCTTGGAAAGTGAGGTTTCCCGATATGTATGGATGAACTAAGTCATTTTGGTTTCCATTCAGGGAAAATATTCATAGTTTGACTATCATTGACGGTTATTAGAAGGACACAATTTCCGTTCCAACAAAAAATCATTCAAAAAGAATGTCAGGCAAGTGGATGACCGACCATCAAATATTAAATGGGAAGCTAATTAGTTCATTTCTTAAGGGTTTCTTGAATTTACCAAAGAAGAAATTGAGAAGGATCCACAATTTTAGTGAATTCAACAATTACACCAAGATGTCAATTTTTTAAGACTTCCCTTAATGGAAGGAAAATTTGTTGAGACATAACCTAGATGTCATACACATTGAAAAGAATGTTAGTGTATGCACTACAAGCTATTAATTTATCATTTTGAACTTATCAATAAAGTAAGTCTTTTCAGTTTTAAAATTGTTTTAAATCTATTTATCCTTGGAAAAGTAGATCATATGAGAGTTGCTCCTAAAATGTCCTTAGCCAAGTATTTACATGGGGACATGTAAATACATTAAGACTAGTGTGTGCATGTACTGATGATCTAATCTTACAGATTTCACACAGGTGCACATTAATAATGATGTTGTACTGGACAAATCTACCATGAGAACATTGCATGGATCGTTACATGAGTGTCATAAACGGTTCACAATTTGATAGTGGTATATGTAATCTTTCAACCTGATGTCACTACGATTCTGAACTGGTCTGAACCGGGGTCAAGGATCCGGTGTGGGGACCAGCCACAAAAGTCAACTATAAGTAGTGTTTATACACCAGTACAGTGGATATCTGGTATTATAGTCTGATATCACAGTGGGTGATACCGGTCTTGCTATCATGGAGATCCTTCTCACCAAGCTTTCGTATTGATGATAGGTGAAAAGTGGTGTCACCTACGAAGATTCTCTGACGCTCAAGTCAGTAACCAGAATAAGAACTCAAGTTAAGAGAGCTTAAGCAATGGAATAGTATATAGCAAGAGTGAATAACGTAACCTTTTCTGAGTGTGAGAATCAGCTATTTATAGGTAAGCATGGAGAATAAATCATCAGGTTTGGACAGGGGACAAATAGTACACTGCTCAGTGTACGATTCTGATACGCGACGCGGGGAGAACTGTGTCTCCCGCGAACACTCCCTGTAACTGTACCTTGTACCTTATGTCAGGTGACATGGATACTTTCCGATGTGAGAGGTGTTGACCTGGACATACCGGTATAGGGAGAACGCCTCATACGGGTTTAGAGTCCGGAGGTTTACCTGCAACATCGGTAGCACGTCTAGGATGGATGGAATTACGTCCTTGCCCATGTGTCGGTATCGAGACCGGATCATTTGTCCCCTAGCTTGTGTGAGGGACTGGTAGAGTTCCTCATATAAGCTAAACTGTCTTCTTACGGATGCTGATACCGGTAGAGAGTCTGAAGTCCCTATTTAATGGGTATGGATACCAGACTAGAAACACATGCTTCTAAAGTCATCCTGACGGTGTAGATGTCAGATTCAGACAACATTTCATTATGAGAGAATCCGAAGAGTTTTTGAAATTTGTAACCCTCACATTTAAGTTTTTTAACCTTGATGCCTTGGGACTCCAACAATGATAAGCATTTATTGCCATTAACATGTGAATAATGATGATTTTCGGTCACGTGGTTTGCTAATCGCCATGGGTATGGGTATTGGGCTCGAAATTCAAATTTTAGGCCCCATTCGATTTTACCTTTATACCAAGCGTCATATTTTTTGCACGTATAAGGATTGAAATGACGTCGTTTAAACTTTAAAGAGTCGCGTTTCTTGAAACGATGCCTTGTTCTGTCTGTTGGTTGTGTTGGTGTATGCACTACGAGTTATTAATGTATCAATTTTAGTTTATCAATAAAATTAGTATTTTTAGTTTTTAGACTAATTTTAATGCTATTTATCCTGGAATAATAGGTCATATGAGAATTATTCCTAAAATGTCCCTAATTAAGTATTTACATGGGGACATATAAATACATTAAGATTAGTGTGTGAATGTACTGACGATTTGATCTCACAAATCATGGATATATGATATCAAGTCTTTACACGAGTACACATTAAGAGTAATGTTGTACTGGACAAACCCACCATGAGAACGTTGCATGGATTGTTACGTGAGTGTCATAAACGGTTCTCAATGTGATAATGGTATATAATCCTTCCACCTGAAGTCACTACGATTCCTATATAAGGAGTTTATTATTTTAATATAATCAAACGTTATCTGTAATAAGATGACCATAAAGATTGTGATTAGGCAATAGACAAATTATACAGAGGGATGTGAGTGATGTAGATGGAATTTGTCTCTCTTATGTGACAGGAGTGATATCTATGGGCCCCTTGATGGAGTGAGACTAACGAAATGCATGGCCATACTAGGACAAATAAATATTAGATATTTATTCTGTAGAGTCTACTCTGGTATCAAGTAAAATGAATTGGGCCATACAAGGATGACGACGACCATGCCTTGGGCCCAATTAGATATCGTGACAAAAGGAATAAATATATAAAATAATTATCACTTATAGGTCATATCGATGATAAATAATATTCGGACATAATGATGTATTGCTAGATACCGCTCTTATTTTATATTAATAATAAAATAGTTTATTATTAATATAACCGAATATTTTACCTATAGGGTCACACACATAGAGTAAGCCCACCAGAGGATAGTTTTATTTTAGTTGGACTGAAAATAAAACTATTTAGGCCTAACTTATTTAGAATGAGTCAGGAGCCCAATGTTTAATGAGAGCTCAGGAATTAAATTACAATCAAATTCCATAGTAGCATTTGGATCTTTGGTTTTCTGGTGGGAGTGCTCGTGTGGACTCCTAAGGGCAAAGCTACAATTGCTTCGATCGAGGAACTCGTTGTGCATCTACAAGAGGTAATCCTTAAATCAAAACTTTAATTATATAATGCTTTGAGACATTTGTATTTGCAATCCTTATTTTGGGAATCCTTTGTGTTTCCGCTGCCTGACCCTGATGGGATTCCCTAATAGGTTGTGCCCCCACCATACCTATAAAAGGGAGACTTATGAACTTCTGGAAATAACCCTTGCTTCCATACTTGATAAAACCTTACCAAAATTTTCTTCCAAGAGAACTGCTGCTACGACTTTCCTGCGTAACCACTTCTTCTTCCACTAACTCCACAACTTCTTTTTGGTTATCACATTTCTCCCCTTTCTCAGTTTCTTCTACATTTTAGAATTTCATCATGCGCTCTAGGCAAGGCCGCACTGGTCCTACTTATAGAGGGGTAAGAGTCCCCACAAGGTCCTCTGGTTACCAAGAAAGAAGAATATCATCCTCAAGGGGATGAGTCTTGCCATTCGGAAAGGGGTGAAGCTTCCCACTCAATGTAAAGGGTGGTACTGCCCCCATCTGACTCCTCCTCTAGCTCTGGGGCTAGTCGTTCCTCTGAGAGTGAAGTGAATGTTGAATGTTACCTTTCTGACGACATGACTTTTTACTGTAACACAAACACATATAACCTTGTAACCGACAGAATGGCCAATAAAGGGGCTTTCAGGAATCCCCCCATTCTCCGAACTGTTGAAGGATGTGTCAACGTTGTGGCACACTAGCTGGACTGGGTAAAAGTCAATACGAGGTACCCTTATTGCTGGGTGGAAGAGGAGATTCGTGAGATAACGTCTCAACACGCTAAAGATGACGAGAGAAGATTATCCCAGAATTTTAGGGTTTATGTGGAAGAGCGTCTGAAAGAGCGGTTTATGGTGTTAGCACCTCGGCCAACTAATAGAATTTGCCACTGTCTGCCAGATGAACGATTTGTCTATACATACGACTATGTTTTTCTCAACCTCGGAGTCTGCTTTCCGCTTACAGAGTTTCAAATGGTGGTATTGAGATTCTTAGACTGTGCCCCCTCCCAAGTGCACCCAAATGGATGGGGTCTGATCCGTGCTCTAGAGGTCCTGGGTGAGAACTTCAACTTCAAACCCACCGTGGCAATGCTCTTTTATTACTGCCAGGTGGTACGCGAGACAAACAAAAAGGGCGGCATGAGCTTCGTCACCCTCTAGTGTGACTCAAACCTGGTCAACTTTGAGGCCTTCACTGAGTCTGCAAAGGTGAACAGAAGGTCCTTCAAACATTATTATACCAAGATCTGCGTTCAACCCAATAAATTGGTCTTCTGGAAGACTAGAGAGGGTCTCACAAAATTTCTAGTAGAATGGACCCACGAACACTTTCTCCTGACCTCCAAAGTGTACTTCACGAAGGAAAGTGAACTGTCTCCATACTCTGTAATGGTGATAGCTGCTTTGGAAGCATACACTGAGGCTTACAAGAAATTTTCTTGTAAACGCCTCCTGGGGTCCCATACCGTTCGTGAGCAATACTTAAGTAAAATTTTGTTATCATATCTCATTGCTTTAAAACCAGCATACATTATATCTGGTGCTAACATCTTTTCTTGTTTATGCAGGGGAAATTGAAGGTTACGCTGCCATGGACAAATTGAAGGGCTTGCTAGGGGATGGGGACTCTTCTGGCGAAGAAAATAACATCCATCTCAAGAGGAATGCCATCAAGGCACAGGTTGAAACCATCCCTCTAACATCTAGTGTGACCGGCGAGGTGCCACTACTAGAGAACCCTGGGCAAGCTGGTGGGGCGCAGCCTGAATCTGAGAGTGAAAAGGGGACAAAAAAGGAGAAAAAGAAAAAGAAAAGACATAGAGGAGATGCTGAAGCTTCAAAGCCGTCCTTTCCCAAGGCAGTAAAGAAGCAGAAGACTTTGGAAGAGACAGGGATGACGGCTACTCAGAAGGGGAAAAGGTCATCATTAAGGAAGGGGCCCCCTCTGATTTTGAAGTTGAAACCCGGTCAACTCCCAACATGGGTATTACTATACCGGTTGTACGCAGTTTCCCTCCAAACACCTCCTTTCTGTCGCTATTTCTACACTATAAGGGGCCCATACCGGTGACACTTCCAAAACCAACGTACAAGCTCCGCCACACTTTGGCAGCTTTTGAGATTGAAGAGGCTTGCCAGGCTGGTCGCTGGCAACTGGCTGAACTATCCAACCTCCTCCACTTTTTAAGCAAAATAGTTGACAATATCGACAAGGTCGAAAAACTGAGCACTCAAGTCAAAAAACTTACTATATCTTCAGCTAAAGATCGGACAAATATGAAAACTGTAGAGGAAAAGCTGAAGAAACTCAATGATGAGAATAATGAGCAATTTGGTGAGATTTCAACCCTAAAGATAGCCGCAAGGGTGTTGGAGGAAAGCTTGACTGAGCTGAAGGAGGAGGTGAAAGAGGTTCCTCAACTGAGAGAAGAGTTGAAAAGAGAGAAAGAACAATCTGTCAAGTTGGGTGAGGATCTGGCGGCTGTTGAGGCCGGACAATTAAAAATCAATGAAGAGTGGGCCACCAGGGAGAAAAAGTGTCTGGTGTAGATCAAGGAATTGAAGCAGGGGAATGCCACGACTGGGTCACTGGAGGAGGAGAATGCCAAGCTGAGGAAAAGCCTTACTACCACAAAGGCCAAGGCGGCTAAAGCTATAAATATCTACATCAAGGTGACGTATGACTCATTTGGCCTGGTTGTTCGTCAAATCTTCTATCGCAACCCTGGCGTGAAACTTAACTTGTATAGGATTCATCCGTTCCATGAGTTTTATGGGGGGAAACTAGTTGCGGTCAAGGATGGGTGGCATGAGGAACCTGCTGATACTCTTTATGAACTGCCACCTCTCCATGGAAGTCAAAGCATGGAGCCCCTTCTGGCCACTCCTGGTCCCGAGGGTGCCGCAGAAGAAGAAGAGGTGAGAGATGGTAATGCCGAAGGTAAAGGGACGAGGCCCCAAAAGACAACACAGAGCGTGAAAAGATTCATAATAATGCTCCCCCTTCTTAGCTTTGTTTCTTTTGCTTGAATTGTCATGTTGGGTTCTGGGATCAGCTCCAGTTTTTAATATACTTGCAGTATTTCTTGAACTTCATTAATAAAATTTCCATTTTTCTTCAATGTTTCCTTCAATATAAACTGCTGGTTGCTTGAAACTACCCTTATCTCTTAGGCTCTTTGGTAGGGCTATTTAACTTTGAGTTATAAAATCTGTTAGGCGTTCTTCAAACTTAGACTTAGAATGGACCAATAAGGTCATACTGTCTAAGGAAGCATACCATCGAACGAACATTGTCTCTTACTTGAGTGATTGTTGGAGCAATCAAAGTGTTTCTCTTGGGGTTATGTCGTCAGCTTTGGAAATAAAAGACTGAGACTATCCGCCTAGAAGATGAATTTTCACTCTCATTTACAGTTTGGGTGATATGGTATTTAATAGGGTTTGGTATGGACTTGATAAAGGTCTAACCCTACAACCCATCTAGCCGCTCCAGGAGTTACATCTTCAATCACAAAATAGGTGATTGGGATCATCCGTCCTGAGGGTGAATCTTCATTGGGGTTCGGTGTGGCCTTAAAGAAGGTCCAATCCTATAACCCATTTAACCGTTCTAGGAGTTACAGAATAGGTAATTGAGATCATCTGTCCTGAGGGTGATTTTACACATCATGCATAAAACTAAACATCATAGACATAAAAGAGAAGTCAAGATATCATTGTCATTGATAAATTTCTCATTGAATTAAATGTGAATTACAAATGAAGCGTAGCCGGGGTCATGCCTAGTTAAAATTTTCTTTAGAAAACCCAATGGGAAAAAACTCAAGTTAGGAAAAAGAGTACATGCCGTCTTACCAACTAGCTATAATAAATGCATAAATTCTGAGTATTCCACTTATTGCGGTTAGGTGTGCCATCGAGGTTTTCCAGGTGGTATGAGCCTTTGTCAGTTACCTCGGATACTCTGTAAGGGCCTTCCCATGTCAGAGCTAACTTACCCTGGTGTGCGAACTTGTTTCCTACACTGGCCTTTCTTAACACAAGATCTCCCACATCGAATGCTTTGTGCTGGACACGCTTATTGTAGCCAAGGGCCACCTTTGCCTTGATAGCCAGGTCTTTGATGAAGGCTTCTTCTCTGAGTTCTTGGAGAACATCTAACTCCGATGCTAGATTAGCATTGTTATTTTCCTCAGAGAAATAGTCCACCCTTGTTGACGCGGTCTGAAGCTCCACCGGTATCATTGCCTAAACGCCGTAAGTTAGGTGGTATGGGGACTCATTAGTTGAGGAATGGGGCGTGGTGCGATATACCCACAAGACATGGCACAATTGGCTCGTCTAGCTGCCTTTAGCTTTGCCAAGTTGCTTCTTTAATCCTTTCAGCACTTCTCTATTGGCCACTTCAGCTTGGCCATTAGTTTGAGGATGTTCTATGGATGAAAAGATTTGGACTATTCCCAGCCCTTAAGTAACTCTGTGAACTTTCTATCTGAATTGAGTGCCATTATTAGTGATGATCCACGCTGACACCGAACCGTGCTATGATATTCTCGTAAACAAAATGACGGGTTCGAGCTAAGGTAATATGCACCACTGGCTCCGTTTCTATCCACTTCGTAAAGTAATCTACCCCAATAATGAGGTACTCGATCCCCCCAGGTGCTGTTGGGAATGGGCCCAGGATGTCCAGACCCCACTGATGGAAAGGCCACAGAACAGTGGATGTAAAGAGTTCCTCATCCGGTGTGTGATGAAGGTTGGAAAACTTCTGGTATGGATCACACTTCCTGACGAATTCCATGGAATCCTTCTTCATTATGGGCCACCAGTAGCCTGCCCTAAGAACCTTCCTTATCAAGATTCTACCATCAGCATGGTGTCCATATTGCCCTTCTGCACCTCTTCCAGAACACCTTGTACCTTTTTTTTGTTCAAACAACAAAAGTATGGTACGAAAAATCCTCTTCAAATGAGCATGCCGTCCACCATCGTAAAGTAAGGCAACTCCCTTTTTAATTTTCTCCTTTCCAACTCATAGGTGAGAAATTTTCCATTGACGACGTATCGTATATAAGGGACTACACATGAATTCTTGTCGAAGGCATGATACGATATTGCGTTCAGTGACGGGGTTAAGGGAATGTTGGGCGACGTCAGCGTACTCTACACCATGATAGTAGTGCTTCCTGGCTACTTTGTGCTCATAAGTCTCGAGAGGATATCTGTCCTAGTTCTACTCTCTAGGTACATGCTTAAACTTCATCATAGAAAACCTCCCCTTTAGCTCATTCACACAATTTAAATACAATTCTAGCTGAGGCTTGCGGACTTGATACTCACCCTGAATTTATGAAATCACCAGCTGTGAATCACTACAAAGGATTACTTCGAAAGCTCTGATGTCAATCGCAGCTCTGAGTTCGGTGAGACAAGCTTTATACTCAGCTTGGTTATTGGATGTTTTAAAGTTGAAGTGCAAGGAGATCTCCAGGTGCACACCATCGCCACTCTCAACTACTACTCATGCACCACATCCCTTGCTATTGGATGAACCATCCACATGGAAATACGGCCTGAGGTGACAAGAGGCCCAAACAACCGCGAGGGTGGCTTTCTCAATCTTCTGATACCGGCACTCAGCCCCCTGCAGCGTTTTACTTATGAAATATACTGGCCTCTGTCCATCCAGGGTCTCTTTTATCAGCGCCACCCACAAGGCTTCACCAGAAATTACTAAGTATAGAATAAGTGTTTTACCGGGATTAGGCTTCACCAAAATAAGAGGTCTAGATAGAACCTCCTTGAGCTCCTGAAAAGCTTGCTCCTGCTTCTGTCCCTACTCAAACTTCTTAGATTTCTTCTGGATCTTGTACAAAGGAAGGGATCTGTGCACCATTTTAGGCATGAACCATGCCAGGGATGCAACTTCCCGTTCAAAGACTAGACCTCCCTCAAATTCTTAGGACTCTGCATGTCCAGAATTGCTTGCCACTTACCCAGATTGGCCTCGATGCCTCGCTGAGTCAACATGAAAACCAGAAACTTCCCCGCGGGAACAGCGAAAGTGCATTTCAATGGGTTCAATTACCTTATGTTGTACTGCCTTAGACGTGTGAACACTTGGCGCAGATCCTCAACATGGTCACCTTCAGCTGAGGTCTTAGCGATAATATCGTCAATGTACACCTCCACCAACTTAGTGTGCATCCCTCAAACACCTTATCGATCATACGCTGGTAAGTGGCCCCAGCGTTCTTCAAACCGAAAGGCATGACGGCGTAACAGAAAACACCGCAATTATTGATGAATGCCATTTTTTTCTTGGTCCTCCTCCCACATCGGTATCTGGTTGTACCCCAAATAAGCATCCATGAAGGATAGGTACTGGTAACTAGAAGAATCATCCACCATACGATCGATATTAGGGAAGGGATACAAATCCTTTGGGCAGTAACGGTTTAAATCTACATAGTCTGTACACATTCTCCATTTTCTGTTAGCCTTCTGCACCATTATTACATTTGAGAGCCAAGAAGAATATCGGATTTCCCTGATAAACCTGACCTTCAACAACTCCTCTGTCTACTCACAAGCTACCTTCTGCTTCTCAGGGCCCAGTCTTCTCTTCTTTTGGGTAATTGGTCTCATCTCTAGATAGACAGATAACTTATGACAATAGAAATCGGGGTCTATTCCAGGCATATTTGTAGCAGTCAACATGAATAGGTCTTTAAATTCTTGAAGGAGCGCAAGTAGGCGCTGTTCTATCACAGCTTCTAACTTGTCATTAATATACGTGACTTTCTCTGGGGAATCTCCCAAAACGACATCCCTGGAACCTCTCTTTGGCGCAGGCTTTGAAGGGTTGAGCGGATCAATCTTTAACTCTGCCTGGGATCAAGGTCAATCAAGCTAACAGACCCTGCCACTATTCCTCCATCGTTCAGCTTCCTCTTTTTATTGAACGTCTCGAACTTTACCATATTCAGGCTCAGGTTATAGCAGTACCTGGCCATCTCCTGATCACCTCAAAGAGAAGACACATTGTTGCCTTATCGATGAACTTAATAAGGAGGTGGGGTCGAAACAATGGCCTCTATGGCGTTCAATGTAGGGCGGCCATTGATGTCGTTGTAGGGTGACTCCACATCAATCACCAACACCCTGGACTTCATTGTTTAGCTCTGGGCTTGCCCACAAAGGACACCGGTATGTCAAGATACCCCTTCGTAGGCTGCTTTACTTGATTAAAAGTTGTTAGTTCCTACGTGTAAGGCTGCAAATTAGAGTCATTAAAACCTATTCTTTTAAAGCAGCTATAAAAAATAACATCACAGGAACTCCCCTGATCTACAAGGATCCTCTTGACATTCTTGTTAGCGATAACAGCTACGACAACGACGGTATCATCTTCTCCAGGTATAGTTGGGCCAAAATCTTCGTCGAAAAAGGAAATCACCGGCGCCAACACACCGTCCCTGGATGGACAGTTATCCCTGGGCTTTCCCTGGACCGAGAGAATCATGCGGTAATGATTCTTCCTAGCCATGATTAAGGCTTCACCCCCCAAAAAAACCACTGGCAATCATATCGATCACTTCACGCCGGCCCCGTTGTTGCTGTTAGGGTATTTCATACTGGTGAGTAGCCTTATTGATAACAACTCCCTTCTGCTTTTCAGCAGCACTATACCTTTTCATCGGACCACGGCTGTTATCACCCTCGTCATTGTGGTCTCTACCTCGCTTCTCCATCTGCTATGGCTTATCGAAGGACTTCTCCTTGAAGAGATATTGTTTTAGCTTTCCCTCTCGGATGAGGGTCTTCACCGCGTTCCGCAGGGCCTTGTACTCATCCGTCATGTGGCCCTCATGCTCATGGAAATCACAATACTTGCGTGGATTCCCAGGTCTTTTTACCGGTGCCAACTTCTTATGCCATAAATGCTCAGCGCAGGCCAACCGACCTCTCTTAAAATCCGAGAGGTTTTGGCATTTAGAGGGGCATAGTTACTGAAGGGGTTGAGGGTTTTTGAACCTGTTCCTATGGAAAGGTCTCTCCGGCCTCGTTCTTTCCTTCTCCTTCCTTGGTTGGGATGCCAGAGCTAGTGGTCCGGCCCTCGTCACTGTAGCTTCCAAGTGCATCTCAATCCCCACATACTTGGAAGCCTTCCTCCGAAACTCTTCAAATAACGTCAGAGGGCTCTTCGCCAAGGACAAGGCGAAAGTTGAGCTAGGCTGTAGCGCCTCAATGACAATGTGCAACTGGATAGCCTTGCTGAGATTTGGGACTAATGCTACTTCCTTGTAGAATCTTCTCAAAAACTCCTTGAGAGTTTCTATTTCTCCTTGCCTAATCTGGGCAAGGGTATGAGATGTCCTGGGAACGTCCCTAGAAATGACAAAGTGGTCCCCAAACACAATTGCTATTTCCTTCCAAGAATTTATAGAGCTTGACGGGAGCCCTTTGAACCAACTGAGGGCCTCCCCCACCAAGGTACGGGGGAACATTCTGCACATAACATCCTCTTCAGCTCCAAGAACATGGCCTCATAAGTGTAAGCATCCAAATGCTTAGTAAGGTCTGTCTCCCCAGTGTATTTTTCAATCGAGAGAGGCTGGGTCATTTGCAAGTGCCTAGGGATAGGCACACTCATCAATCTTTACGAAAATGGGACATCAAGTCTATACGCCCCCGGAGCTACAAAGACTGGCTCCTTCCTTCTAACATTGACTCTCTCTCCAGAGTCTTGGGTCTGCTCCCTTTCTTTGTACATAGGGCTTTTCAAGTATTGGAGAGTCATGGACTTCTCCCTCCCAGTAGTGTGGTGAGTCTCCTCATCCTGAGACACCATCTTCTCTTTAACCTGTCTCCTCCCTCCTTTTAGCTCAGCAAGCTCCTCCCTGAGCATCCTTATAACCTCATCACAAGGGTCTTGAGTTCCAACAGGCACCATTCTTCGTGAGCTCCCAACAGGGGACTCAAAGGCTAGACGCCTTCCAACTTAGTGCTCTTAGGCAGTGACATCTTCCACCTACCCCTCTTGAAAATTTCTGTTATTGCCTTCCATGATAGACTACTGATCTTCTGTGAAAAGTGGGAATAACTCTAACGTGTCCCATTAGGTGTGCCAATGAACTGGTCTAAACTGGAGTCAAGGGTCCCGTGTAGGGACCAGCCACAAAAGTCAACTATAAGTAATGTTTATACAGCGGTAAAATGGGTATACGGTATTGTAGTCTGATATCACAGTGGGTGATACCGATCTTGCTATCCTAGAGAACCGTTTCACCAAGTTTTCACGTTGATGATGGGCGAAAGATGGTGTCACATGTGAAGAATCTCCAACACTCAAGTCAGTAACCAGAATAAGAACTCAAGTTGAGAGAGCTTAAGCAATCGAATAGCATATAGCAAGAATGAATAACGTAACCTTTTCTGAGTGTGAGACTCGGCTATTTATAGGTGAGCATGGAGAACAAATCGTCAAGTTTGGGTAGGGGACAAATAGTACACTGCTCAGTGTATGATTCTGACACGCGACGCAGGGAGAACTGTGTCTCCCGTGAACGCTCCCTGTAACTGTACCTTGTACCTTTTGTCAGGTGACGTGGATGCTTTCCGGTGTGTTAGGTGTTGACCTGGACATATCGGTATAGGGAGAACACCACATACAGGTTTAGAGTCTGGAGGTTTACCTGCAACATCGATAGCACATCTAGGACGAATGGAATTACGTCCTTGCCCATGTGCCGGTATCGAGACCGGATCATTTGTCCCCTAGCTTGTGTGAGGGAATGGTAGAGTTGCTCATATAAGCTAAATTGTCTTCTTACGGATGCTGATACCGGTAGAGAGTCTGAAGTCCCCATTTAATGGGTATGGATACCAGACCAAAAACACATGCTTCTGAAGTCGTCCTAACGATGTGGATGTCAGATTCAGACAATATTTCACTCTGTGGGAGAATCCAAAGAGTTTTTGAAATAAAACTATTGGGCCTAACTTATTCAGACTAAGTCAGGAGCTTAATCTTTATGGAGAGCTTATTAGGTTAAGACCTGAGCTTATATAAAGAGCATAAGATGCTCATAGATAGGTACTCAGACAAAGAGATCACTTACATTCTCATTTTTATAGTGAGGGTTGAAGACTTTACACTAGCATTCAGAGTTTCAGTATTTGATAGTAGTAC
This sequence comes from Clitoria ternatea, assembly GCA_037962975.1. Classification (NCBI taxonomy): domain Eukaryota; kingdom Viridiplantae; phylum Streptophyta; class Magnoliopsida; order Fabales; family Fabaceae; genus Clitoria; species Clitoria ternatea. Next base: position 89,462,194 of record CM075675.1, read on the forward strand.
TCATGTGGACTCTTTAAGGACAAGGCTAAAACTGCTTTGATAGAGGAGTTTATCTCACGTCTACAAGAGGTAACTCCACACACAGTTTTTTCTTAAATTTGGTATGTAATGCTTTGAAGTACTCTATTTTGCCTTTTAACGAGAATCCTTTGTGTTTCTGTTGCCAGACCCTTGGGATTCCTTAACAAAGAATTTCTTTAATAATATCTTCAAAATTATGATGCATGTCTCTTGTAAAACCAAAGACAATAAACAAACAAGATTGAAGATTATTAGGTGGTGTTACTGCATAAATGAAAAGTTACAAGATGTAGGCAATAGTAAAATGAAGATGCCAAAAGACAAGTATACTTAACACCTTCTGAAAGGTAGTCTACAAATAGATTAAAGAATTGAAAAGCCCTAATATTTATGTTCCAAACTTGGCTAGATATGAGGATGTCAATAAAAGATGAGATGTATGCAAAGTCATGAATGTCACGTGTTCATGGAGTGATCGCTTTCAGTTGCATTTAGATCATTACTTAATAATACATGGAAGCCACTTGCTGAGATCAATATATTCTTTAAGGATTTGTGTACTAACACACTAACATTTAATGACATTACAAGATTGGAGGAGAATATCCCTCTAATTTTATGCCACTTTGAAAGAAGTATGCCTTTAAGCTTTTTTGATTCAATGGAACATCTCGTTGTACACCTACCAAAGCAAACTTAGGTCGTCTTGTCCGTTACAGATGGATGTATCATTTTGATAAGCAACTAACACAATCTTCCTTACTAATTGATCAATTAATTACCACTTGTAGTTTTTTATATCATTTTTGAATTTTACATGAATAATTTTACAGGCTTATGGGAGAGCCTAAGTGTGCAGTTAAAAATAAAGCATGAGTGGAAGGATCAATACTAGCTTTCATCTAAATCATGAGACAACTTACTTAACCTCTTGTTACTTCAAGAACTACTGTGTCTTGGCAACCAATATTAGGAATGATTCGGGTAGGATGGATAATGATGTTGATGAAAACTCAATCTCTCTATGATTGAAGAATGAAAGACCTGGTGGCAAAGGTGAAAGACTATGGATGAATAATCAAGAATACAAATTTTCCTAAATACATGTCTTGATAAACTACATTAATGCCTAGTCATACTTAAAGTTTTTATACTACCAACATTTACATTCAATTAACATGGTCAAATTAATTGCTAACAACAATTATTTTCCCTATGCTAACATCTTTATGCAATAGTACGAAGTCATTGACAATTCGTCATCCCTGATCACACATGATAATTATGCAATCCAGTTCAAACAATATGTAAAGCCCTTTCAAAAACTCAATAGTTATGAAGGATTAATTATATAATTGAGTTTAACTATTAAATTTATAGGTGGTGTGTAGGGTGGGGATCCCCCCTACAGTGTGACAAATGAACAAATCATATTATTATCTATGGGTTCAGGTATGTAGTATGTTAGCTTGCATACTTACTTCGTCAATAGATACAAGTTCCACACCTAAAATTAGAACAATAATGAGAAACTACTAACTTTGGTGTTTATGTCAAAAACATAACAAATTCAGGAGATGATTGAGACGTTAAGTCCTACACCACGTAAGGTGTGGGAGTCGGTGTCCCATGTAAGTTTTGCATGGGGAATTAGGATGGGAAGATGTGTTCCACACGTAAGGTTTTAGCGTTGGTTTTTTTACCTTGCCCCACACCCTGTTTCTTGTAGTGAATGGATAAAACTAATTGAAAGATGATAAACTAGTTGATTCTATTGGAAGTGTATGGTAAAAATAGTTGTTATATTAGCTGATAAATGTAAAATAATATACAATGATTTGCCTAATTATTTATGTATAACTTAAAAAAAATGTTCACATACAACTTGTAAATTTTTCTTAAATGTTTTAATTAACTTCAAATTTAACAAAATATTTAACTTTTTTTATAATTTTAATTAAGTTTTATTCATAATAAAATTATACATTAAAAATGTAATTAGCATTGTAAAAACCAAAAACACTATAGGTTTTACCTATTTTATAAGGCAAGAGATGAAGAAACATCATAGATTTATAAGAAATATTATAAAGTAAAAGTTAATATTATGAATTATTAAAATTATGGAGACACACTAAAGTAAAAATAAATTTCAACTAATAGTTAAAATAAAAACATCATTTTAAGTAATATTTTAAAAAATGTTGTTAGCTAAAAATACCATCTACTCAAACATCTCTATTATCCTTAAAGTAATATTTCAACTACTGATATTTTATCAGCTAACTAGCTCAAATACCTTATCAAACATACACTCAACAATTAAAATATATGTACACATACATAATATTTTAATCCTTAACCTAAGATTGTAAGTTTGCACAAAACTCTCTTATTCTTATTCCTAAAAGCTAAAACTAATTTTCTTTCTTTTCTTTCCTCATGTGTCACTGTATCCTCCCCACTAGCTCGAAACCCTTTGTTTTGTGTGAATATGAACTTCAAAATAAACCCTTATTCGTGCTTGTTCTAGTCGCTCTATTGGTTGATAATAAATTTATATTGTCTAATCATAGATTTAAGCTTTAAATTTAAATGTTTAGTCATAAATTTCAGTAATTATGATTTAGATTTTTCGAATCAATTCTATCTTAAAATTTCTAACATATAAACTAACGGAATATCTACATAACCAAACCAAACCATTAAATTTGGTTGATTTGGATTAAACTTTTAAAAAATATATAAAAATTCATTCCAACCCAATCTAATGAACTTTAAACAATTCAAATATTATTTTTACTAAAATCTGATCCAACTTAAAAATCCCTCACCCTCCTCTTTCCTATTTTGTCCACACATATAAGTTCACAAACAGAATATTTCATCATTTGATCAGGTTGAAAAACAACTTTAATGGGCACCGCACTTAAGCTTGCCTCATTTGGTGACAACTAAGAACCCCACCATTATATTATTTCAAGTTGACTTATAATCAAACTCCCAATTTAATTAACCATACAGCATTCTCATGCCCCTATAAAAACGGCTTGAGCCTCTTCTTTCTTCTCCATGCATACAGATTCATATACATGCGTATATAGTATCCAAAAGTTCTGGTTAGTTATTCTTCCCCTTTCCTATTTTAAATCCTATAAATAACTCCTAGGACAGCTATATAAGAAACTTTAATGACATACACGTATTCTATTTTTTATATATAAAAATAATGAATTAATACAGTGAATATCTTATATATTTTTAAATGAAAGAGGTGTAAATATATTTCTATATAATTGTTATTTCCTATATTGTATATTCATGTGTCAGATACGTATACATGTTAATGTTGGATGTATAAAATATGGCATTTCAAATACTTAAATCTGTATTTTATTTATTTAAACTTTTGGAGTTATATAAATTAGATCATCACCAGAATCAAATAGATTATAGCATTTTATTATATTTGTAATAATGCATATATGTGTATATATGATCATATTAATATTGAATTCTCTCACGATTTAAATTATTATCATATATTCATTTTAAAATTTTCATATGTACATTGTATTATAATCTAATAATTTTTAAAACTTATCATATTTTAGTACTGTCTATATTAATTTATGTATTTTTAGTTCATTTTTTTTTTACTTTTGCCACTTCCAAAATTCATTGATCCTTTTTTATAACATGTCCATTAAAATTAACCTCTATCTTAGAATTCAAAATTATATAGTCAAATATTTTAATTTCTGAAATTTTGACATTTTTTCTAGCTTTACAAATAACGTTGCTGTAGTCTTGTTTTAAAATAAAATTAACATCAATGACAAATGAGAAAAAAATAAAATAACTAAAATAAACGATTTTTTGAAGTTGATCACTAAATTAAAATTTTTTAAGTCTCTTTAATCAATATACCTGAAGTTTATAGTATTAATAAAAGACAAATATTGGAGTATATGCAACCACATCATTGTTGTTTGTAAATTGTAAAGAGATAAAGCAACATGCAAATATGAACTCGTATATTCTCACATTGGTATAACTTTTGCTTTTCAGGCAAAGCCAACTCATCCAATCAAATCCTCTCTTAACTTTGCCTTTATTTCTGTTTTGTTTTTTAAATCACTTGGATTTATATCTCTTTTCTTTTTTCTTTTGTCCCTCCTAATTCTGACAAGTAATATATCACCAGACACTCATGGTACTAAATAAAACAATCTCTATTTGATAGAAATTGATAAGATAATAGAAAGAAATATATAATTTAAATTACCATGTGTTACTTGGGTATATATTGACTGAGAATAATGATCCTAGGACATTGGACAATAAATTTCATTTTCAAACACCTGTTTGACACCCAAAATATCAGTTCTACATATGTATCTTTAATTATTAATGTAAATATATTACAGAGGCAATGATGATAATGAGATTTGTAGCAATTGCACTAGTTTTGGTGGTGGCAATGGGTTCAGAAGATAGGATTGGGAGGAGCATCAGTGACCAAAACGATCATCATTCCATTCCTCGTAAGGACTACGGCAGACCTGGCTCTGCCCTATTTCATCCCACTGATGATAACGACCACCATTACATCCCTCGCAAGGATTTCGGCAAACCCGGTTTTGTTCAAGACACAAATAATGGTCCCGGGAATCTCCATCCACCCAAGGAATGAAAACACACACATGGCTAGAAATATGCATGCATGCATGTATGTATAGAAATATATGCATGGCCGTTCCTTGCGCAGATATCAGAATTTCTCTCTACCCATATATATATAGAGAGAGAAGTTAATGTATGGTATCTGGTCGCATATGTAGATGTGCATATGTGTGTCACCTTTGTTCAATGTATATATAATAAAGAACGAGTATAATACTAATGATGTATTTATTTTATATTTTATATATATATATATATATATATATATATATATATATATATTCAGATGATGCATTTCATGAGACAACTCTTTCTATATGTAATAAATTTTTACATGTTTATAGCATGCGTAAAAAATCCAACATTGAAAAAACTATAGCTAAAGAGTTTACAAAGGTAAAGACATTATTTTAATGTCTTCAAATATTTTAGGTTAGGTGACTCTATCAAGATAAACTGACTCCCTGTCTTATTTCTTATGTTATAAAAATGTTAACAACCAATGTAAGAGGTTATTTTAATTTAATCAATCTGTGTTTGCATTTGCACACCAGTGTAAGAGGACCTCGATGTTTTAATCTAATCATTTTCTGTTAATTATTAACATTCTAATACAAAATATAGGGACAAATATGTAAAATTTTGACGTTGTTGAGGGTGGGGAGTGATAGTCGGTGCATGGGCACGGACAATGAGTGACTCCTGGCAGGCTTCCAGCGGGGAATGTGACATCCCGAGAACTGTTGAGGGCGGGGAGTCATTGTCGGTGCATAGGCACGGACAAGGAGCGGCTCCTGGTAGGCTTTCAATAAGAGGGACACATGAACGAATTGAATACATACCAAAATGAGAGAGATCCAAAGACTGTATAGGTATGGGACGATACAATCGAGTATAGCTTAAAGGCATGAATTCATACTACCTATACCAACAAATGCATTAACCTTTTTGGTGGCCTATCACTTAAGGACTCCAAGGTTAAGTCTGCTTAACTTGGAGTAATTCTGGGATGAGTGACCTCCTAGGAAGTTCTCAGGGAGTGTGTGAGTAAAAACAAAAGCACACTAGAAAGGTCTTGTGTTAGTATGTGGGGAGAGTCGTTCATTCCTGAAAAGTGGTCGGGGCGTTACACTGGTATAAGAGTCTGGCCTTTCCTAGTACAGTATGGTTCAGGGACGAATAAGGTGGAAGCTGGTGGGCATGAACATTCTAATAGAAAATATGAGGACAAATATGTGACATCCCGGTGTTGATGATGGCGGAGAGTGATCGCCGGTGTATGGCCACGGACAAAGAGCGGTTCCTAGTAGGCTTCCAGCGGGGAATGTGACATCCCGGGCATTGTTGAAGGCCGGGAGTGATCGCTGGTGCATAGGCACAGACAAGGAATGGTTCCCGACAGGCTTCCAGTGGGAGGGACACATAAACGAACCGAATACATACCAGAATAAGAGGGATCTAAAGACTGTATAGGTACGAGACTTACAATCGAGGATAACTTAAAGGAATAAATTCGTACTATCTATACCAACAAATGAATTAGTTTTTTCGGTGGCCCATCACTAAAAGGCTCCAAGGTTAAGCGTGCTTAACTTGGAGTAATTCTAGGAAGGGTAACCTCCTCAAAACTTCTCGGAAAGTGTATGAGTGAGGACAAAAACACACTAAAAAGGTTTTGTCTTGGTCTGTAGGGAGAATTGTTCATTCTTAAAAAATTGCTGGCGCGTTACAAAATACATTTCTTTTTTTGTCAAGAATAAATACATTTCCATAACTGTGACTAAACCATGATTAAAATTTGTTTCCAACTTTACAAACATTGCTAGATAATCCAAAAAATAGACATTTCCATAAATATCTTACAACCTTCTCTTCTCCTAATTCACACCAATTCAATAAAAAAACATTGATAGATAAATGTTCGCTCAGCCCAACAAAAACAACTGCGACTCAAACAGATATTGGTCCACAGCTATAGGCTATAGCCCACACATTCTTCCAACAACAACTCACCCCCTTCCAATATCCTCAAGCAATTAAATTACGTACTGAGAACAAATTTTCTTCATCAAGTTCCAGCACGTGACTATATAGTATTAAAGGTGTCATAAGTTCTATATTCAGACCTTTGGAATTTCTGTTACAACAAATTAATTACTATTAAAAAAGGTGTCCCAATTCTTTACGTACGTACACTTTCCCATTACCATTAAAATGGGATATAATTATATATCTACCTTAGAAAGTAAATAAATTAACAGAACTAACATAAATAATAGCGAGTCCCATTATACATAATTTGTTGTGTCTAATTTTTCTCTTTAACAAACATAAGAGAATAACATGTAACTTATCATCATCCAAATTCATTAAATCAGCTAACCCACGAAGTCATGGATCATGTGGCCTCCAAGGTGGCGTCTAAGTTGCTCTTCTTGCAATTGTTGTTGGTGTTGTACACCTTCCACGCCATGCCTAAGACCCAACGTTAGTGACACAGAGCCAAGTCCCCCAACCTCAATTCCTCCATCACTTCGGTACGGCACAAAACCCATGAATGCAGCACCATCCGAGTTTGAAGAACTCATATGGCATTCCAATTTGGACCGCTTCTCTTGACTCCAATATCGTTCTGTGTTTAACCCACTTTCCTCATCTGCCATTGATGAGCCCATTTCCATACTCTGAAATTGGTTTTCTGGTATTGAATTCACACCATACTTGCTCAAAGGATTTTCCACTCTAGCCTGGCTCGTACCAACCCCCATGGTGCCACAAGTTCCCTCATTTTTACTGCTGCCTGTTGCTTTTGTTTCAAGCATGTGTATTTCCTCAACCATCGGCTTCCACACTCGGACCCGAGCATTTATGAACCAATTTGATACCTGCAATAATCGGTCACGCCATTATTTCAGTCGTATGAAAAAATAAACAGCAGAAAGAGAAACAAACAAAAGTAACCCAATGAGAAGCCATGTGTAAAAGGAACAATTCCATCCCCTTGTATGGAATGAAAACATTACGAAAACATAACGCTAATTAAGTGTAATACTTTCAATCTCGAACACTAGGAAAGAAAATTTTGACTTTTTTTAGTAGTCACATACCTAACATACTGGGGTAGATGTCTTGGCCCAAAATAACCTAACAAATCATGTATATTTTGTTGATCTCTTACCCGGGTCCGTTTAAGATAATCAAAAAATCTATTTAATCATAATATTTTTTTTTAAGTTAGTCAAACCTCAACATTTAAACAAACACTCCATAAACTCATCAGTTTTTTATTCCTTTTCCAATGTGGGACTTTTTAACAAATATTAATATATTCTTGACAATGTTCATAATTACACTTGGATTTCGGGTAAATACAGACTATTTCAACATGGGCTAAATCCATCATTAAATCACTAATGCATGGCATTTATTTTATGTACTAATTAACCATAAGGGTCCAAAAAATATAGCTAGGGAGGATCACATTAAAACAATTTTGGAAAGTCAGAAGTAAACTGAAAGATTTGACCAATGCTACCAACACCCTTAAAAGCTCTGCCAACATGCATGTCCATTATACCAATTCAATAAACCGAATGAAAAAACCAAGAGACATTTTAATTAATTTAAAGTAAAAGACCCCCACCTGGTTTCGTGAAAGACCTGTTTGAGAAGCCAGCATGTGTTTATCAGTGTCCGTAGGGTAACTGAAAAGAAATTGAACCAAAAAAAAAACACAATTCAATAATTTTATCCATTTCGTTAGCCTAAAGAGAAGGGTCACGAAGGTAAAAAGAGACAAACATACGGATGAAGAAAATGCTCAAATAACCAGGTTTTAAGAATTGCCACTGCACGTTCTGGTAAGCCTCTCTGGGGCCTCCACACGTGATGATGGGATTCAATAAGGTCCGTGGTACCCCTGCTGCTGCCAGATTTGTTCCTTTGAAAGCTTTGGTCCATGCATCTTAGCCTTCCAATGTTGGTGCCACCTTTGTTACCAGTACTTGTGGAGGGTATTGATGACTCCTCTCCCAACACTTGGCTTATAAGTTTGAGCTGTTCTGAGATAGCGTTTTTGAGGCACCTGAAGTGTTTTGACACTGACTTCAGAGCCAAGGAGATGTAAGGTGTGGCAGAACTAAGACCCGCCACTGACTCAAAGGATGAAACTACCATTTGCATTTGTTGATTGTACTGTTTGCATTGCCTAATAACCTTGCATTATAAACGGCCCAACACAAACAGTGTCAAAAGTAATCTTTTTCAAAAGTTAACAAAAGGTAATTAAAAAAGAAACCTGTGTTCCAGAACATATGTTAAGATATGAAAAAGTTAACTTTTCATTGAAAATTATGTTAAACATGTCTTAAAAATAAGAGAGAGCTGTATAAATGTCAATTTTGAATAAAGATTCTCATTTTAACATGTGCTTAGTAAGGACACATTAGAAAAATAGAAAAGGAAAAAGGACTAACAAGAATTTTACCTTTATTGGCATAATCCCAAGAATTATTAACATAATCCCAAGAATCCAATTATTTGGAACGAATTAAATTACTTTACCTCTAATGGAATAATTCACCGCGACCAAATTTTAGAATTATTAAGAAAACTGTACACAACTGTAGCATGCCTTATATATAAAGTACTTGTATAAAGTAATAAAGAGAAAATGACACGATATTATATTTCTATCTATATATTAATGAATATTGCTTTGCACGTTGAAGTACGTACATGCCAGAAAATAAGCACAAGTACCCGTCAGTTTGACCAAGTCAAACCTTTTCCAATGGTATTTGGAACAGACATAATACACTATAGAAGTTGGAAGCTGAAAGCGTACACAGCTGACAAGTTGACTAACACTATACTGTTGCATACGCTTTGGACTCCTAGACATTCAAAAATTAAATGTCTGACAATATTAGCAACACAGTTTAGTGTTGTACTAATGTACTATGAAGGGGAACGATCCACGATTTTACTCTGCCTAGGCATGAAACTACAGTAACTCCTCCAAACCATTAGTGAAACAATAATGCAGTTATTTAACAAAAAAAAGATATGGAAAATACTGACTAATTAATTTCCTAAAGACACTAGATAATGAAATAAAAATAGAAAGTTTTATTTGAAAATATAATTAATTTCTATCTAATCATAATTTGTAAGTGATTCTCACCTAATTTTTAATAAAAAAAATTATTTTTAAATTCATTAATAGCATTATGCATCAGCTAAATCAAAATTTGAAAGCATTTGTTTTCCGAATTAATATTCAGAAGCTAAACTGTTTTCAGGATACATCATGTATTCATTTCAATATATAGGGTATGTGATTCATTAATAGAGGATGGGAATATTACAAAACTAGCATCAATTGACACATTTTTTTTCCAATTATAGAAGAACCAAAGACCACTCCAATCATTATGTTGACAAGATTAGAGATAAATTTAAATATTACAAAATCAATTCCATGGTGAAACCAAATTTAAATTTTTATTCAGGATTTTTGAAAAAACAAACAAAGATATCAAGAATGCATGATTCTTAGTGAACAAGTACTTAATTACTCAAATGGTTAAAAGTTTCCAAGTTGAAATATTTTTAAGAACTTCCCACTTCATATGTTCCCATATTAATGTTGTCAACATGTGTAGGGGTATCAGTCAAAACTTCATACTTATAATTTACAAGATGTGACATTGGCAAAAATTAATATGAAAAATTGACATATTACAAAGATCATCTCATGTCAAATGCTAATATGAAAAAAGCATGTTTAAATCGTGTACCTATAGCTCTCTTGATAGACATTAATTAAACTTGACTAAATTTCTATTGGGGGGATAGATAGACACAAATCTAAACAACCTATCATCTTTCTAAGACATGAGTGAAAGAAAAGAGGCACGACAAGGAAAAATGTAATGAGCATCCGCACCAACAAACAGTGCAATGGATGACTGAAATTAGCCAACACACTTGGAGTATAACACCTAAGGCATGAACTATAATCTTAATAGGAAGTTCAATAAAGAACTTGTTTCATATAGTACATCAATCCAAGACAATGTGTAATGATCATGTCAACATTAAAAAGAAAAATAGAGTTAAAAAAAAGGTATAATGATCAACTCAATTGGAAGTATTGACCTTATCGTCATTTTTTTCCCATGTTTTCGAAGTATGTGGCGAAACTCATGACTTGAAATTAAGGGAGATGAAGAAGCAACACCAGGTCAAAAAGAAACTAAGTCAAGGTATCGCCGACTATAAGAAAGAAGGAAACAGAATAAAGCATCAATTATAGAGACCACACAAATGAACAATAAAGTAATTAAAAGGACTTGATTAGACCATTAGGAGGCTACCTAATTAAAAGGAGCCAATGATAGCATTAGCCATCACCAGCAACCCAGGTAGTATTATATTGTATTATATTATATTATATTATATTATTGTATTTAATGCTACCCAGTGTCACAATTAAAATTAGAAAAGTTTCATTTAGAATAATCATAAATACATTCTCCCCTAATTTCCAATGCAGCTCAAATATAATTTATATAATTTCTTATGAAAACTTCACCACTACTATCATTTCCTTAAAGAGTATCCTTAAGGCGTCAGTTAATTAACAACACCCTTTACATTATATAATTAAATAATAAAGTGATGGAACCTTTTAAATTTCTTAGCACAATAATTTGTAAGATCACGAACAATAATGATAATCTTTTAACATTTTTCATTTCCCAATCTCTTATATCCCATATCAGCATATCTCTTTCTTTGTCAAGGTGTAGACGCCAAAAGGTTGTCTACAAAATACCATAAAATATTTTCCTATTCCTGCACCCGTCTTTCTCTCTCTTTTTCTTTTCGGATACCATTTAACTAGCCATTTATGTTTAAACTACATTTATCATGGAGTATGGTAACTTCATTAGAAACATAGTAAGTCCAGTAAGAAAGATACATTATTGTTTCCTCATATTCCCTAGACAGTCATACGTTGAACCGGGTTTTATCTTTCAAAACTAATTAACTTTCTAGAAATAATATTAAGACTCGCTGGATATATATGCAACAGACGGCATTGTAAACGCATTTGGCTTTTTTTCTTGTCACAGTAAATTTCTGACGAACACTACGCCATAAGAAACACAAATAAGATTAACAAAAGTCATAAAACAAGATATGGAGAAGCAATATTGAAATATCGAACCTCCTCTTGCATGTACAGAAGCTTAGCTTTCTTCTGCTGATAATCTGGCCGCGAAGGAAGACCAATGCTACTTCCAACTCCATGATCAACACTATTTTCCTTTGGAACATTATACAACATAGAAGATGAAGAACCTGAATTACTACTACCTTTGGCTGCAACCACAGTTCCATTAACAGTTACAGTATCATCGGCAGAAGTAGAAGCACTAACTTCTGGTGACAACACCCTCTCGAGAACGTCACATGATTTCCCATATTTTGGACAACAAATCTCATCTAACAATTGTTGGGCAGACTTCAAGAATCTTGAACCCTTGAGAATAGTAGCATACCCAGTGAAAGGGCCAAGTGGACCCACATTTCTATAGCTAATAATACCCTTCGAAGGCAGCATTTCTTGAATTGATTTCCCATAATCCCTAGAAACTATAGATGGCTTCACAATGGATTTTAAACACTGAGGATGATACTTCAAAATGCCATATCCAGATTGAAGGTCATCTGATGCAGAACCTTCAGAATGTTTGGACTGTGCATTTGAAGCAAGCGATAGAGACAAGCTCTGAGGATTGGAATCATTCATCATGGTATTACCAGCAATTGTTCTATCTGTCCACCCATAACGCAACTGATGATTTGGCTGATTTTCAAAACCATGTTGAACCTCAGCCTCAGCAACATTCCCTACCCAAATACCATTTTCATTCTGTTGCATCAGTGAAGTCATGTCCTGCTTGTGGGCTCTAATAGAAGCTGATTTGACAATATCTTGCAAGGCATTGTGAAACAGTGGAGATGGAGATGAAGATGGAGGAGGATTATGCAGAACACTTAGTTGCTTTTGATTTTGAGTAATTTCTCTACCAACCACTTCAACAGAAGAAGCATTATTACTACACTGTGCATCCATAAGTTCATTGTAAGCAGCAGGAACAGGAACATTGTTGTTGAGCTCAGCAGAGTAAAAAGAGTTTGCATTGTCTGCATAATTTACAAACCAGTCAGAGCCTTGATGAGGGGTAGCAGTAGCAGCACTGTTCCTCCAGTTTCCCAAATTACGAAGTTCACACTGTTCTTTTTGGGAAGAATGAGTATCTGAAGACATTGAATGGGGAAATGAACCACACAGATTCATCATTAGCCTGTTACTGGGTTCAGCACCAGAACCTAGTTCCAGATGATGAAGATACTCCAAACCATTCCTTGGAGGAGCAGAAGACAAAGGATTCGAAGCCGTTGAGAAACTTTGCATCATTTCTGATGAATAAACTTGCGGTTCATCAAGCATGTTTGCATTTCTCACGCTCCTAACTTGAACAAGGTCCAAGTTATTAAACCCAGGGTGTAAAGATAACTGTTCAACATTGTTGGGAAATTCCTGTGAATGTTGAGTAGTACTGTTCTGGATTCTCAATTTCTCACGCCGAATTTGCTGTGCTACGTGAGACTCAGGCCTTAAGCTGCTCATTCCAACTCACCAAGTATATAAAACTTTCTCCAATGACAACTTCAAATTAAAATCTCTAATACTATATACCAACTTTTTCAAAGCCTTTAGAAATTAACCCAACCCATATTGCTCTCCTGCACCCAACATAGTCAATCCAACGTATATCAACTTCAATGTTATATTTTTTTAAAAAAAATCTAAGAAATATAACAATTAACACACCCATGGTTTAATGAGACAAATCTTAATTTAATATTAACAATTACATTCTACGAATTATTGCACTACAGACAGATGCACAAAGAAAGAGAGATAACATAATATAAAATAATTAAATATTGCATAACGCAAGACAAAACTGAAAGTGAAAAAACCGATCTAACTTGGTCATTTTCCATAATATTCCTACCTGGTACATGCCTCAAATAAAGGTGTTTGATCTAGTTTCCCTAACTTCTAAATTTTCACTACCTTTGTATGCTTACTGTTAAGGTTTAGAAGAAGAAGAAAGGGTCTAGAGATAGCTCCTTCCCCTACCAAACACCAAAAGTATATCAATAATCAATAGTTCTCTTTAAAAAGATTAATAATAATAATAATAATAAATAAATACAGCTCTAATTATATGCTGCTTTTCTTTTCCAACCACCAAACACCGCAATATCTAAATCTCTCTGTCGGCAAAAACAATTGAAGGAGAACCACACAATTAGCAAAACGATCAAAACCTCTGCGAATACGTAAGCCACAACGACAACGTTTATAGACACCTCTTATGGGCATGGAAAACAAGCGAAACCCTAGTTGTGTGTGTTCTTCCATATTCCAATGGATCTAGCTAGTCGCCGAGTTCCACCAACAACTCATGACCATGACCACTAGCCTCACAAGTCACAAGTCACACCTCACCAATCCACGGAGAAAAATACAAAGTGAAATAAAATTGGCTTGAAAGCGTTATTATTATTACTACTACATAGAAAAGAAGAAAAGGAAGCTACAAGGTTGAATTAATTAACGGAGAAACGGACAAACGAGAAGAAAACGAGACATAAAAATCTTGTGTTTCAAGAGGAGGAGCCAGGAAAAGAAAGAAAACGTGAAGCTCTTTGGATATTATTGAAGTGAGGAAAAGGTACTTGGAATTCACCTTGTATATATGTATGTGATGGAAACGATGGAGTGGAGAATGAAGAAAACTTTGAGTAGCACCATGAATAATGATTACAATGGATGGCCCGTTAGCTTTGACATTAAAAGTTAAAAACACAGACACAACACAAGCAGCTCAAAACCGGTGTGGTTGGGGGCCCTTCCCTTCCTTTTTCCATAACTATGCTTTTCTAATATTCTGCGTTTCAAACTATGTCGCTGTCTCTTCGATGCAAAGGACCCCGCCTTCACACATTTTTTGCTTTTTCCTATTTTCTTATGGAATCAATCCATAAAACGTTTCTTAACCATTTTCCGCTGATCTGATGTCTATATATACAACTTTTGTTTATGAAGAAAGAATTTGGTCTCAATATTTTCAAATATTTTTATTTATTTCACGTACCCTGAAATGAGGCACCTTGCTCATGCGGACATTAATTGTAGAAACAAAGCAAACAGTATCATCCCATGTATTATATACAACCATTTAGTATTCATTCGATATCCTATTTCAAGTGTTTTATACTTGATTTTCTTTTGATAAAGTTTTAATTCAAAATTTACAAATGAGAAAAATTTTAGATGTCACAGAATCTGTCATAATATAAATATTTTTGAATAAGAATGCCTTCATTAATAATAATAGGTTTGAATGTATTTGAATTGATTATTCTTGTAATTAAATAATGGATGGTGAGTGAGCGTGGGTAAAGATGGAGAGTGGTGACAGGCAGGAAACGTTAAATCAAAATTGGCATATTTAATGCGTACGATTTGGCTATGAAATGCCTCAAATCAGAAATCTGATAAGCAGTCAACACATTGTTAAACCACGTGGACCGGCCAGGGTTGTCTGTGAGAGACAGACCTGATCCAATTCATAAGACCAACATATATTACTCTCTTTCTCCTATTTATTTACCTTTTTTATATATAATCTCCTATTAAATGTCATTCGATGCAGACATATTTCTTCAATTTTCATCACTTTTTTCAAAATTTTATTTTCTAACAATCACATACCATATCAATTTTCCAATTTGAATGTAGTTAGTTTTTTATTTGGTTAAAGTATAAATTTACTATTATAAAATTATTGTTGTTTATTATTTGTTGTTGAATCACTGATATGAAAAAAAGGCTCATCTAGGACTTAATTTTTTTTAATGATCTACAAAAAAAAATGCAGTTTAGTCCTCCAATTTAATAAAATCAAATCTCCGACCTACGATCAAAATGTGGCATTCCATCTTATAAAAAGAATTGTGTCATTCCAGCCTGAGTATTGTTTTACATCAAGGTATGGGATAGGAATACCATATACATGCGTACATTCTATGACATGAGTCTAATCCTCTAGTTAAGGCGGTGCTCGACACTGTTAAATTTGATATAGAATGATTGGAATTTATAGTTGCAAATTGGTTATTGATTCGTTATGGTTAGTTAATGAGGTTGAGTGTGTAATTTTTAGTAAGGTTAAGTTTTTATTTATTTATAAATAATGGTAATTTTTATTTTAATAATTATACATAAATTTGTATTGAGATATTTATTTGTTTTCTCTCCAACTTAGAATTTTAATATATCAAACCTTTTATTTAGGGTGAGAAATGATCTAAGAATTGCTTATGTTGTTTTCATCAATAAATAATTTCTTAACTATCTATTACTACAAACCACCATGTACGAACCTTACTCTTTCCTTCTTGTTCATATCATTATCTCCCATTTATGGAGCTTAACAAAGAAGAAGTTCAACCATCTTGGCAAAAGGATGGACAAATTCCTGAAAGATGAGTAGAATGAGGCCCGCATTTGGTTCCTCTTTAGTGTAACCAGTGTAATTAAATATTTGTTTTTAATAAAATATATTTTAATACAAAGACTTTTTGTTTTTATATAATGAGATAAAATTTATTTAATATTGATTTATGAAAATATTTTCATTGCATAAGTTGTAGTTATATTATAGTACTAATTTATATTACTTTATATTAGAATAATATTATATTAACAGTATAAGTAGTTTACTACCTGCACGTGGTTTACATCTCATCAAAAAATTTAAAATACTACAATTTTTTCTCTCATGTAAACATTACTTCTTTCTCGCATAAATTTAAATATATGGACAATCTTGCACTTCACAAGTGTTGATGGTGTTGATACCACCATCATTACATCACAATCCTTATCATTGTCACATCCACTATCATCATAATCGTTAACGCCTCTACCATTATCGCTCTTATCACCACCTTCATTGCTATCAATACCACCACCAACTTCACCTTGGTACCTCTACCAACACCACCAACAACAAAAAATTTTAAAATGAAAATATTCAAATTTTTAATTCAAATTAGTAATTTTGAAAATTATATAATTCATAATAATTTACCTAAGTAAATTTGAATTTCTCGATATTTTAATTCTCTTAAAAATTTTAAATATCTCATCTAAACTCAACATAATAATTATTCAAGAAGAGGCAATAGTCCTCGTTTTATCTAATTAAAGAAGAAATGATAAAAGAATAAAATATTTATGGGAGTACTTTAAAATTAAGTTTGAGGTGATCTTTTATTTTGTTACTTAACTAATTAATTTATTTTCTTTAGTTAATGATTCAAATTTTTCCTTTCATTCATCTAAGTTAACCTGGCATATACATGATTGTAAAATGATATCTACGCGGATCTATTAATATGAAAGACAAACTTAATCGTTAGTAAAATATAACTTATTAATCTTTGCAAATATTTAGAAAGTTAAGAGTAAAAATTGAAAAATTGTGTTTGAAATCTCTCCAACTAGAAGAGAGATCAAACATAATATTTTTAGAAGGAATGATTGTTTCTTTAACTTTGTTGACATATATTCTGAATTATTAACAAAATCCCAAACAGAGTCTTATTCTTAACAGGAGATTGGTTGGAGTCATTAATTTGAAGCTAAGAAATTAATCTGGTACTACCAATAATACAGCTGGCATATGAGGAGTGAGGAGAAGGTTGTGTTGTGTGTTTGAGGGAAAGAAAGAGAATAATGGCAGGCTTTCTTTCTGCGGTGCTGAATTTAGTGAATTTATCGGAAAATGGCGAATTATCACTGCAGTTAAGCAAAAGATCTGTTCTTACGTTACCTGTATTCTATTCTATTCTCTTCTTTTCTATGGTTCGAACCCCCAGAACTCTCACTCATTCAATCCCAGGTGACGTAATCTCTAGTTCCTCCTCTGTCAACATAATATGCTACCACTATTATCATTAATTCTTCTTTTATAAGTTTATCACATGCAATAATCAAAACCTTCACACAATAACAGGCAAACCATTTCTTTTTTGCTGAGGGCTTTCGAGAGTTCACTTTGTATATATGAATTACATCTGTCTAATCTTTATTACACAAATTTTTAAATACTCAAATATTCTTAGCATTTGTTTATATGATAAATTATATGAATTTTATTAAAATAAATTGATTTATTAAAAGTCAAATGGTTTTAAAATTATATCAAATTTTATATACTTGATTTATTTAATAAAAAATATCTGTTCAACGGTTAAATTAATCAATTAATATATAATATAAATTTTATTATAAATTACAACATGAAGTAAATATTGAAAATTTACTCTTGGAATAAACAGATACTCCTCATACATATAAGAATATTCTTACTGTTTGAGTATTCAAAATGATTTTTCTTTTCAATATTACCAATATTCTTTTTTGGCTTTTTCTCAATACTTTCATACAAACCAAACTCACTATAAAAGTATTGTCACAAACAAAGCAGATTCTATCTTAAAAACAAACAGGATTACTCAGTTTATCCTGAGTCTACTCAAGTCATATTATGAATTTTGACGTGTAATGACACAAAAACCAGTTGTACTATATTTTAAATGAAGTAAGAATCATAATCATACATTTTATCTAGAAAGCTAGAGATTCACATAATTATTACAACCATGACAAATCTTGATTAAATATTTTAAGATGATCAAACGCTAGAAAGTGTAAATACAAGGTAATTAAAAGATATATTTATCTATTAAACATCAAAAAAGGACCCCATGGCATTCCCTTCCCCACTAATTACAACTCATTTTGTAAACTTTACTTATATGCCCACATGTTTACCTTAATTCAATATCCCTCTTTTCTATTTATTAAAAAACAATACATCCCTCATTTTCCCTATATTTATCTTTTGATCATATTATATCGCTTATAATATTTAGGTTTTATTATATTTTTATCCTGAAAATTTTTCTAATTTTGTAATTGGTTCTTGATTTTTTTTTTTAAAATAATTCCATAGAAAGTTTAAGGTTTTTTATTTTTGAATTAAACGCTGTTGGTACTTTATACTAAGTAATCATAATATAACAAAAAAGTAAATGCTTCCGGTTTTAAATCATCTTCTAAGAGAATTATAGGTTATATTCAAAAAGGATTTATTAATCATTTATATTAACATTAATTAAATTTTTTTACTTCTACCATTTACACATTTTTTACCATTTACACATTTTTTAATGTTTTCATTAATAACGAAAAACAAAGTGTAAAAAAACAAGAAAATACATTCATTAGTATAAATAAATGTATAGTAGTTAGAAGATAATAATATTTTAACAAATTTTATAACTTAACTATCATTTCCGAACTTTAACTATTCAACTGAAAGTGATTTATAAATAAACAGAATAAATATCATACTATTATTTTTGCAACGTGTTAATTTGGCGCGTGTCATCATTTTTGGTTGCTATATTCGTCAGCAACCTCCTCCAATGCCGTAATCTGCAACACAAAATTTTAGCAGCTTTATGATGAAAATACTGTTTACAACCGGTAACGAGGGTGGCTCTTAAATGCCACAAGTAATGACAAATTTTTAATGCCTACGGCAGCTAGAGCTGGAAATTTATTTATTTTTAAATAAAACAATACTAAATGCGTAAGAATATAAAATCTTATAATGGTTTTTTTATATAAATAATGTGGTTAATTTTTACCAAAAATTTTAAAAAAGTAGTTATTAAGCCTCAGTATGCTTTTATTCATATAAAGAACGCGTCGATGATTTTAACCTACTCCAAAAAAATCATTACATTCAGCTAGGGATAGACTCAAAATGATAGGGTAACTAGATTTTAGGGTTCTTACACTACTAAAATAAGAAAGACTAAAAGAGAAATACCATTTTTGATTCGTGATTCTGAAGGAAGAAAAGATAGTCTTAAATATATAAGGTGAGAAAAATTAAAAGGAAGACAGCCATACACTTAGCGACAGATCAATATATAAAAATAAAATTATATAAAATCTTTTAACCAACTTAGAATTTTTTTAATTCTATTGGACCTGGTCTATTGGGGTGTGATTTGGGGCCCAACATTACTCCCTGGGTGCAGACGATCCTTGTCCTCAAGGTGCAAGGGAGGTGCGGGGGAGACATGGCAATCGTGCCCGAGATGGACGATCCACGTGAAAGCGCGTGCCTCAACTGATGGGATCCAGCTATCTCGCATAACGCATTTTGAATGGATGGCGCGGATTGCAAGTAAGAAAGTCGTTGATCATCCAACGGTACATATGAAACCGTGTGAGGCTCCTTGGGACACGCAGTAGCAGGCGTGACAGACGGAGGACAGCGCATGACAGGCTGTGATTGCGCCTTGGAGGCCGCGAGTTTGATGGATGGTCCCGATTTTTTGCAGTACGCGGAGAGAGATTGAAAGTATTTTAAGTAAAAGACTTTGGCGTATCAGAGGCAGATAGAGATGAAACACTTTTTCTCTCAAAGTAAAAACTGAAGAGTCTTGTTGATTCTCCTCGAAACCCATAGAAACTGAAAGGCTTCTCTTAATATCCTCTGAATCAAGAGTATCTTGAAAATATTCTTCGTTCTCAGTGGTATATGGAAGAGGCTAATAATGCAAAGAAGGAGAACTGCCATGGTAGCGTCAGAGAAGTGAGACGTGAAATACTGGATTAACACGTGCAGAGGGAGGAAGAGTCAGTTCATAGGCGACGCGCCAATACGGCGGAGAACCTGAAAGGGGCCATAGAAACACTTGGAAAGCTTTTGTGAGGATTGTCGTTGGATCGAAGATTGGCGATAAGGTTGCAAGCGAAGCAGAACCCAGTCTCCAATTTCAAAGGTAACGTCCTCTCTTTTCTGGTTTGCCTAAGTTAGCATTTGTTGTCGGGTGCGGGTGAGATTATGTTTCAACCTTTCTAACAGAATATTTCTTTGTTGTAAGGAGAAGTCAACTGAGGGGATGGTTGAGGATCCGGGCAGATAGTTACGCACAGAGGGTGGGGGACGACCGTATAAGGCCTAAAATGGAATCATCCCGATGACCAAATGCAGGGTGATGTTAAACCAATATTCCGCCAAGTGCAGATACTTATACCCGTACTTTGGGTGATCGCTTTAAAGCAGCGTAAGTATGCTTCCAGACATATGTTTGTGACCTCTTATTGGTCATCTGTTTGAGGATGGTATGAAGAACTGCATTTTAAAGTAATTCCTTGTAGGTGGAAGAGTTCCTTCCAGAAGCGGCTGATAAATAAAGGATCCCGATCATAAACAATAGACTTTGGCACGCCATGTAACTTGTAGATCTCTGTTGAAAAACGAGTGGCCAGAGTAGGTACTGTAAACTTTGTGGGAAGGGCCAGGAAATGCACAAACTTGGTGAGACTATCACAGTTAACCCAAATGACATATGGCCCAAAGATGAAGGTAACTGAGTTATAAAGTCCATTGTTAGTTCTTCCCAGACTTGTTGAGGCAGAGGGAGTGGTTGGAGTAACCCTTGTTCCTTTTTTGGTAGTACTTATTCATCTTACATGAGGAACAATGCTGAACATACCGCTTGATATCTTTGGAGAGTCATGGCCAGTGAAAAGAAGCTATAATGTGGGCCAAGGTGGGCCTGAATCTAGAATGACCTGTAAAAGGTGTATCATGAAATTCTTGAAGTAAAGTCTGCCTTAACTGCGATATTTCTGGGATAAAAATTTTGTCTTTGAAGTATAAGACGCCATTAAAAGAGTGGAAATTATGTTGCATGACTGGGTCATTGTTGATTTTATGTAGGAGGGTCTGCCCAGCTGAGTTGGTTTTAAAGTAAGTGCAAAGATCTTCCTGGAGCACAAGAACGGGAGAAGAGATGGCAAGGAGGAGGGGTGGTTCATCCGAATATTTACGGGACAAGGCATCCGCAACTTGATTGGTATTTCCAGGTCTGTAAAAAATGTCAAAGCTATATCCCTGTAATTTTGTTGCCCATTTCAATTGTTCTGGGGTCTGGAAAGATTGATTAACAAGATGCTTTAAACTCTGTTCATTTGTGTAAATATGAAAATGTCTCCCCATGAGGTACTGACACCATTTTTTTACTGCTTTAGTGACTGCATACATTTCTCGGACGTACATAGAGGAGGCTTACATTCTAGGACTCAGTCGCTTGCTAAAAAAAGCTATGGGATGCTTTTACTAAAAAAGAACAGTACCAATGATGACATCTGAAGTATCTGTTTCAACTACAAAAAGCTTATCAAAATCAGGCAGAATTAGAATAGGCATTTTTGTCATTTGGAATTTGAGTTCTGTAAAAGCCTTCGATGTCGATGTAGACCATGTGAAATTAGTGGAACATAGTAGATCGGTAAGAGGAGCGGCGAATGAGGCGTAATTTTTAATGAATTTTTTGTAGAAGCCGGTGAGACCTAAGAAACCACAGAGTGCCGTGGGGGAACGTGGTTCAGGCCAATCCAAAATGGCTTGGACTTTCTTTGGATCAGGGGTGACGCCTTGCCCTGAAATAATATATCCCAAGTAACTAATAGTAGAAACTCCAAAAACACATTTAGAAAGATTTGCATGAAATTGATTAGTATAGAGTAACTCTAAAACCAATTGTAAATGCTACAAATGATCTGTAAAAGTAGAATTGTAAATAAGGATATCATCAAAGAAAACCAATACAAAACAGCATAGATATGGATGTAAAAGATCATTCATAGCCGACTGAAAAGTAGATGGGGCATTAGTTAAGCCAAAAGGCATAACTAGGAACTCGTAATGACCATCGAATGTTCTAAAAGCAGTTTTATATGAATCTACGGGTGAAATGTCAATCTAATGGTATCCTGTTTTTAAGTTAATCTTAGTAAAGATAGTGACAGAACTCAATTCATCTAGCAACTCATCAATAGTTGGTATAAACGATTTGGGATGGTTACTACATTAAGAGCTCGATAGTCCACACAAAAACGCCAGGTTCCATCTTTTTTTCTTACAAGTAGAACTAGGGAGGAGAAGGGGCTAGTGCTGGGTACAATCAGACCCTGTTGAAGCATATCAGTAAAAATTTAGGTCATTGCTTCTTTTTAAGAGTGGGGGTTGATAAGTGTTTTATAACACAATAAATTAGATTTAGTTTGCTTAGGATTTTAATCATTATGCACTGTATTTCCTTAATTTTTGTGATTTTTGCTTTCTTTCCACTATATTCTACTTGGGTATTTTATTTTGCAGAAATTAAGATAATACAAGGGTCAATAACAAGAGAAAAACGACCATTAAATGATAAAGAAACAAGAAGAACAAGCCCAAGTGGAAAGAATTCTCTTTTTATACTGAATTCCGACTCAGAATGATCAAATCCGAGTAGGATGACTCGGAAATGATCATTTCCGAGTAAGGAGTCTTTGAATGAAGCGTTGCCGAGTGGAATATTTCCCTGTTAGAGGTAAATTCGAGTGGAAGATTCCCCATCAAAGCCATTCCGAGTGAAAAATGGCTTACCTTGAAGGAATATTTCCCGGTTGGAGGTAAATCCGAGAGGAACATATTAATTAGCTTAAGGAAAATCCGCCTTGGAAAACTTAATTTGATTCTTATTTATGAAAAGTTAAAATTCATTAACATAAAATAGAGTCTTGATCTCCCGAAATCCCAAGATACTCTCAACTCTGATTTTTAAGTGTCAAGTAAATTTTGTTTCTAAATTTATTTTTAATTTGTGTTTTATTTTACAAAAACATTAAAAATCAATTGTGTGGATAATTAAATTTCAATATGCTGGTACTTTGAAAACAGTCCCTGTGGAGAACGATAATCTTTTATATTACGCGAAATAACCCGTGCGCTTGCGGGCCCTGTCAAGTTTTTGGCGCCGTTGCCGGGGACTGTTGTCCCTCAAATATCGGCAATATTGAAATTCAATTAGATCATACTTGTTAATATTTTTATTTTTATTTTATTTTTATTTTTATTTTGTTTGTAATCTTGTATTTTGTTCTTTATTTTGTGTATCTGTTGTTGTTTTATTTTTTGTGATTATTTGTTTTATTTGTCGTTTACTTTCTTTTTATGCGACGAAGCTGTAGTGTCGATCTAAACTTAGGATTTGACCCTGAGATAGAACGTACCTTTAGAGCTTTGAGAAAACAACAAAAACAACAAAAACAAGAAAAAGAAAAACAAATGGCAGACCAAAACAGAGCCTTAAGAGATTTTGCTGCTCCAAGTACAAACGGAAGAGGATCTAGCATCCTTAGACCCACAGTGGAGGCTAACAATTTTGAATTGAAGCCTTCACTTCTCTCTATGGTTCAGCAGAACCAATTCGGAGGATTACCCTCCGAAGATCCAAATCTTCATCTTCAAATCTTTCTTGAATACTGTGACACCCTGAAAATGAACGGAGCCACCAATGATGTCATTCACTTAAGACTTTTCCCTTTCTCTTTAAGAGATAAAACGAGGGCGTGGTTATACTCTCTTCCTGAAGGATCCATCACGACTTGGGAACAATTGTCTAGTGCTTTTATCAATAAATGGTACCCAAGGAACAAGACCGATGTTCTGAGAAAATAAATCATAAATTTTTCACAAAAAAAATGATGAATCCTTATATGAAGCCTGGGAAAGATACAAGGAATTGCTAAGAGAATGTCCTTACCATGGGATAGAAAGGTGGTTGACAATCCATATTTTCTATAATGGACTAACTTCCGCACAAAAGATCTCTTTAGATGCTGCAGCTGGAGGAGCCTTCATGAGTAAAAATGTTGATGAAGCTGAGAACCTGATTGAGGAAATAGCTCAAAACACTCACCAGTGGAACCTTCCCGACTGCAACCACTCTGAGTGAAAAAGGGACTGACTTTGAATAATTACCGCCCAAAGCTATTTATCCAAGTGAAGAAATACTGATTGAAGCGAGTCTAATTTGGGGAACAACTGCTTTTTTTGGGAAAAATTATCTCCGAGTGGAGAACTCCCAAGTGAGTTGATTCCGAATGAAAAAACTTTGGACTTCGGAAGAACAATTATCAGGCAAGGCCTTTCCGAGTAGTGAGTTTCGGAGAAAGTGTCTTTTCAAGCAAGGAAAAGAGTCCGACCAGGAATGAGTCTCTTTCGGGCAGACTCTCAAGTTTCAAACTAAGCCCGAGTGAGATGTCTCCAAGGAAGGAACTTCTGAGTGATTTGGGGCCGAGAGATGTATTTCCGAGCAAAGCAAAGCTCGGACCTGGGAAGAGCTTCTATCGGCCAGATTCCATATTCTCTCAAGTTCCAAATTTCTAAGTGAAAAGCAAGGCCGACTCCCGAGTGAATACAACCGAATGGGTTGATTGATTATTAAGGCCATTCTGAGTGAGAATCAAGTCGAACTTCCGAGTGAATGTGTCTGAGTGGTTCAATTCCAGAGACATAGCCGAGTGAAACATTTTTGAGGTGCCGATTAAATCATTTGAATGAAAACTTCCCGATCCCGAGTGAGTCACTTTTGAAACAATTTCGAATGAATGTTTCAATCAGTAAAGCAATCGGAAGTGCTTTGCTCGTCCACTCACGAATTGCACACCGGCTCCACAAATCTACAACCTCAACACCGTCCAGCAAACCAACACCGTCCAGCTCCTCTCAACACCGTCCAGCTCCTCTCAACACCGTCCAGCTGCTCTCAACACCGTCCAGCTCGAATTGCTTCAAACAGAAACAAGTTCCGAGCAAAGCAACACCGAGTGAAGCAGTTCCGAATGAACAAAGGTCCTGATGAATGCTCCTTGGAAAGAAATTTCCGAGTCAATAATCGGTGAATTCAAGCTTTCACTCGGTCTTTTATGTATGAAGAGCACATGTTCCGCTCGGATTAATCCCCACTGAGGATGGATACTGGCTGAGGCACTAATCCGAGTCATAAGGAGAATACCGGCTCCATATTTCCACCGATTGCCCATGCTGACTTGGATTTCCACTATCCAAGTGGATCCTTGACTTATGAGGGGGCGGCTGACAACAAAACAAAAGGGAAAATAATAAAAAATTCTACTAGCCACCGATCCCTATAGTTGTCGAGGTCCAGGCTGTATCCAAGCTGATCTTGTGGGGCGGATGACAAGAAGACAAAAGAGAGGTCCCACTAGCCGTCGTTCCCCATTTCTATAAATAGGGGAGAAGTCGAAAGCCATAAGAGCGTCGCTTTTTGATTGAGTTCTCTTTCATTCATTTTAATTCCTTTCTTTTCTTTCTCTTTCGTTTTCTTTCTCTGTCCCGTTTCTTTCTTTTTTATTTTCTTTTTCTTTCTTTTATTTTGTGTAAGAGTTTGAGGATTGTAAAAGTGAGTGTTCCAATTTGTAATTGGTAGAGGAATATTGCAACAAGGAAATACAGTGGTAAAATTATTTTGAGCTTTTGGAGAAACCCGTAAGTCTTTATTTTTACCATGTCTTGTATGTTTTATTTTTCCATCATGAATATGAATTTGAATTATTTCATGAGTAACTGAATTAATTATCTTGGGATGAAGGGGGTGTGATAATATTTTATGATAATGTTATTTTGACTTTAAATTAAATAAATTTTTGTTTTCCATTTAATTCAAAAAATGCTCAATGCTCTTAGTAATTCCTAACAAGAACCTAAGTGATAAAACTGTATACTTGCGGGTATATTAGTAAGTTTAAGTAATTAATAGAATCGAGAGATTTATTGTTATTGGAAAGTTTTTGAACTAAGCCTAAGGTTTTGAAATACTTTTTGTGACCTCGGTAAAACCGTGAAAGTAATCAAAATCTTTTGGGGAATAAATAAGGGATTTTCACAAAACAATAATGGGCCTTTTCTAAGGATTAAACAGCGCTTTCCATAGGTTAGGTACATTAACAGGATTCCGAGAGGAACATATTAATTAGCTTAAGGAAAATCCGCCTTGGAAAACTTAATTTGATTCTTATTTATGAAAAGTTATAATTCATTAACATAAAATAGAGTCTTGATCTCCTGAAATCCCAAGATACTCTCAACTCTGATTTTTAAGTGTCAAGTAAATTTTGTTTCTAAATTTATTTTTAATTTGTGTTTTATTTTACAAAAACATTAAAAATCAATTGTGTGGATAATTAAATTTCAATATGCTGGTACTTTGAAAACAGTCCCTATGGAGAACGATAATCTTTTATATTACGCGACATAACCCGTGCGCTTGCGGGTCCTGTCAAGGGTAGAAGTAAGGTTTTACATTAATAGGAGGTGTATTGGGGTAAAGTCGGATATGGTGGTCATGGGGTCTGGGTGGGGGTAGGTATAACATCCCTATTTTTATTTTTATATTAAAATTTTGAAGGAATTAGATTATGGTTCTTTAGAACTTTTTAATCTACGTATTATTTATGATTTTCAGGAATTTTCTGGAATTTTCAAAATATTTTAGTAAAATAATATTTTTTAAATAATTTTAAATTCATATAAAGTGACTTAAAATTAAAAATATTTATAAGAAAAAAAAGTTAAATTATAAGAAAATTTTCTAAAATCCATTTCAAGTAGACTTATCTAAAAATGATCGGTTTGAGAAAAATCTTGATTTTTATCAATCATAAGAAAATTAGAAACGTACCAATAAATTTTTATTAACAGAAAATTTTAGATTTTTAAAATTTAAACTTTATATTACTTATTATAAAATTAGTGAGGATTGATGTAATATCGCTAAATTTTGAAAAGAACTGATTTTGAATATTTAAAATATACCAAATGAAAGGTTACTATTTGGCTTAATAATTCAGCTGATATTTACTATGCAAAACACTGTGCATGTATTAAATTTTCAAACTTACACAGTAACCAAAAACAAAAATTTCATAAATTGTACAGTACTTTTATAATAAAATAATGAAATGCATAGTAACTTTTCTGCCTATAAATACCAAAGGAATTCTTTGTTAGAATTCACAATTTCAGATTAAATTTTCTTAATATAGTAGTGCTAGAGAGTTAGTAGTGGAAGTAAGAGAGAGAAATAATTTTTTTGGAATGAGGTTCTGCTAAAATAACAAGGTAAGAATACCTCTCTTTTATATTTTTTAGGGTTATTTTCATATTGTTTTAGAAATCTATTATTATACTGTATATAATATTATTTTAAGTTACTATTCTAAATAGTAAAATACTATTTCAATAGTAAATTACTATTCAAATAGTAAATTACTATTTACTGTTACTATTTACCTTTACTATTCACATTTTACTATTTACCGTTACTATTCACGTTTTACTATTTACCATTACTATTTATGTTTTACTATTTACTGTTACTATTCATGTTTACTATTTACTGTTACTATTCACAGTAAATATTTAAAATTT
The DNA here is from genome assembly GCA_037962975.1 of Clitoria ternatea. Taxonomy (NCBI): domain Eukaryota; kingdom Viridiplantae; phylum Streptophyta; class Magnoliopsida; order Fabales; family Fabaceae; genus Clitoria; species Clitoria ternatea. The sequence goes on from CM075675.1 coordinate 89,490,432, forward strand.
ACTATTTTTCGTTAATATGCATAATTACTATTTATCATTCTTGTCTCAAATAGTAATCTAAATTTTCATCTTGTAACTATATTAAAATAAAATTAGTATGTTTTAAAACTCGGAGACGAGGCGCGCACGGATTTTCAATAACGAATCAGGATACAAGAGGTAAGGATGGGTGATATAAGAATATAATATGAAAAGACATAAGAATAATGAGAGGAGTCCCCTACTCCTTTTAAATGTAATAATATTATTATTTTTAAAATAATAACTTTTTAACTTAAAATTTATAATAAACTTTAAATTAAGAATCTTGTGTAACTTACCCTGACATACCTATGCAAGGACCTGGACTTTTATAACCTATGCGAACTAGACTAAACCTATGTAAGAACTTAGACTATTATGACCAATATGGACTGAAATATACCTATGCGAGGATTGAAATTTTATGGACTTACATAGACCTATGCGAGGAAATGGACTATAAGGACTCAAAATTAATTTTAAATAACCATTAAAATTTTGGATTACATTTATGAGTAATATTTAATTGATTTGATTTGATTATAATTGATAATATATGATTGTGATTGATGATATTTAATTGTGATCAATAATATTTGATTGTGAATGATTATGATTGATAATATTTGATTGTGACTGATGATCTTGTGATGTGGAGTTTGAGCATATAGCAAGCATGACGGAAAGCTAAAACTCAGTAAGAATTTTCTTACCTTACTCTTTAAATTTTTATTCTAAGAGAAAGTATTTGTTTAATCATTTTAGTCTTTTATTTCTTCTTAGAAATTATTTTCATTAATTTTACTTTTGATCTTTAGAATAAAAAAATCTAGTATTTATTTCAAAAAGAAGCCATTTTATGAAAATTAATTTATAAAAAGATTGAGATAATTAATTCTTGAATTAAAGAAAAATTTTATAGTTTTAAATATTTTTGGTTAATAATTAAAAAAAATTATTATTCTCTTTTAGTAAAATAAAATTTTTAAAAGTAAATTATTTTGTTTTTTTAACCTAATAACTAAATTGTTAAGATTCAATTTGAAAAAGATTATGTAAAAGATGTAAGATTTTCTATGATAAGTTTTGAGATATTTAAGGCTTGGAAACTCAATTTTGGTGAGAATTCAATTTGAAAACTGTGTCAAATTTATTTCTGTATGACAGAAATTCAGAGAATTGAGGAAATGTACAGTTTATTAAGATGATATTGTAAACCTTTAAGGTATTTAATAATTGAGTTTCTAAAAGCCTTAACCAACTAAATACGCGAGTAGTTCATGCATTATAAATCATTAAAGTGAAACAAAATGATATTGTCTGGGGACGGATTATAGAAACCGAGGATACATTATAGGAGGCTTAATTACGAGCCTTGGGATAAGAGGTGTGAAAGGGTGCTTCAGGGGACCTGAGGTAGCTCCCTAGTGTTGGGTACTTTCACAATAAAAACTTTCTCAATTTGACCAGTCTCTAAGTGTTCCCATGCCAGTTGAGCTGTTCATATTATTATTATCCGGACTTATGGAACAGTGTAAACTCCTGGTTGGCCCAATGTAAATTAAAATTTAAGGGCCCACATATATAGGTAAGTTATGATGAAGATATTGCATAACATTCATGCATTCATAATTGATTGTGTATGTGATTGTGATTGATATTATTATATATTAGTTTGTGAAAACCCTTTTATTGCTTATGCCCCATTTGGGAATATTATATTCTGTTTCTCACTCCTTTCTCTGTGTTTTTGTTTCATATGTCTTAAAGTGATGGTTCAGAGGGAAAGATCGAAGAATCTCGGTAGTAAATATAGCACGTTCTAAAAAAGGAGCTCGGTATGAATACCGTGGTCCAATGAATAAATAATGTTATTAAGTAAATGCTTATGGGCCATGGAGTTTCCTCTCTTTCTTATAATGTTTAATATTTATTTTCTTCGGGTGAATGTAAAATTATTTATAAAGTTTTAATAATATTTATGAGGTATTTCAAAAATGATTTATGTAATTTATGCTGATAATTTCTTTTCAACAATTATATCTTTAGAAAAAAAGTTACGAATTTTTATAGAATTTATTAAGGTGTAATAGAGGGTGTTACAGTAGGCCTTGTGGGTCTTGAAAAACTTTGTGATAAGTATGGATAAGGGTTTTGATAGGAGCTAGGAAAGTATCCAAAAAGGATTGGGTAGGAGGCTAGTTAAGGGGAGTAAAGGGTTATAAAGAGAGTAAGTGAAAAGAAGCAATTGAGTCAGTATGTATCATGTGGGAAAATTGGTGGAAAGTAGTAAGGGAAGATGTGGAGGTATCACTTATTAGGGTAATGGGTTGATTATTGTGGGCAAAAATCATGTTAGGGATGGAAAAATCAGAGTGTATGGGACCTAAGGTACATAACCATTCTATGCCAAGTACCACATCAGTACCTTCTATGGGTAGCAAATAAAACGGGAGATGGAAAGCATGGGATTGTATGGAGATAGGTACTTGAGAACAAAAACCAGTGCAATGAATATGAGCCCCGTTACAAACTAGAACAGAGAACTTTGGGGTAGGTTTAACAAGTAGTGTAAGATGGGAAGCAAATCTCGTTTGGAGGATATTATGGGAGCTTCCTGTGTTCATAAGTATCGTGATAGGCAGGCCAGAAATGTAACCTTGGAATTTAAGAGTTCGGGGGGAAGGGTGACCGGTAAGAGCTTAGGGGGAAAGGTGAAAATAAAATGCATCTTAAGTCTCTAGGGGATGTAAAGGCTCATTAGAATTCAGAAGAGTTAGGTCAAGATCAAGTTTAGGAGGAGGTAAAGGGAATGTGGGTTCAGGATCATCATTTGCTAGTAAAAGGAGAAATTGACTAGTTGTGCATTTAGGCTTGGGTTAATTTTTTGATAGGGAAGGTGGGTGAGGGGAAACGATAGTAGCAGGTAGGGTAAATGGTGTAGAGGGGGGAGCTAAAGGGGTAATAGTAGAGGGTGGAAGGGGAAAGAAACGGTTAGGCTTAGGTTTTGAATCTTTAATTTTGTCCTCAAGGAGTTTGGCCGGGTGGATGGCTTGATGGACAGAAGTTGGATTTAGAATGACAAGTTCTCTATAGATTTTCTGGTATTAAACCAAAAATAATACAATTGAGAAGAACATCCTGATTGAATAACCATGTTAGACAACTTCTCAAATTTGGCCTGATTATCAAAAATTAAGCCCTACTGGCGAAGCTTAAATAGCTTTGCTTAGTGGTTGACATAGGTGGAAGGGCCAAAACAGAGGGTAGGAGCTCTGGTAAAAGAGTGTCAATTAGTAAGCTGATTATTTTGATACATCTATATTAAATTAGCTTAGGGCATCCCTTGCATATAGAAAACAACCTAAGATATACGTTGATTAATGGGAACCTGATAAACCAAGAAAAAATGTTCAGCTTGAAAAAGCCAGTCAAGGGGCTTTGCACCGTTAAATGGGTTAAGGGTGACTTTTAGGGGCCTAGTGTCATATGCTAGGAAGGGGTGAAAATGGGAGGGTAAGAAGGTCTTCGGGTAAGAAGGGTATTTGGGAGAAAGGGTGGGGGAATGGTGCCAGAGTTTGGTAAAGTAGGAATAGGTGGGGTTTGAGCACGTAGATGGCCAAATTGAAAAAGGTGTGTATAAGGGGCATAGGAATAACCATGGATTGGGGTATTGAGGTAGGATTTATAGGGGATCCTGGTATTATAGTAATAGTGGGGGAAGGGGGTTGAAGGGAGTGAGGGGTGTAACATCCTATTTTCAACACAAATAGAAAATAGATATTAATATATCTTTCATGAGAAATACTTACTATAAGTTAGTTTATTATTATCATTTTTTATGAAATTTTGGTATTTATATTTAATTATTTATATTTTTAAAATAATAATAATAATAATTATTATTATTATGAATGAGAATTTTAAAATGACTTAATTAGTATTCATTGATTAATGAAATTATATTAAGAATTTTGAATATCTTTATTATTCACAACTTTTATTTTATGTTTATGATTTTACATATTTATGATTTAACTCTTATTAGACTTTTAAAATAAAATTTTGAAGGAATTAGACTATGGTTCTTTAGAACTTTTTTATCTACATAATATTTATGATTTTTTGGAATTTTTTGAAAATTTTGATATATTTTAATAAAATAATATATTTTAAATAATTTTAATTTCATATAAAGTTAATTAAAATTTAAAAATATTTATAATAAAGTGAAGTTAATTTATAAGAAAATTTTCTAGAATTCATTTCAAGTAGATTTATCTAAAACTTATCGTTTTGGGAAAAATCTTGATATTTATCAATCGTAAAAAAATCAAAAACATACCAATAAATTTTTATTAACAGAAAATTTTATATTTTTAAAATTTAAACTTTATATTACTTATTACAAAATTAGTGAGAACTGATATAATATCACTAAATCTCGAAAAGGACTAATTTTGAATATTTAGAATATACCGAGTGAAAGGTTACTATTTGGCTTAATAATTGAGCCGACATTTACTATGCAAAACATTGTGCATGTACGAAATTTTCAAAAGGTGTACAGTAACCAGGATTGAAATTTCAAAAAATACATAGTACTTTTATATTAAAATAATGAAATGCATAGTGAAAAATATTTCTATAAATACCGAGGTTTCTAACGAAGAAAATCACATTTTTAGATTAAGTTTTCTTAATATAGCAGTGTTAGAAAGATAGTGGTAGGAGTAAGAGAGAGAAATAAAATTTTTGGAAGGGGTTCTGCCAAATTATAAGGTAAGAATAACTCTCTTTTTATACTTTTTAGGTTTATTTTCATATCGTTTTAGAATTCTATTATTATACTGGATATAATATTATTTTAAGTTACTATTCTAAATAGTAAATTACTATGTCAATAGTAAATCACTATTCAAATAGTAAATTACTATTTACTGTTACTATTTACCTTTACTATTCACGTTTTACTATTTACCGTTATTATTCACGTTTTACTATTTACCATTACTATTCACGTTTTACTATTTATTGTTATTATTCGTGGTTTACTATTCACTATTCATGATTTACTATTCACTATTCAAAATTTACCATTTCTGTTTTAAGTAGAAATCTTAATTTTCATCTTATAACTATATCACAAGGCGTACACGGACTTTCCATAACGAACCAAGATACAAGAGGTAAGGGGGGAGTGGGATAGGAATATAATGTGAAAGTACATAAGAATAATGGGAGGAGTCTCCTACTCCTTTAAAATTTAATATTATTTTAAAATAATAACTATTTAACTTAAAATTTATATAAACTTTAAATTATGTATGTTGTGTAACGTGATCTAAAATACCTATGCAAAGACCTGGATAACCTATGCGAACTGGACTAAACCTATGCAAGGACTTGGACTATTATGACCTGTATGGACTGAACTATACTTATGGAAAGACTGGATTATATATATGGACTTATATAGACCTGTGCGAGGAATGGACTATAAGGACTCAAAATCAACTCTACTAATTTAAATAACCATTAAAATTTGAATTATATTTATGAGCGATATTTAGTTGATTTGACTTGATTATAATTAACTATATTTAATTTTGATTAAGGATATTGTAATTTATAATATTAGAGTGTAATTGATGATATGTAATTATGATTGATAATTACACAGGTCTATGCAAGGACTTGGACAGGTCTATAATATCCAAGTCCTTGCATAGACCTTGCACAGGTCTATGCAAGGACTTGGACTATTATGACCTGTATGGACTGAACTATACTTATGGAAAGACTGGATTATATATATGGACTTATATAGACCTGTGCGAGGAATGGACTATAAGGACTCAAAATCAACTCTACTAATTTAAATAACCATTAAAATTTGAATTATATTTATGAGCGATATTTAGTTGATTTGACTTGATTATAATTAACTATATTTAATTTTGATTAAGGATATTGTAATTTATAATATTAGAGTGTAATTGATGATATGTAATTATGATTGATAATATTGGTTATTGATGATATTTAATTGTGTTTAATGATATTACAATACTTGATCGTGGTTGATGAATGATTAATGACCTTGTGATATAAAGTTTGAGCATATGGCAAGCATGACAGAAAGTTAAAACTCAGTAAGAATCTTCTTAGAAATAATTTTTATTAACTTTATTTTTAATCTCTAGAATAAAATCTAGTATTAGAAAGAAACTATTTTATGAAAATCAGAGGTTGAAATAATTAATTCTTGAATTAAAGAAAATTTGTATAGTTTTAAGTATTCTTAGTTAATGATTTTAAAAATTATTTTCTTTTAGAAATTAGAAATTTAAATTAGTTTTCTCTAATAAAATAACTAAAGGATATTTTGTTATAGTCGAGATTTCTAAACTTAATCTAGTTAAAATTCAAATTGAGAAAGATTATGTAAATATGTGAAGTTTTTTTAAGAGAAAGTTTTGAGATATTTAAGGCTTGGAAACTCAATTTTGGTAAGATCTGAATTCGAAGACTATACTAAATTTATTTCTGTATAACAGAAGTTCAAAGAAGAACTTATTGGAATGTATAGTTTATTGAGAAATTTTATGAACCTTTGTGGTATTTAATATTTAAGTTTCTAAAAGTCTTAACAAACTAAATATACGAGTAGTTCATGCATCATGAATCATTAAAGAGAAATGAGATGTGATATTTCCTGAGAAAGGATTATAGAAACCGAGGATACATTAGAGGAGGCTTAATTGCGAGCCTTGGGATGAAAGGGTGTGAAAGGGTGCTTCAGGTGAGCTGAGGTCGCTCCCTAGTGTCGGGTACTTTCACAATAAAAACTTTCTCAGTCTGACTAGTCTCTAAGTGTTTCCACGCCAGTTGAGCTGTTCATATGCTATGAAGACATTTATGTTATTATTATCCGGAATTATGGAACAGTGTAAACTCCTGATTGGCCCAGTGCAAATTAAAAACTTTAAGGGCCCACATGCATAAAATGAATGAGATAAGAGTATTAAAAACATTGTATGACATTCATGTGATTGTGACATTCTATGTGGGTGGTTGCGAATGAAAGTATAATTGTTATGTTATGAAAACTCTACATTCATAATTGATTATGTATATGATTGTGATTGAAATTATTATATTAGATTGTGCAAACCCTTATTCTTATGTCTTATCTGTAAAGTATTATATTCTGTTTCTCACTCCTTCTTGTTTGAATTTCTATGTCCAAAATATATGTTATATGATATATAGCTAGCAGTTCAAGATGAAAGGATGAAATTACAAGAGGGTAAATTGGTCTCATCCTCAATCAGATAGGAGAAGAGATGTGACAAGAGTAGGATTCAAAATCACATGGTTTGAAGATAAGGAAATGATTGGTCACAGTCGAAGTAGAGGTATTAAATCTTTAGTTTTAGTTTACCTTAATACAATATTAAGTTGGATGATTGTAATTCAAGGTAAAGGTTAAACTTTAATAAACCTTATTCTTTGGATATGATATTGTAATCTTTGATCACTTATGATTTTCTGAAAGTTCATTTTATCATTCTGAATCATTTGAAACGTTTTACTTTCAAAATTCAAAGAAAATCAGATTTATATACGTCCTTGTATACGCGAGAGAGGAAGTGATAAATATGTATATCTTTCTAAAAATTTTAAAAGCAAGAAGAATAGATATATATCTCGTGTATATTGTGACGTCCCGTGTAGTAATTTTCTGAATAAATTTTTTTGCATTTTAAAAATCATTTTTGAAATTTGTAATAAGTCATGTAAAAGTTGATAAATGCGGATTATTATCATACATACTAGTCGTGGATAATCAAAGTCATGAAATATTTATATAGCGGAAACGATTTAGAAAAATACAGTACATGAAACATTATATTATTACAACCCATCAAGATTAAAATAAAGTCAAATTCCAAGCAATAATTCACGTAAACTCTATTCATGGCATCACTCTTCATTCTGTGTAGTATTCACTGTAAAAATTAATGTAAGAGTGAGACAGAATATAGAATAAATATAAAATAAATAAAATTGCACAAAACACAACCAACAAGGCATAATGATATGATGAATATGCCAAACAAGTTCATTTATAAATCTTTAATTAGTCACATGATGTCATGCTGGATCCATTTGGTTTGGTGGGAATACTGCAGTAAAAAGTCTCATAAAGACTCCAGTAGGAATTAGCATAACCATGAATCCCTACACCTTCATGGCTCCTACGAAAATAAGTACACAAGTAGGAATTAGCATAACCATGAATCCCTACACTCCATGGCTCCTGCGAAAATAGGGCTTAAACTCATCATAGAGTAACCCCCACCAGGGTAGGCAATCATGGAACCCCTAAATTCCATGGTGCGTCCAAATGCTTATGATGCATGAATGCCTTTAATTTTCTTTATCATTTAACATACCATGATATCAACATTTCCGAACCCACTTGGAAAACCACAAGTCCTCAAAGGACATATCATATATAATAATTTTCAGAATCATGGATTTACTGTTTCAACCACATATATCAATAACCGTAAGGCATTCATGTATATATATTAATTTAGTCATTCATAATTATTCACCACCAAAATACACAAACTGAATGATGCTTATTAGACACTCATAAACATTCATAATACTTCATAGTCACTCAAGAATTCAATAATAATTTGTTACCCATAGGGAAAATATCATTTTTATCCATAATAACCATTATAAGCAAATTTCAGCATTTCCAACAGCAACATACGTTAGTAAAACAATCATAACATAAGCAAATCAAATCCTTTTCATGTGATTCCACTTTCTATAGCTCAATAACATAAATATCTACAACTTTCATGAAGACTATAAATTCAAATTCTAAACAGAAACATCACTTATTCACAGAATACAAAACTGCCTCAAAGAGGATTTTTAAAACGTACACAGGTTAGTATTTTCAATGTTTCTGGAGCTACAAAAATCCTTTTAGCATGAAACTAGTTCTAAAGTATTCTTAAAACAAATATCTACAACTTTCATGAAGGCACCAACCACTAATTCTCACCACAAAATTCCCAGTTTTAAAAATAAGATTCGGATTTCATAGTTAACAGATTTTCATCATGAACATACTTCTGTATTTTTGAGCATATCTAGAGCTACAAGCATCTTTTTAACTCAAAACTACTTTCTATAGATCCCTAACATAAATATCTACAACTTTAATGAAGACATCAAGGTCTAAAAACATATGTATAATTCCCAGAATATTCATATATGCACAAAACACAAGATAAGTATTTCAATCGGACATACTGTAGTATTTTGATCATAACTCATGCTATACATATCCAATTCCGTCGGTTCAGGTCTCAAAATACACATAACAAGAAGATCTACAACTTTGATGAAGAAGTAAAAATCAAATTCACATGTTTTCAATTTCAAAACTGAGAAACAATATACGAAATTAAAACTGGAATCCTAGAACAGCATACAATTCTACCCATTTCATAGTTATTCACAACCCTGTCCCCTCTTACCTTAATAGAGGTTTCTAAAGTGGTTGAAAGTGTTGTATTATTGTCCTAGCTTCAGATCAAGAGTGAACTTGATGGAGAAAGTGAAAGAAAATAAGAGAGAGACTTCACTAACTTTAACTTGTTCTAAGAATTCAGACTTGGGAACAAGATGTAGTGTTGATTTAATGATGCAAATGACAAGTGGGGGACAAGATTTTCATAATGGGATTGTAGTGGGATGTTAGGTGCATGAATTATGGTGATAATGGAGGTTTTAGGTGAGAAAAATGAGCTGGATTGTTGACCATTTCCGCAGCCTACATAATGTAGCTTGTATGATTGAAGTAAATATCAACTTTGACACTGTTTCGGTATTTTAGGCATATCTCTCTTATATCTTAATGGATTTTAACAAATTTGGTCTTGTTGGAAAGTTAAGACAACGAGGAACAACTTTGTAGTTCACCACTTTTTCAAATTCGGACTCTAACAAGGTATTAAAATATGTACAAGAGGATATGATTGAAGTAAAATATCAATTCTGACACTGTTTCGGTATTTTGGGCATATCTCTCTCATATCTTAATGGAGTTTAACAAATTTGGTCTTGTTGGAAAGTTAAGACAAAGAGGAACAACTTTGTAGTTAACCACATTTCCAAATTCGGACTCTAACTAACAATTAAAATGTGTACAAGATGACGCATTTTGAGTGGAGTATGTGGCAATTTGATGAGAGTAATTGGAAAAACCAAAGGAATTAATAACTAAGGAAATAGGTAATAAGTTACTTGATTAACTTTTACCTAAGGTATAAAGTTAAAATTATTTACCATGGTAAAAGGTTAAATTGAAGATGTTGTCCTAACCAAAAATTTATGTAGAAAGTTGAGATAAAATGGATAATATCATTGATGGTCTAAATCAAAATGATTATACATGAGAATAAAATTTTTAGGATGTTACAATTCTCCCACCCTAATAAAATTTTCGTCCTCGAAATTTAACATAACGCACTCCTCAGTGAAACAATTCTGGGTATTGCGTCTTCATAGCATCCTCACGCTCCCAAGTCAGAGTTACATCATTCCCTTGTTTCCATGCAACCTTCACTAATGGTACGTTCTTGTTTCTCAGTTGTTTAATCGACCTTTCTATGATCTGTGTGGGTTCTGTAGGGATGGTCAAATTTTCTCTAACTTCAACATTATCATTAGCAATCACATGAGTGGGGTCTTGTACATACTTCCTCAATTGTGATACATGAAACACATTGTGTAAATTTGTAAGATGAGGAGGAAGTGCAATCTGATACGCCACTGTACCAATCCTCTTTAGAATTTCATATGGTCCAATAAACCTTGGACTCAACTTCTTACTCTTCAATGCTCGGCCAATCCCCTTGTGAGGTGAAACCTTTAAAAATACATGATCACCAACTTGGAATTCAAGTGGTTTCCTCCTTTTATCATAATAGTGCTTCTGTCTATCTTAGGATGCCTTCATCTTCTCTCTGATTACTTCTATTTGTTCAGTAGTCTGCTGCACAATTTCAGGTCCTAACGCCAAACTTTCACCAGTTTCTAACCAACAAAGGGGCGTTCGACACTTTCTACCATACAATGCTTCAAATGGAGCCATACCAATACTGCTATGGTAACTGTTGTTATACGTGAATTCAATCAGTGGAAGAAATTGCTCCCAACTACCACCATGCTCAAGTACACAAGATCGTAGTAAGTCTTCCAAACTTTGTATGGTACGCTCTGACTGTCCATCTGTTTGAGGATGATAAGCTGAACTTAATCGGAGTTTTGAACCCAACTCCTGATGCAAGCTTCCCTAGAATCGGGAAGTGAACCTCGGATCTTTATCTGACACAATACTGGATGGTACACCATGAAGTCTCACGATCTCTTTCATATATAATCGTGCCAACTTTTGTAGAGAATTCTTCATATTCATCGGAAGGAAGTGAGCAGACTTAGTCAATCTGTCTACAATAACCCAGATTGCATCATTTCCTGAACGTGTTCTTGGTAATCCTGACACAAAGTCCATTGAAATGTCATCCCATTTCCAGATAGGAATCTCCAATGGTTGTAGTTCACCAGATGGCTTCTGATGTTCCACTTTGGCTTTTTGACACACTAGACATGAAGACACATATTCAGCTATTTCTTTCTTCATCCTTGGCCACCAAAAGCTTTTCTTCAGATCTTGATACATCTTAGTTGATCCAGGATGAATGCTCAACATACTTTTATGCGCTTCTTCTAGGATTGTCCTTCTCAGATCAACATCATCTGGTACACAAATTCTACTTCTGATTCTCCAAATTCCATCTGATCCTTCTTGTAATCCCATATCCTTTCCATTCGCCTGCAACTCTCTCAACTCCTGTAGTTGCAAGTCCTCTGTCTGCATTTCACCTATCAGCTTCAGAAAATCATTGGTTATTTTCAAAGTTCCCAAAGTCATACTTTTTGAAGATTTCATCTCCACACCCAAGTTCATGTCTCTGAATTGTTCTATCATCTCCATCTCTTTTATTATCAAAGATGCCATATGAATGGACTTTCGGCTAAGTGCATCTGCCACCATATTTGCTTTTCCTGGATGGTACTTCAAATCAAAATCATAATCTTTAAGAAACTCCATCCATCTTCGCTGCCTCATGTTCAATTCCTTTTGATCGAACAAATACTTCAAGCTCTTGTGGTCACTGAACACTTCAAACTTGACTCCATACAAATGGTGTCTCCAGATTTTCAAAGCAAATATCACCGCTGCCAATTCTAGATCATGTGTCAGGTAGTTCATTTCATGTGGTCTCAACTGTCTAGAAGCATAGGCAACCACCTTCCGTTGCTGCATCAAAACACAACCTAAGCCCATTTTAGAAGCATCGTAATAAACCACAAAGTCTTCCTGTGGATTAGGCAAGGTTAAGACTGGAGCATATGTAAGCTTCATTTTTAGTTCCTGGAAACTTCTCTCACATTCTGGCGTCCAATCAAAAGGTTGATTCTTCCGGGTTAGACGAGTCATTGGTAGGGCAATTTGAGAAAACCCCTTAATGAATTTCCGATAATAACCAGCTAATCCCAGGAAGCTTCGTATCTCAGTGACTGAAGTAGGTTTCTCCCAGTTCGTTACAGCTTCAACTTTAGAAAGGTCCACAGACACTCCTTCGCTTGAGATTACATGGCCTAGAAACTTTACCTCTTTCAACCAGAATTCACATTTAGACAACTTAGCATATAATTGCTTCTCTTTCAGAATTTGCAATACCACTCGAAGATGCTTTTTATGCTCCTCCCATGTCTTGGAATAAATCAGAATGTCATCAATGAAGATAATAACAAACTGATCCAAGTATGAATGAAACACTCGATTCATGTAATCCATGAATACAGCTGGGGCATTGGTTACTCCGAAGGGCATCACAAGATACTCGTAATGGCCATAGCGTGTTCTAAAAGTTGTCTTTGGAATATCCTCAGACTTGACACGAATCTGATGATAACCCGATCGCAAATCAATCTTGGAAAATACAGTAGCACCTCTCAATTGATCTATCAAATCATTAATTCTGGGCAAAGGATATCTATTCTTCACCGTCAATTTGTTCAACTGACGATAATCTACACATAATCTCATGCTTCCATCTTTCTTCTTGACTAGTAATACTGGCACTCCCCATGGCGACACACTGGGCCTGATGAAATGCTTCTCCAATAACTCTTCAATTTGCTTCTTTAGTTCTGCCAGTTCAATAGGCGACATGCGATATGGAGCCTTAGATACTGGTTCTGCTCCTGGAATTAAATCAATTGAGAATTCTATCTCACGTTCTGGAGGTAAACTCGAGACATCCTCAGGAAATACTTCAGGGAATTCAGAAACAACTGGTATCTCGATCTCTTTAGATTCTCCATCTCCTTGTGGAAAAGTAAACAAGGCAAATAATTGGCTTTCACATTGTAAGGCAAAGAGTTTGAGATTGTCGGAAGTAAGATTTTCTTCTGATGGAAATATCACAGTTTTGTTATGACAGTCCACCAAGACTCGATTTGCCGATAACCAGTCCATCCCTAGGATTACTTCCAGATCCTTCAAAGGTAAACAAACAAGATCTACTAGAAAGTTTTTACCTTCTATGAGCATAGAACATTCGTTACACACCTTAGTAGTCCTAAGTTGTGTACCGGTGGGAGTGGAAACAATCAGATCATATGTCATAGGCTTCACAGGTAATTGAAGGCGTCTAACACACTCATCAGAAATGAAAGAATGTGTAGCACCAGAATCAAATAACACAGATAAAATTGTACCATTGATCTCACACTTACTTTGTATGAGGTCATCAGCTTGGTCTGCCTCTGAACCGCTGATGGCAAAGACTCTCCCAGTTGTTGGCTGTAACCTCTGGTCTGTTGACTCCCTTTTCAGTCTTTGAGGTTGAGCAGCTCGCGTATTTTCTCCACGACCTCCTTGATAGTTAGAGCCTCTTTGATTATTCATAGTGTTGCTGTCGTTTTGACGGTTCTGAGGGCAATTTGGACTGATGTGTCCTTTCTGATTACAACGATAGCAGGTAACATCTCCTAGGTGTCGGGTGCAATCGCGTATATGGTGATTACCTCCGCAATTATGGCACCTGATATTCGTATGATTGCTGCGTCTTTGAGAAGATGATGATCCTCCCTTGAAACGATTTGGATAGAATGTCCCTTTCCTTTTGAAATCAACTGACTGAGGTTTCAGTTGTCTATTGGCCTTTTCATGTGCCAGTCTGGCTTGGTGATTTTCTTCGAAAATTCGGCATTTATTGATCAGAATAGGAAAACTCCGAATTTCTTGATATCCTATCGCCTCTTTGATTTCAAGATTCAGCCCATTCTCGAATTTGACACATTTTGATTCTTCGGCACCAGCCTGTTGAAAAGGAGGGTAAAAGAGAGATAGTTCTTCAAACTTTACAGCATATTCTCCAACGGACATTGAGCCTTGTTTCAGCTCCATAAATTCTAGCTTTTTTCGGCTTTTCACACTCGCTGGAAAATATTTCTCCAGAAAACAGTATTTGAAGTTGATCCAGTCCAAAGGTCTGTCGGTTTCAATCATACGAGTTCTGGCATGTATCCACCAGTTTTCTGCTTCCTCAACCATCATATAAGTGGCATACTCCACCTTTTCAAATTCTGTGCAGGGCAAGGCTCGGAAGATGTGCTCCATTTCCTTAACCCATAGGTATGCTACCTCCGGATTATAACCTCCTTTGAATTGTGATGGCTTCCTTTTTAGGAAGTGATCTAACCCGTGAAGTCCTCCTGTACTTTTTGGTTGATTTTGTCTTTCTATGGCTTCAGCCAAGCGATTAAAAGCAGCTGCCATATCGTTGTTGTTGTTGTTGTTGTTTCTTGCCATCCTACATTCGTAGTTTGGTTTACACTAATTCTAAGGGAAAATATATTGTATTATAACATAACTATAAGTATTCTACAGTTTATCAGTTAAGCAATAAATTGTATAACACATTTATCATATTATCAAGCAGTAATCAAACAAATCATTTTATCAGTTAGGCACAAGTCATATAGCACATACTTATCATATTTTCAAACAAATAATCAAACAATTCACATAGTATATCAAGAATTAATACATGTCATAGTAGTTGGTCCTGAATTTTTGAAAATGCTCTGATACCACCAATGTGACGTCCCGTGTAGTAATTTTCCGAATAAATTTTTTTGCATTTTAAAAATCATTTTTGAAATTTGTAATAACTCATGTAAAAGTTGATAAACGCGGATTATTATCATACATACTAGTCGTGGATAATCAAAGTCATGAAATATTTATATAGCGGAAACGATTTAGAAAAATACAATACATGAAACATTATATTATTACAACCCATCAAGATTAAAATAAAGTCAAATTCCAAGCAATAATTCACGTAAACTCCATTCATGGCATCACTCTTCATTCTGTGTAGTATTCACTGTAAAAATTAATGTAAGAGTGAGACAGAATATAGAATAAATATAAAATAAATAAAATTGCACAAAACACAACCAACAAGGCATAATGATATGATGAATATGCCAAACAAGTTCATTTATAAATCTTTAATTAGTCACATGATGTCATGCTGGATCCATTTGGTTTGGTGGGAATACTGCAGTAAAAAGTCTCATAAAGACTCCAGTAGGAATTAGCATAACCATGAATCCCTACACCTTCATGGCTCCTGCGAAAATAAGTACACAAGTAGGAATTAGCATAACCATGAATCCCTACACTCCATGGCTCCTGTGAAAATAGGGCTTAAACTCATCATAGAGTAACCCCCACCAGGGTAGGCAATCATGGAACCCCTAAATTCCATGGTGCGTCCAAATGCTTATGATGCATGAATGCCTTTAATTTTCTTTATCATTTAACATACCATGATATCAACATTTCCGAACCCACTTGGAAAACCACAAGTCCTCAAAGGACATATCATATATAATAATTTTCAGAATCATGGATTTACTGTTTCAACCACATATATCAATAACCGTAAGGCATTCATGTATATATATTAATTTAGTCATTCATAATTATTCACCACCAAAATACACAAACTGAATGATGCTTATTAGACACTCATAAACATTCATAATACTTCATAATCACTCAAGAATTCAATAATAATTTGTTACCCATAGGGAAAATATCATTTTTATCCATAATAACCATTATAAGCAAATTTCAGCATTTCCAACAGCAACATACGTTAGTAAAACAGTCATAACATGAGCAAATCAAATCCTTTTCATGTGATTCCACTTTCTATAGCTCAATAACATAAATATCTACAACTTTTATGAAGACTATAAATTCAAATTCTAAACAGAAACATCACTTATTCACAGAATACAAAACTGCCTCAAAGAGGATTTTTAAAACGTACACAGGTTAGTATTTTCAACGTTTCTGGAGCTACAAAAATCCTTTTAGCATGAAACTAGTTCTAAAGTATTCTTAAAACAAATATCTACAACTTTCATGAAGGCACCAACCACTAATTCTCACCACAAAATTCCCAGTTTTAAAAATAAGATTCGGATTTCATAGTTAACAGATTTTCATCATGAACATACTTCTGTATTTTGAGCATATCTAGAGCTACAAGCATCTTTTTAACTCAAAACCACTTTCTATAGATCCCTAACATAAATATCTACAACTTTAATGAAGACATCAAGGTCTAAAAACATATGTATAATTCCCAGAATATTCATATATGCACAAAACACAAGATAAGTATTTCAATCGGACATACTGTAGTATTTTGATCATAACTCATGCTATACATATCCAATTCCGTCGGTTCAGGTCTCAAAATACACATAACAAGAAGATCTACAACTTTGATGAAGAAGTCAAAATCAAATTCACACGTTTTCAATTTCAAAACTGAGCAACAATATACGAAATTAAAACTGGAATCCTAGAACAGCATACAATTCTACCCATTTCATAGTTATTCACAACCCTGTCCCCTCTTACCTTAATGGAGGTTCCTAAAGTGGTTGAAAGTGTTGTATTATTGTCCTAGCTTCAGATCAAGAGTGAACTTGATGGAGAAAGTGAAAGAAAATAAGAGAGAGACTTCACTAACTTTAACTTGTTCTAAGAATTCAGACTTGGGAACAAGATGTAGTGTTGATTTAATGATGCAAATGACAAGTGGGGGACAAGATTTTCATAATGGGATTGTAGTGGGATGTTAGGTGCATGAATTATGGTGATAATGGAGGTTTTAGGTGAGAAAAATGAGCTGGATTGTTGACCATTTCTGCAGCCTACATAATGTAGCTTGTATGATTGAAGTAAATATCAACTTTGACACTGTTTCGGTATTTTAGGCATATCTCTCTCATATCTTAATGGATTTTAACAAATTTGGTCTTGTTGGAAAGTTAAGACAACGAGGAACAACTTTGTAGTTCACCACTTTTTCAAATTCGGACTCTAACAAGGTATTAAAATATGTACAAGAGGATATGATTGAAGTAAAATATCAATTCTGACACTCTTTCGGTATTTTGGGCATATCTCTCTCATATCTTAATGGATTTTAACAAATTTGGTCTTGTTGGAAAGTTAAGACAAAGAGGAACAACTTTGTTGTTAACCACATTTCCAAATTCGGACTCTAACTAACAATTAAAATGTGTACAAAATGACGCATTTTGAGTGGAGTATGTGGCAATTTGATGAGAGTAATTGGAAAAACCAAAGGAATTAATAACTAAGGAAATAGGTTATAAGTTACTTGATTAACTTTTACCTAAGGTATAAAGTTAAAATTATTTACCATGGTAAAAGGTTAAATTGAAGATGTTGTCCTAACCAAAAATTTATGTAGAAAGTTGAGATAAAATGGATAATATCATTGATGGTCTAAATCAAAATGATTATACATGAGAATAAAATTTTTAGGATGTTACATATATAAGGAGGTGTTACAAGGGGTACCTGAAGAAGAGGGAATGGATAGCTCAAGTTGAAAGGAAATGTTGCCTGCAAGTTGGCTCATCAAGGTAGCGAGAGATTCTAAACATGTTCCAAGCTTTTGTTTAAGACTTTGGTGACATGAGTTGTTGAGTTGTTGTTGGCTTTCTATTTGGGCATGGAGGTTCCCCAGGCGATCTAGAAGTTATGTATCCAGTTAGGTATGCAGAGAACTTATTCTCTCAGTGAGGATTGAAGGGCTTCTTCCACATCCTTAGATCTAGTAGGTTTGGGAGGCATAGAGAGGGAAATGTAAGCACCAAATTGATAGGGTGACTAGACTTTAAGGTTCTTACACTACTAAAATAAAAAAGGCTAAAAGAGAAATGCCATTTTTGATTCATGATTCTAAATGAAGAAAAGATAGTTTTAGATATATACGGTGAGAAAAATTAAAAGACAGAGAGCCATACACTTGGCAATAGATCCTAATATATAAAAATAAAATTATATAAAATCTTTTAGCCAACTTGGGATTTTTTTTAATTCTGTTGGGCCTGGTCTGTTGTGTGTGATTTAGGGCCCAACATAAAACATCATGAATCATTTGCTCCAATTTAATTTTAAATTTTTTAAAACTATTATAATATCAAGTTATTATTTATTTTATAATTTTTGGTCAAAAATAAAATATACTATCTTCTCTTTGTTTATCAGATTTTTTGATTTATTACTGGCTTCAACTTATATTAAAAATTTTAACGTTAACATTAGGAATAAATATAGTTTCAGTCACTCGTGCTAATAAACTTGATTTGCTATTAATATCATCATCTCGACTACAGTGACACCGGTAATGACAAAAAAAAGTCAAGGATAGTAGAACTGGACAATAAAATGACTGGTATGTTTACTAAAAGGACCATCGCTAAAAAACCTACCATAGTCAAAGTTTTAGAATTAAGTAGGCAACTTGTCTGAAAAAAGTAACCAGAGCCTGTCAAGTGTCATATCACGAAATGGATCTCCAAAACACTATAAATATGATCATTCATTACCAGATAAATGACACGTATTAGTTCTCATTATCTCATACTCATTCACTCTTATAGAGCTGTTATATTAAAATCTGATTTAAGCATCAAAGAGTCATTACAGATACAACCACCACTTGTTCTTGTGTGTGACGACCCGAAGTGCTTGGACGTGGAAGTTGAATAACACAGTACTCCCACTGAGCCTATGTATTATTGATCCGGTCTCAATACCGGTACCCAGGGCAGTAATGTAATTTCATTCAAACTCATTGTGCTACCAGTCTCACAGGTACATCTCCGGACTGTAAGCCCGTGTGAGACGCTCTCCATATCGGTATGCCCAGGTTCGTATTTCGCACACCAGAAAGCATCCACGTCACCCGACAGAAGGTACAAGGTACAGCCGCAATGGGGATTCGTGGGAGATGCGGCTCTCCCTGCGTCGTGTGTCAGAATCGTACACTGAGCAGTTTACTATTTGTAACACCCTCTGTTACACCTTAATAAAATATATAAAAATTCATAATTTTTTTTTTAAAAAAGATATGATTGTTAAAAAGAAACTATCAGAATAAATTACATACATTATTTCTGAAATACCTCATAAATATTATTAAAACTTTATAAAATATTTGTACATTCATCCGAAGAAAATAAACACTAAACATTATAAGAAAGAGAGGAAACTCCATGGCCCAGAAACAGTTACTTATTAACATTATTTATTCATTGGACCACGGTATTCATATCGAGCTCCCTTTCTAGAACATGCTATATCTACTGCCGAAATTCTTCTATCCTTCCCTTTGAACCATCAATTTAGAATATATGAAACAAAAACACAGAGAAAGGAGTGGGAAACAGAATATAATATTCTCGAATAAGACATAAGCAACAAATGGTTTTCACAAAACCAATACATAATAATATCAGTCACAATCACATACACAATCAATTATGAATGCATGAATGTTATGCAATATCTTCATCATTTCATTTCATTTTAATGATTCATGATGCATGAACTATTCGCGTATTGAGTTGGTTAAGGCTTTTAGAAACTCAATTATTAAATACCTTAAAGGTTTACAATATCATTTTAATAAACTGTACATTTTCTTGATTCTCTGAATTTCTGTCCCACAGAAATAAATTTGGTACAGTTTTTGAATCTCACTGAAATTGAGTTTCTAAGCCTTAAATATCTAAAAACTTTCTCATATAAAACTTTACATAATCTTTCTCAAATTGAATCTTAACAAGATCAAATTTAGGAATCTCAATTGTAACACCCTGGAGCCAACTTGCAAATCTCAAGATAATTACCCTCACCATATAAAATTCTCTTAGATAACTTATTTTTCACCTGGTAATTATCAAGAGATTCACAACCTGATTCCAGAGGTTACTGATACAATATCAGAGTACGCAACCTTTACATAATTAACTTCTTATTATTATACATAACATCAGAGTTCCATACATATTATATTTTACAACAGACACCTAGGTCTTATAAAATATAAAGATTTAAAGTACCAAAACATAACATACACATAATACAGCCATAGTAGCCATGCAAGCAAGCATCATCATCAAAAGCCTTCATAATTCATCCACATCAAGCATCATCCACTTTGTTACATGTCTTCCTGGTTAACCACTAAAGGGTTGCCACAAGTAACAGACAGAGTGAGATAAAATATCAAATAAATAGAAATTAATTTAGAACATACACAATCACAAGTTGGATGTTATGCGATGCAGATGCCAAACAAGTATTTTGTATTATATTTATATTAATATTTCCATTCTCTATATGAATGAAAATGCATGATGGATCCATTCTGGTGGGAACATCTGCAGTGATTTCTGACAATAACATTTTTACGGATATCCAACCGATACCGCGCCCCATAATGCAACACCAACATCGGATAACAACATCATAATATCAATAACAAGTGTTGCGGGACCCCCCTTAAGGACACACTGCTTAGCCCTTAAGACGGCCGTGGTATAAAACCACCGCAGAGGTCTGTTGCTCAACAGAGCGCGTTCCCCCACCGGGAACCCCCTCAAAGAACCCCCCTGCGGATTCTTTGAACGGCCAATGCATATGATGCATGAAGCATTAAATTATCAAATTCCTTTATATAATTAACAATAAAATTATTATATCAATCAAATAAGCATACTTTATTTGTAATTCAAAGAATATGAAAACACATTTTTCATATTATTTATATCATAATTCATTCATATGGAAACACATTTTCCATAATATCATAATTCAAATATATGAAAACATATTTTCTATAATATTTAATAATTCAAAGAATATGGAAATACATTTTCCATGTTATAGTAATTATTTAATATCATATTCCAAAGAATATGGAAAATTATATTTTCTATGATATAAAATTATACCACTAAAACAAGAGTTTTCTCCTTTTAAATGTTTAAATAAACTTTTAAATTTAATTTAATTAATTATATTTATTTTATTTCAAAATAAAGTCTCTAAAATAATAAAAATCCAATAATAATAAAAATTCTGATTTTCATAAAAAATTATTATTTTTAAGTTTTTAATCATATTTACGAAAATGCCACTGGTCTTATTTACAAAAATGCCATCGTTCTAATTTATTTACAAAAATGCCACCGCTTCTGATATATTTACAAAAATACCACCGCACGTTTTTATTTACGAAAATGTCACCGCTTCCAGTTTTTAACACCGCCTAAAAACGTCCGCTGTTAAAGGGGTCTGTTATGTAGAACTAAAACAGCAGCTCTCTTCTTGCTGTTTTTGCTGTATTTTCACTTTTAATTACAAAATTAAACATACCAATTGATTCCAAATCATCATATAACATCAGAAACATATCATATATCAAATTCTAAACCAATTAGCATTAATTTCACAATTTAAATCAAATTAAATTAAAATCTAACTATATGAGTTTCTAAACAATTAACAATTAAACAAGCAATTCTAACTTAATTTCTAAGTATTTAATATCATATCCCCTCTTTCTTACCTTAATTGAAGATCCCTAAGCTTTCTTTGTGCTAAGCTTCCTTGTATTTCCTTGAATCTTCAAGTTTGAGTAATTTCTTCTTATGCAAAATTAGAGAGCTTGAGTATGGCAATGGAGGTTTTGAAAGCTTGAAGATGGAGATGAAAGGTTATGGAATTGGTAATGTTTTTGATTTGAAGAGATTTGGAAGAATGGAGCCTTATTTATAGGCTTCCAATGGCGGTGGAAATGAAAGGCGGTGCGAGGAAGAAGAGATGAGAGCTTTCGGGAGAGAAGATTTTTATTTATTTTAATTTAATTAATTAATGGGTCCCTTAATAATTTCTACGTTTTATTATCACATTTTATTTCTGTTTAGTCTCATTTTAAATTTGATTTATGAAATAAAAATATCCCTGTAACCGGAATAAAATTTCCTATTTTCTAAGATTTATTTCTTATTTTTCTAAGAAACTTTAATTTTTCACTGTTTGATTACCGATTCAAATTTAATTAAAAATTGGGCTGTTACATCAATTATTTCCGAATATTCTTTAGTTATTAAGTTGGAAAAATAAAATAATTTTCTTTTGAAAAATTTTAATTAAAAGCGAATAATCTTTAAATCATTAATCAATTTTTTTTAATTCAAGATTTAATTATCTCAACTTGTTATAAATTAATTTTCATAAAATGTCTACTGTCCAAAATAAATACTAATTTTTTTTATTCTAAATATAAAAATAATTTCTAAAAAGAAATAAAAGATTTTAAAATAATAAAAATTTAAAGAGTAAGGTAAGAAATTCTTACTGAGTTTAAGCTTTCCGTCATGCTCGCTATATGCTCAAACTCCACATTACAATATCAACAATCAAATATTATCAATCACAGTTAAACATCATCAATCACAAATATAATCAATCATAATCAAATCAATTAAATTAAATATGATTAATACATATCATAATACAAAATTTAATGATTATTTATATAGTCAATTTGAGTCTTTTTGGTCAATTCCTCGTATAGGTATATGTAAGTCCATATAATCCAGTCCTTGCATAGGTATAGTTCAGTCCATATGGGTCATAGTAGTCCAAGTCTTTGTATAGGTATAGTCCAGTTTATATAGGTTATAAAAGTCCAAGTCCTTGCATAGGTATGTTAGAGTTAGTTAAACCATATATTTAATTTAAGATTTATTATAAATTTTAAGTTAAAAGGTTAATATTTTTAAAATACTAATATGATTAAATTTAAAAGGAGTAGGGGACTCCTCCCATTATTCTTATGTCTTTTCATATTATATTCTTATCTCACTCTCCCTTACCTTGAATTGTTACCCAAAAGAGATTTGCTTTGCGCCTCCAATTTCTAGAAATATTAATACCAATCTTATTTCAGTATAGGCATAAGATGAAGATTAAGATTACTACTTAAAATAGAAATGGTAAATTTTGAATAGTGAATAGTGAATAGTGAATAGTAAATCGTGAATAGTAACAGTAAATAGTAAAACATGAATAGTAACGGTAAATAGTAAATCGTGAATAGTAACGGTAAATAGTAAAACGTGAATAGTAAAGGTAAATAGTAACAGTAAATAGTAATTTACTATTGAAATAGTATTTTACTATGCAGAATAGTAACTTAAAATAATATTATTTCCAGTATAATAATAGATTTCTAAAAACGATATAAAAATAACCCTAAAAAATATAAAAGTGAGGTATTCGTACCTTAGAATTTTAGTAGAACCTTCTTCCAAAAAAATTTACTTCACTCTTTCTCACTTCCACCACTATCTCACTAGCACTACTATATTAAGAAAACTTAATCTGAAATTGTGAATTCTAAAGAAGAATTCCTTCGGTATTTATAGAAAAAAATTTACTATGCATTCCATTATTTTAATATAAAAGTACTGTACATTTTTGAATTTTTTATTCCTGGTTACTGTACATCTTTTGAAAATTTCGTACATGCACAGTGTTTTGCATAGTAACTGTCGGCAGAATTATTAAGCCAAATAGTAACCTTTCACTCGGTATATTTTAAATATTCAAAACGAGTCCTTTTTGAAATTTAGCGATATTATATCAGTCCTTGCTAATTTTATAACAAGTAATATAAAGTTTAAATTTTAAAAATCTAAAATTTTCTGTTAATAAAAATTTATTGATACGTTCCCAATTTTTTAACGATGGGAAAAAATAAAGATTTTTCTCAAACCGATAATTTTTAGATAAGTCTACTTGAAACGGATTTTAGAAAATTTTCTTATAATTTAAATTCACTTTCTTATAACTATTTTTAATTTTAGGTCACTTTATATGAATTTAAAATTATTTAAAATATATTATTTTATTAAAAAAATTCCAAAATTCCAAAAAATCATAAATAATACATAGATTAAAAAGTTCTAAAGAACCATAATCTAATTACTTCAAAATTTTAATATAAAAATAAAAATAGGGGTGTTACACTATTTGTCCCCTGCCTAAACCTGACGATTCATTCTACATGCTCGCCTATAAATAGGTAAATCTCATACGCATGAAAGGTTACGTTATTCTTACTCTCTATATACTATTACATTGCTCGAGTTCCCTTGAATTCTTATTTTGTTCACTGACTTGAGCGTTGGAGAATCTTCGTAGGTGACACTACCTTTCGGCCCTCTTCAGAGTGAAAGCTTGGTGTGAAGGATCTCCAGGGCAACAAAACCAGATTCTCTCATTGAGAGTTCAGACCATAATACCAGATACCCACTGTACTGGTGTACAAACATTCTTATCATTGACTTTTAAGGCTGGTCCCCACTCCGGATCTTCGACCCCGGATCAGACCAGTTCATTGGCACGCCAAGTGTGTAACATCTCATTTTCTATTCAAATAGAAAATAGATATTAATATATCTTTAATGAGAAATACTTACTATTAGTTAGTTTATTATTATTATTATTATTATTATATGAAATTTTGGTATTTATATTAATTATTTTGTTTTTTTTAAAATAAAATAATAATAATAATAAAATAAAAATATATATGACTTTTGAATGAGAATTTTAAAATGACCTAATTAGTAGTCATTGATTAATGAAATTATATTAAGAATTTTGAATATCTTTATTATTCACAACTTTTATTTTATGTTTTTATATATATGTTTTTACATATTTATGATTTAACTCTTATTAGAATTTTAAAATAAAATTTTGAAGGAATTATACTATGGTTCTTTAAAACTTTTTGATCCACATAATATTTATGATTTTCTACAATTTTTTGAAAATTTTGAAATATTTTAATAAAATAATATATTTTAAATAATTTAAAATTCATATAAAGTTGCTTAAAATTAAAAATATTTACAAGAAAGTAAATTTGAATTATAAATTTTTTTCTAAAATCCATTTCAAGTAAACTTATCTAAAAATGATCGGTTTGAGAAAAATCTTGATTTTTACCAATCGTAAAAAAATTAAAAAACGTACCAATAAATTTTTATTAATAGAAAATTTTATATTTTAAAATTTAAACTTTATATTACTTATTATAAAATTAGTGAAAACTGATATACACTAAATTTCAAAAAGGACTGATTTTGAATATTTAAAATATACCGAGTGAATGGTTACTATTTGGCTTAATAATTTAACCGATATTTACTATGCAAAACACTGTACATAAACAAAAATTTCAAATGTTGCACAGTAACCAGAAACGAAATTTTCAAAATTGCATAGTACTTTTATAATAAAATATTCAAATACATAGGGAAATTTTTCTGCTATAAATACCGAAGGATTCTGAAGGAAAAATTCACAATTTCAGATTAAATTTTCTTGATATAGTAGTGCTAGAGAGATAGTGGTGGGAGTCAGAGAGAGAAATAAATTTTTTAAAAGGAGGTTCTACCAAAATTATAAGGTAAGAATAACTCTCTTTTATAATTTTTAGGTTTATTTTTAAAGTGTTTTAGAAATCTATTATTATACTGGATATAATATTATTTTAAGTTACTATTTTTAATAGTAAATTATTATGTCAATAGTAAATCACTATTACGAATAGTAAATCACTATTCAAATAGTAAATTACTATTTAAATAGTAAATTACTATTTAGTATTACTATTCATATTTTACTATTTACTGTTACTATTCATGTTTTACTATTTACTGTTACTATTCATGTTTTACTATTTACTGTTACTATTCATGTTTTACTATTTACCGTTACTATTCACGTTTTACTATTTACTATTTACTATTACTATTCACAGTAACTATTTAAAATTTACTATTTACCGTTATTACGTATAATTACTACTTACCTTTTCTGTTTCAAATAGTAATCTAAATCTTTATCTTATAACTATATTAAAATAAAATTGATATATTTTAGAACTCGGAGACGAGATGCGCACAGACTTTCCATAACGAACCAAGATACAAGAGGTAAGGGGGAGTGAGATAGGAATATAATATGAAAAGACATAAGAATAATGGGAGGAATCCCCTACTCCTTTTAAATTTAATAATAATATTATTACAATAGCTATTTAACTTAAAATTTATAATAAATTTTAAATTGAGTATCTTGTGTAACATGATCTGAAATACCTATGCAAAGACCTGGATAACCTATGCGAAATAACCTAAACCTATGCAAGGACATGGACTATTATGACCTGTATGGACTGAACAATACCTATGCGAAGACTGGATTATATATATGGACTTATATAGACCTGTACGAGGAATGGATTATAAGGACTCAAAATCAACTCTACTAATTTAAATAACCATTAAAATTTGAATTATATTTATGAGTGATATTTAGTTGATTTGATTTAATTATAATTAATAATATTTGATTTTGATTAATGATATTGTGAATTATAATATTAGACTGTGATTGATGATATGTAATTATGATTGATAATATTTGTGATTGATGATATTTGATTGTGATTGATGATATTACAATACTTGGTTGTGATTGATGAGTGATTGATGATCTTGTGATGTGGAGTTTGAGCATATAACAAACATGACAGGAAGTTGATGATGTTGAAGAGCCATGGGATAATGATGTTGGTCTAACTGAAGAAACTAAGTTTGGGGAAGAAGAGGACCAACTAGAAAACATTGAAATGGATGAACATGAACTTGAAGTTGATGTAGAAACAAAAGAAGAAAAAGAAAATAAGGAAGTTCAGGGATATTTGATGGAAGAAGAGTCAATTGAAGCATGCGAAGAGGAAAGCTATAGAGATTATACTTCAGAAGTGGAAGATGATAGTATATCTAGTGAAGCATTCTTTGATGATTGGAATGAAGAAGATTGGTCTGAAGAAGAACAAGAGCAAGAGTTGTCATTGAATAATTTCTTTGATGATGCAAGTTTTGCAGGAGTGCAAATTGAACAAATGACAACAGAAGCCATTGAGGAAACTGAAAATCAATTAGACACTATTGTTGAGCAAGAAGTGATAGAAGAGGTTAAGGTTTCAGCTGAGATGGAAACCACATCTTGGCAACACAATAATGATACTAAAATTTTGTTGGAGCCAAGTGTGAATGCAGAGAAAGAAGTAAAGGTTCATGCACAAGAAGAGTTAACATGTTTACATGTTGAGAATATAAAAGAAGAAGAAATTCAACCATGTCATAAGGAGCGTTTTCTAGTGGTGACTACTGCAGCTATGGAAATCACAAGGAAACGCGAATCATCAAGTCAAGAAGAACATTGCTTGTGGCATAAAAAGAGGAAGACTAACACAAAACAGAAAAAGAAAAAGAGTGAAGGAAAGAAAAAGAAGAAAAAGCAGAAAGTTTGGAAAAATAAAGATTGGAGGAAAGTTGTGTTGAGCATTAGCCTCAAACACAACAAGGAGAAACAAGGAGTAAAAAGACCAAGAGTGTATGGTCATAAGCAATGGGATCCTGGAGGATGATCTTATGTTTGTTTTTCTTATACATAAATAAAATAGTGAGAGAGGTTTAAAAAAAAGAAAAAAAATAAAAAAAGAGAGAAAAATAGAATTAAAAAAAAAGAAGAAAAAGAAAAAGAAAAAAAGAAGAAGAAAAAAAAAAGAAAAAAAAGAAAAAAAGAAAAAAAAGAAGAAAAAAAAAGAGAAGAAGAAAAAGAAAAAGAAAAAAAGAAGAAGAGAGGAAGAAGAAGAAGAAAAGAAAGAAAAAAAAGAGAGGAAGAAGAAAAAAGAAGAGAAAAGAGAAAAGACTGAACAACATAAATAAATAAGCATCAGACCCCCCTGGCGCTCGAGCGCCCTAACCTCACGCTCGAGCGCCCTAACCTGACGCTCGAGCGCCCTAACCTGACGCTCGAGCGCGCTCGGGTCCATGCTTGAGCGTGACCCGTTATGCTGACCCTGGCGCTCGAGCATGATTCTGTAACGCTTAAGCGAGTCTACTGGCGCTTAAGTGAGTTGCACTCATTCCTCTTATTTCGCTCAAGCGAAAAACATTTCTCTTAAGAGAAGTTCATACAGAATGGAAATTATCATGGTCCTTTCTCCTCGCTCAAGCGTAACCATGTGAGCTTAAGCGAGAGTCCCTGTTTTTCCTACACGCTCAAGCAAGAATTTATCACGCTTGAGCGTGATCGTGATCACTGGTGCCTGATATGAAACACAGGCTTGATCTTAGAATTTCACGCTTTGAGCGTGACTTGTGCAAGTGCCTCGCTTGAGCGAGCTCAGGTTCACGCTTAAGCGTGACCCTTCTCGTTAGAACTAGCGCTTGAGCGGGTTCCTTGATGCTTTAAGCGTAATATCCCTAAGCTGCTCGCGCTTAAGCGAAGTAATATCACGCTCTAAGCGTGACCGTGCCTGTACCATGTTATATTTTACGCTTAAGTGAATAATGGTACGCTTTAAGCGTGATTCATACCTGTTGCCACCTCTGTGCTTTAATGTGGCCGTGTGTACGCCCAGATCCAGTGTACCTACGCATACCCATGACTCATACCCCTTGTATGTTGGAAGCTTTGGCCCTTAAAAAAAGAAGAAAGAAAGAAAGCATATTCTTTGGATTCCGTTGAAGGGTAACATCTCTTTTGTTCCTTAATTTCAATTAATGACTAGAAACATGGCATCCCATCATTTCAATTTCAAAATTTGTGCATCCATCATGACTATTCATCTCACACTTTCATTTTTCTCATGTTATGTTTGCCTCTGCACTTGCAATCATTTAGGCTTTATAAATACCATCCATTCTATTTTCACTTATGCTAATCTACTTTTGTGTTGTAATAACCTTACTGTAGTATTTCTTGAATAGTGTATCTTCTTTTCATTTGTAATGAAATCATATTTCCCTGTTAATTATTCAATGTTATTTCTTTTCTGCTTTGTATTGTTTAATTCATACAACCATCACTCAACAAATCTTTGCCATATAGGTAAGAAGGGAAATAATTTATTCCTTAATCTCATTAACTTATGAAAGGTATTTACTGTGTTTAATTTAGAATCCATCTCAATAAGTTAAAGTTTGCTGATTCTCAGGCATTAATTGGATAATTAATTGATTGGCATTGCTTGATTCATGATCCCTATCCATAACTATTTCAATCCTATATTATTTGTTTATTCACCATGCTAGTTAGCAATCTGAGTTTATAATCTTGCATTAAGTTTGGGGACATGATTGGTTGCTTACCTATAATTTATTAGCTTTTGAGCCTTTATTAATTCTTTTCCGAGTGTGCCTGCATTCTTGTTTAATGAGACAGAATTTGCTTCAGTGCTTGCTAAATGATTATATGTTTGCCAATTAGAAATGATGAAGGCCTTCTTTGTTAAAATAGCCAGGGCCAAATTTAGCTATCCTAATATTATTAATTATCCTTTGACCAAATAATTATATTTTGAGCCTGAGACCCTTTCATTCTACTTATGTACCTAACTTTACAAGCCTATTTATCTGAGAAAAACCAAGAGAATTATCCCTGGATGTTCCACTGATGAACTGTTGAGTCTTACCTTATTGCTAGGGACTAGCAAGTTCTAAGTTTGGGGATGAAAAGTGTGCCTAACAACAATTAAAGGACACACTCTGACCTTAGTTATAGATGAGTGCTTTGAGAAATGAAAGAAAGAACAGTAAAAGTAAAAGAAAAGTGAAAAATCAACAAAGAAAGGAGGTGCAAAGCACCACAAAAAAATGGTATTAGAAAAATGGTATTGAAAAAAAAAAGTTTGAAAAAAAGAAAAGAAGGAAAGAAAGAGTCCAAAGGACTGAAAGAGAAGAAAGTGCAAAGAACTACAAGTTGATTATCATTCTTCTGAAAATATATTTATATAAGCAAGAAAGCTAGTTAGTAAAGGTATTTAAGTTAAAATTGAGGCAAGGCATCAGTGGCCACATCCTTTAACCCAACATTGAGTAGAAAAACAAAAATAGAGCCTGTAGCTAACCCCATTACAAGCTTAAAAAGTCCTTACTGATCCAATTGTGCTAGCATATGTTATGATGTTTAGAACTGTTGCAAGCCTATATTGATCTAACAATTATGCAGGTGATGAGGGCATGTAATGAACCCTATACACTGAGAGAAGAGAGAAACACCAATCCAGTGAGGAAAGTATCACCAGCTTGTTTCCCAAAGGAGGTGTGAGTAGTTATATTTTCAGAATTTGCAAAAGGAAAGCATGATTGGTATTCAATAATTATGGTATGAACTAAGTTAAGGAAAGGTTGATTGTTTTGAGTAAGTGCTGTTGATTTAATTAATCTGAGTATTTGCTTAAGGACAACCAAGTTTTAAGTTTGGGGATGTGATAAGTCTTGAAAAGACTTAATTATTTCACCTTTATTTTAACATAATCCAATAAATATTGTTTAGTTTGGCTTTATTATTTAATAAATTGTCAATAATTCTTATTTTATTTATTTATTTCAAAAGTGTTTAATTTATGCAAGAAAATGATTAAAAATAATAATTAGTTGAGAAATTATGTTTATTTATAAATTCACTAATCCAGCGTACAAACGCTGGGCAGCCAGCGTACAAACGCTAGGCAATTGTTTGTTTATATGTGCAGGAGCTCTTCACACTCAAGCTTCTACATCACGCTCAAGCGTGAGTCCAAAACATCATTTACGCCCAAAGCTTCCAAGCTCACACTCAAGTGTGACTCTAACAGTGCATTGAATAATTCGACCTCGCTCAAGCGAGAGCCCTTCACACTCAAGCGTGAAAGTGGTTATTTAAAGCTGATGCTTTCCCTCCAAAAGAAGCTCTGCACCGTTGCTGTATTGTTTGCACGCTGTACATTAATAATTTAAGTAATGTTTGTAATTAATTATTTATTTCTAATTATGTAATTAGTTTAGTTAGTTTAATTATTAATTAAGGTTTCTTTGTAATTAATTAAGTTAGTTAGTTATTTGCCTATATATATACTTGTACATACTCTCTGTAAGAGTGGACAGAGACGGAAGAATACATAACACGATTCATTTGCCCATTTTCAATCTTTCTCTAATTCTTTTCTCTCTCTAAATTCTCTCATCCATGTCTCTCCACATTCCTTCGACAGAATCCATTTCCATGGGTTTCTAAACCCCTAGGGTTGGGATTGCGAAGGTTGGCAATGAATTCTTGAAAGTGTATTGAGAAAGTCAACTTCTAAATCTTGAGGAGAACAAGCTGAGGAGTGGATCTACTTTGCTGGATTGACAAATCCAGATCTGATGAAGGAACTCACCAGTGAGGAATCATGGTTGAGACTTAGGTAACTTCCAGCTTCCTAACTAATTCAGGCCTAGTAATTAGGTGAATAGTTAGGGTTCAACCCCCAATTTCGCATTAGATTTCTCTGTTAATTGAGCACCTAAGGGATTAGGGTTTAATGCTTAGGAATCAGTGTTATTCACCTAAGGAATTAGGGAGTAACCATATTGGATTGTCCTCTTGAGTCTGAAGATTGATTGAACCTTAATTGCATGTTTCTTGATGAAATTGTAAACTGAAGCAATCCTAACCTATCTTCCATTACTCACATTTCATCTTTTGTACTGTCTCTGCAAATACAAAAACATTAAAAATATAAAACAACAAAAACAGAATGAACTCTATCTGCATTGCGTTGGTTCAGCTTGTATCAGTCTAAGATTGAGGTAATTACCACAATCCCTGTGGGAACGATCAAATATATTACAAATTTAACGATTGATGCGCTTGCCAAAAGAATAAATCCTCTGAGAGTCATACATTAAGTCAATATTAATTCAAGATTTTACACACCAAGTTAATGGCTCAGGGATTTAGCATCACCAAGTATTCATGTGTTTGAGGCAATATAACATGAGGTTGAACCCTTTGAAGTGTACCTTTGCGGTGCCTGCGGGGAAGTTTTTGGGTTTCATGTTGACTCAGTGAGGTTATTGAGGCCAATCCTGGGAAGTGTCAGGCGATCTTGGGCATGCAGAGTCCAAAGAGTTTCAGGGAAGTCCAGTCTTTGAATGGAAAGGTTGCAGCCCTGGCATGGTTTATGCCCAAAATGGCGCACAAATACCTTCCCCTGTATAAGGTCCTGAAGAAATCCAAGAAGTTTGAATGGGGACAGGAGCAGGAGCAAGCTTTTCAAGAGCTTAAGGAGGTGTTATTTAGCCCTTCTATTTTGGTGAGACCTGATCTCGGAGAAGTGCTCATTCTCTACTTGGCCATTTTGAGATGAAGCCTCGGGTGTGGCGTTAGTAAAGGAGACTCCAGAAGGGCAAAAATCTGTATATTTTATGAACAAAACACTACAAGGAGTAGAGGACCGGTATCAGAAGATTGAAAAAGCCGTTCTCGCAGTTGTTTAGGCCTCGCGCCATTTAAGATCGTACTTCCACACGCACCCAGTCATAGTGAGAATAGATTTGCTACTCCGTTCCGTGTTGAGCAAGCCGAACCTTGCAAGAAGAATGATTAAGTGGTCTATCGAACTCTAGGAGTTCAACGTTTCCTATGAACCACGAGGCGCTATCAAGGCTCAAGTGTTGGCTGATTTTGTTGTGGAGATGACGGGGGCAGATCCAGCCTCACATCGCGCTCACTGGACTGTTTATGTCGATGGTTCATCCAATAGTAAAGGATGTGGAGCAGGTGTTGTGGTTGAAAGCGATGATGGTGTGCATTTAGAGATTTTTCTCCGATTCAATTTTAAAACTTCCAACAATCAGGCTGAGTACGAAGCTTGTCTGGCCGGACTCAGAGCCGTAATTGATATCAGAGCAACTGAATTAACCCTTTGTAGCAATTCACAGCTTGTGATATCGCAGATTCCAGGAGAATACCAGGTTCGTGAGCCCCAGCTCTAGTTATATTTGAATTATGTGAATGAATTGAAAGAGAGGTTTTCATTACTAGAGTTCAAACATGTGCCTGGAGAAGAGAACACCAGGGCGGATATACTGTCCAGACTTGTGAGTATGAAGCAACCTGGAAGCACAACTACAGTGGTGCAGAGCACTTTAGGATTGCCCATCAGTCTTTTAGTTCCATCGCTGAACGCAATAACGGCTCACGCTTTTAATGAAGACTCATGGGTAGTTCCTTACGTTCGGTTACTTGTTAATGGACAACCGCCCACTGATGAATCCGAGAAGAGAAGAATAAGGAGGGAGTTTCCTTATTTCATGATGGTGGATGGAAAGCTTTTTATAAGAGGTTTCTCCGTGCCCTACCTCCTTTGTCTAAATGAGAATGAGATACAAGAGGTTTTGGAAGAGGTTCACGAGGGGCAATGTGGACATGATTCTGGTGGAAGGAGTTTGATGAGGAAGATCCTTAGAGCAGGATATTGATTGCCCACAGTAAAGTAGGATTCCATAGAAATCGTCAAGAAGTATGATCCGTGCCAAAGGTTCTCGAACCTACATCACACACTGGCTGAGGAGCTCTTTACATCTGTTGTGCCTTGGCCTTTTCTCCAATGGGGTTTGGACATCCTGGGTCCATTCCCAACCGTGTCTAGGGGCATCAAATACCTCATAGTTGGGGTAGATTGTTTCACGAAATGGATAGAAGCAGAGCTAGTTATGCATATCACATCTACCCAAACTTGCCATTTTGTCTATGAAAACATCATAGCGCGGTTCAGGCTGCCAGCACAGATAGTTACTGATAACGACACTCAATTCACTGATAGAAAGTTCACAGAGTTGTTTGAAGGGCTGGGGATAGTCCAAATCTTTTCATCTGTCGAGCATCCACAAACCAATGGCCAAGCTGAAGTGGCCAACAAAGAAGTGTTGAAGGGGCTGAAGAAACGCTTAGGAGAAGCTAAGGGAGGTTGGACGAATCAATTATGCCACGTCTTGTGGTCATACCGTACCACGTCTCATTCTTCAACCAACGAATCCTCCACACCGCCTCACATATGACGTGGAGGCGATGTTGGGAGTAGAACTTCAGACCACCTCAACAAGGGTGGGGTACTTCTCAGAGGAGGGCAACGATGCCAATCTGGCGTCAGATTTGGATGTTATCCAGGAACTCAGAGAAGCCTCCTTCATCAGAGATCAAGCTATTAAGGCTAAGGCCGCTCTACGGTACAACAAATGCGTTCAGCATAGAACGTTCAACGCTGGAGATCTTGTTCTAAGAAAGGCAAGTGTGGGTAATAAGTTCGCTCACCAAGGCAAGTTGGCTCTGACATGGGAAGGCCCTTACAGAGTATCCGAAGTGACTGGAAAAGGCTCATACCACCTAGAGAACCTCAATGGCACACCAATCTGCAACAAATGGAACACTTAGAATTTACGCATTTATTACAGCTAGTTGGTAAGACGGCATGTACTCTTTTTCCTTACTTGAGTTTTTTCCCATTAGGTTTTCTCAAGAAGGTTTTAACGAGGCACGACCCCAACTACGCTCCCTTTTTAATTCACATTCGATTCAATAAGAAATTCATTTATGACTACAATGTCTTTACTTCTATTTCATGTTGATGATTTATAGCTTTTATGCTTAATGCGCCAGAGGGGCCTCAGGACGAATGATCCTAATCATCTATTCTGTGATTGACAATATAATTCCTTGAGTGGATAAATGGGTTGTAGGATTATACTGAACCCCGATGAAGACCTGAGTTGTAGGATTATACCGAACCTCAATGATGGGCTTTAGGATTGGTCTTTTTTCAAGGCCATACCGAACCCCAATGAAGAAGACCCTTAGGACGGATGATCTCAACTACCTATCTTGTAGTTGATGATGTAACTCCTTGAGCGGTTCGACACAACCTTCAGGATAGATGATCTCAATTACCCATTTTGTAATTGATGATGTAACTCCTTGAACGATTAAATGGATTGTAGGATTGGACCTTAGTTAAGGCCATACCGAATTCCATGAGATGGCATCCCAATTACCTATTCTGTAATGGGACGTGATGACTCGCCCTAAGGACGAATGATCTAAGTCATCTTTTTGGTGATTGACGATGTAACTCCTTGAGCGGTTCAACAGGTTGTAGGATTGGACCTTTTCCAAGGCCGTACCGAACCCCAGTGAAGATTCATCCTCTAGGCGGATAGTCTCAGTCCTTCATTTTTAAAACTGATTACATAACCCCATGAGAAATACTTAGATTGTTCTAGCAACCAACGCAAGCAAGGGGATATTCTTTGTTCAATGAAACACTTCCTCCGAAGATGTGACCCTACCAGTCCGATCCTAAGTTCCAACTCGAAGAGCAGTTAACAGATTTTACAGAGTTAAAGTTAAAGAACCTATTGAAGAACTTGAGGATAAAGGAATGAAAATTTCATTGATTAAAAGGAAGAAGTTACAATCACTCATTCCAAAATATTAAAAGCCGGAGCTGATCCCAGAAGATAGCATAACAATTTCAAAAAAAAGCAAACAAGACTAAGAAGGAGGAGCTTCTTGATTGGTCTCTTCACGTCCTTTGTTATCTTCAGTAGCCTTGTCCCTTTCTTTAGCCTTCTCCTCTGGACCTCCTTCACCTCCGGCCTTATAACCCCTTGCATTTTCTTCCTTGGCGGTGCCCTCGGGCCCGAGAGTAGGAGGATCAGGCCCAATGCTTTGACCTTCAGGGAGGGCAGGCAGTGCATACAGAGTTTCGGCAGGCTCCTCATATCGGCCATCTCTGGTAGCAACTAATTTCCCCCCCCCCCCCGTAAAACTCATAGAACAGATCAAGCCCATACAAGTTCAGCTTCACGGTAGGGTTACGGTGAAAGACCTGACGGATAGCCACGCCAAAGGATTCATGTGCTACGTTGGTGTAAATTTTTAGAGCTTTATCTGCCCTAGCCGTCGCAGAGGCAAGTTTTCTCCTCAATTTAGCATTTTCCTTCTCCAGCAACCTGGCTGTAGCACTCCCCTGCTTAAGCTCTTCAAGTTGGGCAAACAGCTCTTTCTCCTTGGTGGCCCATTCTTCATTATTTCTCATTCTCCGGGCCTCAGAAGCGCGAGGTCGTCACTCAGCTTGGTGCATTTCTCCTTCTCTACCTTGAGCTCCTCCTTCAGCAGGGGGATTTCTTTGGTTCCCTCTTTAAGTTCGGAAACAAGTCGCTCTAAAGAATTCATCAAAATGTTTAAGTCACTTATTTTAGCGGCTTGCTCCTTGGCCTGACCCTCCGCCTTCTATAGTTCGTTCTCAGCTGTCCTTAAGGAAGTCCTCTCCTTAGCAGCCCAATCCTCCCATTTTTCAATCTCAACATTAAGTCTTTCAATTTCTTCAGCATTGTCCGCTGTAGTGCTTAGAGATTCCAAGAGGCCTGATAGCTCGGACAACTGCCACCTCCCAGCCCTATAGGCGTCTTTGATTCTTAACGGTTCAAGTGTAGGCATGAGGCGATAATCCGGCTTAGGGAGGATTGTGGGTACAGAGCCTTCATACCAGAGGTACGGAGACAGGAAGGATGAGTTAGGGGGAGTGTGAGCAGGAGCAGGCAGTGAATCTGACCTTATTGTGGGTTCGGAGTCAGTAGAAGCATCAGTTTGGGTGATCACCGCCTTACCCTTCGAAACGCCCAGCATGCCAGTTTCTTCCAAGGTTTTTTGTTTTTTCTTGGCTGGCTCAGGAGAGGGAGATTTCTTGGCATCAGCAGCTTGCACCGATTTCCTTTTATTCTTTTCCTTCTTCTTTTTTGCTGGTTGCACCTGCTGTTTCAATTGTTGAGTTTCATCCTCCTCGGGGGCATCTGTCAGCGAGACGTCCTCACCCACGTCCGAGGTGAGAGTAATGGTTTGCGTAACGGCCTTAAACGAGTTCCTCTTGGCCTGAATATTATTTTCTTCAGAGGAGCAATCATCCTCTATCAGCATGGATTTCAGGTCATTCATAACTTTGCAGGATTCTTCTATTTCTTTTACATAGGAAAGGTGTAACACCCTCTGTTACACCTTAATAAATTCTAGAAAAATTTGAATTTTTTTTACTAAAGATATGATTATTAAAAAGAAACTATCGGAATAAATTATATACATTATTTCTGAAATACCTCATAAATATTATTAAAACTTTATAAAGTAATTTTACATTCATCCAACGAAAATAAATATTAAACATTATAAGAAAGAGAGGAAAACTCCATGGCCCAGAAGCAGTTACTTAATAACATTATTTATTCATTGGACCACGGTATTCATACCGAGCTCCCTTTCTAGAACGTGCTATATTTACTGCCGATATTCTTCGATCCTTCCCTCTAAACCATGAATTTAAAACATGTGAAACAAAAACACGGAGAAAGGAGTGAGAAACTGAATATAATATTCTCGAATAAGACATAAGCAACAAAGGGTTTTCATAAACCAATACTTAATAATATCAATCACAATCACATACACAATCAATTATGAATGCATGAATATTATGCAATATCTTCATCATAACTTACCTATATATGTGGGCCCTTAAATTTTAATTTGCACTGGGCCAACCAGGAATTTACACTGTTCCATAAGTCCGGATAATAATAATATGAACAGCTCAACTGACATGAAAACACTTTGAGACTAGTCAGATTGAGAAAGTTTTTATTGTGAAAGTACCCGACACTAGGGATCTACCCCAGGTCCCCTGAAGCACCCTTTCACACCCTCTCATCCCAAGGCTCGTAATTAAGCCTCCTCTAATGTATCCTCGGTTTCTATAATCCGTCCCTAGACAATATCATTTTATTTCACTTTAATGATTCATGATGCATGAAATACTCACGCATTGAGTTGGTTAAGGCTTTTAGAAACTCAATTATTAAATACCTTAAAGGTTTACAATATCATTTTAATAAACTGTACATTTTCTCAATTCTCTGAATTTCTGTCCCACAGAAATAAATTTGGTACAGTTTTTGAATCTCACTGAAATTGAGTTTCTAAGCCTTAAATATCTAAAAAAACTTTACATAATCTTTCTCAAATTGAATCTTAACAAGATCAAATTTAAAAATCTCAATTATTTCCAAATATCTTTAGTTATTAAGTAAAAATAAAATAAAATAATTTTCTTTTGAAAATTTTAATTAAAAGCGAATAATCTTTAAATCATTAACCAAAATTAAAAAATTTCTTTATTTCAAGATTTAATTATCTTAACTTGTTATAAATTAGTTTTAGCTTTCCGTCATGCTCGCTATATGCTCAAACTCCACATTACAATATCATCAATCAAATATTATCAATCACAGTTAAACATCATCAATCACAAATCAATCATAATCAAATCAATTAAATATCATTAATACATATCATAATACAAAATTTAATGATTATTAATATAGTTTATTTTTAAGTTCTTTTTGTCCATTCCTCACATAGGTTTATGTAAGTCCATATAATCCAGTCCTTACATAGGTATAGTTCAGTCCATATGGGTCATAATGGTCCAAGTCCTTGCATAGGTATAGTCCAGTCCATATGGGTCATAATGGTCCAAGTCCTTGCATAGGTATGTTAGAGTTAGTTACTTCAGATATTTAATTTAAAATTTATTATAAATTTTAAGTTAAAGAGTTAATATTTTAAAATAATAATATTATTAAATTTAAAAGGAGTAGGTGACTCCTCCCATTATTCTTATGTCTTTTCATATCATATTCTTATCTCACTCCCCCTTACCTCTTGTATCCTGATTCGTTATTGAAGATCCGTACGCATCTCGTCTCCGAGTTCTAAAACATACCAATTTCATTTTAATATAGTTACAAGATGAAAATTAAGATTACTACTTAAAACAGAAATGGTAAATTTTAAATAGTGAATAGTAAATCATGAATAGTAACAGTAAATAGTAAAACGTGAATAGTGACGGTAAATAGTAAATCGTGAATAGTAATGGTAAATAGTAAAACATGAATAGTAAAGGTAAATTGTAACAGTAAATAGTAATTTACTATTTGAATAGTAATTTACTATTGAAATAGTATTTTACTATGCAGAATAGTAACTTAAAATAATATTATTTCCAGTATAATAATAGATTTCTAAAAACGATATAAAAATAACCCTAAAAAATATAAAAGTGAGGTATTCGTACCTTAGAATTTTAGCAGAACCTTCTTCCAAAAAAATTTACTTCTCTCTCTCACTTCCACCACTATCTCACTAGCACTACTATATTAAGAAAACTTAATCTGAAATTATGAATTCTAAAGAAGAATTCCTTCGGTATTTTTAGGAAAAAAATTTACTATACATTCAATTATTTTAGTATAAAAGTACTGTGTATTTTTGAATTTTTTATTCCTGGTTACTGTGTATCTTTTGAAAATTTTGTACATGCACAGTGTTTTGCATAGTAACTGTCGGCAGAATTATTAAGCCAAATAGTAACCTTTCACTCGGTATATTTTAAATATTCAAAATGAGTCCTTTTTGAAATTTAACGATATTATATCAGTCCTTACTAATTTTATAACAAATAATATAAAGTTTAAATTTTAAAAATCTAAAATTTTCTGTTAATAAAAATTTATTGATACATTCCCAATTTTTTAACGATGGGAAAAAATAAAGATTTTTCTCAAACCGATAATTTTTAGATAAGTCTACTTAAAACGGATTTTAGAAAATTTTCTTATAATTTAAATTCACTTTCTTATAAATATTTTTAATTTTAGTCACTTATATGAATTTAAAATTATTTAAAATAAATTATTTTATTAAAAAAATTCAAAAATTCTGAAAAAATTTCAAAAAATCATAAATAATACGTAGATTAAAAAGTTCTAAAGAGCCATACTCTAATTCCTTCAAAATTTTAATATACAAATAAAAATAGGGGTGTTACAAAAGGAAAGGGGTATCGGTATTAAAATAACATATATCAGATACTAGCAAAAGATAAAATATTTGTAAGGGCAGATTATTACTTAAATATTCGTCTCTTAGGAAATTGGACCGTAAGAGACGTTTGCAGGAGAACTCCCCGACATCGGTTGTATAAACCTTTAAGGCGCCCAGGACCTCAATGGAGTACGGAGATAGTTCACCCTCTTCCGTGTAGTAAGCCCTGCTGGCAAGCAAGAAGTGCTCGTGTGTCTAGCTTGTTGGGAATTGGAGGATCCCTTCTTTATTTTGCCAGAATACTGATTTGTTGGGCTGAACTCTGATCCTCGTATAGAAGCTCTTGAATGACTTCTCATCGATCTTCACAGAATCAGTAAAGGATTTGAAGTTGATTATCTTTGAGTCACATTGGAGAGTGATGAACCCAAGACCGCCCTTCTTGTTGGAATGACGAACCACTTGGAAGTAGTAGAAGAGCATTGCCATGGTGGGTTTAAAGTTAAAATGACTCCCCAGTACCTCGCGAGCACGGATAAGGCTCCATCCGTTGGGGTGTACTTGAGAAGGAGCACACTCCAGGAATCTTAGCATGCCTATCTCGAAGTCGTTGAGGGGGGAGCGGACCCCGAGATGCTGAAACACAAAATCGTGCATGTACACAGACCTTTCGTCTGGCACACAATGGCAAATTCTTGGGAACATCCTACACATGACGTCTTCATCTGCCCCCAGGTACATGGCTTCGTAAACATAAGCATCTAGATGCTTAGTGGGATCAGTTTCTCCATTATATTTTCCAATCAACAGTGGCTGAGTTGTTTGCAAGTGTTTTGGGATGACAATACTCATGAGTCTCCTTGAGAAAGGAACGTTGAGCTTGTAAGTCCCAGAAGTTACCATTGCCTGCTCCCTTCTCCTGGTACTGACTCTATCATCAGAGTCTTGGGTCTACTCTCTCTCCTCGTACGTAGGGATTTTTGAATACTAGAGAGTCGTAGATCTATCCCTCGCTGATGCATGGTGAGCATCCTCTGCATGGGACGTTACCCTGTCCCCAGCTCCTCTTTTCTCCCGCCTCAACTCCATCAACTCCTCCCTGAGCTGTCTAATAACCTCATCACGAGGGTCAGGAGTCACTACTGGTACCATCCTTGAGCGTTGGTAGCAGGAGACTCAAAGACAAGTCTCCTTGCAGTCTGTTGGTGGGTCACATCCTCCACATGACCATCAACGAAATCAAGTCCATCACCTTCCATTCTGACCACCAAACTTCTACGAAAAGTAGGAATAACTCTAGCGAGTCCCACTGGGCGTGCCAATGAACTGGTCTGGATCGGGGTCTAGGATCCGGTATGGGACTAGCCACAAGGGTGTAGGTGTTTTAAGGTTTGCACACCGGTACAGTGGGCATCCGGTGTTGTAATCCGGCCTCTCAGTGGGAGAAACCGGTCTTGTTGTCCTGGAGATCCTTCACACCAACGTTTCACGTTGAGAGAGGGCGAAAGGTGGTGCCACCTGCGAAGATTCTCTGATGCTCATGTTAGTAGAGTATATGAACTCAGTGAATACTCAAGCAAAGCAATAGTAAAGAAGTGAGTTAGGACAACGTAACCTTGCATGTGTTTTAGATCATGCTATTTATAGTTGAACGTGGGAAATGAATCGTTGGATGCAAGTGGGCCCATGGGCTCTGATAGCGTGTGAAGTGTGTCAATCAAAGTGGCTCAGTACTCAGAATGTGTCAGGGGGGTAGGTCAATTATCAGAGTATGATCCTGTGATAAGGATGAAGGATAATCACCTTTCCGTATATTTCGCTGACACATGTACTTACTCTCTGAGGTAATTGACATTGACACATTCCGCTATGAAGGGTATCTTCGCTGATAAGTTATAAGGAACTCTTATCTCACAGTGATCCCGAGGCAAACGGTTATATAGACGTGTAGTGAGAACGAGTAAAGTATCAGTTGTAGACAGAATGAATAGAACGTCTGATGAGATAAGAGCGGATGAAGGGATATCGGATATCCGGTGTGGCACTGTCTGAACTGTGACTCCGGTTTCCCACTTATGAGGTCATTCTGACATCATAACTTTGAGGACCGATATCCAGACCGGATCACGAGGCAAACTTCATGAAATCACAGCTACAGTCTTCTCTAGAAATTCGAGCAAAGTTTTCTTAAGGCAAAAGCAAGTGTATTCCCAGAAAATGCTAAGTCCCCTATTTATACTACTAAAAGGAAGTAACTACCAGTCAGAAGAGGATGTCATTCACCAGGAAATGGGACTCTTCAAGGATCAAATGACATTGTCGTTTTGAGGTCTCAAAACGTGAAAATTGTGTCGCTTGGCACAAATATGAAATCGAATGGGCCCAAAGTTCAAAATTATAGGCCCATTAACTCGCTTGTGACGGTTGATAAACCACATGACTGGAAATTATCATCACTCACGTGTTAATATTCTTTAGTGCTCATCAATGGAAGTGTTTTAATACATGGACGTTATAAAACTTGAAAATAAGGAGTTACAAGTTCCAAAAACTCTTGGGATTCTCTCACAAGGTAAATCATTGTCTAAATTCGTTCTTCACACCGTCAGAACGACATAAGGGATAATTGCCTTAGCCCGGTATC
This sequence comes from Clitoria ternatea, assembly GCA_037962975.1. Taxonomy (NCBI): domain Eukaryota; kingdom Viridiplantae; phylum Streptophyta; class Magnoliopsida; order Fabales; family Fabaceae; genus Clitoria; species Clitoria ternatea. The sequence continues at coordinate 89,533,520 of CM075675.1, forward strand.
AGCGCCTACTAGAGAACAGTCTTAGCTTATATGAGCAACTTTACCAGTCCCTCACACAAGCTAAGGGGCAGATGATCCTGTCTCGATACCGGTACCCAGGGCAGTGATGTAATTGCATCTGAACTCACTGTGCTACTGGTCTCACAGGTACATCTCTGGACTGGACGCCCGTGTGAGACGCTCTCCATATCGGTATGCCCAGGTTCATAGTTCACACACCAGAAAGCATCCACATCACTCGACAGAAGGTACAAGGTATAACTGCAAGGGGGATTCGTGGGAGATGCGGCTCTCCCCACGTCGTGTGTCAGAATTGTACACTAAGCAGCGTACTATTTGTCCCCTGGCTAAACCTGATGATTCATTCTCCATGCTCGCCTATAAATAGGTAAATCTCATAGTAGGAAAGGTTACGCTATTCTTACTCTCTATTTACTATTACATTGCTCAAGTTCCCTCGAATTCTTATTTTATTCACTGACTTGAGTGTTGGAGAATCTTCAGAGGTGACACCACCTTTCGCCCCTCTTCAGCGCGAAAGCTTGGTGTGAAGGATCTCCAGGAAAACAAGACTGGATTCTCCCACTGAGAAGTCAAACCATAATACCGGATACCCACTGTACCGGTGTACAAACATTCTTATCATTGACTTTTGAGGCTGGTCCTTACTCCAGATCTTTGACCCTGGATCAGACCAATTCAATTATAATACCGGATTCTCACTGAACCGGTGTAAAAGCAGAGTGAAAGTGGGGTTCCATATCGGTTGTGAAAATACCAAAGTACCCTTTATGAGCACCTAATCCTTAATTAAATAGAAGTCAGGGAAAACTTTTTTCGATTAATTACGAACCCAAATTAATCGCTTAGAACTCCTAAACAATGGCACACTAACTCAAGGGGTTTAACAATGAATTAGGTGGAGTCCCCATGTGTTACAACAAGCTATGGAGGTTCGTGGGTACCGTGTAATTGATTCCAACAACCTTATAATTGATTACCAACATTAAAAATGAAATTCCAAAATTGGGGTATGTTTGGTAATCGATTACCAGAATCTGGGTAATCAATTACCCATGAGTTCCAGCATAAATCTTGCATTTTTGATTTATGGTAATCGATTACAGCACCCCTGGTAATCAATTACCAGCATGACAGAATGTAGGATTCTGCAGTCGAATGGGTAGAGACTAACTTTTACATACCCTAACTTCTATATACCCTAACTTCTGCATATCCTAACTTCCACAAATCACCTTCAAACATTATCAAACTTTGACACCACCTAAATCACACCATTTGGGACCTGTTCCAACAAGTTGCACCCCAAAATTCAAAAAAAATAAGTTATGTACAAAAATGTAAATTGGCCAACTTAGGCTTCACCAAGCAACTTGAACCACCAAACCTTATCCAAATTAGACCATTCCAGCTCTCACAAGTTTAAAACATCAAAAATAAGCTTTTGAGACTATTCAAATATTTCAGAACCTTACAGATCTAATTTTAACCTGTCCATTTCCTATTTATGCATCAATTCACACATATGCAATTATCCATTTCAACTCTAATGATACTAAACCAATTCCATCAAACTCAAAATTTCTAATGCAATGTAATAAGCATAATTCCCTGTCCATCATGACAATATAACCACACATGCTTTTCACAACAATTTTTGGGCATAACGCAAACCAACATAATCATCGTTCATCCATGGTTCATAAATATAAGGCATCATCATATATCAACATTACCATCATAATTCGTAATTTATCATTAAGATCAAATCTATACCATTTATCCATTATACAAAAGGTATATATCAAAAGGAGCTGACCAATGCTATACAACATCAAAACTGTACAAATAACTATACACACACAAATTTGTCTATTAGAGATCTCCATGACAACAATAACGCACATAAGGCAATCACCATGCATCTCCTCGATCTAAGTGTACTGAAAAACAAATACAAACTCAGGGGTAAACATATATATGTTTAATGACAAGTACTAAACCAGATTGAACCACAACACATTTAACCAAACATCTAGTTTCACACATCAATCAACGATTCATCATAAACATCATCACACATACTATCATTTAACACAGTTGCATTATCTCAAATCCATCCCAACCCATTAATACGCATCATAAGCTATCCAACAGCCTTTAAACCTCAACACCTATATGCAGTGGCGGAACTTGAATAAAAATGTTGGAGGTGCCACGTTATATTTTTTTATATGATTTATTTTTAAAATATTAATAATAATATATTTTTTATTTTCTCTACTCAAAACAAGCATGCATAATAATGAATTCAAGAAAAATCATTATATATATAAAAATACCTAAAATAGGACACAAAAAAATTAAAAAATAAAAAATGTTTAAGGGAGCCATGGCTCCCCTCTGTCATAATGAAGGTCCGCCACTGCCTATATACAAATGCTTATGCATGCAGATCCGACTATAATAATAGGAATTACACCGTAACGTATAAATTTTTCACAACATATAATTAGATATTTTTACTGGTACCGAATCGCTCGCCCATAATGTAACACCGGTCACTCTTAATGACAACAACTCAACTAGGTATTACGGGCCAGCCTAAAGTCCAACCAACGTGGCTGTAGATCCCGAAGGAAACCATACAAGGTCTTTGTCTATCCAAAGTCCGTCCTCCCATATGGGCCGGCATAGCAGGCCCCATGCAATTCTATATGTGTCTTTTAATGCAATGTTATACAATACAACCATCACAATACATAAAGAAGCACCTGATGACCATCATTAGGGACCACCACTTAGTTACTATCACTAAAGGTTCTCAATTCAATTTATCAATATGCATAACATACAACAATCAATTTACAGTTGTCAATTCAAGCTATCCAAAGCCTAATCGATCACCATCATCATATTTATCATCGATTAGTATCATTAATCACCATCATGTTTATCATCATAACATTCATTATCATCAAAACATTCATCCTCATCACCATCATCATCATTTATTGCAACCTACTGTAACTAACATAAAAAATCATAAATCCATATAACATTAACATCAAAGGGGTATAATGTCCATCAAATGGTCAACATCATAATTCACACCAAGCATCACAATCATCAAACATAATATCCATGTATACTCATATTTGTTCATAATCTATACATTTAAAATATAATACTCTCCCTACTTGAAATCCTCAATTCCAACAGCCCAAAACGCTATCCAATCGCTTCCAAGTCAATTTTCGATTGCTTTACAATGTCAATCCTACATTGACATAACACCCATAATTTCTAATTAATTTATCGATTGTTAAAATACGCAATCTACTCAATTTTCGTCCTAACGATATCCCGACATATCATAGTAACCAATAATTTAACCGAATGACGTAAGCTCGAAGGATTACGGCTTACCAAGTGTTGCTGGCAGACTCCAATACTCACTTTACAAGGTTACAATGTTGTCCACACACCAAAGTGGCTCCGAAGTGGCTCCTAAGCCATGGAAATCAAATGGGTAAGCTCAAATTCACAAAACGGGGCCAAATTGAAGCAATAGGGTATCTTGACATTTACCCAAAATGGTGAAATCTGAAAACCCCAATTTCACAACACTGCCTACACGCCCAATAGGTTCCAAACGGTCTTAAATGCATGGAATTGAAAGAATTAAGGAGTGGGGGTGGAAGAAACTTGCTAAATCGAAGTGGGGTTCAAGACTATGGAACCATACTTGTAAAATCAAAGTAATTGGAGGGTCCTAAACTTTTATATGGGGATCGTTGGGGGGGAGAAGAATATGAGGAATGAAGCTTGCCTTAGCTCTACGAAATATAAAGAAATAGAGGATGAGAAGCATGGTTGTGATGTCTCATGGGTCCGAGGGAGAATGGAACAATGGTTTTTCCTTTTATTCACATGCAAGCACGAGAGAAAGAAAGTGAATTAAGAGTGCAATGGTAATTAGAATTTTAAGGAAATATAGTCATTTAACGCGTTTAGTTAGTTTCTGAAATCAATTGGGTAATTTTGGTTACTCAAAATTTACCTTGGTAAATTCTAAAAATTAACTTACTTGCCTTAAATTAATCAAACACTACTAATTTAATTAATGATTAATAAAATTAACCAAATAATCAAATTCAAGATGTTACACCCCCCGCATACGAGCTATTTCAAAACTTAACCTATTTAAGGCATATTTTGATCAACCTATTTAGTAAAAGGATAAAAATTTATTTAATTAAAGAGATCAAGTTTAGACTTTTGAAACATCTTTTTAATCTACTAAAAAACGCTATTTAAAATCTTCTATAAATAAATTAAAATTCATAATATATTAAATTTTATGGACACATTTGATATTTCTTTATAAACCATAATTTATAAAAGTAAAATTTATTAAAATCACCATAAATAAGTAAAATTAATAATTAAATTTATATATTTTATATAAATATAGATTGTTAACATTTTACAAATATATTAGTTTATTAAGTGATTTATTTAAGAATAAAATATAAAATTAACTCTTTAAAAACATGAAATTTAGGATCAACCTCCTAATAATTATTTTTTGTTGTTATTTAACCTTAAAATAATTTTTTTTATAGTTTTAACCCTTTGCTCTATCTTGGGATGTTAAGCGTTTGTTTGGATTCCCTTAAAACGCGGTTCCGTTAATGTCAACGGCGAAATCCTTCGTTACCACCGAGAGCGCCCTGTTTGGCTTGCGTGACTGCTCCGTTCCGTTCATCCAACCTCCATCGAGCTTTTGTTCCCATGTCCTGTTTCTCCGTCCGCGTGAGGCACATTTTTCCTCCCTCCAGCAAACGCAGTTTGGTGAAAAGACGAATGTACCCTTGTGTGCTTGGTTAAAAAACAGAGCACCTACCCCTAAAGATAAAACCTTTACACGATGGGAGGGGTAGATCTCACACAAAGCCACAACCTTTACACAGTCTAGGTAACCTTCAATTCCAACTTTTGTTTTTGGGGTTTGGTTCTTTGTTTTTCTGTTTTGTGGTTCTTGATTTTTGGGTGTGGGTGTGTGTGTGTTACTGTTGTGGTCGTAGTTGGGGTTTCGGGTTGGAGTCGTGGCCGTGGGGAGAGGGGTGTGGGTTTGAGGGTGGTGAGACCAAGTGGGGTTGTGGTTGGAAAGGTGGGGATTTCGTGTTGTGGGTGGGGGCAGTATGGAGTTGGTGTGGATTTAGGGGTGGTGGTGTGGTGATCTAGGGTGGGGGCTGTAACATCTCATTTTCAACACAAATAGAAAATAGATATTAATATATCTTTCATGAGAAATACTTACTATAAGTTAGTTTATTATTATCATTTTTTATGAAATTTTGGTATTTATATTTAATTATTTGTTTTTTTAAAATAAAATAAAATAAAATAATAAAATGAAAATATTTATGAATGAGAATTTTAAAATGACTTAATTAGTATTCATTGATTAATGAAATTATATTAAAATTTTTGAATATCTTTATTATTCACAACTTTTATTTTATGTTTATGTTTTTACATATTTATGATTTAACTCTTATTAGAATTTTAAAATAAAATTTTGAAGGAATTAGACTATGGTTCTGTAGAACTTTTTGATCTACATAATATTTATAATTTTTTGGAATTTTTTTGAAAATTTTGAAATATTTTAATAAAATAATATATTTTAAATAATTTTAAATTAATATAAAGTTACTTAAAATTAAAAATATTTACAAGAAATTGAAGTTAAATTATAAAAAAATTTTCTAAAATCCATTTCAAGTAGACTTGTCTAAAAATTATCGGTTTGAGTAAAATCTTGATTTTTACCAATCGTAAAAAAAATGAAAAACGTACTAATAAATTTTTATTAATAGAAAATTTTAGATTTTTAAAATTTAAACTTTATATTACTTATTATAAAATTAGTGAGAACTGATATAATATCGCTAAATTTTGAAAAGGACTGATTTTGAATATTTAAAATATACCGAGTAAAAGGTTACTATTTGGCTTAATAATTCAGCCGACATTTACTATGCAAAACACTGTACATGAACGAAAATTTCAAAGGTTGCATAGTAATCAGGAATGAAATTTTTAATTCTTGCACAATACTTTTATATTAAAATATTCAAATGCCTAGTAATTTTTTTGGCTATAAATACGGAGGAAGAGTAACGAAGAAATCATAATTTCATATTAAATTTTCTTAATATAGTAGTGCTAGTGAGATAAGGGTGGAAGTAAGAGAAAGAAATAAATTTTTTGGAATAAAGTTCTGCTAAAATTCTAAGGGAAAAATACCTCTCTTTTATATTTTTTAGGGTTATTTTCATATCGTTTTAGAAATCTATTATTATACTGGATATAATATTATTTTAAGTTACTATTATGAATAGTAAAATACTATTTCAATAGTAAATTACTATTCAAATAGTATATTATTATTTACTATTACTATTTACCTTTACTATTCATGTTTTACTATTTATCGTTACTATTCACGTTTACTATTTACTGTTACTATTCATGATTTACTATTTACTGTTACTATTCACATTTTACTATTTACTGTTACTATTCATAAATTTACTATTTACTATTCACTATTCACTATTCACTATTCAAAATTTATCATTTCTGTTTTAAGTTGAAATCTTAATTTTCATCTTATAACTATATTAAAGTGAAATTGGAATATTTTAGAACTCAGAGACGAGGCGCGCACGGACTTTCCATAACGAACTAAGATACAAGAGGTAAAGGGGAGTGAGATAGGAATATAATATGAAAAGACATAAGAGTAATGGGAGGAGTCCAATACTCCTTTAAAATTTAATAATATTATTATTTTAAAATAATAACTATTTAACTTAAAAATTTATTATAAATTTTAAATTGAGTATCTTGTGTAACTTGATCTGAATACCTATGCAAATACCTAGATAACCTATGTGAACTAGACTGAACCTATGCAAGGACTTGGACTATTATGACCTGTATGGACTGAACTATACCTATGCGAGGATTAGACTATATGGACCTACATAGACCTATGTGAGGAATGGACTATAAAGACTTCAAATTAATCTTATTAATCTAAATAATTATTAAAATTTGAATTATATTTATGACTGATATTTAGTTGATTTGATTTGATTATAATTAATAATATTTGATTTTGATTAATGATATTGTGATTTATAATACTAGAATGTGATTAATAATATTTGTGATTTGATGATATTTGATTATGATTGATGATATTACAATACTTAATTATGATTGATGAATGATTGATTACCTTGTGATATGGAGTTTGAGCATATAGAAAGCATGACAGAAAGTTAAAACTCAGTAAGAATTTTCTTACTTTACTTTTTAAATTTTTATTCTAAGAGAAAGTATTTTATCATTATTTTAGTCTTTTATTTCTTCTTAGAAATAATTTTCATTAACTTTATTTTTAATCTCTAGAATAAAATCTAGTATTAGAAAGAAGCCATTTTATGAAAATCAGAGGTTAAGATAATTAATTCTTGAATTAAAGAAAATTTTTATAGTATTAAGTATTCTTAGTTAATGATTTTAAAAAAATATTTTCTTTTAGAAATTAGAAATTTAAATTGGTTTTCCCTAATGAAATAACTAAAGGATATTTTGTTATAGCCGAGATTTCTAAACTCAATCTAGTTAAGATTCAAATTGGGAAAGATTATGTAAATATGTGAAGTTTTTTAAGAGAAAGTTTTGAGCTATTTAAGGCTTGGAAACTCAATTTTGGTGAAATCTGAATTTGAAGACTATACTAAATTTATTTCTGTATAACAAAAGTTTAAAGAAGAACTTATGGGAATGTACAGTTTATTGAGATGATTTTGTGAACCTTTATGGTATTTAATAATTGAGTTTCTAAAAGTCTTAACCAACTAAATATGCGAGTAGTTCATGCATCATGAATCATTAAAGAGAAATGAAATGTGATACTGCCTAGGGACGGATTATAGAAACCGAGGATACATTAGAGGAGACTTAATTACGAGCCTTGGGATGAGAGGGTGTGAAAGGGTGCTTCAGGTGACTTGGGGTCGCTCCCTACTGTCGGGTACTTTCACAATAAAAACTTTCTCAGTCTGACTAGTCTCTAAGTGTTTCCACGCTAGTTGAGCTGTTCATATGCCATGAAGACATTTATGTTATTATTATCCGAAATTATAGAACAGTGTAAACTCCTGGTTGGCCTGGTGCAAACTAAAACTTTAAGGGCCCACATGCATAGAATGAATGAGATGGTAGTATTAAAAACATTGCATGACATTCATGTGATTGTGACACTCTATGTGGGTGGTTGTGAATGAAAGTATAATTGTTATGTTATGAAAACTCTACATTCATAATTTGATTATGTATATGATTGTGATTGAAATTATTATATTAGATTGTGAAAACCTTTATGCTTATGTCTTATCTGTAAAGTATTATATTCTGTTTCTCACTCCTTCTTGTTTGAATTTTGTGTCCAAAATATATGTTATGTGATATATAGCTAGGAGTCCAAGATGGAAGGATATGTAATTATAAAAAGGTAAAGTGGTCTCATCCTCAATCAGATAGATGAAGAGATATGACAAGAGTAGGATTCCAAAACTCGATGGTTCACGGACTAGGAAATGATTGGTCACATTTGTAGTAGAGGTATAGTTTAGTTTTACTTTGCCTTATTACAATATCAAGTTAGATAATTGTAACAAGGTAAAGGTTAAAATTTGATAAACTTTCTCATTTAGATATAATACTGTAATGATTTATCACTTATGGTTTCTATTAATTGTTTTGTCCTTATGAATAAATATTGAAAGACAATGTTTTTTTTTACTTTCAATATTCAAAGGAAATCAGATGTATATACGTCCTTGTATACACGAGATAAAGAGTGATAAATATGTATATCTTTCTAAAAGTTTTTTTAAGGCAAGAAGAATACATATATGTCTCATGTATATAAGGGGGTGTTACAAAGTGGTATCAGAGCAGTTCAATCCAAATCGGCTTGGGGTAATGGTCTTACTAGCGTGTTAGTGTACTCAGATGGTTATGTTAGTCAAGAGATTTTATGGTTGACAAATGAGGAAATTTTATTGGAGTGGATGGTAAGAAGTAAGTGAAGAAAAATTAGGAATATAGAAAGAAGGAACTAATTTTAAGTTCATAAGTATAAGTTAGAACTCTATAGCCTGTTACTTGAAAAATGTTATTGCAGGGATTATCAGAAACTAGCCATTCTGAAGTCTTTCTTGACATTGTTTAAGTACAGGCGTTAATGTATGATGGAATGATAAGGTAAATTAACTAATGCAGTTATTTCCTTTTATTCCAAATGTATTGTATGGTGTTTGATTCTCTGATTAATATGTGATAGTGAAATATTCTAACATTTGCCTCTTTTACAATATGGTATGAGATGACAAGGGAGATAAGACAGTAGAAAATTCTTAGAAATATTTTGGTATGAATTCTAGACTGAAGCTGTCATGACTTTGACTACTTAGTTATAAATTACCCGGACTGATCACCCTGAATGATTTACACTAAGTAGTGAAAGACATGTCAAATGAAGGATGTTAAGATCAATGAATTTAACCCTAGGTTAATGTGGTATATGGAGAAATGGAGATAAACTCAATAAATTCTATTAGGATATTCCTTACCATGTTCTTGAAGTTGTAGAGATACTTGTGTGAATTAGAATTCCAATGGGTAGATAAATGTTGTAATCCAAAGTAGTATAACAAATTGTCTAAGATAGAATCATAGTTTTTCCTTTGGTGATATATTTTAAAAAAAATGTGTGGATGTATGCTTCATGAAAGAAATATGATAATTTATTCAGTAACTTGTTTGGTATAACAAATAATCGTATTAGGAATTGTATCTTTGGCTATTTGTATTGATTCTTCTTTTTTATGACATATAAGATATGCTAATTGTTGTTTGATTTGATGAAGTTTTCCTTTATGATGCCTGCAATTGAATAATATATATGATGGTTATATATATAAATATATGAATTAATGAAACTTTTATGGTTGTGACATTGAATGTAATCAATCATATATTGTTGAATTTTCTAAGTGTTTTATTGTAGTGAATATGTCAACAAAGAATCTAAAATAAGTACTATAAATATTAGGGAGATAATAATATTGGTTTAATATTGAGAAATTGTGTTATAAAATATTTTTGTGATTCCTAACAATATGATACATGTTTATTAAGTTATTTTCTTTTAATCATTAATTTTGTTCAATGAATATACATACCTAATATAAATCATTGTTATGTAATAACCATTGTAGATTTAAAATAAAGAAATGTGTTAGTAAACTATGAGGAAATAGATATGAACCTTTACTTTTTGATTTTCCTATGAAGAGAATTACATAAATCTTAGTTACCCATAACAAAAAAAATAAAATTCAAGTGAGTATTTCTAAGTCAACGTAGTGATTTGTGATCATTTAAGATTAGAGAATTTATCAAATTTGTGTAATGGTTGTAGTCAATTATGCTGGAAAGAGCAATCACTTAGTTAAGGGATATTTAATTCATTATAGAGGACAATAAAAAATGATTACATACCCTGAATTGTAATGAAGCAAAGAACACAAGGATTTGACTAGATCAATAAGTACAACATGGACTAAGACACATTTATCCTTTTTCACTAGAACAATTTATTACACATGATTACATTAAGGAAAATAAAGTAGAACATCTAGTACATCATAGTTAAATGATAAGTGACCACTTATTTTCTAACAATTATCAGAGAATCATAGTAGTTAAGAGTTTTGGAAATATATAAAATACCCAAACTAGAGAAATCACCATAACGATTATAAGAAGTGAGGCACTTTTTCCCACAAACTGTAGTCCATCTCGCCTTCGTTCTTCCTCACTTATAGGAAGGTTGGCCATCAAATAATATGATAGTACTTGAGAAAAAGATTGAAGAAATTAGATAGAAGAGAGAAATTAAGAAACCTTGAAGTTGTGATAGGAAGTGAGAATGAAATGAGAATTTATAAGCAAGCAAGGGAGGGAGAGTTTGCAACGGTCATAAACGGCTAGTCCAACGGCTAGTCCAACGGCTAGTCCAACGGCTAGTTGTCCAGTAATTAATTCTTAGCAGTCCATTTTACTATGTTACGAGTAGGAATTTTAATTAATGGATGTTATGGATTATATTAAGTAAGGTTTTAATAGATTGAGAAACGTAATTATTGAGGTGTTTTTTTGACGTCCTACGTCTTTTTACCTTTATTTATATCTATTTAATTATTCTTTCACAACAAATTTTTCACGTTTAATGATAATTAATTATGTCTAAATCAAATAATAAAATAGAATTGATTAAAATAAGCGGAAGAAGAAAATGGAGTCAGGGGTCACTCGCTTGAGCGAGACCCTGACTCGCTTAAGCGAAACCAGTGAAGGTCGCTTAGGCGAGTTTCGACTCACTTGAGCGGGATCTACATTTTAAACCTGAGCGAACTACGGGACAAGCAAGGAAATTCATTCTTTCACTCGGAAATGTTCCTCTCGGTCATATCTCACCCGGGAACATCTTAACCTTCCTTCACTCGGAAGGGGGTTCTCTCGGTCATACTTCACTCGGAATCATTCTAACCTCTCTTTACTCGGAAAGGGTTCTCTCGGTCATGCCTCTTCGGAACATTCTAACCTTCACTCAGAAAGAGTTCTCTCGGGCATACCTCACTCGGAAACATCCTAACCTTCCTTCACTCGGAAGAGGTTTTCTCGGGTATACCTCACTCGGAACATTCCTAACCTTCCTTCACTCGGAAGAGGTTCTCTCGGTCATGGCTCACTCGGAAACGTCCTAACCTTCACTCGGAAGGGAGCGAGGGATACTCGCTTGAGCGAAATAGGCACAGAATCAATTCCCCCGGCCCTCGCTCGGACAAGACTGAATCCGCTCGGGCAAGATTCGTCCGGTAATCAACTATACTACAGCAGACACAATTCATCTCGTTTTCATCATTCATGACCCATACTTATTCACAAAACCTACCCATAGCACTTTATCATATACACCTACTATTGGCTCCGTGTCAATATATATATATATATATATATATATATATATATATATATATCTACTTATAAAAAATCAACACCGACCACATTAACATCAATATCATACTACTTCAACAACATGAATTCATATCCGATTAATCAACATACCAATTCTAAATTAGTTCAACACACAAGCAACATAATATGTCATCACATACACGGAAAACTCATTATGCATTACACACAATTCATTTCATAATCACTCGGTTCCTTGGCATCAATCCTCCGCTTGGCGCACCTCCAGGGCTCCAACCTCTTCCCTGTCACTGGTTACTAAATTGAAAGAAAACCACACCAAGGGTGAGTGTTTGGCATCATAATTAATCTAAAACGGAAATTAAATAACAAAATACGTGTATATAAACTCCGTCCGACTGCTTTATCCAAAATTGCAAATCACACTCAGCAAATATAGCAAATCACACTCGGCAAATATAGCAAATCACACTCGGCGAATATAGCAAACCACACTCGGTAAATATAGTAAACCACACTCGGCAAATATAGTAAATCACACTCGATGAATATAGTAAATCACAATCGGCGAATATAATCAAGTACATACACATCATCATACAATGCCAATAGTTTCATCAATCATCACCACTGACTCTCACATAAAATCGACGCCTAGTATACAGATACTAAAGGATCGGCCTTCAGCTGGGGGTCCTACTTGACACCCCGTGAACCCTGCTTGGTTCACCGAGTCCTGCTTGACTCTCCACCTCAACCACTGGGTCCTACTTGACCACTGGGTAGCTCAACTGGGCACAAAAACCATGAGAGCCGGAAACGAGGGGCTATACTTACCGTCGGCCGTCCCACACCGCATAATCATACATATATCATTCACATTCATCATATTATATAACAAGTAGCCATCAACAACAGCACATACTCATCAAATGGGCGACCTACTCATCAAGCCCGCCATCACATTGCCACTGAGCGACCTACTTGTCAAGCCCGACATCACAACGCCACTATACACATCGAATCATCACAATGCAAAACACTTTAATCTCACATTCATCATAAACCACACACAACTCACATGCAATTATTATCCACAATCTTTCTTACCGTTTTCATAACTCGATTCGACGATCCGAACCCAAAATATGTACCTATTCTAATTAATTACAACCCGAACACTCCCTTACCTCGATTCCAAGCTTCGACGATCTGTTCTTGATGCCGATTACGACCTCTAAGCGCTGGGTTCAAGGTTCCACCTTCGAATCCAACACCAGCTTCGTCACTCAGTCCTTCGACGTTCGTTTTGCTACCTACGGAGGTTGGAATGCTAAACCCATCAACATTATACTACTCTAATTGTCCTAAATACCATTTTCAAGCTCCCATGCACTGGAGGAATGGAAAACAGAAGCTTCTCCCACCATGCATGGCCATCGGCTAGAGAGAGAAAGTGAAGAGGGAGAAATATGACTCAATCTAAAGGGTCCATTGGACTCACCTTGAAGCCACGATCTCGAAAACGAGGTTATTTCAGAGTTTTAACACGAACAGAGTCTTCCCTTGGAGCATGCAACTCTCGGCAGTGAGGGAGGAGAAGAGGAAGAGAAGGAGAAGAAGAAGAAGGCTCGCGTGGATAATGAGGAAGAAGAAAGGAAATCTTTATTATTTAAAACTCAGGGGCAAAACTGTCTTTTCCCCATTTCTTTTATAATTTCATTGAAAGTCTTAATTAAAATCAATAAATTTATTTATTTCCATACTAGTGAATTATTTATAATTGCCTAATAATTCATAAAAATATCAAATAAATCCCTAAAACAATTATTAATATTTTTCACTACTCAAAATTTTAATAAAATATTAGGGATGTTACATCCACCCCCCTAAAAAAGGATTTCGTCCCCGAAATCAACGCACCTTATTGAAAAAGATCGGGGTATAGCTGTCTTATGTCCGATTCCAACTCCTACGTGTAGGTTATCCCATTTAAATTTTGCCACTTTACCTTTACAATGGTACTTCCTTGTTTCTTAACCGTTTAGTCTGGTATTCTTCAATACCGATTGGTGTAACTTCCACCGTCAGGGCCTCCCTCAATTCGATAAAATCACTCGGCACAATCATGGAATCACAAGGAATGTACGCTCGGAGTTGTGACACATGAAATACATTGTGGATATTAGTTAACGATTGGGGAAGATCCAATCGGTAAGCAACATCACCGATCCTCTCCAAAATCTGATATGGCCCGATGTATCTCGGGTTAAGCTTGTGACTCTTCAATATTCGACCTACACCTTTGGTCGGTGAAACCTTCAGAAATACCCAATCTCCCGCCTGAAACTCAAGTGGTCTATGCCGATTGTCATAGTAACTTTTCTTTCGGTCTTGGGCAATCTTCATTTTCTCTCGAATCAAAGTAACTTGTTCATTCATTTCCTGGATTAACTCGGGTCCCAAATGAATGGCATCGCCATTTTCATTCTAACACAAAGGTGTACGACACCTTCTACCATACAAAGCTTCATATGGAGCCATCCCAATGCTACTGTGGTAACTGTTATTATACGCAAACTCCACCAATGGCAAGTATCTTTCCCATGAACCACCTTGCTCCAATACACAGGCTCTAAGCATATCCTCTAGAGTCTAGATTATACGCTCGGACTGACCATCAGTCTGAGGATGATAAGCTGAACTCAGTCTTAGTTCAGTACCCAATTCCTGTTGCAGACTTCCCCAAAATCTGGAAGTAAATCGAGGATCCCGATAGGAAATAATACTCGAAGGCACACCATGCAACCGTACAATTTCAGTAATGTACAACCTAGCCAGTCGGTCCAATGACCATTTCATGTTTATAGCTAAGAAGTGAGCACTCTTGGTCAATCGGTCTACAATCACCCAGATTGCATTACACCCAGATTGGGTACGAGGTAACCCAGATATAAAATCCATAGTAATACTCTCCCACTTCCAAATTGGAATCTCCGGTGGTTGGAGCAATCCAGGGGGTCTCTGGTGTTCCACCTTACATTTCTGACATATCACACAAGACTTCACATATTTAGTTATTACTTTCTTCATTCCCGACTACCAGAATTCTTTCTTCAAATCGTGGTACATTTTTGTAACACCTAGATGAATGCTTAAAGAACTCCTATGTGCTTCAGCTAACACGGCTTGCCTGAAATCACCTTTTGCAGGCACCACCACTCGGTCTCGAAATCTCCAAATTCCATCGTTACCTTTGGTTAATTCCATATTTTTACCTCTTGCTTGAGTGTCAAGCAGTTCCAGCAACTCTTCATCGTCCTTTTGGGCCACAGCTAAAGATTCCAAAAATTCATTGGAGATCTTCAGCATCCCGACTATCATTTGATTTGGAGTGTTCATAACAACCTAATGTTCATATCACGAAAGCTTTCCAACAATTCTTGCTCCTTGCCTATCAAGAAGGCTACATGTAATACTTTTCTACTCAGAGCATCGGCAACAACATTTGCTTTACTAGGATGGTACCTCAAATCAAAATCGTAATCTTTTAAGTACTCCACCCATCTTCTTTGTCTCATGTTTAGTTCCTTCTGATCAAATAAGTATTTCAAGCTCTTGTGGTCACTAAATACCATAAAGCGAGACCCATATAAATAATGGCGCCAGATCTTTAATGCAAATACTACCGCCGCAAGTTCAAGGTCATGAGTCGGGTAATTCTGTTCATACGGTCTCAATTGCCTTGAAGCATAGGCAATCACCCGGTCATCCTGCATCAGCACACATCCCAAACTAAACTTAGATGCATCACAATACACCACAAATTCCTTCGTCACATCAGGTGGTGCAAGTACAGGAGCAGTAGTCAAACACCGCTTATGAGTTTGGAAACTCAATTCACACTTGTCCGACCATACAAATGGACTCTCCTTTCTCGTCAACCGAGTCAAAGGAAGCGCAATACGAGAAAATCCTTCAATAAAGCGGTGATAATACCCAGCCAATCCAAGGAAACTCCTAATTTCAGTCACCGAGTTAGGCTTTTCCCAAGCCATAACTGCTTCAATCTTGGATGGATCAACCGATACGACATCCCGGGAAATCACATGCCCCAAGAATTGTACACTTTCTTCCCAGAAATCACATTTAGATAACTTAGCGTACAACCTTTTCTCACGTAATATTTGCAAAACAATTTGAAGATGTTGTGCATGTTCCTCAACAGACTTCGAATACACCAATATATCATCAATGAATACTACCACAAATTGATCCAAATATGGCTGAAGATCTGGTTCATGTAGTCCATAAAGATGGCAGGAGCATTTGTCACTCCAAAGGGCATTACAACATACTCAAAGTGTCCATACCGAGTCCGGAACGCCGTCTTTGGAATATCTTCTGACTTCACTCGTATTTGGTGATATCCCGACCTCAAGTCGATCTTGGAAAATACTACAGCGCCTCGCAACTGATCCAACAAATCATCGATTCATGGCAAAGGATATTTATTCTTAATCGTTAACTTATTCAACTGTCGGTAGTCGATACATATCCGCATACTACCGTCCTTCTTTTTCACCAACAGTACCGGAGCGCCCCACGGTGAAACACTCGGTCGGACAAACCCCTTCTCTAACATCTCGTTCACTTGTTTCTTCACTTCAGTCAATTCTACCGAAGACATCCTATAAGGCGCACGGGACACAGGTTCGTCCCCGGGAATCAGATCAATGGAAAAATCAATCTCCCGACTGGGAGGCAACTCCGGAATTTCTTTCGGAAATACATCAGGGAAATCGCACACTACCGAAATATCACTCGGCATAAGATTATATCGTCCTTCCAAAGTAAATAGAATAACATAAGTTGCGGAGACGTCACTCACCACGTTCTTTGTGTCGAGTTCCTGAGAGAAAACGATGGTCTTCCGATAACAGTCCACCATAACATGGTTAGCAGCCAACCAATCGAGACCTAAAATAATATCTAGGTTCTTCAATGGCATACAAATCAGATTCACCAGAAAGGTGCGATCTTCAACTTGCATCGGCAATTCCCCACACATAGTGGTTGCTCAGAAAGTGGAGCCAGTAGGAATGGAGACACTAAGAGCATTCTCCATTAACACAACCGATAACCCAAGCTGTCGTACACAACTCTCAGAGATAAAAGAATGGGTCGCACCCGAATCATAAATAACATCTACCATATAGCCATGAATAAGGCAATTACCCTGCACCAAGTTATCGATCCTTGCAACTTTAGAAGCATCAAAGGTAAATACTCGCCCGGCCATAACATTTTGAACGCCACTGGATTGAGCATCAGACCTCCCCGAGTGTTGGCCTCCACGACCACCACCGCTTCTACCTCCTCTCGGAAAATTAGCACCACGAGTCCCAGAAATATTGGCTCGGTTACCATGTCCACTCGGTGGCTGCCTCTGTGGGCAATCAGGCCTAAGGTGCCCCGGTTGTCCACATTGGAAACACACAATCTGACTAGCCAGATAATGTTTCACAATATGGCCCTCCTGGCCACAATTATAGCATGCACGGCTACCCGACTGACTACTCGAACGGCCAGTAGAACCCCGACCAGAAGAGGAAGAAGACGTAGCGGAAGACTTGCCGCCATAAAAGAAGTGACCCATTTTCTTAAAACTGAATCCTCTTGCCTTTAACGGCCTCTTATCTTTTGACTGAAATGTTCTCTGTAATTGCACTTCCTCAGTCAGCCTAGCCTTATTTACCAAAGTCGGATAATCCTGAATCTCCATCGGCACAATCACACTACGAAGTTTAACTTGCAATCCGGCTTCATACTTAGCACATTTACTACCCTTGGTTCTTTCCAAAGAGAAAGGGTGATAGAAGTCACACAACTCATCAAACTTGGTAGTATACTCGGCCACTGACATTCTGCCTTGTTCTAGCCTCAGAAACTCCATCTCTTTTCGGATTTTGTAATTATCAGGAAAATATTTGACGAGAAACCTCCTACGGAAATTTTCCCACACCAGCGGTTCACTTGCTGCATTCATTTGCACCTTGGTCCTAGACCACCATATCCTAGCCTCGTCCTTCAGCTGATAAGTTTCAAACTGCACTTTCTGCTCCTCCGAGCACTCAAAATACTCAAAAGCTTGTTCCATCTCCCGTATCCAAACATGCGCTCCGTCATAGTCATGCCCTCCCTTATAAGCAGGGGGATTCCTTTTCAGGAATTTGTCAAGAGTGGGACCAGATTCGGTCCTACTCATCAATTGGGAAAATTTCGAGAAGAAGTCATCTCCTCCACCAGAACTAGTTCCCTCAGCCATAATGTAATATCTACAATAAACAAACACATCACCATTAATAACCAATGATCCACCAGGGAGTCGGATATTTACCTCACACATATAAAATACAACGCCGCCGGAGTTCCAAGGGAATGATGCCAAGCTACACAAACAACTACAAGCACAATGCAATAGAATGCAAAAACAGTCCAGTATAGGACTCACAAATTATTGGGTTCACCCATGTACCCGGCTCTAGAAAGAACCGCTCTGATACCACCTGTAACGTCCTACGTCTTTTTTCCTTTATTTATATCCATTTAATTATTCTTTCACAACAAATTTTTCGCGTTTAATGATAATTAATTATGTCTAAATCAAATAATAAAATAGAATTGATTAAAATAAGCGGAAGAAGAAAATGGAGTCAGGGGTCACTCGCTTGAGCGAGACCCTGACTCGCTTAAGCAAAACCAGTGAAGGTCGCTTAGGCGAGTTCCGACTCACTTGAGCGGGATCTACATTTTAAACCTGAGCGAACTACGGGACAAGCAAGGAAATTCAGTCTTTCACTCGGAAATGTTCCTCTTGGTCATATCTCACCCGGGAACATCTTAACCTTCCTTCACTCGGAAGGGGGTTCTCTCGGTCATACTTCACTCGGAATCATTCTAACCTCTCTTCACTCGGAAAGGCTTCTCTCGGTCATGTCTCTCGGGAACATTCTAACCTTCACTCAGAAAGAGTTCTCTCGGGCATACCTCACTCGGAAACATCCTAATCTTCCTTCACTCGGAAGAGGTTCTCTCGGGTATACCTCACTCGGAACATTCCTAACCTTCCTTCACTCGAAAGAGGTTCTCTCGGTCATGGCTCACTCGGAAACGTCCTAACCTTCACTCGGAAGGGAGCGAGGGATACTCGCTTGAGCGAAATAGGCACAGAATCAATTCCCCCGGCCCTCACTCGGACAAGACTGAATCCGCTCGGGTGAGATTCGTCCAGTAATCAACTATACTACAGCAGACACAATTCATCCCGTTTTCATCATTCATGACCCACACTTATTCACAAAACCTACCCATAGCACTTTATCATATACACCTACTATTGGCTCCGTGCCAATATATATATATATATATATATATATATATATATATATCTACTTATAAAAAATCAACACCGACCACATTAACATCAATACCATACTACTTCAACAACATGAATTCATATCCGATTAATCAACATACCAATTCTAAATTAGTTCAACACACAAGCAACATAATATGTCATCACATACACGGAAAACTCATTATGCATTACACACAATTCATTTCATAATCACTCGGTTCCTTGGCATCAATCCTCCGCTTGGCGCACCTCCAGGGCTCCAACCTCTTCCCTGTCACTGGTTACTAAATTGAAAGAAAACCACACCAAGGGTGAGTGTTTGACATCATAATTAATCTAAAACGGAAATTAAATAACAAAATACGTGTATATAAACTCCGTCCGACTGCTTTATCCACAAATTGCAAATCACACTCAGCAAATATAGCAAACCATACTCGGAAAATATAGCAAATCACACTCGGCGAATATAACAGACCACACTCGGTAAATATAGTAAACCACACTCGGCAAATATAGTAAATCACACTCGGCGAATATAATCAAGTACATACACATCATCATAGAATGCCAATAGTTTCATCAATTATCACCACTGACTCTCACATAAAATCGACGCCTAGTATCCAGATACTAAAGGATCGGCCTTCAGCTGGGGTCCTACTTGACACCCCGTGTGTAACACCCCCTTATATACATGAGATATATATCTATTCTTCTTGCTCTTTTTTTTAAGAAAGATATACATATTTATCACTTCTTATCTCGTGTATACAAGGATATATATACATATGATTTTCTTTGAATTTTGAAAGTAAAAAGTTTCAAATTATTTATAATGATAAAATGAACTTTCAGAAAATCATAAGTGATCAAAGATTTCAGTATCATATCCAACGAATAAGGTTTATTAAAGTTTAACCTTTACATTGATTTACATTCATCCAACTTAATATTGTATTAAGGTAAACTAAAACTAAAAATTTAATACCTCTACTTCGACTGTAACCAATTATTTCCTTATCTTTAAACCATGTGATTTTGAATCCTATTCTTGTCACATCTCTTCTCCTATCTGATTGAGGATGAGACCAATTTACCCTCTTGTAATTTCATCCTTCCATCTTGAACTGCTAGCTATATATCATATAACATATATTTTGGACACAAAATTCAAACAAGAAGGAGTGAGAAAGAGAATATAATACTTTACAGATAAGACATAAGCATAAGGGTTTTCATAACATAACAATTATATTTTCATTCACAACCACCCACATAGAATGTCACAATCATATGAATGTCATGCAATGTTTTTAATACTATCATCTCATTCATTCTATGCATGTGGGCCCTTAAAGCTTTAGTTTGCACTGGGCCAACCAGGAGTTTACACTATTCCATAAATTCCGGATAATAATAACATAAATGCCTTCATGGCATATGAACAACTCAACTGGCATGGAAACACTTAGAGACTAGTCAGACTGAGAAAGTTTTTATTGTGAAAGTACCCGACACTAGGGAGCGACCCCAGGTCACCTGAAGCACCCTTTCACACCCTCTCATCTCAAGGCTCGCAATTAAGCCTCCTCTAATGTATCCTCGGTTTCTATAATCCGTCCCCAGACAATATCAGATCTCATTTCTCTTTAATGATTCATGATGCATGAACTACTCGCATATTTAGTTGGTTAAGACTTTTAGAAACTCAATTATTAAATACCATAAAGGTTCACAAAATCATCACAATAAACTGTACATTCCCATAAGTTCTTCTTTGAACTTCTGTTATACTGAAATAATTTAGTACAGTCTTCAAATTCAGATCTTACCAAAATTGAGTTTCCAAGCCTTAAATATCTCAAAACTTTCTCTTAAAAATCTTCACATATTTACATAATCTTTCTCAATTTGAATCTTAACTAGATTGAGTTTTAGAAATCTCGACAAAATATTCTTTAGTTATTTCGTTGGGGAAAACCAAAATAATTTACTTTAAACTTCTAATTTCTAAAGAAAATAATTTAAAATCATTAACTAAAAATACTTAAAACTATAAAAATTTTCTTTAATTCAAGAATTAATTATCTCAACCTCTGATTTTCATAAAATACCTTCTTTTTAATACTAGATTTTATTATTGAAATTAAAAATAAAGTTAGTGAAAATTATTTCTAAGAAGAAATAAAAGACTAAAATAATTATAAAATACTTTCTCTTGGAATAAAAATTTAAAGAGTAAGGTAAGAAAATTCTTACTGAGTTTTAACTTTCCATCATGCTTGCTATATGCTCAAACTTCATATCACAAGGTCATCAATCATTCATCAACCACAATCAAGTATAGTAATCTCATCAATCACAATCAAATATCATCAATCATAATTGCATATTATTAATCAAAGTCTAATACAATATCATTAATCGAAATCAAATACAATTAATTATAATCAAGTCAAATCAACTAAATATCGCTCATAAATATAATTCAAATTTTAATGGTTATTTAAATTAGTAGTTTTGATTTTTGAGTCCTTATAGTCCATTCCTCGCACAAGTCTATATAAGTCCATATATATAATCCAGTCTTCGCATAGGTATAGTTCAGTCTAGATAGGTCATAATAGTCTAAGTCCTTGCATAGGTTTAGTTCGATCCATATAGGATATAAAAATCCAAGTTCTTGCATAGGTTTAGTCCAGTCCGTATAAGATATATTAATTCAGATCCATGTATAGATATTTCAGAATAAGTTACACAATATATTAAATTTATTATAAATTTTAAGTTGAGAAGTTATTGTTTTAAAATAATAATATTATTAAATTTAAAAGGAGTAGGGGACTCCTCCCTTTATTCTTATGTCTTTCATATTATATTCTTATCTCACTCCCCCTTACCTCTTGTATACCGATTCGTTATTGAAAATTCGTGCGCGCCTGGTCTTCGAGTTCTAAAACATACCAATTTCATTTTAATATAATTACAAGATGAAAATTAAGATTACTACTTAAAATAAAAATGGTAAATTTTGAATAGTGAATAGTGAATAGTGAATAGTAACAGTAAATAGTAACAGTAAATAGTAAAACGTGAATAGTAACAGTAAATAGTAAATCATGAATAGTAACGATAAATAGTAAAACATGAATAGTAAAGGTAAATAGTAACAGTAAAGGTAAATAGTAATAGTAAATAGTAATTTACTATTGAAATAGTGTTACTATACAGAATAGTAACTTAAAATAATATTATTTCTAGTATAATAATAGATTTCTAAAAACGATATAAAAATAATCCTAAAAAATATAAAAGAGATGTATTCGTACCTTAGAATTTTAGCAGAACCTTCTTCCAAAGAATTTATTTCTTTCTCTTACTTCTACCACTATCTGACTAACACTACTATATTAAGAAAACTTAATCTGAAGTTGTGAATTCTAAAGAAGAATTCCTTCGGTATTTATAGGAAAAAAATTTACTATGCATTCTATTATTTTAATATAAAAGTACTATGCATTTTTTGAAATTTAAAACCTGGTTACTGTGCAACTTTTGAAAATTTCATACATGCACAGTATTTTACATAGTAAATGTCGGCAGAATTATTAAGCCAAATAGTAACCTTTCACTCGGTATATTTTAAATATTCAAAATTAATCCTTTTTGAAATTTAGCGATATTATATCAGTTCTCACTAATTTTATGATAAGTAATATAAAGTTTAAATTTAAAAAATCTAAAATTTTCTGTTAATAAAAATTTATTAGTACGTTTTCAATTTTTTTACGATTGGTAAAAATCAAAATTTTACTCAAACTGATAATTTTTAGATAAGTCTACTTGAAATAGATTTTAGAAAATTTTCTTATAATTTAACTTTACATTCTTGTAAATATTTTTAATTTTAAGCAGCTTTATATGAATTTAAAATTATTTAAAATATATTATTTTATTAAAATAATTCAAAATTTTCAAAAATTCCAGAAAATCATAAATATTATGTAGATCAAAAAGTTCAAAAGAACCATAGTCTAATTCCTTCAAAATTTTATTTTGAAATTCTAATAAGAGTTAAATCTTAAATATGTAAAAACATAAATATAAGAACATAAAATAAAAATGATGAATAATAAAGATATTAAAAATTCTTAATATAATTTTCTTAACTAGTGAATACTAATTAAGTCATTTTAAAATTCTCATTCAGAAATATTTTCATTTTTTTATTATTATTATTTTTTAAAAATAATTAAATATAAATACCAAAATAAAAAAAATGATAATAATAAACTAACTTATAGTAAGTATTTCTCAAGAAAGATATATTAATATCTATTTCCTATTTGTGATGAAAATGGGATGTTACACCGTGAACCCTGCTTGGTTCACCGAGTCCTGCTTGACTCTCCACCTCAACCACTGGGTCCTACTTGACCACTGGGTCCTACTTGACCACTGGGTAGCTCAACTGGGCACAAAAACCACGGGAGTCAGAAACGAGGGGCTATACATACCGTCGACCGTCCCACACCGCATAATCATACATATATCATTCACATTCATCATATTATATAACAAGTGGCCATCAACAACAGCACATACTCATCAAATGGGCGACCTACTCGTCAAGCCCGCTATCACATTGCCACTGGGCGACCTACTTGTCAAGCCCGTCATCACAACGCCACTATACACATCGAATCATCACAATGCAAAACACTTTAATCTCACATTCATCATAAACCACACACAACTCACATGCAATTATTATCCACAATCTTTCTTACCGTTTTCATAACTCGATTCGACGATCCGAACCCAAAATATGTACCTATTCTAATTAATTACAACCCGAACACCCCCTTACCTCAATTCCAAGCTTCGACGATCTGTTCTTGATGCCGATTGCGTCCTCTAAGCGCTGGGTTCAAGGTTCCACCTCCGAATCCAACACCAGTTTCGTCACTCAGTCCTTCGACTTTCGTTTTGCTACCTACGGAGGTCGGAATGCTAAACCCATCAACATTATACTACTCTAATTATCCTAAATACCATTTTCAAGCTCCCATGCACTGGAGGAGTGGAAAACAGAAGCTTCTCCCACCATGCATGGCCATCGGCTAGAGAGAGAAAGTGAAGAGGGAGAAAGATGACTCAATCTAAAGGGTCCATTGGACTCACCTTGAAGCCACGATCTCGGAAACGGGTTTATTTTGGAGTTTTGACGCGAACAGAGTCTTCCCTTGGAGCATGCAACTCTCGACAGTGAGGGAGGAGAAGAGGAAGAGGAGGAGGAGAAGAAGAAGGCTCGCGTGGATAATGAGGAAGGAGAAAGGAAATCTTTATTATTTAAGACTCAGGGGCAAAACTATCTTTTCCCTATTTCTTTTATAATTTCATTGAAAGTCTTAATTAAAATCAATAAATTTATTTATTTCCACATTAGTTAATTATTTATAATTGCCTAATAATTCATAAAAATATCAAATAAATCCCTAAACAATTATTAATATTTTCCGCTACTCAAAATTTTAATAAAATATTAGGGATGTTACAGTTTTGAGTTAACCATTAATTTATGATAGCATGGTTGACAAAATTAAGACGGGTAATATTTTTTGAGTTAAGAAAAAAAATACTGATAAGATTAAAAGAAGATAAATAACAATGATAAGGAAAAGGTACACAATTGTCAAGGAAACTAGAAATATATTTTAGAACTATTCACTTAGTTTAGCCTTGTTAAGACTTATTAACAATATTAAATTTCGAGGACGAAATTTCTTTTAGGGGAGTAGAGTTGTAACATCCCATTTTCAACACAAATAGAAAATAGATATTAATATATCTTTCATGAGAAATACTTACTATAAGTTAGTTTATTATTATCATTTTTATGAAATTTTGGTATTTATATTTAATTGTTTGTTTTTTAAAATAAAATAAAATTATAATAATAATAAAATAAAAATATTTATGAATGAGAATTTTAAAATGACTTAATTAGTATTCATTAATTAATGAAATTATATTAAAAATTTTAAATATCTTTATTATTCACAACTTTTATTTTATGTTTATGTTTTTACATATTTATGATTTAACTCCTATTATAATTTTAAAATAAAATTTTGAAGGAATTAGACTATGGTTCTTTAGAACTTTTTGATCTACATAATATTTATGATTTTCTGGAATTTTTTTGAAAATTTTGAAATATTTTAATAAAATAATATATTTTAAATAATTTTAAATTCATATAAAGTTACTTAAAATTAAAAATATTTACAAGAAAGTGAAGTTAAATTATAAGAAAATTTTCTAAAATCCATTTCAAGTAATCTTATCTAAAAATTATCGGTTTGAGTAAAATCTTGATTTTTACCATTCGTAAAAAAATAAAAACGTACTAATAAATTTTTATTAAATGAAAATTTTAGATTTTTAAAATTTAAAATTTATATTAATTATTATAAAATTAGTGAGAACTGATATAATATCGCTAAATTTTGATAAGGACCGATTTTGAATATTTAAAATATACCGAGTGAAAGGTTACTATTTGGCTTAA
The DNA here is from genome assembly GCA_037962975.1 of Clitoria ternatea. Lineage (NCBI taxonomy): Eukaryota > Viridiplantae > Streptophyta > Magnoliopsida > Fabales > Fabaceae > Clitoria > Clitoria ternatea. The sequence goes on from CM075675.1 coordinate 89,559,688, forward strand.
TAATCCAGCCGACATTTACTATGCAAAACACTGTACATAAACGAAAATTTCAAAGGTTGCACAGTAACCAGGAATGAAATTTTCAATTCTTGCACAGTACTTTTATATTAAAATATCTAAATGTATAGTAATTCTTTTGGCTATAAATACGAAGGAAGAGTAACGAAGAAATCATAATTTCAGATTAAATTTTCTTAATATAGTAGTGCTAGTGAGATAGTGGTGGAAGTAAGAGAAAGAAATAATTTTTTTGGAATAAGGTTCTGCTAAAATTCTAAGGTAAGAATACCTCTCTTTTATATTTTTTAGGGTTATTTTCATATCGTTTTAGAAATCTATTATTATACTGGATATAATATTATTTTAAGTTACTATTATGAATAGTAAAATACTATTTCAATAGTAAATTACTATTTAAATAGTAAATTACTATTTACTGTTACTATTTACCTTTACTATTCACGTTTTATTATTTACCGTTACTATTCACATTTTACTATTTACTATTACTATTTATAATTTACTATTTACTATTACTATTCATATTTTACTATTTACTGTTACTATTCATAATTTACTATTTACCATTCACTATTCACTATTTACCATTCACTATTCACTATTCACTATTCAAATTTACCATTTCTGTTTTAAGTAGAAATCTTAATTTTCATTTTATAACTATATTAAAGTGAAATTGGTATATTTTAGAACTCGTAGACGAGGTGCGCACAGACTTTCCATAACGGACCAAGATACAAGAGGTAAAGGGGTGTGAGATAAGAATATAATATGAAAAGACATAAAAATAATGGGAGGAGTCCCCTACTCCTTTAAAATTTAATAGTATTATTATTTTAAAATAATAACTATTTAACTTAAAAATTTATTATAAATTATAAATTGAGTATCTTGTGTAACTTGATCTGAATACCTAAGCAAATACATAGATAACCTATGCAAACTAGACTGAACCTATGCAAGGACTTGGACTATTATGACCTGTATGGACTTAACTATACCTATGTGAGGATTGGACTATATGGACCTACATAGACCTATGCGAAGAATGGACTATAAAGACTTAAAATTAATCTTATTAATCTAAATAATTATTAAAATTTGAATTATATTTATGACTGATATTTAGTTGATTTGATTTGATTATAATTAATAATATTTGATTTTGATTAATGATATTGTGATTTATAATACTAGACTGTGATTAATAATATTTGTGATTTGATGATATTTGATTATGATGGATGATATTACAATACTTGATTGTAATTGATGAATGATTGATGACCTTGTGATATGGAGTTTGAGCATATAGCAAGCATGACGGAAAGTTAAAACTCAGTAAGAATTTTCTTACCTTACTTTTTAAATTTTTATTCTAAGAGAAAGTATTTTATCATTATTTTAGTCTTTTATTTCTTCTTAGAAATAATTTTCATTAACTTTATTTTTAATCTCTAGAATAAAATCTAGTATTAGAAAGAAGCTATTTTATAAAAATCAGAGGTTGAGATAATTAATTCTTGAATTAAAGAAAATTTTTATAGTTTTAAGTATTCTTAGTTAATGATTTTAAAAAATATATTTTCTTTTAGAAATTAGAAATTTAAATTGGTTTTCCCCAATGAAATAACTAAAGGATATTTTGTTATAGTCGAGATTTCTAAACTCAATCTAGTTAAGATTCAAATTAGGAAAGATTATGTAAATATGTGAAGTTTTTTAAGAGAAAGTTTTGAGGTATTTAAGGCTTGGAAACTTAATTTTGGTGATATCTGAATTTGAAGACTATACTAAATTTATTTCTGTATAACAGAAGTTCAAAGAAGAACTTATGGGAATGTACAGTTTATTGAGATGATTTTGTGAACCTTTATGGTATTTAATAATTGAGTTTCTAAAAGTCTTAACCAACTAAATATGCGAGTAGTTCATGCATCATGAATCATTAAAGAGAAATGAGATGTGATATTGTCTTGGGATGGATTATAGAAACCGAGGATACATTAGAGGAGGTTTAGTTGCGAGCCTTGGGATGAGAGGGTGTGAAAGGGTGCTGTAGGTGACCTGGGGTCGCTCCTTAGTGTCGGGTACTTTCACAATAAAAACTTTCTCAGTCTGACTAGTCTCTAAGTGTTTCCACGCTAGTTGAGCTGTTCATATGCCATGAAGGCATTTATGTTATTATTATCCGGAATTATGGAACAGTGTAAACTCCTTGTTAGCCCGGTGTAAACTAAAACTTTAAGGGCCCACATGCATAGAATGAATGAGATGGTAGTATTAAAAACATTGCATGACATTCATGTGATTGTGACACTCTATGTGGGTGGTTATGAATGAAAGTATAATTGTTATGTTATGAAAACTCTACATTCATAATTTGATTATGTATATGATTGTGATTGAAATTATTATATTAGATTGTGAAAACCTTTATGCTTATGTCTTATCTGTAAAGTATTATATTCTGTTTCTCACTCCTTCTTGTTTGAATTTTGTGTCCAAAATATATGTTATGTGATATATAGCTAGCAGTCCAAGATGGAAGGATATGTAAGTACAAAAGGGTAAAGTAGTCTCATCCTCAATCAGATAGATGAAGAGATATGACAAGAGTAGGATTCTAAAACTCGATGGTTCAAGGACTAGGAAATGATTGGTCACATTTGTAGTAGAGGTATAGTTTAGTTTTACTTTACCTTATTACAATATCAAGTTAGATAATTGTAACAAGGTAAAGGTTAAAATTTGATAAACTTTCTCATTTAGATATAATACTGTAATGATTTATCTCTTATGGTTTCTATTAATTGTTTTGTCCTTATGAACAAATATTGAAAGACAATGTTTTTTTTACTTTCAATATTCAAAGGAAATCAGATGTATATACGTCCTTGTATACACGAGATAAAGAGTGATAAATATGTATATCTTTCTAAAAGTTTTTTTAAGGGAAGAAGAATACATATATGTCTCGTGTATATAAAGAGGTGTTACAGGGGCCAAGTCGGGTTGTGGTGTAGGGGGTAGTGGTGTGGGGATAGAGGTGGTGGTCGTGGGGGTCTTTGCTTTCAAGACTTTTTGATATATTTCCCTTGCCATTTTATTACCAGTTTAAATATGCAACAATTTTCCCAGAATAGCAGCATACGTTCCAGACTTGCCCTATATTTTCCTATTTTCTTTAGCTTTTGGGGAAGATATAATCAACACAAGATGACACTGTAACAAAAAAATTTTGTATCTCCTCAAGTGATGGGCTCTTATGACATTGATGAGGGGACAAATTAGGTTTTTTCTGATGTCACAGATGGCAATCTTAACAAATACCATGAAGAGTTGGATTCAACAATAAGCGGTAATGTTTAAATTAATCTTTCTTTTATGTCTAATAAGGTTAAATTAATCTCTTCTCCCTAATAGATCTTTGAACCTTGATATTATTAAGGGCGAAAAACAAAATAACTAAGATCATGAAATTAAACGGTGAAAGAAAACTTACAATGGATAAGGATCTTCAATGAAGGCTAAAACATTAACTAAACACTATACAAAAAATAATTCTTGTGAATAATAACTATAGAATATTAAGAGCTAATAAATATATAAAAACTAATAACATAAAGTTTTTATTTTTAATATATTAATCCATTTTTTAATATATATAATTTTATTTAGTATATATAACTTTCAATTTATATATAACATTAATAAAGTTGTGAAAATTTTAACGATCGTATATTAATTGACGAAATGTTATTAAATTGTAACGATCATGTAATTGTGAAAATAAAAATAATCACATTTTTTAAGTTACGTAAAAAAATATAGTTACAACGCTTAAGTAACGTGAAACTATTAATCTATTCATTAAATATGTATAATCACATTTAATGTTTATAATTTTAATTTAAACATTTAGCTTTAATGTGTTAATATTTTTTTAAAATCTAATTTGTTAAAAAAATATAATTTAATTTGTTAAAAAAATAAATTTTAATTATACATAATATCATCTTAAATATATATATATATATATATATATATATATATATATTGTGTTATTTATCAATATATATATATATACATATTTTGATATAATATATATTTTTATTATTTATATACTTACGTATTTAATATATTTTTCATTAACACCTTTTTTGATAATTTTCTATCAAATCATCATTTAACCAACCCAACTTTTTCTCCAACCAAATACAATCACTACTTCTCAACCAATTTTAAAAAAATTAACATCCAAACACAACTAGAGTTTTCTTAACTTCATTTATAAAACCTCAATTATCTCAACCAGGTTACCCAACTCGATTGGTCAAACCTCACTTTAGCTAACCTTAAAATACACCATACAGTCAAACTCGAATGATATGAAAAATTAATATGAATCCTTAAATTTTTTTTATTTCCCCAACTTCATTTCCCTACGGAAACGCGACATTTCGTAGATTTAATGTAAGTGTACCTGAGAGGAGACATATATTATTTTTTATTAAAATAAAAAATGGTTTTAATAAAATTTACACCACGGTCATTTTCTTCTTCTCCTTAAAACTGATAACCCTTAAACCCCAAATCAATTTCTTCTTCCTTCTTCCCAAATCAATTTCTTCTTCCCCTTTGAACGTGAAATCGCAGCCGCACGCGCGTCATCAGTCCCTCTCCCGTCTTCTCGCTTTCCCCTGCAACTGTAAGTGCCTATTCTGTTCCTGGGTATGATGAACGTTTTGTTAAACTATATACCGATTCTTTTATAAACTAATAACATATGTCTACCCAGCTTCCAATCTTGCAAGAATTGGTAGCCGTGACCTGATTGTAAACTGTATTGATGGTTTGTGTAACTGCAATCATGCTCCATCTCATTACTTCCATGCTTATAATTTTATCCCATTCTATTTAGTGTGCTTGGATTGAATTAGTGTTTAAATCAAATCTATATTTTCAATTTTTTGTTAGTGCTTGCTGCGTGATTTGCTTTTCCTACGAGTGGTAAGCCTTAAATGAATACCTTTGGTTAGTTACATCTCGTTGAGCATGAATGCTGCCTGAGTTAGTTCCTTCCTCCTTGTTCCTGATTGCTTATTTATAACTGATTGTCTGTCTTTCTCTAATTGAATATGATTTTGAATCTTTTTATTTCAAAATTAGAATGTGTGTTGCTGTAAATTTTCTTAGGTTCGAGTTCATTTCTATAGACATGACCTTGGGTTGGGTTGTTGCAGTGCGTATCAGCATCCATGAGCTTGTTATATGCTTATAGTTTAATTCATAATATTAAGTTTTGCTTGCTTAAACTTAGATCTAGTAACCTTTACAAAGACTCATTTCTGCATATGCAGCTTCCAAATGCTTTAACCGAGCCCTGTTCGACATGGACAATTGGACATAGATTAAATTGTTTCTTTTAATGTAAAGAATCATTATGCAGCAAAATTTATAAAATATAATTATTCTCTGCTGCAATAGATTTATGGTTAAGTTTACATCTATACTATGGTTTTGTATGACATGGTTTAGTGCTGGTGGTCTTCTTCTTAAGCCCGATTTTAAAATCCTTGCCACACAAAATTTCTATCATGAACACTTCATTGCAGAATTTTTTTTGTAACTTGTTTCAATATTCCAGCTCTATTTTGAAGCTTTAAAATGTCATTATGATGGTTCTCTTAACTCTTGAAAGTTCAAAATAAGGATTGACAAAATCATACTAATTAGATGATTTTATGTGGGGTTTGGTATCTAAATCAGTAAGCATCTGCATAATCACCTAAAAGAATACATAGATTTTAAGTGAATAACGAATGAGATACTTGGTAAACCATTAAGGCAGAACAACAACTACTTTTAAATAATAAACTAATAGGGTCAAGTGGTGAAATGGACAGGAACCTGAAAAGAAGTAGACTAGGGGGCTTTTAAATTACACGACAATAAATTGAGTAGATAACCAAATGTGAGCTTAAATATTGTTGGTGATGCTTTGCTCATAACCAGTTGTATCAGTAGAGAGAAAAGATTAATTAATAACTTAAAGCACAAGATGCCTTATGGGAATTAGTCCAGTCCCCCCTCAATGTAGACTATATAGTTACTTGAATAGTTCTAAGGGAGTTACACAAATGAAAGAATAGATGCATGTATACAAACTTCAGTTGAGGAGAATTGTAATTTTTTAGAAAGAAAGATAATTGAAAATAGAGAGACAAAGTAGAGAGGCTGAAATATTTATTATGACGTAAAATCTTACAATTACAATAGAGGGGAGGGGTATTTATATGAGAGGAAGAGAGCTTGCACAACAAGCTAGGTAACTGCAGTAACTAACTAAGTAGGTTAATTATCTACCGAAACAAAAATACAACAAACTAAATTTATTCTCAACATAATTTAATATAAATTGAAATATAGATAGAACATTATCCGTGAAACGTGCAAATAAAGACGAGGTGATGACTGAGTACCCGAGTCTTCATAATATAGTACTTCCAAAGTACTACTATTAGGCTCTTGTGAAGGCACAACCCTCTATATAAAGTCATGGTATAAGATAAAATTTGATCCCTGCTCCTCTATTCCTATCAAAGTGCCTGAATTGAATTCTGATTTGATTTGACTAAATTAAGGATTTTATGCTTTACTATTAGGCTAACAAATTGTGTGTCGTAATAAGTACGAAGTTGCTTTGTATCGCAATGTTTCATCAACTTCTTGTTTGGTGTTGCAGCGAAATGGGAAAGGGCCTGATATGGGCCACAACAGAGGATTTGAGCCGAAACAGAGGGCGAGTGTTGTCGTTGTATCGGGAAATACTTCGAAGGTTGAACTCACCAGAGTTGCCATTGAGCTTCGCATTGAGACTTGCGAAGAAAGCAGAAGTGCGTGCAATGTTCTGGGTGGGTTCTGAGGAATGCTCTTTGCACAACATTGCTGATCTCATTGATGCTGCTGAGTACTCTCTTTCTTTTCTTCGAAAAGGACAACTTCCTCCTCGTTACATCACCTAATTAATTCAACCATATTCTTGTTTTTAACTTTATATATATCATTTTCTTTTCATATGAAAGGAATATGCAAAGAGAAGAATGTATTGTTCACATGTACCACTTTTGTTTTTGGTTTTTCAGTGCATTAAGACTTTTGAAGTATTAATGCCATAATACGGGCAAAGTTGAGTTTGAGAACAGATTATTGGCACAATGAGGGTTTTGACAGAATAGTTTATCCCACATGTTTTTAAAATGAATTTAATTTCGGCATATTATTTTTTTAACATATTTTAGGTTAAATACTATTTCAATCTCTCTAACTTGTTTTTAGTTAGTTAGGTCTTCTCAATCCTTTTTTAAAGAGTTGTTAATTAAGATGTGACGTTTATTGATCCTCTTGATGCAACAGTTTTATGTATTATATGCTGTTGACATAGTTACTTTACGTGTCATTTGTTGCTAATATGGTGACTTTATGTGTTATGTTCATTGGTGACCTTACATGTCATTGACGCTTCAACCAATAAACATTTGATATATGAAGTCGTCATGTTAGTAACACTTAATATGTGTGATTGTGTTGCACATTCACCAAATAAGGACATGAAAAAAAGTAGCACACTAGAAAATGCATAGTAGTAGCATGTTGGAACATATTTTCATTGTTTGGTTTGCATCAGGAAATCTATATTAGTAAATTTTAAGCCTAGTGTGAAGCCTTTGGAAAATAGATTAGCAATATTTTGGTGTAACATTAAAAAAGTTGGATACTATAAACTCAAATTCTTATTGTTGTTCCTGCCACAAATAAATTTTTTAATTTCTTATTATTGATTGAAACATTATCCTTATTGTATGAAAATTTAAAAATAATTACTATATTTATTTAAAATATTGTATAGAATTTAAATTAATAATACTTATACTTAAAGTTTTTTATTTAATTAAAAATTAAAATAAAAATTGAAATACTTGTATATAGTTACTATAATTATATATTATATATTTGATTTAAATAGAAAATTAAATGTTATAACTATTTATATATTTAATTAAAATATATATCAAATTTAATATTAAGTATTATATGTATGTGTATATGTGTGTATGTAAAATTAACTATGTAAAACATTAAACGTTACTATTTAATTCAAACATGTATTTAATTAAAAATAAAAATTGAAATGGAAATTGAAGCTCTCTCCTTATTTATCATATCAAAATTGAAGATAGTTCACTAATAGAATCAGGGGTCATTCTTTAAAACCATGTAAAATAGGTGTGAGAGTTTTGGGAACATCCTTGGAGATGATGAAATGATCTCTAAATGATTCTGCTACATCAGTCCAAGAATCAAATGGATTAGAAGGAAGATCCTTGAACCAACTTAAGGCTTCTTCAGACAAGATTCTGGGCAACATGTTCACATAACATCAGACTTTGCCCCCAAAAACATAACCTGATATATGCGTCAAGATATTTCCTTAGGTTTGTCACACCAGTGTATTTCCCAATAGACAATGGTTCGGTGGTTCGAAGATGCTTAGGAATGAAAACTTCCATAAGTCTTTGGGAGAAGGGTACATTCAACCTGTACCTTGTTGAGGTGTTAGTGGCATGAGCGTTTTATACCAGTGGAGTGGCGATCAATCTGGTATCTAGACTCATGGTAGTCTTCGTCATTGGTTGGAATCTCGGAGTAAGATGTGGTGGTAGACATCTTGTGATGAGATATTGATGGGCAGGGTCTCCTTGGTAAGATGTGTCAGTGAGCAACCATGCATTGCTCAAGTTGATTGCGCTCCTTCCTTAGCTATCTTAACTTCACCTTGAGTTGACAAATGACCTCATTGCATTGATTTGGTTGGACTAAGACTGTAGCTTGTCTTGAAGTCTGTAACATCCCAGTTATTTTAATCATTGGAAAAGTAAATAGATGGATATTTAAACTTAAAATAATACTAATTAAGTGATATGGAGTGAAAATATGATTTAAATATGAATTTTAAAGGAAATGGAGGATCAGAGTCGACACATAGCGTGGCTGTGGCGCATAGCGTCAGGGTAACTTAAGTGACCTGACGCGCAGCATCGCGACCTGTTTTGACAATGCATGCAAAACAGAATGAAGGATGCTCTTCTTCGTTTCTCTTCTTCTCCCTTGCGTATGGTGACCTGAAATTGGTGAATGCTTGTGATTTCCTTGCATCTTTGGACATTGGAAGTAAGGTAAGCATTAGGGCACCTTCAATTTCACGTTTTGTTCTTCTCATCTGCTCATTTTCTCTTAAACCATGCGTGCATGTTGGTGGGGGAAGCCATGATCTTGTGTTTTATAGTTATTGGGAGCTTAAATATTGTTCCTAGGATGATGGGTATGGCGGAAAGTTAATGAATTTAATATTTCAGCGCTTGTACGATCGGATTTAAGGATTGGAAGGTCGTTTGATGCGGTGGGTCGTGAAAACGAGGATCAAAATTAGAAATAAGTTTCGATGAACTTGAAGGAACCCGACAATTGATTGGAAAGCTCGTAATCGAGGTAAGGGGGTGTTGGGTTAAGGTAAATAAAAAAATATAATTACGCCAGTGGCATATGGGGAAAAAGGGTACTTCATAGCCGCTTTAATAGTTTTTAAAAATTGATTTAAATAATTTATTAAGAATTATGTGCTATGTGAAATGTAATTTAGTAGGACTAGTAAAAAGATGAAGGTAGGATGATTAATAATTGACTGAAGATTACGTATTATAGCATTGTATGATATTAAGAAGATTTAAGTGTAAGTCAGTAGGCAACCGATTATGATATGAAGGGCGACTAATCAATTAGCAAGGGAAATATATATATATATATATATATATATATATACATAAATATATAGATATCTACATAAGTGAAAAGGAATAAGTGAGGATAAACAACAAATAAGTTATGTAATAAATATTAATGAGAAAATAAGTTATGTGAGGAAATGTAAGGTATAATTCATAAACGAATGTGATTGATAGGGAACTAATAGAGATGAGACTCACAATAAATGACAATAGCCAAGCATGAGTAAAAGGATGATATTGATATGTACATGTAGGATTTGAAGATACAGATGGTAATTATATTCTCAAATGATATAGTAAATGGTGTGAGTATTAAGGATGATGAACACTATAATTGACATTGATCACTGTTACTGAATTGGTAATTAAACGGGGATAATATTCATATGATTATATTTATAACAATATATGGGTATATATGTGCGCATGGTGGTTTGTATGTTTGAAACTTATGTGAGTTAATGATTACAATGATAATGTATTCATGATGATATGTGTATGTGATGATGTGACCTTGTCCTTTAATGAATAAAATATTCATCATGAAGTTGTGTAGTAATTGATGTTGATGAATTATTGTATCTGCCAATTAAGATTTATGATTACAATCCATGATAGTGAGATGTATGTGATGTTTATCTGGGCTGGGTCTGTGTGGCCGCCTGTGGAGTGATGAAATGTCAGCTTCTTACAATTACGAATAAGTTTGATGACGCTGATCCAGGTATGATATGTTTCTGTATGTGATTATGTGGTGTGGGACGACCGACATTATGTGTAGCCCCTCGTTTTTTGGCTCCCGTGGTTTTTGTGCCCAGTTGAGCTACCCAGTGGTCAAGTAGGACCCAGTGGTTGAGGTGGAGAGTCAAGCAGGACTCGGTGGACCAAGCAGGGTCCATGGGGTGTCAAGTGTGTTTGAATATGTTTACAAGTTCAAAGATTTTGATAATGACAAAGGACTCTTGAAGAAACTCTTGGAGAAACAAGAAATAACATTAGACCTACAAAATCAACGTAGCTAATCGATTAGCAAGGCATAACTAATCGATTAAATAGCTTCTGTTTTGCCAGCTAATCGATTACGTACACAAGGCTAATCGATTACATAGCTTCTGTTTGTACACTAATCGATTACACAATAACCTTAATCGATTACAAAGATGAAAAATTGATTTAAATGTATCAGGTACTTATGCTAATCGATTGCAAGGCATCAGATAATCGATTACAGAGAAGCTGGAATGACACTAATCGATTACAGTAAAGACATAATCAATTACCAAGCTGCGTAACCAAATTAAATGCATCAGGTGCCATCAATAATCGATTACAAGGTAAGACATAATCGATTACCAAGGTTCTAAGTTTAGCTAATCGATTACAAGTACATGCTAATCGATTACAGCACGAAAAACATTGAAGATTTCAAAGTGTAATCGATTACAGCTCGAGGCATAATCGATTACGATAGTGCCAAAAATTAGGGAAAGTGCTTTTAAGTGGAAACCAACTCATTTCTCCACATCTCTCAGGCACCCATGAGCTGCAACGGCTAGAAACTCCATTATGTTCATCTCCAAGCTCTATAAATGCAAGACTCCTTCAAGCTACTTAAGCAATCAATTAAATCCATCAAAGGGAGATCAATTCTTGAATCTTGTGAGTTTCACTCTTGCATAGTTTCAATTTTTTGAAACTTAGAACTATAACTTGTATATCCTCTCTTGTTGAGAGTTTGAATTTGAGAGAGCATTCACTTGTATATCTACTCTATTTAGAGAGTCTATATCTTGTAAACACTACCAAACACAAAAGCTTTTCACTCTAGGTTGAGTGGTCACAAAGGTTGGGGTTCAACCTTTGGGTATTGAGAGTTTGAGAGATTGGGTGGGTTGCCCTTGTGCTAGTGAGGATTGAGTTCTTGAGTGTGGGACACTAGGAAGCTGTAATTTCTCATAGCTTGTAATCTCTAAACTTCAATAGTGGAAATCCTTCAAGTGGGTTGCTTGAAGGTGGGACGTACACCGGGGTTGGTGGAACTCGTTAAATTGGTTTGCAAGCTCTTCTCCCTTACTCTTTTACATTCATATTCTGCATTTAATTGATTTGTGTTGATTGATTGTGATTTGCTTACTTGAGCTTGCTTAAATTAGTTAACTTTAAACATTGCACACCAAGTGTTTGACAAATTGCCTTAGCATATTTACTTCTTGTCTTGCATTGTCTCATGCATTAAACTTGACTTCACTTGCATAATCTTTAAACTTGTGATAAAAGAATCAAGTTCAAAGGCACTCCAAGCAAAGTTTTAAAAACTCAATTCACCCCCATCTTGAGTATTGAGGCCACTTGAATAACAAGTAGTATCAGAGCTTCACTCTTGGTAGATCAAGCTTAACAGCTTCAAGAGATAAAATGGCCTCAAGTTCTCTAAACCTTTTTCCTGAGGGTGGTGCCACAAATAGACCTCCCGCTTTCAATGGGGAAAGATATGCGTTTTGGAAAGAAAGAATAAAAATCTTTGTTCAATCAATTGATTTAAGAGTTTGGAATGCCATTGAGAATGGTCCTTTTATACCCATGCATACTATTAATGGTAAAAATGTTGAGAAACCCATGGATGATTGGACTAATGATGAAGAAAAGAAAGTACAATACAATTATAAGGCTAAAAATCTCATTACTCTAGCATTAGGTCCCGATGAATTCTTTAGGATAATGACTTGTCAAACGGCTAAGGAAATGTGGGATACCTTGCAAGTAACCCATGAAGGTACTAATGATGTAAAAGATTCTAAAATTAGTACCTTGACTAGTCAATATGAGAGTTTTAGGATAAATTCCGGAGAAACCATTGTAGAAATGCAAAAGAGATTTACCCTTATAATCAATCATCTTATTACTCTTGGAAAAGTCTATACTAACAAAGAACTTGTGCATAAAGTTTTGAAAAGTCTCAGCAGGGAATGGCAACCTCTCGTCACTGCCATCAAACAATCCCCAAGCATCAACGAGATGTCTCTTGCCACACTCTTTGGAAAACTACAAGAGCAAGAGCAAGAACTAAGGCATTTAAAGCTAGCGGAGGAAGAAGAAAAATCCTCCAAAAAGAAAGGCCTAGCTCTCAAGGCCACCTCTACACATGAAGAAGAATCATGTAGTGACATTGACGAAGAAGAAGAATTTGGATTGTTTGTGAAGAGATTCGGAAAGTTCATGAGAAACAAATGATTCCAAAAGAACTTCAAACCCCAAGGTAAGAAACCAACTTCTAATGAAACCTCTTCCTCACCAAATTGTTTCGAATGTGGCAAGGAAGGACACTTCGAGATAGATTGCCCAAATCTTAAGAAGAAGAACAAGGAGAAAAGAGGAAAAAGAAGAGCTTACATCGCTTGGGACGAAAACGATGTAAGTAGCTCCGATGAGTCTGAAAACGAAGAAGCAAACCTTTGCTTGATGGCCAATCATCAAGAGGAAGATAATGAGGTTAGTCTTCTTGACTTAGATAAAAATGAATTGCTTGATGCATTTGAAGAACTGTATGATAAATTTATCAAACTTTCTAGTAAATACAAATTGTCAAGAAAAACTATAGATACTCTTGAAACGCATCTTGTAGAACTTGACAAAGAAAATGCATGTCTAAAAGAGAAATTAGCAAATGTTCAAATATGCTCTAAGGATAAACCTTGTGACTTTGCAAAGAAATGTAATATCTTAGAAACCAAGGTCGTAGACTTAAACAAGACATTAGAAAAGTTCACTAATGGTAGAGATAACTTGAATGTATTACTTGAAAATCAAAGATGTATGTTTGATAAAACTGGTTTAGGATACAACTCCACCAAAAAGGAAAAACACTACAAAAACTTCTTTATACCACCTAGGAGATCATCATCACCTTATATGAGGTGCAATCATTGTGGCTTTAAAGGACATAACTCTTCAAATTGTAATGTTAGAAAATTAGGGCCAAAGGTTATAAGAAAGGTGTGGGTTCCCAAAGGGACATTACCACAAGCTAACCTAAAAGGACCCAACATAAAATGGGTACCTAGTTCTCTAAACTAATTTTGTTTTGTAGGTATGCTTTAAGGCAAGCAACACCCATTGGTTTTTAGATAGTGGGTGTTCAAAGCATATGATGGGAGACATAAGCAAGTTCACATCATTCACTCCCAAAAGGAAAGAAAATGTCACCTATGGAGATAATACCAAAGGAAAAATACTTGGTATCGGAAATATTGGTAAAAACTCTTCTACCTCCATTAGTGATGTGTTGTATGTTGAAAGACTCAAACATAACTTGCTTAGCATAAGCCAATTGTGTGATAAAGGATATAAAGTTCTATTTGAATTCAATTGTTGCATAATTGAAAATAAGCTAAACAAAGAGGTTAAGTTTGTAGGTCAAAGAATTGATAACATTTACATGATCGATATTGATAACTTGTCCTTAAATGATGTGCAATGTTTCATGACTAGAGAGGATGAAACTTGGCGATGGCATAGAAGAATAGCTCATATACATGTAGACCATTTAAACAAACTTGTTTCTAAGGAATTAGTCATTGGTTTACCAAAGCTTAAATTTGAAAACAAATTTTGTGATGCATGTCAAAAGGGAAAACAAGTAAAGGCATCCTTTCAAGCTAAAAACATTGTTTACACACAAAGGCCTTTATAACTTTTGCACATGGATCTATTTGGACCTTCCAAAATCAAAAGTTTTGGTGGTAATTACTATGGTCTAGTGATTGTAGATGATTATTCAAGATATACATGGACCTCGTTTCTTGCTCATAAAAATGAAGCATATCAAGCATTCAAGAAACTTGCCAAGATTATCCAAAATGAGCAAAATTCAAAAATCACATCCATTGGAACCGATCATGGGGGAGAATTTGAAAATCAATCCTTTGAAAAGTTTTGCGAAAAACATGGTGTCAATCATAATTTTTCAGCTCCTAGAACTCCACAACAAAATGGAGTAGTTGAGAGGAAAAATAGATCCTTAGTAAAGCTTTCTAGAACCATGCTAAATGAAAATAATATTGCGAAACATTTTTCGGCCGATGCGGTAAACACCGCTTATCATGTTATGAATAGATGTTTAATAAGGCCTATACTAAAGAAAACCCCATATGAACTTTACAAGGGAAGAAAACCCAACATTTCCTATTTTCATATTTTTGGATGTAAATGCTTTGTGCTCAATAATGGAAAGGATAATCTAGGGAAGTTTGATGCCAAATCTGATGAGGCAATTTTTCTAGGATATTCATCATCTAGTAAATATTATCCATTCTTTAACAAACAAACAAACACCATTGAGGAGTCTATTCATGTGAAATTTGATGAAAATAGCCATAACTCCCCGAGAAAGGAAGATGTTGATGATATTGTGGGTACTCTTCAAGATTTAACCTTGAATGACAAAGAAGAAGAGAACAAAGACAAAGATGCAACACAACATGAGGAACCACAACAATGGATCACTTTGAAGAACCATCCCTTAGACAAAGTCATAGGTGAAATGACAAAAGGTGTAAGTACTCGAAACGCCATTAGGAAAGCATGTAATCACTTAGCGTTTGTATCACAAATAGAACCCAAAAGTATTGATGAAGCTATTATTGATGAACATTGGATGTTGGTCATGCAAGAGGAATTGAATCAATTTAAAAGAAATGAAGTTTGGGAACTAGTGCCAAGACCCAATGACCACCAAATAATAGGAACAAAATGGGTGTTTAGGAATAAATTAGATGAAAATGGTATAATTACTAGGAACAAAGCTAGGCTAGTAGCTAAAGGTTATAATCAAGAAGAAGGCATTGATTATGAAGAAACGTATGCTCCCGTAGCTAGGCTAGAAGCTATTAGATTACTGTTAGCCTTTGCATGTTGTAAGGATTTTAAATTGTACCAAATGGATGTCAAAAGTGCTTTCTTGAATGGATACATTCAAGAAGAAGTATATGTTGATCAACCTCCAGGTTTTGAAAACTACCAATTTCCAAATCATGTTTTCAAACTAAAGAAAGCTTTATATGGGTTAAAACAAGCTCCAAGAGCTTGGTATGAAAGATTAAGTAAATTTCTTTTAGAAAACAATTTTGAAAGAGGAAAGGTTGACACAACATTATTCATCAAGCACAAGAAAAATGACATACTATTGGTTCAAGTGTATGTTGATGATATAATCTTTGGTGCTACTAATGAATCATTGTGCAAAGAGTTTGCTAAGCTAATGTAGGACGAATTTGAGATGTCCATGATGGGGGAACTTACTTTCTTCCTTGGACTGCAAATTAAGCAAACAAAGGAAGGCACTTTCATTAGTCAATCAAAGTATTGCAAGGAGTTGCTTAAGAAATTTAACATGGACAAGGCAAATGATATTGCCACACCTATGGGCATTTCATGCCATTTGGATAAGGATGAGAATGGTAAGGATGTTGAACTCACTAAATATAGAGGAATGATTGGATCCCTACTTTACTTAACCGCTAGTAGACCAGACATCATGTTTGCTGTTTGTATGTGTGCAAGATATCAAGCATGCCCAAAAGAATCACACCTAACTGCAGTAAAAAGGATAATGAAATATTTTGTTGGAACTCAAAATGTTGGCTTATGGTATCCCAAAGGGGCTGAATGCACTTTAGTTGGATACTCTGACTCTGATTTTGCAGGATGTAAGCTTGATAGAAAAAGCACTAGTGGAACATGTCACTTGCTTGGTAGTTCTCTTGTATCTTGGCATAGCAAGAAACAAGTAAGTGTTGCATTGTCAACAACTGAGGTAGAATATGTTGCAGCTGGTAGTTGTTATGCTCAAATCCTTTGGATGAGACAACAACTCCTAGATTTTGGTGTTATACTAGACCATGTGCCTTTAAAATGTGATAACACAAGTGCCATAAACATTTCAAAGAATCCTGTAATGCATTCAAGGACCAAACATATTGAAATTCGACATCATTTCATTAGGGATCATGTATTAAAGGGTGATTGTGTGCTTGAACATGTTGAAACCTCTAAGCAACTAGCAGATATCTTCACAAAACCCTTGGCAAAAGAACAATTCATTCACATAAGAAGAGAATTAGGAATCCTAGACATGTCCAATTGTGTTTGAATAATGAGCAATTTTGATAATTTCCTATTTTAAATCATGTTTTAATGTGTTTATAATAAATTGTGGTATGATTCATTAACTCTCCAACATTCTTGCATGAAATCTACTAAATCTGTGCATTTTTGGACTATGTAATCGATTATAAAGCAACACATAATCGATTACTGAGCCTCTATTTCGTGTGTAATCGATTATCCCAAGTTACATAATCGATTACTCAGCCTCTGTTTCTTGCATAATCGATTATTCATTGCTAGATAATCGGTTACTCAGATTCTATTTCATACCCAATCGATTAGATCCTCTACATAATCGATTATCAACGTTTCAACTTCCTAGTAATCGATTACCACCATCTCCTAATCGATTGTAAAGATTCTGTTTTTCTATCTAATCGATTACCCATGTGCCCTAATCGATTACCCCATGAGCAAAACGGTTCAACTTCCTCAGAAACCGTGTGCTAATTGATTACCTATGCTGTCTAATCGATTAACATCGGTACTGGAGCGGTCAAACTGCTGGTTTTCAAGGCACTCCGTTTTCTCCACCTCATTAAACCTCTTTCTTGTCATTCTAAATCTATTTTTCCCTATAAATTCACCTCTCCTCACTCTCTCATCTCACACTACCTCTTCCTCTATCAATCTCCCAAGCTTCAAGAGCTTTCCCCTCCAATCTCTCATTCTCTTCCCCTTCTCTCTGTATCTCACCTCCCAATAGCCATGTCTTCCTCAAGAACCATTAAGAGGGCAAGGTCTTCAATGGCCCAAACCAACAACCCTCTTGATTTCTCTAGATTTTTCTCAACCCCTAGAGACCTTCAAAATTTTATCAGCAATTTCTCTGAAAAAGACATCATCTCTCCCCACTACATCAATGCTGAGACATTTGACCACCATAGCCTCACCTTCACTCAAAGCTTGCATCATTATAACCTCTTTCCCTTCCTCACCCTTAAGGAGGAACTCTATTATCCTGAACTTATAAGGGTGTTGTACTGCAACCTTAAGCTTGCAAATGGGTTGCTTGAATCCAAGGTCAAAAATATGACCCTTAGACTCACAAATGCCCAATTGGCAGAAATCACTCTACTACCACTCAACGACACTGAGTTTGACGGAGGAGATCCCGAGGATGAATGGGAGTTTAATGCTATCACTGCCCGACAATCACTATGGAAGGCTGCTCGCCTAAGGAGCAACCATAAACTGGTAGGCCACTTGACCATGAACAACCGTCTCCTTCACTTCTTTTTGGTCAAGATGTTGGTTCCGTGAGGTGGGAACTATGCTCTGGTTGAAGAGGATGATGTCCTCTTAATGTGGGCTATGCAGAACCAAAAGGAGATTAATTGGGTTCAAATGCTTAAGCTGCACATGCTCCATGCCAAAGACCAGCAAAAGCTTCTCTATGCTATCCTGCTCACTAAAATCTTCAAAACTTTTGGAGTCGACTTAGCTGAAGAATTGTCTGAGAAGGTGCCTCCAAAGGCTTGCATTGGCACCCATCATCTCTCAAAGATGGGTATCATTTATGTAAATAGAGCTTGGCACTCAAAGATGGAAGGCATTAATGCCAACATTCCCTTTGAAGCTGATGATGAACCTGCCCTTCCTCCTCCTGCAACTCAAGCTGAACCATCCGCCCCTGCTGACCCCTTCGCATCCCTCTATGCATACCTTGACCGTCGGTTCGATCGAATTGAGAACTCTCTCCAAGAGTTCCAAATGACGGAGCAGCAACATTTTGAAATGATGCAACAACGTTACGATGAGCTGTCTCACCAGATTTCTGAATTTTTCCTTTTCCATCCGGATAATTAGATCTTCTTTATTATGCTTTGTTTGAATTTTTCTGTTTGCGTTCATTCTGCAATTTTAATTTCTGTAATTTCCCGTTTCTGCAAATTAATAAAATTTTCATTCTGTTATATTTCTCCATTGCTTTACCATTTTTGATGATTCCAAAGGGGGAGAAGATATTTGAGTTCATCTGATTGTAAATAATAACAAATGCTAAAAACTGCTTAATAATAACAAGTGTTTAACAAATTGGATAATTTATCTCTAAGGCATAGATTCTTTTAGATAGGGGGAGATATTTTTGAATTAAGAGATAATGCAGAATTTGATAACTTGTTAAAGAGATAATGCAGAAACTGAAATAGATATGTTTTTGCAGATAATGCTCAAGAGATAAAATTAGAAATTAATTTATTTTGAAACTAACAACCCTCAAGAGATGAACATTGTTTGTCACTACTAAAAAAACCCTAAACAGCTACCTCAAATTAGCGACCACCTACTGCCGTCGCTAACTAGCGACCGGGTTAGCGACCGCTATAAATAAAGAGTGACCAAAAAAGTTGTAGCGACGAATTTAGCGACCCCAACAGGATACGGTCGCTACCAATTATGAACACCGTCGCTAGTACGGTCGCTATTTCTCAAATCCTTCTTTTTTGATTTCCCTCCATGGTTTTTTGTTGGCGCCAAACATTAGCGACGGCTAAATGGCGTCGCTAGGTTTTGTTCTAGTGACGGAGTAGTCCTACCGTCGCTAATATTCAGGAGATTAGTGACGGATCTATTGTGCCGTCGCTAATATCTTCGTCTTCCCTCCATTTCTTTGTTTTAAGAAGGGAAGTTAGTGACGGTACGAAGGCCCCGTCGCTAAATTTTAGGAGATTAGTGAAGGGCTTTCTGGCCGTGGCTAATATTCAGGAGATTAGTGACGGATATATTGTGCCGTCGCTAATATTTTCGTCTTCCCTCCATTTCTTTGTTTTAAGAAGGGAAGTTAGTGACGGTACGAAGGCCCCGTCGCTAAATTTTAGGAGATTAGTGACGGGTTCTCTGGCCGTGGCTAATATTCAGGAGATTAGTGACGGGATTTGTGTTCCGTCGCTATGATTTTCGTCTTCCCTCCATCTTTTTACTTTTAAGAAGGGAAGGTAGTGACAGTAGGGTGACCCCGTCACTACTTTTGAGGAGATTAGTGACGGATTTGTCGTGCCGTCGCTAAAGGTTTTAATTTAGGGACGTTGGTAGCGACAGATGCTAGCCGTCGCTAAGTGTTTAATCTATCTTCGAGCAACCCCTTTCCCTCTCATTTGCCCTACCGCTCCCTAGCCTCTCTCAGCCGCCGTCTCCCCCTCCCTCAATCCCCGTCGATCACCTTTCCACCCCAAGCCTTTAATCCCTCTTTTTTCCCTCTCTGTGCCTCACGAACCACCACGACCTCTCTCATGAACCTCCCCCTCCGTCTCCGTTCGAGGCTCCGTCCCTTCCACTGTCAATCTCCATTCGAGGCTCCGTCCCTTCCACTGTCAACCTCCCTCCCTCTGTCAACGTCCCTCTAGCCGTCGACCTCCCTCCCTTCCTCTCTTCTTCCTCCAGCCATCGACCTCCCTCCCTGTGTCCCGTCCCTGGCTTGGAGCTGTCTCCCCCTCCGTCTCCGTTCAGAAGTTCCCTCGCTGGCAGAGTCACCGGTGAACCTACCTCACCAGCAGGTATCATAATCCAACCTTTCTCTTAACTGTTAATTTAGTTATTGAAATTGTCTGGGTTATGTTTATGTGTGTTTATGTTTATGATTGTTGACTGAGTGTAGTGTAATGAGCGGAGTGCAGTATGTGTAGTGTATCAGTATAGTGGGTGTGCAGTTTAGTGTTTTTTTCAATGTTTTTGATCTTTGGATCTGTGCTCAAATTTTGTTTCATGTTTCAAATATTGTTTGTTTCATGTGTCATGTTCTTGGGTTGGGTTTGTTTTGATCAGACTTGCTTAGTTCAATTGAGATATCTGAAATTGGTAAGGTTGATTAGTAGTTAGTAAATTATTCCAAAGATCTAAGACTAACATTTTTACTTCATCCTTGTTGGTTAACAAATCCAGTAGGATTATATTAAATTGACCAAGAAAATCTATTTTTTGGGTTTAACATGCATCTATGAGCTAGTCTGTGGTGAGTCTTGTGGCTACAACAACTCCAAGAATGGGTTTTATGAGGTCAATTATGGTATTGAGGTTGCTAGAATCATGCCAACTAGGAATGAAATTATGAAGGATTGTAATTCAGTCATGGTTAATAAGCCAATGTATGTTACTGTTGATAAAGTTACTAGACTAGAGAGAGCAAATTAAATATATAGGCAACACAAATTTTATATTATTTACTTTCTTGGGCCTGCATGGCTGCACCAAATTCAATGATCCCCTTAAGTTTGAAATTTGTGCTTTTATATGCTACTGCTTATATATTTGTTATTTGGTACCTTTAAGGGTTAAATTGCTGGAGTAATTCTGAATTTGGTGCTTTTCTTAGTCCTATACTTCTGTTTTGATCACTAGAGTTAATGACACTGAACATTTTAGTCTTTAGTCCTTTTTTTAATAGGTTAATAGGTAAGTGTAGCTTTGTTGGAACTGCTAGTTGAAGAATTCCAACCCACAATCTTTCCTCTCTTCATTTCTCTTGTCACTTTTCTCAACTACTAGACCGACTTTATGTGTTCATTTCATCTCAGTCCTTGATTTTTAAAAATCACCATTTTAGTCATTTAAGTTATTTATAAATCACTTTAGTTTTTGACGTTTGTTGTTATCAATCAATTATATCCTTGAAGTCAATAATATAATTTATTGACAAAAACTAATTTCATAGACTAAAGTGACAATTTTCAAAAATAACAGAGTTAATCGATTGAAGATGGTTAAAGTGATGATTTCTAAAAGTTGAAAAATAAAGTGACTGAACAATTTTAAATAGCAAAGTAAAGTTTTATTTAAAGAGAAAACATTAGAATGATATTTCATACTTTTTTCCTTCAGAATACACAAATACTTTTTGCATGTATAGTTGTGCTAAATATTAAATTACATATTATCCTTTCAAAAGATATCAAAATATTGGCCATTATGAGATGTATTACCTTTGGAAGAAGGTAACCTCCTATTTCTACTTCGTTTGATGTTTCTCTGGCAACAAGTGGGGAGACAGTGTAAAACGTCATGGCCTCTTTAATCACCTGCATTAATAACAAAAACAGATAATAAAACGAAACATCATTTTGCATGACCAACCTCAAAGTACATGCATTGAATTTCATAAAGTTTGACCTGACCTGATGAAGATAAGGAAAACTTTGATGAAGATCTTGAGCAGTAGGTGTCAGATCATGTGGACCGAATCCATCAATCTCATAGAGCAACTTTTTCTCAACATCTGGGTGCCCAGCAACCAAATAGACAATGGATGACAAGGTAAAGGATGTGGTAGCTGACCCAGGAAGTAAGTGCTCATAAGTAACAGCACTAATGTAGTCAGGTGAAAAGACATTCTCTCATACTGTCCTTGATTCTCTTGCATTAAGAATAAGGGACAAGAAATTCTTTAAAGTTCTATTTTTCTCTTCCATTCTCTTCTTTACAATCTCATGAAGACGACCACTCAATTTTCTATTAGTCCTCTCTATTTTCCAGTCCATGGTCCCTGGTATTCTCTTCAGAATTTGCCTAAAAGGCTCTTGAAGTATAGGGGCAAGTAGACCAAGTATGATGGAGAAAGAACCAGATAAGTGCATCTTAAGTTGCGTTGTGGAGTAAATGTGTTGATTGATGAAATCTGATACCTCGTCACCACCACTGCCACAGCCACTGCCGCCACCACCATTTACATTGTTAGCACTCTTCATTGATTCACAAACTGAATGAGGCTTAGAAAGGCCAAAGTTGACACGAAATGCTGTATCTCCAATGAGATCAGTAGCTAGCCTCAAGGAAAGATTAGAAAAGATTATGTATTCATTTGGGGTGTCAACGAAAGCCTCCTGAGACCCTTCGCTCGTATGGTCCAGCACGATCATAATGATATCGGGCATTTCCAGAGTCTCCATGATTACCAGCATCCCTGTTGCGCCCACCAGAAGAACGATCTGCATTTCTGTCAGGACAATAGTCACCACCACCACTGCCTCCACCATATCTACTAATCCTCCCATCGCGGCACCCAGCCACTCCGCTACACTGCTATTGACTACTATGCATGACACAAGATACTAGTAATAATAAGTGCAGTAAGAACGATCAATATTAGTGTTATAGTGTGACAGTGACGACTCTGTATGTCTGACAAAAAATAGGTACAGCTTCAATATCATTAATGATGTAACTGAAAACAGCTTAGATAGGACTTTTGTAATAAGAAGCTGGGAAGGAAACCATTCTCAGTTATCTCTTTTTTAGTAAGTTGTAAAGCTAAAAGTTATTACATTCTTATCTATTACATCTTTAGAAACCTCATTATGGAAACCAGTTGAATGTTGGGAACTTTGATTAACACTGTTAACAATCAACTTTGTCATGCAGACCAATACACTTTGTGCGTGGTTTGTGTTTGGCTCTCATCATCTTTGTCTCCATCGCTATCTCTCTTTCGACGGTAATCCCCTAACGCTAACTTTCTGCCTATGTGTGTTGTATGTGTGGAAGTGTATGTATGTTGATTGTTGTTTGTTAGTGGAGAGCAGAGGTCATTAGGCAGTGATTTTGTGTGCTGAGAACATGATTTTTTATGCATGTGTAATGTTGTTTGTTAGTGGAGAGCAGAGCTCATTAGGCATTGGTTTTGTGTGCTGATAACATGATTTACGATGCATGTGTAATGTTGTTTGTTAGTGGAGAGCAGAGCTCATTAGGCATTGATTTTATATATTGATAACATTATTTGGTGTTCATAACTCTGAATATCATATACAATGCGTATGATATGTTTATTTATCTATACTGGGAAGTTTTCTATATGTAACAGGCCGTTTGTAAATTTGGGAAATGTCTAGTTTACAGGAGAGACTCTGCCAAAATTTCGGCAGACTCCCTTTCTTAGGGAACTTAAAAAATGAAACTCAACTTTAATAGTGTAGGGTTTAGTCGTGTGTGTACCCATTAGATTCCCGTTCAAGTTTCAAAACAACCGGTTCATGTACCGTGTTGTGTTGGAGCTTGAATTGTCCCGGTTGGACAGTTTGGTATGAATTTGTAACCTGTAGGGCGTAACCCATCAATGTTGTATGTGGTCTATCTTGAGAAGTTGAATGAATGTTCATTTGAAATTTCGGTTATGGTGTTTTGTATTGTCCCCAGGGTGCATGTCTGCGTGTGGTGTTTCATACCGTACGTATCTCTGTGTACTCAGGGACCAATGCGAAATGCTGCCGAAATTTCAAATGAACATTCATTCAACTCAAGATAGACCACATACAATTATAGGATGGGTTACGGATGGTTGCATATTCATCCCGAATGGGATAGGGCCCCACCAATTTACAACATCAAAGAGATAGAGTGATTCACAACCGATAGTTAAATAAAAATTTAAACGTGTAAGGTAACAGAAATCGTGCATGTTAGATATTATAAATGGAGGTACCGGCAAATCGGCGATGGATGTACAACCGACTAGATCGCAATCGGCGAGTGACTGAGGAGTTTATGATGGGGCTATTGGAGTTCATTCCATTCGCTACGGCAAACACGCCTGGATTTGAAGCAACTCAGAAGATTCGTTGTCCGTGCTCAAGGTGCAAATGCATGAGTTTTGAATACGTGGATGATGTCATGTGCCACCTAACTGAGAAAGGGTTCATGGAAACATACCACTACTGGTACAACCATGGTGAGCAGTTACCGCATAGACCATCAGACGTAACCGTGCAACAGTCTTACTACGAGGTTGGAGGAAACAGGGATACGTACAACAACATAGAACAAATGGTGATGGATCATGTTGGACCCTCCACCGGGCGTATGCTGGAACATAATGACCAAGCAGTTCATGGGGACTCTGACAATGTAGAGGAGGATCCTAATCCGGAGGTGAAGAGATTTTATGATTTGTTGGCGGCGGCTCAGACTCCATTGTGGGACGGGTGCAACAGTCACACTGAGTTATCCGCCTCCCTAGCTGCTTTAAGCCTAAAGGCAAATTATAATCTTTCTGGAGGTTGTTTTGATAGGATGGTCAATCTGATGGGTTCCACCATGCCTAGTAATCACAGAATGCCAGCAAACCTGTACCGTGCTAAGAAACAAGTGGCAAACTTGGGGTTGGGTTGTGTGAAGATAGAGTGTTGTGTTGGTGGATGTATGCTGTTCAAAAATGAGTTTGCAGACAAGAGTGTCACAAAATGTCTGCATTGTAATGAGGAACGCTACAAGACCGTTAAAAGGAGAGGGAAGGTAACCCGGATGGCCAGGAAGAGAATGTGGTACTTCCTTATAACACCGCGTCTTCAACGCCTGTATGCCTCATTGTCCACGACAAAACACATGCGTTGGCATGCTCTGAACCGAACACAAGAGGGGTTTCTTTGCCATCCTTCCGACGGGAAAGCATGGAAGTGTTTGGATGAGCTATATCCGGACTTTTCCGGCGAGCCACGCAATGTAAGACTTGGCTTATGTACTGATGGGTTTAACCCGTTCGGTCAATACGGAAGAGCTTACTCTTGTTGGCCAGTCATCCTGACCCCATACAATCTGCCGCCTGATATGTGTATGAAGAGGGAGGTCATGTTTCTATCTATACTGGTTCCAGGACCCAAAAATCCAAAGGCGAACATAGACGTGTTTTTGCAATCGTTGGTTGAAGAGTTATCACAATTATGGGATGTCGGGGTAATGACATACGATGCGTCTTTGAAGAACAACTTTATGATGCGTGCTGTTTTGATGTGGACTATTAACGACTTCCCGGCCTATGGTATGCTTTCTGGATGGTCCACGTCTGGGAAGCTTGCTTGCCCTGTATGCATGGAACATACCGCGGGGGAATCACTCCCTGTTAGTGGCAAGACAAGTTTCTTTGACTGTCATAGAAAGTTTCTACCATTGGATCACCCGTTTAGGAGGAACAAAACCGCTTTTAAGAAGAACAAGGTTGTTAATGAACCTCCACCCCGTAGGTTATCTGGTGCACGGGTTTGGCAGAGGGTCGAAGAGTATCCTTACATCTGGGACAAGAGTGTTAAGGAGTTTGCGGGTTACGGTAAGGAACACCACTGGGTGAAGCAGAGTGTCTTGTGGGACTTGCCATATTGGAAAGACTTGTTGTTAAGACACAACATTGATGTCATGCACACTGAACGTAATGTTTTCATGAATATTTTTGACACTGTTATGGACATCAAAGGGAGAACAAAGGACAACGAGAAGAGTCGTCTAGACCTTCCGATTTGGTGTTCCAGGAAGGAGTTGGAGTTGAGGGATGCGGGACGTGGAAGAATGTTTAAACCTCATGCAAAATATGCTTTAACTAGACCACAACAGATTACTGTGTGTATTTGGATGAATGGGTTGACCCTGCCTGACGGACTCGCTTCTAACTTGAGTAGATGTGTCGATGTGAAGGAGGGCAGGGTGTTTGGCATGAAAAGTCATGATTGCCATGTGTTTATGCAACAACTACTCCCGTACGCGTTTCATGCCTTACCGAAGCCTATTTGGAAACCGTTAGTGGAGTTGAGTCACTTCTTTAAGGAGTTGACGGCTACTTCGTTGACTGTGGAGAAACTTGTGAAGATGGAAGAAACTATCCCGGTATTGATTTGTAAGTTGGAGCAGATTTTCCCACCAAGTTTTTTTGACTCCATGGAGCATTTGCCTATCCATCTACCGTACGAGGCCTTGGTTGGTGGCCCAGTGCAGTATCGTTGGATGTATCCATTCGAAAGGTGAATGCTTGGTGAACTCTTTAATTTCCTAGCAAATCGTGCTTATAATAGTATTTTCTAACTTAACACCATCTTGTTAATGATGTTGAAGATTCTTACGCTCTTTAAAAGATAAAGTGTCAAACAAAGCCTGCGTTGAAGCATCAATTTGTGAGGCATACTTAGTCGAAGAAATGACAACCTTTGCTTCTTTCTATTTTCCGACGGAGATAGAAACTAGAATGAGTAGAATTCCCCGTAATCTTGGGGTAGCCAGCCGCACAGGGTTTGATGAACAAACATCGATTTTCAACTATCCTGGTCACCCGGGGGGCAGGCTCACAAAATGTTACATTGATGAGAAAGATCGAAAGGCGGCTCACTTGTACATTCTTCTCAATTGCCCAGAAGTGGAACCCTTTATTGAGTAAGTCATAGAAGTTATATTATACATTCTTAACGTAGCTTTTATAGTATCTAAATTTGTTTCCGTTGAATAGCTTATACACAGATATGCTAAAACTTGAGCAAAATAATTTAACTGATGACCAAATTCATAGTGAGGTGTCATCCAAGTTCGTTGGTTGGTTCGCGCAACACGTAAGACCCGTATACCAAGTGTTTTTAAGCCTATTTGCTTCTAACTCCCGTTATCTAACGATGACCTACTTTTTATGTTGTACATAGATACAAGACCCAAACAACCATATTGAAGATTCTTTACTCCAAGCCCTTTCTTGGGGGCCGGTGAAAACTGTTAAAAAATGGCCTATTTACTATGTAAATGGCTACAAGTTTAATATTCTTCAATGGAGTGAAGGGATGCGCACCCATAACTATGGGGTTTGTGTTAAAGGCACCGCCGGACAGTTGGAAGAAGACTTTTATGGAGTGCTGACGGAGATTGTTGAAGTTTCGTTCTCTAGACGACTAAGAAGAGATATTGTTCTATTCAAATATGATTGGTTCGACAACACAATCGGTGTTGGAACAAAGGTTGACAACAACTATGGCTTAGTTGAGGTCAAGAAGAATGGTAGATATAAAGGGTTTGATCCCTTCATTTTTGCCCAACAAGCTGAGCAGGTTTATTACACCGACTTCCCGGGAGGACATCGGGACTGGTATGCAGTAATCAAGGCCAAGGTCCGAAGTCAGATCACTGACAATGTCTCTGAGGAGGTCGATGACGCTTATCAGCTTGCACCACACGAGCTCAACGATGCCAATTTGTTGTTCAACATTGATCCAGTCATAATGGATGAGACACTCGCCACTACGGGGGGTGAACACATTGACAAAGACCTTATCTCTCGATCAAAACGGTCTAGGGCTGATTTGGATACTGATGAACTTGTTCAAATAGATAACTACAGTGACACTGAAACTGATGGGGAATTTGAAACTGAAACAGACACAGAGTATGTAGTCGTTAAACAAAATGTTACATAGGTTTATATATATCCTGAGACTAACCTTTCTTTTCATGATTTTATCCATAGATGACGGGACGTCGACTGCCCTTCAGTAGGGGTGGTGGGTCCAGGACCCCGACATCCCGGCAGGGGACTCCCACCCCAGGACAGCAGACTACTCCATCACCACTACAGCAGAGCACTCCATCACCACCACCACCACCACCACCAGAGCAGACCACTCCACCACCACCACCACCACCACCAGAGCAGACCACTCCACCACCACCACCACCACTGCAGACCACCCCATCACCCCGACTGACCACCCCAGAGCAGAGTCCTGGAGCTGGTGGCTTGGAGGACCATGGCCATCAGGCGACCCCACCTCCGGCATCCCCTCTGCCCATGTTGGTACCCGTGCCGGCCGGAGACGAGTAAGTGACTAAACCTCAAATACTTTTATGTTATTTGTATGATACTTTATATTAAACTTTAGTGGAAAGACTTGTTGGTTTATTGGATGTTACTTTAATTAGTACTTGTATAGATTGAATTGTACTGGGCACTCTTCTGTTTGTAACAGGGTAACTATTTAAACTTGGAAATGTTACATTTACAGGGGAGACTCTGCCGAAATTTTGGGGGTCTCCCTAGATTGTGTGTTGTTTTACTCCTAACATAATTGTTGTCATTACAGCTTTGTTGATAGTAGTCGCACTACCAAAGCGATTACTAAGGTTTTGAAGGCCCAGTGGGATGGTCCATATATATCTTGGACAGATGCTGGGAAGGTTGTGCAAGATAGGTGGTTTGACACCTTCTCGGTAAGTTCCTAGCTCATTTGTTGTGACTTGATTTGTAAAATAGACCTGTTATTAATTTTGATTTCTCATTTCATTTTACAGCGTGATTACCAGTGGGCGGAGGGTATGATTGATGAGATTAGGAAGGTCTTTGCCACAAAGACCTCCAAAATCATCAAGAGTACCCTTTGGAAGGTGAGGGACAAGGGTGAGCGCCCTCGTTGGATCCCGGAGGACCATTGGGACGGGATGGTCCAGAAGTGGGGCGGGGTCCCGTTCCAGCAGGCGAGTGCTCAGAACAGGGCCAACAGAGCCGCCGATGCTGCAGCCTCGATTTACACTGGGGGTAGCATTTCAACCCTCGAGCACAAGAAAAGATTTGTAAGTATATTTATGTTAAACATTTCTATTATGATTCGTCTTACATGTTTACAAATAATAATCTCAATGTTTTTTGTCCACCGCAGGAGCAGAGGGAGCACCGGGAGCCTTCTTTGTTTGAGGTCATGCAAATGACCAAGAAGAACAAAGCCGGTGCATGGGTAAACCAGAAGACTACGGATCTAGCGGTATTTACTTTTAACTGACACATGCTTATAATTTACAAATCAGCTTACTAATCCTATCATTGTTTTTGAATTTACACGAGGCGTATTAGGCCAGGAGGGCCGAGAAGGAGGCGGACCTGGTGGCTTCCACCCCTGAAGGGGAGGTTCCTCCCACCCTATCTTGTTCTGACGACAACGCCATCTATATGGAGGCTGTTGGCGGTGTGAACAAGAAAGGGAGGGTATTTGGATTGGGTGGCATCGGCACGCAGCTGGCGAAAAAGGGGAAGACCCCTTCCTCTTCGTCTTCCTCTGGTCTTCCGACTGAGGTCGTTCAGGTAATTCAAAACCTGAACGATGAGCTACAGGAGGAGCGACGTCAGAGGCAGTTGTTGTTGGAGCGGGCCGAGGCGGACCGACAGAAAGCCGAGGCGGACCGACAGCGGCCGAAGAGCAGCACGCGGAGACTCGTCGGTAACTTGCTCAGCAGCAGGAGCTACTGATGCAGTTGATGGCGAGGCTACCTCCCCCCACTTCCCAGGCGCCCCCACTACCACCCCAGGATCCCCCACCACCATGATTGTATTTTTATTATTTATACACATTGTATATTTGATTTTTAGTTATGTTATATTTCATTCAGTATTTATTTTGTCATTCTTTATTTATTATGTCTATATTTATTGGTAATTACATTCAAATCAAAAAGCCTTATTGTACCTATCATTAATAATTCAACCTATTTGATAAATTAATTTAATCTATTATTTTGTTTTTAATAATAATTTAATATTTTAAAAAAATTATTTAAATTTAATTATAAAATTTTATCAGCCAATACAAAATACAAAATATTAATACATTTTTAAAGTTAAATTAACAAAACCAGTCAATATTGAACCAATTTTTAAAAAATTTAAAAATTTCAGTTAGTGACGGTAGCGGACCGTCGCTGAATTATTAACCCTAGCGACGGATCTTGTCGTCGCTACATGAATACCACTAGCGATGGATATTGTCGTCGCTACATCAATACCACTAGCGACGGAATATTGTGGTCGTTGTATTGTTAAAAACAGCGACGGACCTCAGTGGTCGCTGTATTGTAAGAACGGTCGTCGCTATATGAGTACCCATAGCGACGGATCACGTGGTCGCTACATGAGTACCCATAGCGACGGCGTATGGTGGTCGCTGGTGGCTGCTTGTAGCGACGGGGTTTTGAGGTCACTGTATGGCAACACTTAGCGACGGCTGGAGTTATTGGGGCAGAGACGATTTTAGCGACGGTGTTACGCCGTCAATATGGTAGCGACGGCATGTATGTGGTCGCTGATGTGTTTTCGACGAGGGTTTTAGCGACGTCCTCTGTCCCGTCTGAGATGTCGTCGCTAATGGTTTTAGCGACGGTCATGCCATGGATTAGCGACCAATTCCTTCCGTCGCTAACAGGTGTTTTTTTAGTAGTGTGTCATCATCAAAAAGGGGGAGAATGTGTTTGAATATGTTTACAGGTTCAAAGATTTTGATAATGACAAAGGACTCTTGAAGAAACTCTTGAAGAAACAAGAAATAACACCAGACCTACAAAATCAACGTAGCTAATCGATTAGCAAGGCATAACTAATCAATTAGATAGCTTCTGTTTTTCCAGCTAATCGATTACATACACAAGGCTAATCGATTACATAGCTTCTGTTTGTACACTAATCGATTACACAATAACCTTAATCGATTACAAAGATGAAAAATTGATTTAAATGTATCAGATACTTATGCTAATCGATTGCAAGGCATCAGATAATCGATTACAGAGAAGCTGGAATGACACTAATCGATTACAGTAAAGACATAATCGATTACCAAGCTGCGTAACCAAATTAAATGCATCAGGTGCCATCAATAATCAATTACAAGGTAAGACATAATCGATTACCAAGGTTCTGAGTTTAGCTAATCGATTACAGGGTACATGCTAATCAATTACAGCATGAAAAACACTGAAGATTTCAAAGTGTAATCGATTAACAGCTCGAGGCGTAATCGATTACGATAGTGCCAGAAATTAGGGAAAGTTCTTTTAAGTGGAAACCAACTCATTTCTCCATATCTCTTAGGCACCCACAAGCTGCAATGGCTAGAAACTCCATTATGCTCATCTCCAAGCTCTATAAATGCAAGACTCCTTCAAGCTACTTAAGCAATCAATTACATCCATCAAAGGGAGATCAATTCTTGAGTCTTGTGAGTTTCACTCTTGCATAGTTTCAATTTTTTGAAACTTAGAACTATAACTTGTATATCCTCTCTTGTTGAGAGTTTGAATTTGAGAGAGCATTCACTTGTATATCTACTCTATTTAGAGAGTCTATATCTTGTAAACACTACCAAACACAAAAGCTTTTCACTCTAGGTTGAGTGGTCACAAAGGTTGGGGTTTAACCTTTGGGTATTGAGAGTTTAAGAGATTGGGTGGGTTGCCCTTGTGCTAGTGAGGATTGAGTTCTTGAGTGTGGGACACTAGGAAGCTGCAATTGCTCATAGCTTGTAATCTCTAAACTTCAATAGTGGAAATCCTTCAAGTGGGTTGCTTGAAGGCGAGACGTACATCGGGGTTAGTGGAACTCGTTAAATTGGTTTGCAAGCTCTTCTCCCTTACTCTTTTACATTCATATTCTGCATTTAATTGATTTGTGTTGATTGATTGTGATTTGCTTACTTGAGCTTGCTTAAATTAGTTAACTTTAAACATTGCACACCAAGTGTTTGACAAATTGCCTTAGCATATTTACTTCTTGTCTTGCATTGTCTCTTGCATTAAACTTGACTTCACTTGCATAATCTTTAAACTTGTGATAAAAGAATCAAGTTCAAAGGCACTCCAAGCAAAGTTTTAAAAACTCAATTCACCCCCCTCTTGAGTATTGAGGCCACTTGAATAACATCAAGTAGGACCCCCAGCTGAAGGCCGATCCTTTAGTATCCGAATACTAGGAGTCTGACATACATGTGAGTCAGTTGTGCATATGTAGTATGATCTTGATGTATGTTTTATGATATTATGTGTGATGATTGAGTTTTGGAGATTTGTGTGATGTATATAGTTGACTTGATTGGATAGTGATAGAATTGAATGATGAATTAGAGAATAAGTGGCTAGGCACGTATGCTTGGATTTAATTGATCATGATATGTTAATGGTGGTGTTAGTTTAGGATAACTAATGTAAACATGCAAGCATAATAACGGGAATGGCAAGTAATAAGAGGAGGTAGAAAGTAAGTAATAATGACTGATAATTATAACTAGGAATATAGCTATGTCATACCTTTCCTAGCCTCGTTGTTCATTTCTGTATTAATTCTTAATTCCAGTTACTCACCCCCTTTTGTTGTGGTTTTAGTGACTGTTGGCAGGT
Source organism: Clitoria ternatea (assembly GCA_037962975.1). NCBI lineage: Eukaryota > Viridiplantae > Streptophyta > Magnoliopsida > Fabales > Fabaceae > Clitoria > Clitoria ternatea. Next base: position 89,592,603 of record CM075675.1, read on the forward strand.
TATGGATGCACACCACAGAGGCAAGCGCTAAATGAGGCCAGGCGAAGAAGAAGTTAATGTAATAAAGGTTATATATGCATTTGTATATATTTATTTATTGTTTCTGTAGGGATAACTACATTACTTTATGGTTGTGGTGTGTAATTCGAATTAATGTGTATAGATATGATAGTACCAAGTAACATGGAGCTACTTGAGTATTTAATTGATTGTGTATGCGTGATCCTGATGTTTGTGCATGAGTAGATGTAAGGCATGGAGCCATTGTGTGAGTGCATGAGATTGGCAGCTATTGCAGTGTGTGTATGTGATTTATTAATACTTTAGTGTTTAATACCGGACCGTGTGATTATGAATTGATGCATGGCTAGGGATGACAAAATGAGCCTGGCCCGTGGGCTGGCCTGTTTGGCCCATTAAAATGGGTCGGGCAACCTCTAGAGCCCGTTTTCCCAAATAAGCCCGGCCCATTTTGGACCGTTAAAAAACGACTCCCTAACGGGCCGGGCTGGCCTGTTGAGCCTGTATTAAAATATATTTTATACTATTAATATATATAATAATAATAATATATGAATACTTAACCTTTTAAAAAAATAAAGTAAGGTTCCTTTCTAAACGTCGAATGCTTACTGCGTCGGCCCTAAATTGAAGACTGGAGCGTGACCCTTTTCCTTTCCTTTCCTTTCTAAACATGGTCGAATTGCTGCCACCTTTCTACGTCGAATTGCTGCTGCTTGTGAAAGGTTTAGGCTTCCTTTGCAATCACGTAACAAGTTGCTGCTTGCTCCCAGTCAGCCAATCACGCAAGTTGCTGGATCTGTGGAGTGCGTGACCCAATCAACCAATTCGTGGAGTTGCTGCTTGCTAGGACTTCATGTGACCTAATCAGCCAATCATGTTGGGACTTACGCGCACCACGCTGAATGCAAAAATTTCCACGAGCAAGGAGCTGTTGGGCGTGACTTTATTGGTTAGTTCCACCACGTTGCTGCTCCACCAAGAAAGAAAGGTAAATTTGTTCTCAAAGGTAAATTTGTTAACAAATTGTTAACAATAATGCCTTTTAATTTTATTAGATGATTTAAAGATTTCATTCATCATGCTGTTAGTGGAACACATCTTCAATTTTATTCAATGCTTTCAGTTTTCTGTAATTATTTAGTGGTAAATTGAAAAATTATTCAGTAACATAATAAATAATTTTACTTCTTTAGTTATTCATCACATAATTAAATCCAATGATAGTCTATATATAAATTAATTCTATTAGTATGTTGTATATATATTATTAATTGTTTATTGTAATTTTATTTTGTTGTAATTAATAATATACTAATAGTAAATTGTTTTAAAATTACTTTGGCCTTGCAGTAAATTTGGGTTGTCTAATAGAATGGATTCCGGTAATATTTCATTGAGTGTTGATGACAATACTAATTTAAGGGTTGGAGTTCAAGAGTCAAATAATGATGATGTTGTTGTTCATGATAATAATGATCTTGTTGATGATAATGATAATAATAGTGCTCCTCTTCCTAATAAGAAGCCAAAAGTTGCACCGCAGATGTTTAGAAATATTCTAATAAGATAGGAAAAGAGAATGATGGGATTGAAAGGGCAAAATGTATTGGTTGTACTGCAAAATTTAAAGTGGGTGGAACGGCATATGAAACTTCTCACTTGCATAGGCATATTGCTAAATGCAAAAAAATCAAGTTTGAGGCTGTGGGTCAAATGATAGTTGATGCTCAAGGGAAATTAAAAGCTAGAAAGATAGATCAATTGGTTACACGTGAGATGTTTGCTGCTGCTATTATTGCACATAATTTGCCTTTCAAATTTGTTGAGTTTAGTAAGGTTAGAAGTTGGCTAAAGTATTTGAATCCTGATTTGCAAATGATATCTCGTAATACTGCAAAGGCTGATGTGTTGAAAATATACTTAAGAGAAAAGGATAAACTTAAGTTTGAGTTGGCTAGTTGTATGGGTAGGATATCTTAGACATCTGATTTGTGGACTGCTTGTACTACTGAGGGTTATATAACTTTGACTACACATTATGTTGACTCTAATTGGAAGTTAAATAGTAAAATAGTTAATTTCTGCCATATGCCTCCTCCTCACACTGGAATTGAGTTGTCTAAGAAAATACTTAAGTTTTTGACTGATTGGGGAATTGAAAAGAAGATTTTTAGTCTCACATTAGACAATGCAACTTCTAATGATGTCATGGTTGATAATTTGAAAAATTAGTTGAATTTGAAAAATCGGTTGTTGTGTGGTGGTCAATTTTTTCATGTTCGTTGTTTTGCTCACATTTTAAACTTGATTGTGCAAGAAGGGTTGAAGGTAACCGGCGATGCTTTGCATTTGATTAGGGAGAGCATAAAATATGTGAAGAGTTCTGAAGGTAGGAAAAAAAAGTTTAAGGAATGTGTTGAGAAAGTTGGTGGTGTTGACACTTCATGTGAGTTGTGTTTGGATGTGACCACAAGATGGAACTCTACTTATTTGATGCATGAGTCTGCTCTTAAATATAAACTTGTCTTTTCAAATCTTCACTTCTATGATGATAATTACAAGTTTTGTCCTTCTCTTGATGATTGGAAAAGAGTGGAAAAGATGTGTCTATTTATGTTTCCTTTTTATAAAACAACTACTTTATTTTCGGGAACATCCTATCCTACTACCAACTTGTACTTCTAGCAAGTTTGGAAGATTCAATGTGTCTTGCTTGAAAGTTTGAGAGATGATGATGAAGTTGTCAAGAGAATGGGTGAAAGGATGATCATAAAGTTTGAGAAATATTAGGATGAGTATAGCATTGTACTTGCTCTTAGTGCAATTCTTAATCCTAGATTAAAACTTGAGACTTTGAGCTATTATATGAAAGTGGATCCTTTGACTTGTGAGAGAAAGTTACATGATGTGAAGATGAATTTTTACAAGTTGTTTGAACAATATCATGAGAAGGGAGGTACTTGTTCATAAACTGGAGCGGTTAATTCATTTATTAAGGGATCTATTTTGGAGACTAAGTCCTCTTCATCCAACACTATGGCTTACTTATTTTATGTAAGTTCACTATTATGTAATGTATCATTGTTTAATTCTATTAATATTGTTATTTATATTGTTGAAATTAACAAGTACTTGATATAATAGGAATTGGCCTCATACAAGACCCAAATACACACAAAAATTGGGAAGTGTCAACTTGATCTTTACTTGGAAGAACCAACATTGGATTCTAATTTTTATGGAGAGTTGGATGTTCTTATGTGGTGGAAGGATAATGCTAGCCATTTTGGAGAACTTTCAAAGATGGCTCGGGATGTATTAAGCATTCCAATCACAACTGTTGCCTCTGAATCGCATTGGGGCACATGTGCTTAATAAGTATAGAAATCGATTGTTGTTTAAAATGTGGAAGCTTTGATGTGTGCTCGTAATTGGATACAGGTTTTGTTGATGAAGGTGTTTTTAAAATATTGTGGTCTTCTAATTTACTCTCTATTTACTAACTCATAAGTTATGTAACTTATATCTAACAATTTTTTTTATTTGTTTAAATATGTAGATGATGAAGATGAACTTCCTCCAAAAGTTGAGCTATCGGAGTCCAAGTGTAACTCGAATGTTATTGAATGTTGATGTTATTTATTTACTATGGACTTTTATTATTTTTGTTTTAAAATATTGTGGACTTTATTATTGTGAACTTTAATGTGATGTTATTTGCTATGGACTTTTATTATTTAGGTTTTTATTATTGTGGACTTTATTGTTGTGAACCTTATTTGATGTTATTTATTTTGGACTTTATATTATTAGTGTTTGTGTGATTATTTGAGTTGGAATTAATTTTGAGTATTTGATTTGGTTGCAATTTTGATTATTTGATATAGAATTAATTTTGATGATTTTATTATTTCCATTTAATGAAATTGATCTGTCCCCGACCGGGGTCTAGGATCCGGTGTCGGGACAGCCTCAAGAGTTGAAGATTGAATGAGATTGAAGACCGGTTATGTGTATCCGATCTCTGTGATCCGGCCTCTCAGTGTGTGGAGGTCGGTCTTGTTGTCCTGGAGATCCTTCACACCGTCCTCTCGCGTTGGTGTGGGCGACAGGTGGTGTCACCTGTGAAGATTCTCCGACGCTCAAGTTAGAAGAGTATAAGATGAACTCTGTGATACTTAAGCAGTATAATAGTGAGAATGAGAGTAAGGACAACCTAACCTTGCACATGTATTGCAACATGTTACTTATAGTTGAGCGTGGAAGATGAATCATTGGGTATAAGTGGGCCCATAGGTTCTGATAACGTGTATAAAGAGTCAATCCGAGTGGGTCAGCATTCAGAGTGTGTCAGGAGGGTAGGTGAATTATCAATGTACTTTTCTGTCACATGGATGGAAGATAATCACCTTTTCCGTAAATTCTGCTGGTGATTGTACCTACTCCTGTCGGTGAATGAAAGGGACATATTCCGCTGTGTAGAGAGTGCCTTCCTTGTTATGACACTGTGACAGTCGGTTATCAGTGACCCGGTGTAGAAGGGCGGATAAGTCACCCGGTGTCTCGGGTATCACCTCGGACGACTGGTGTAAGAGAGGTTTGCCTAGTGTGTTGCAGACCAGATCAATATTCTTGACACCGGTGACCTCTAGGATGGCTATAATAACTTCTTTTAGGTGAGACCGGATCATTACTTTGTGAGATCGGTTGTCCTCTTGGACAGTTAGATGACTTCTTTACTTTGGAGCCGGTGTTCGGATTGGCTTAATATATTGCCGACTGGATCATTATTCTAGGATACCGGTTGACTTCTAAGAAAGCTGAGACGGCCTTTTGTCCTTAGAACCGGTATCCAGACCGGATAACCTTGGGGCCGGTATCCAGACCGGATCAGAAATAAATTGGATTAATTATAAAAACATTACTTTAGTAAGGTGAAATCTAATTTTTATTTCTAATTTTACTTAAAAATATTTAAAAATAGTTTAATTTTTAAAAAAGCATGTATAATTCTCTTAAAAAAAGGGGTTGGCCTATTTTGGCCTGCGGGCTACATAGAATACAGGCCGGCCAATGTTTTTGGCCCGTTTTCCTATTCTGGCCAGCCCGTATTTGGACGGGTTGGCCCGTTTTGCCACCCCAATGCATGGCTATTGATGGTGGTTGTGAGTAGGATGATAGTGATAATCATGTGATGCTAATGACTGGTGTGTTGATTAGGCTTTAATGAATAAGTTATATGTATGAATTATCTGAATATTGGCACGGAGCCAATATGGAATGATTGATCATTGATATGGGCAGGTGTTGATACGTGTATGATTGGTATATGATGTGTGCGTGATATAATTAGGAGAAGTATTGTTAAATTGATTGATTTTAGGAATTATGCATATAGTGGGTTTTATGAATTTAAGGAATTGAATCAGTGGTTTGGAGATCCGGTGGGTTTTGGGACACCCCAGAAGGCATCAATAGGACCCCCTAGAACATTTAGAAACTATGCATATAGGCCTTGGGTCATTTGGTGTCCATTTAGGTGGTTTGGTGTAAGGGGTTTGCACCTAAATGGTATAAACTGTATTTTGAGCATAAATTGCGCATATGGTGGAATTTTGGCGAACGGGCAGTGCCAGCAGTTTCAGAATGGGGAAGTATGGCCTGTGAAGTTTCGTGGCAGTCATATCTTAAACGGGCCATTTTGGTAGGTTAGAAGTTGGCCGATTGGCCTAAAATGTATAACAGCATCAGGTGTTGTTACTGTCATGCTGACGCTTAGCGTCAAGGCTATGTTTTGGGTGTCACGCGTAGCACTAGACCCCTTGTTTCAGCTTTTAGTTTCTTTTCAAACTTAAGTGGGTTTTTGAGTTTAAATGGTTATATAATTACTATTTTGAGACTTTTTAATAAAAATAAATATTTTCTTAAATTAGGTCTTAATTAAATTATTTAATTGTGAAAAATTTATTGTGAATTTTAATTAAACGAATAAAAATAACTATAAATTGACCTAGGACGTCAAAAATTCAGATGTGTTGGTGTATGCACTATGAGCTATTATACTTTTATTGTATCATTTTACGTCTATTAATTAAATAAGTCTTTTCAATCTAAAATCTGTTTATCTTTGGAATAATAAGTCATATGAGAATTATTCATAAAATGTCCATAGTTAAGTATTTACACGGGAACATGTAAATACGTTAAGACTGGTGCGTGAGTATAGTGATAATCTAATCTCACAGATCATGAATATGGACAATATCAAATTTTCACACTAGTACACACTAAGTGTAATAGTGTACTGGACGGACCCATCATGAAAACGTTGCGTGGACCGTTACATGAGTGTCATAAACGATTCTCAAGTGATAATAGTATATGTAGTCTTTCTACTTGAAACCACTACAATTCCTACATGAAGAGTTTGTTGTTTTAACACAATTGAAAGTCATGTGTAATAAGGTGACCATAAAGATTATCATTAGGCAGTAAATAAATCATGTAGAGGGATGTGAGTGATGTAAATGAGATTTATCTCTATTATGTAATGGAAGTGATACCTGTGGGCCGTTTGATGGAGTCAGACTAAAATACATGGTCATGCTAAGGAGAATAAATATTAGATATTTATTCGAGTAAAATCTACTTCAGTGTCAAATAAGGCCATACAAGGATGACGACGATCATGCCTTTGGTCCAATTAGATATTGTGACTAAAGGAATGAACGTATAAAATAATTATCACTTATAAGTTTTATTGATAATAAATAATATTTAGACATAATGATGCATTGCTAGATGCCACTCTTATTTTATATAATAATATAATAATTTATTATTATTATGACCATAGGGTCACATGCATGAGGAAAGTCCACCAAAGAATAGTATTATTTTAGTTGAATTAAAATAAAGTTGTTTGGGCCTAACTCATTTAGAATGAGTCATCAGACCAATCATCAAAGAGAGCTCATTAGGTTAGACCTGAGCCTGTAAAAAGCATGAGATGTTCATAGAAAGTTGCTAATAAAATCACTTTCATAAAGGTTACAAGATTCTATACTTTGATGAACTACCATTCTGAAGTACGGATTCTTGTAGGAGTTCTCGTGTGGAATCTATAAGGACAAAGCTACAATTGCTTTGGCTGATCATCCTTAAACAAAATTTTATTTTCTCATGTTAGTCTTGAAACACAAATTTTGTAAGTCTCTATGAGAATCCTTTATGTTTTTGCTATCTAACCCTTTAGGATTCCCTAACATGATGGGTAAATATTGGGATATTTTTCAAGCTAACGGTGTAGGCTAGACGCCTAGGCTCCAAGTGCGTCACAACTTGTACGTGACCCTTCAGGGTTGGAGATCGACACTCAACGTCCATATTTGTGTCTGGTTTGAAGGACAGAGCTTCTGGTATAAACACCGAGTATACTTCTTTCTTGTTTGTTACATTGATCCACTAGAGATCCAATATTATATTTTTTACTAGAGATCCAATATTATCTTTTTCAGTCCAATGAGGATAAAAGAGTCTTGTCATGATTCTGTCCAGTCAACACATCCATATATTATGGTATAGGGTGAAAGTGTCACTTGCAAATACACTTTAACGCTTAAGTCAATACCAGATAGATTAATATTGGAGTTTCAACGTGGTTGGTGAATGTATCTTAACGAAGCATCAGTGCTTGGTATTTATTGAGTTTGGTGGCAAGAACGTCCTATGTGGCATGTGTTAGTACGAGTTTCCTAAAAAACAGATAAAACTGATACAAACACAGAATTCCTGACATCCTCTATAGGTCTTTGACCGATATACCCCCGATGTGCCCCAAGTCTCCTCGTGACATTGGTCTTATATGAATCCAATCAAGGGAGTCCACAATGGGAAGACATGTGTGGATCATCTGGTGTCATGTGTTACGCACCGGTATCGAGCCCAGATGAAATATATCTTTATCATACATTTTTAATATTATATTTAAATATCATTAAATTTTTTTCTGATAAGTATATTTATTATAAATTTTAATAATCTATTTCTTAAATATATATTTAATAATAATAATATATTTATTATATATTTGTTTATTGTAATTTATTTAATAAACATATTTTATTAAATAATAATAGCTATTGAATAAAAATATATTAGTTAATATATATGTTTATTTAAATACTTAATGCATTAATAAATATTTAATAGTTTAGTGTAGTATGTATATTTAATATAAATATATTTTAAAAATATAACAAATGTATTAAGTGATATGAAATAATTAAATAATATAAAATGTTACTATATATATATATACTTTAATGGAAGATTATATAATGTAGGTCTACTATAACTTAGTGGTTAAGAGTTTTGCTTAGGTGCTAAGGTGCTAAGGATCATTAATTTAAGTCCTTTCTCTTGCTATTTTTTAATTTTCTAATTTTTAATTTTCAACCAAGCGAACTAGGGGTGAGCAAGTATTGGATTGGATTGGATTTCACACAAAAAATAATTCGTTCCGATCAAATTTCATTAAATTGGATTGGATTGGATTTGTGTAAATTTTTTTTGAAATCCAATCCAATCCGATCTTATCTAAATTGTGTTATATTTTTTATGAAACAACAATATAAAAAAACTTCTAACATCTTAAAGTCCATGTCAAATATCACAAGATAGTACTTACTAGTGTTTAATAACACACATAATCAATAGAAATATAAATCAAATCCATTTTAACAATATATTTAAATTTAAAATAAAATGACAACAACAACAAGGTAGCTATGCCATTTTTTTTATTAATATGGGTGTGGATTGAGTATTTCTATTTTTTTAACCTTGGATTGGGTATTCCCTTATTTGCTCTAAAGGGAAAAACATGAGTATGTGAGAAAAAATATTAATATATGTATATATTTAAATAAAATAAATAATATAAAAATAGGTTTGGGTTCTCATCAAATACTCGGATTTTTAAACGTCAAATCCGATATCTGATCCGATTATAATTGGATCTTGGTTGGATTGGATTTGATCCGATGACCAAAAAAATCCAATCCAATTTAATTAGATTGGATTGAAAAATCGGATTAAACGGGTAAATCCGACCCTCTGCTCAACCCTAAAGCGAACATTTGACGGGACAGGTTAATCCTTGTCAGGTTTCTTGCATTTTTTAATTTTATGTAATGTCCACTTACTCACTCAGGCACTTCGTATACCTTTTTTTTTGGAAATCACTACACTTAAATTGTTTGAGTTGGTATTATTGATACAATTATGTTCAATATTTTTCATTTTCACACATTACTTTCTTTTTCTGATTTAATCAATTTTCTCCTTTGTTCTTCTTAATAATAGTAAGTTAACTAATTATTGTTAGTTATTATTAAGTATACTTTTTAAATGTTTTATTTTTTATTTGTTAATTTTGATTATTTTTGTAATATTTTTTAAGGTGGATAATTCATTAACCAACCAACCACTAGCAACAGTGCAAAATAGGTTTTTTTTAACTTGGCAGACTAATCCGCGAGCAGAACGGGACAAGATATAAAAATCAACTTGCCTCTGATAGGTGGCCAAACTTACCTCATCCGACTTTTGACGAGTTAACGACGAGGTAAGATGAGACAAGTTGGTTAGTTTTGACAACCTTATTGACAACACCAATTGTATACTCCTTGATAGCATGAAATTCAAATTCACAATAGTGTAGGTGCACAATAAAGATATACTCCCTCTATCTCATATTTATTATCGCTTTGAACTTTTTTCCTTGTCGCAAAACTACTATGATTTTAAAAGTTCAATGTACAATTATTTATTTTTTCTAATGGTATCCTTCTATAATTATCCCATTTGACAAATGAATAAGACTTAGAAAGTTAAGACAATATTTATTATTAATAATATAATATAATATAATTAGGGTATTTTAATTAATTTTTTAATCAAATAGCTACATGTTTAATAATTGTTTAATCTTTATGAAAATGTCTAAATAAACCATGAATAGGTGTGAGATAAAGCATGGAGGGAGTTAGTGGTGAGCATAACCCACCCAACTGACTAGAACCCAAGAAACCGAATGAGAAAAGAAGGTGTTTGGTCAGATGAACGAGTGATTGAATCAAACAAACGATTAAGTATGAAGGGTCTGGTTTTAGAATTTTTTCAACCAAATGAACCAAACTCGGTTAAACAAACGGTTAAGTTTAATTAAGTATGGATGAGTCTGGTTTTAGAATTTTGTCAATTGAATCAATAAAAGCCAACAATAACATGATAAAATTTGGACTTCTTATATTGTTATTCTCGTTAACATTGCTTTCTCTCGACATTCCATATTTTTCTTATGTTTCCTTTTCTTCATCTTGTGTGGTTACTTATCTACTATTATCTCATTCCTTAGCCAAGTTCGATGATGACCAACTATATCTTTTTATTAATCCTTTGATTTTTATGGTAACAAATCTTTTATTCATGTAATTATGTTATTATATATATGTTTGAACTAGTCAGTACTACTAAAATTAAAAAGACCCTAAATCATTTTTTATGGGTGTTGAATAAGAATAAAATGTAAAAAAAAGGTTAAAAATAAATTTACGCTATAAAATAATTTGATCCGGTATAAATTTAAAGTGAAATTACTCAATCAAACTTAACTGAAATTGATCCCCTGATATGTATTAAAATCAAAGCATTTTCAGTCAAAATTAATTAAAAATAAATTATGTTTTATTAATTTGAGTAGGGGTGCTCGGCGGTCGGGTTTGAGCGAGTATGGATGATGAATAACTCAACTAATATTAACCGAATATAATTTATTTCTAATCAAAGCCGACCGAATAATCCCACGGTTTTATCGGGTTTCGGGTGAGCGGTTTCGGTTAAGTTAGAACGAGTATTTTCGGTTTAAACTTATAATGAATTAATTTTTTTTGTCAAAATCTATTTTTAAATTTTTTTATGCATTTCCCTGTCAATTTATAAAAAAGGGAACCAAAGTTAGTAGCCCAACTTAGTGGCCAAAATCCCCTTAGGAAGAGGGGTAACGGCACAATCTGATAGCAAAAGTAACCAAAGTTAAAGGAATCAATTAAAATGAGAGGTTTGCAAAAATTTAAAAACGTTAGAGATTAGATTGCCAAAAGAAAAAAATGGTAGATATTAAAATTTAAGGCATTGTTGAATGACACAAACACAATTCACACAAAAGTTTATGTGTAAAATAAAAACAAATGGACTCAAGTTGGGCCGTGGTGGAAAAATAAAAAGCCCAAAATTTAACCAAAGTTAACTGGTCGGATACGGTTAATTTAGTTGGTAAAAATTTAAAATTGTACCTATCTAAACTTAACTAAACATAACCGTTTTTTTCCCCGCTTATCTATTTACCCATTTAAAACTGACCAAACTCATTTTTTATTTCTAATTTTTACAATTTTCGGTCAAATAAATGATCCTGCTCGATGAACTAATTTTCATTCGAACTCTTTCAAACTCGATGTGTGAGTGAGCCCTAGGAAGGGAGTAATAGTTAAAATGAAATTAACCATAAAAAGAAAAGAGAACAAAAGGAACAATCCCTAAATAAAAAGTGAACTAGTATATGTCTTAATTGTAGTGAAGTCATACTATCACGTCAGTACAGAAACCCTCTTAGATAGGTAGCTGGGTGAAGCACCATCATCAAACAATTCGGGTTCCAGTACACTCAGTGCGTCCATGTCACTATCAGTCTTTCTTTTCTTTTCTTTTCCATCACTCACTCTATTTAACTTTTGCCACTACACTTGCCCCGTATTCACGCTACTGCCATTGTTGATAATGCTCGTTAAGTGGGTCCTGTTCTTACATGAGATGGTCGGGATTCATTCTATATGGCTAAAGTTTAATAGTTCTAGACAATTAATTTGTTAAATTCGGTTTAGAGAGTGATTAATCATTATTTTTAACTGTAAATATCTTAAAGAGATAAAACAAATAATAACCTATTTCCATTTCCGTGGTTAGTGTTTGTTTAGTGTTTAGTGAGTTGTATTTAGTTTTTATATTTATGGTTAATATTATTATTTATATACATGATTAGTTTAGTGTTAGTATTAGTGTTTGTTTAGTGTTTTGTGTTTATTGTGCATGTATGTAACATCCTTGATATTTATAATTAGAAAATAAATAAAAATATAAATAGAGCTTAGGATAATAATAAATGAGAAATATAATAGGAAAATTGAGTTTAAAATGAAATTTTAAGGAAAATAGAATCAAGACCCTGATGCGTAGCGTCAGCTGCACATTAGTGACTTGACGCGTACGTCAGGGTCGCAATCAGCTTTAAAATGGGACATGCAAAACATAACTCGCGAGCTCTCTTCTTCCATTTTCTTCTCTCCCTCATTCGATTGGGCTAGGATCATGAGGAGGCTTGTGGATTCTTGCATTTTGGACCTTCGGAAGTGAGTTAATGCCTATGAGAACCTCCATTTCAATTATTTTCTCCTTATCCTTCTTTTCCCTCTTGAAACCGCGAGTTGCATTTGATAGTGGGAGCTTGGATTCTGAGTTTTAATGAGTTTGAATACTAGAATGATGAGTTTGGATGTATGAAGGAGATAATATGCTAACTGGTTTGATGTTTCGGTGGTCGTAGGTGCCGGAAAGAGCGTTGGGCGAGCGGTCGATGAAGTGGGCGTCGAATTCGGAAGAGGAATAATGAATCAAGTGACCGGAAGGCGTAATCGACATCAAGAACAAATAGTTGAAGCTTGTAATCGAGGTAAGGGGGTGTTAGGGTCGTAATTAATTAGGATTTGAATATATGATAGCTTCGGGAGGCTTAGAAATTATTTAGAAAATATTATGGATGGTGTAGATTGGTTAAGTGTAATTAATATGATTTTATCTGTATGTGTAGGTGTAACTAAATTATTAGTTGATAAAGAATTACACCCACTTGAGTAATTATGAGTTAGGAAGTAAGGAAAATAAATATATAAATTATATACATGAGTAACATTAAATAAATTATAAATTTTGATGGGTGTTAGTGATGTATGGTGTGATATTTGTTGATGTTATTATGTATAATTTGATGAAAGTGTTTAGAATAAATGAGATGATGATTGTGTGAATGTATAACATGGCTTGTGATGATGGGCTTGGCAAGTAGGTCGCCCGGGTGATGAGTACATGTCAGTTTCTGACATTGTATGTGAGATGTATTGATATTATGCCATGTATGATATGATTTATTATGTGATTATATGGTGTGGGACGGCCGACGGTATGTGTAGCCCCTCATTTCTGGCTCCCATGGCCTTTGTGCCCAGTTGAGCTACCCAGTGGTCAAGTAGGATCCAGTGGTTGAGGTGGAGAGTCAAGCAAAACTCGATGGACCAAGCAGGGTCCACAGGGTGTCAAGTAGGACCCCCAACTGAAGGACGATCCTTAGGTATCCGGATACTAGGAGTCAGATACATGCGAGTGAGTTGTGAAATATATGGTTATATGTTTGATGATGAAAGGTGAATTACTATTTGTGATGTTCATGATAGAATTGATGATTATAGTATGCGATAGATAATATGAAGGATATTGAGTTGATTAAAAAGTGTTGGAATTTAGGTGACTATAAATATGATAATCCAATAGTAACAAATGAATTGAGAACAAGTATATATATATATATATATATATATATATATATATATATATATATAGCTTGTGTTGAGGGGAAATTATGAAAAAGGATGATAGATATATGGATATATAGGTATAAATATGGGAAGTAGGAGAGATCCCTTAATAATACGAATAATAGGTACTATTAGATTTTATTATTCTGTCATATATTAATTATGATATGCCAAACATTCACTCTTGCTGTGTTTTATTTCATTTTTAGTAACTAGTGACAGGGAGGATGCCAATGCTCCGGAGGTACGCCAAGTGGAGAGTTGATGCCAAGAGTGAATGAATTGATGTAATATATGAATATGCGTGCAACAACTGTTAACTACGTGTGATGAATTAATTATGTTATGCTTTGGTCAATAGTTGAATTAAGTTGGTATGTTGATAATTGTTGATATAATTAATGATAAAGTTATATTTAAGTTTGATGCAATGATTTAATGAATTATGGCACGGAGCCACCAGTGTGTGACTGATGAATGCTATGGGCAGGTACTTTTGAAATGTATGAATGTTGTGTGTGATGTGGTTGTTAATAGATTGATGATTTGATTGATTTAGAGAATTATGCATACAGTGGTTTTTGAGATTTTAAGGAACCAAATAGGTGAATTTGATATCTGGTGGGTTTTAGAATCCCCGGAAGATACCAATAGGTCCCCTAGGGCATTTAGGAACTGTGTGTACTGGCCTTGGACCAATTGAAACCCATTTAGGGTGTTTGGTGCAAAGGTTTTGCACTAAAAGAGGTTAAACTATGTTTTGCACATAACTTGCGCATATGTTAGAATTTTGGCAAACGGACAGCGCTAACAGTTCCGAAATAGGGAAAACATGTGGCCCGTGAAGTTTCATAGCAATCGGACCTGAAACGGGCTATTTGGGTAAGTTAGAAGTTGACCGGATGGCCTAAAATCCATGACAGCAACAGGTGCTATTACTGTCATGCTCACGCTACGCATGAGGCTGATGCATAGCGTGGGGTGCGTAGTTCTGAGCTGATGCTACGCGTGGGGCTGGCGTGCAGCGTCAGGTCCCTTGTTCCAGCTTTTTGTTTTCTTTCAACTTTAATGATTTTTGGGGTTTAATTTATGGGAAAGATTTTGTATTTTGGCACTTTCATTAAAAATGAATATTTTCTAATTGTGGGATAATTAACTTATTTAATTGTGATAAATTTACTGTGAAAATTAATAAAAAGAATAAAAATAAATATAAATTGGCATAGGACGTCACAATGTATGAAATTTTTTAGTAAGAAAATAATATTGTTTAGTAAAAAAAATATTGTGTAGGTAAAATAAAAATATTGTAACTATATGAGATAAAAATGTGTTTAGTGTATAATAAAAAAATATTGTGGATGGTGGTATGGAATGCATTTTACTAAAAATGTTTAGTGTATAGTATTCAAATATAATAGTTAGAACGTAATATTAAATATTTTATTATATGTAGGATGAACATATCATCTTCATACATGTAGCAGTCCGTGGAAGTGAACCCTGGTCCGAAAAATTTGGGACTTTTGAAATTTTAAAATGTGCATTGTAGGTGGTTGGGAAGTCGAACTTTTAAGGTAGTAGTACCTTTTACTCGGATAACAAAATTTGGTTGTCATTGTAGGTGGTTGGGAAGTTAGACTTTTAAGGCTGTAAGACAAGATATTGACTTTTATCAGCATGCATTTGATCAAATGAAACGCACAGATTTGAGTCAACCCCTTTCCCCATGGCGAAAGTATAGGAATATTAGATTTTTCAATCTCACTAATGACTAATGATTTTTGTCCTTATTGTTATGTAGACTGTTTGGACCCCCTATGGGTACCCTTGTGTCACCCTCAAATGTGTACCCTTATAGGCCTTCATATTTTCACCCATTAATGTACAAAATCACTAATACCGGAGATGTCATTCCTTCATCCACTACATTGAACAACTCGGACAAAAACTGCTGCGTCACTTTTGGATAGAATAAATAATATTGGATAGAATACATATTATCATTTTTTATAATATATATATATCAATACAATCACAAAATCAAATTTAAGAGTAAATAAACAGAACAAACCTCAAAACAATATGCAACAACAAACTGACTTCAACTTAAAATGGAAATACAAATGTTTATACGGATGCAAACTGGAAGCAGAAAACATGATTGAATTTATATTAGAACAAAAGCACTAAAATCGCACCATTGAAGTACGAGTTACCCAAAAAGAACGCAGGTTTAGGATGCGGATGCAAATGAAACCGTCTCATGAAGAGACGATGGTAGTGCCTGACCATGAAACCGCCTTTCAAAGAGGCGGTTTGGGCACGCTACTTCAAAAGAAACCGTCTCATGAAGAGACAATTTTAGTGCCTAAGGGATAACTTTTTCAAGGGCACAGATTGACCATGAAATCGCCCTTCAAGGAGGCAATTTTTACATGTATAAACTGTTTGATCATGAGACGATTTTCTTGGCTCTGTGACATTTGGCACGCATCCATTGAAATCGTCCTTTCATTATGCGGTTTAGTGAAATCGCCTTTCCACTATGCGGGTTTGAATAATTGATTTGATGTTTTCTACCTCGGACCAATTTTTTTCCCATCCACCATATTCCTTTAAATATTTTCAAAAAGTACATTACTCTAGTAAAAAATCCCAAAATTTGAGATAGGTTAAATAATGTATCATATCAATATTAATTATTAAATGACCTAATTTAATTTTTTATAATTAAATTCCAAATAAGTACGTTGGAGATGAATTTAGATGAACAAAGTAACATCTAAACAATTATAGTAAAGTTCTCTTTCGTTTATATAACCACTATTTTGTATATTTTTGTTATAACATGAATATTCGTCTATACAACAGATATTTAACGTTCATGATATTACATGAAAAATTGTATTTAACACAAAAGCATTAACAATATTGAGATATAAAAAACTTGATTTAGTTTTGTTTTTTATGATAGTTTTAACATATAATTTTAAAAAATTATTTTTGAGAATAAAATAAAAAATCAATAATTTTTTAAAAAACTTTTAAAAAACTAATTTGAATACTATTTTCTGTTAAGTTTTTTAATTAAAAAATAGAAAACCTAAAATCTTCAATATAAAAATAAGAGAAGTCAAAGAAATGAGAGTACACAAATAAATGCACAATGTTCTGACTATGGTTGAAACAAAAATGGTGGCGATGGTGGTTTAGGGTGATAGTGATGGTGACACAAACAAAAACTTAAACCTGTAAAGGAAGACGAAATAGGAAATAAGTGGAGGCGAAGAAGGAGAAGGTGCACAATAGTAACGAGAACGACAAAGGAGGTGAAAGTGACGGTAACTTGCACGTAAGGCGGGGGAAAAATAAGAATGATGATGTTATGGAGAGAGGTAGGTAAGGGTGGATTGAAGTATTTAATATTTTTAGAATTTGAGAGAAAACCAAAATTATTATAAAGCAGTCTGATCATCTGTTATGTGTCAAATCACAAGTTGGACCTCTACAAAAGTTATAAATATTATCATTTATGAAGAATTAAGTCAAGTCATTTTATTACTCTTAATGTTCTACCCTTGAATCCATATTGACTTAAGTTTCAAAGAGTTTGTGCAGGTAGCGCCATCACCTGTTCCTAGGTAAACAATTCAAGGATCCCGATCTCGTAGTTGAGAGCACCATCGAGTCAGTATTATACAATGCCAGATTCCCACTAAATTAGCGTAAAAGCAAAGTGAATGTGAGGTTCCATACCAGTTAAGAGAGTAACCTGATTATCCTTGTATACCGGTCAAACCATATTTACTAAATATATTTCCTCTGATCTCTAATATAAATAAAGAACATTTTTTATATTTATTAAGGTGTTAGTAAAACTTATTCAATTTTTTAAAATTCATTTAAAAAGTTAGTTTGATTATCAAAATTACCTTTATCATATTTAATAAAAATAAAAGTAAAACAATTGAAAAGCTACATTAAATAAGAATACTTTAAAGATGATAACATTTAACATGGTAAAAATAATTAACTTTTGTTTATAGTCAAGATAAAAAAATTGAGTTTTTTATCCTTATATTAGATAAAAAAGAGTAGAAATCAATAGAATTTAAGAAAAATAAAAAATATAATATTATTTTTTTTAACACGTCAGAGATTAATAGCTGTGAACCATAGAATAATTTCTAGTTTGATGGACTCATGTTATAAAAACATTAATTAAATCTAAAACCAACGGCTAATGAGATTCTAAGTTTACAATCAACGAACAGTGTGGAACTGCTAATGAAAAGTGTTACATGCATTAATGGAGAAGATTCTGATGTGTAGGTAAGCTGACAAATACTGTTGTAGGTTGAAGAAGAAATTTCACAGTCAGGAAAATTGGACGATCATTCAGTCACCTTGACCATTCATCTGCTTAATGACATCAAAACGTCTAAAGGGGTGGGTGGGCTCAATTTGAGGTGCAAGATGCTTTTCTCTTTTTCCACTTCCAAGCCACGTCGAGCTTCAATTTACATAACATCTTATATTTATATTACTTATATATATAACTTGTTTACAATATGTTGTTTTTGTTTCATTACAGCTTCACTATTTCTTTACACTTGATTGTGTGGACTATCTGTATCTCTAACATAAATTTAAATTATTATTATTTTTTGCGATTTACAAAACCTTGTGTTATAAAGGCTTCACCACTCTAACTATATTCTAACAAGTTGTCATATTCAAAATACCAAAACTTATGAAGAGTATTTTCAAATTGTTCATGTGAGAAACTAATCTTTTTTATTGGCAAAAACCACTTTATAAATAATATATCCTAATTGTATCTCGATGACTTGGATGATAATTAGAAATTTTTTATCTTAAACAGGATTACCAAGTAACCTTTTCAAATCAAATTTCTAAAATATACTTTCCATGGCTGGACCTAATGTTTTATCACTAAATTCATCAAATTGTGCCTGGGAACGAGTTGTTTGTTCTGAAATTGACCTCCTTTTGAGATATTTTTTTATTACTAAAATAATTACAAATATATTATGTAGATTCGTAACCAAAGTGAACACCCCAAAAAAGATATCTAGATTAGCAATATAACACATCAAAAGCTAAAAATGAAATGCATTAAGTTAAAACTGTAAAAAGAAAAGCAATTAAAAGTTAAAATATTGCCACTATATATATATATATATATATATATATATATATATATATAGATAGATAGATAGATAGATATAGATATATAATACTTATGGCAATCATAGATAGTAACCAATAAATGCAAACTTTCTAGTTCATAATGCAAAACACAAGCTAACATAATATTCAAATAATAAAAATTATCGCTAAACAAAAAAAATACAAGAGAAAATAAACACGATGAAAGATTGGGATGAATCAGATGATGATATTACCTCAATTGAATCAGTAGAGAAATATAATCGTAGTTCGCAGCAACACAAGAGATGAAACAATGCAGCTAAAGGAAGCTTCTAAAATTTTGAAACGTGCCTAAAGGTTAAAACTTGAAAGCTACGAAACTGTTTTATTAGCACTGTACTATCGGGCTTTGGGCTTGTAACTTTTGCTTTTGGGCTAGTGTATTTATAAGTTCATAGGGGCACTTTAAATTTTGTTTACTATGTTGTGGGGGGTTTGTCCAAAAAAAAAAAACTATGTTGTGGGGGTATTTTAATTTTTTTATACACGATAGTAAACACAAAATAAGTGTGTGTGGGGTCATGTGCCCTCATAATCTAAGTTAGATTATCTAACACATGCATTTGTCCCTGGTCCCACTCCTCATCCAGTGGCGTTGACGAATTTGGCCAACCACAAGTGTTACATGTTGGCCCTTATTTGAATATTTTAAATCACTTTTATTCTGTTGCTATTTTCCTTACTCTTGGATGTCATATAAATGCTATAAGCATCTATTTAGGGCTTCTCATGGATGAATTATGTTATGAGTTATCTTCCTTAACTTCTCTGCATTATTTTTTTTCTTAGTCACCTTAGTATTCTGATTGGTTAAAAGTTAGCCTAGCAAAAGAAAGAGAGAGAAAGGATTCACGGGGAGGAAACCTTCTTAATTTTTCTTGTAATTCATTTAGCATAGAGGGTTCATACAAATTAAAAGGGTCCAATAGTAATCTAAAATCAGTTAACTAAGCGAGTTTAATTGCTGTAATCCATCCAGGTTTAGTAGTGGGCCGATTGGGCCTATCATATTCACTGTTCCCTAGTAATGTTAATATTATGATAGAAAGTTTCCTATCAGGATTCCTCATTTCCTATCATATCCATAATCTTAAATCTATATAATTTGTGAAGGAAGTGGATACCGATAAAAGGTGAGGCCTAAAGATGAAATGTATGAACGCATCTCTCTAAACAGAGGAGTAGACAATGGCTATTAAGAATTAAGCATATGCGTGCCATCCACATAAGATACATACAATTCATATTGGTTTTTACCAAAATTATTTCATTCTAACATGGACATTACATAAAGCTAGCAAAACGGTTCTGTCCGACTCGTCCGAATAATGGATGAGTTTAAAACAGAATCATATAGGTCATAAGAATGCTTAAAACAAGTCTTGATATGTTTAGAAACTGATTTCGCATGATGAGGCACTCTGAGGTTCTTGAACTATCAAAGGATCCTAAGAACAGAGCATTAGATCTGTTCTAACTTCATAGAGCTTTAGAATTTTCAACATTTGTGTTTGTAGGGTTGTGAACTATTAATCTTGTTATAAGGTTCATGCTGATGTTGACTCTATGGAGTTCCTGATTGGGTACTTCATGTTCATGTCTTTTTCTGCATTTTCAGTCTTGAAGCTTAAAAATTTTCTCCACCCTTGAATCGATAAGGTCACTTGCTTTCGAAAGAAGATTTACTGTAGTTGCAATTTTTCTTTTTGTGCCACTAAAGGTTCTTTCTTCAACTTTCTGACTTTGAGATTCATTAGTTTCCTTCTAGAATCAGAATGCTTTAAATTTCATAGGGTTTATGTCTTCATCAAAACCCAAAATCTCTGGTTGGAGGATTTTTGTCCTGCAATAATACCATGAGAAAGGTTTGCACATGCGCCAAGAATCTAATTATACAAAGGAGGTCGAGTGAGCTAAAATTAATCAAACTATAAAATCTAATTTCCTTCCAACACCGATTATGAGAACAACCGATATATAGTAAATAATGAAATACATTTGAGTCTTGACTTTGGTACCAAATATTACTTTTCAAAATTAGTTCCATAAACAATAAATGTTAGTAAAACATTTTACACCACTTCATTAACAACAGGTGCAAAGGATTACCCATTATTTGCAAAAGTGTCACCATGTTTTTTTTATATCAATTATTAATTTACTATGAATGTAAAATTTTGTTGTAGAATCTTTTTCAACTTGATTTTAATGTTGATTGTGCATTCCTTCCTAGGTTAGCTCACCATTGAGGAAAGTTGAGTCAAACTAGCTCATGGTTTTTAACTAGGGATGATAAAAAAAATCATGCTCACAGGTAATTTGTGGGTTATTCGTAATAGATACCCGCATATTTACTAAACGAGTGGGTACCGGTATTACACTATCCGCCCCGTGGGTACATGTTTAAATATTAATAATTATTTTTTATTAAATATATTTAAATATCTAAGTTTTTTTTATGATTTTATAATGAGATAAACAAAATTTAATATTTTTCAATGATAATACTTTTAATTTATGAAGTTGTAATGTATGATACAATATTAATTTGAATTATATTATATTAAAATAATATTATCTTTAGTACATTATATCATATTTTCTTCTTTAATATTATTTTATAAAAATAATATATATTCATAAATACTTGTGGGTACCTGCTACCCGACTCGCGAATATTCGTTACCCGCCTAAAACTCGTGGATATGTAGGTAGTGGTAATATGCTGCCCGCACCCGCCCCGCCTCATTGACATCCTTATTTCCAGCTCATTTTTATAGCTCTAAATTATGATGGGTTTGTCATTATCGTTAAGGTGGAATCATAATTACCAGTGTATCTTTTTTAAGGAGAATTATGTAAGGTACTAGATTTTTTGATTTTTTCCCTCAAAGCCTAAAGATCCAATATGGTCTAAAACGTATAATGGAGAGAACAATATCCATCGAATAAAAAATATACACTATCCAGTTGTTCATCATATTTTAATTCTATAAGTAGATGAGTTGAATGGATACATACGTGTCAATCTAATTGTTCGTCATAGTTTAATTTTATAAATGTATGAGTTGAATAGATATATAGTGGATGAGTTTAATGATTATATGAATGGTCTAAATTGCCCACCCTAGCAATTTAAAGTGAATCAATTTGAGTTGGATTTTCTAAAAGTAAAATAAATGCTTTTCTTTACAAATTATTTTTTCTTATAATTTTAATTTATTGTTTTTTTTATATCGACATGTAGTGAGGATCCGTTATTATATCCTTAATGCTAGCATGAATCTCAAGGACTTAGTGTGATATCATCCAACAACTATCGATATCTTGTGTTGTGGGATAAAATATGGTGTCACCTACAAAGACACTCTGATGGTCAATTCAATATCGAGTAATTAATATCGGAATGAGTTGATGAACATACCTTGTATTGTAGCAAATGAGTGACATTTATATAAGTTGGGTGAGGATCGTCCCCTCCCGTGCCTTCGATTTATACTTTTCCATAAAAAATAAGGAAAGCTGACACAAACATAAATATTTCTAACACATGTGTAGGTGTTCGTTGGTATGTCCCTAGCATGCTTCCTAGCTTTTGGTTGATACTGGGTCATTCTGATCCCGATACCAGGGCATTATGTAAGATCTATCATGCATGTATAATGTTGATATCAGATTGTTTTATTGTTTGTACGTTGAGTCATACCGGATACATTTCTATGCATACTAGTATAATCCTTAGGTATCTAGACCGGTATCGAACCCTAATCATATATGTCTCTCTCTTTATATATAATATTATTAGCATTATTTAAATGTTAATTCAACTAAAATTATACAATTAAATCGTAACTGGTTGTATCGACAATATTTTTTTTATTGTATTTAGTTACATATAGCTTCTAAAAAAAGGATCTATTTTAGTAAAGAATATATATATATATATATATATATATATATGGAATTCTTTCTTTGATAAAACACATATATAAGGTACTAGTTCTCTTGATTAACAAAGTTTTCTTTTCATACCCAACCTTTAAATTAAAGTATAAAACGAACAAAAAACTAGACTAACAGATCCTTTAAGTGAAGAGGGGGGTCCCATACAATCAACCAAGATGTACGTTAGCTTCACGATGAATACAGTAAAACCTCCAAAACTTGTTTATCCAAATATGAATGTTTCCCAGCACAACGACTCCAAACTCTTTTTTTTCAATACAACTTCAAACTTCATTCAAATGCTTTAAGACATGTAAACTAAACTTATAATAGAGAAACGTGTTCAATCAATTAACTGTGAGATTTAGAAAAAAAGAAACAAGCACCAAACTAAACCACAGAACATTTCATATAACAACTCTGAAAGATTGGTTTTGTCAACCCTGCAGTCAAGCTTTAACCTTTTCCGCAATGTACTTCAACATTTTCTTCTTCTTCTTTTTGGTTATATTAACTCTGCTGATACATAAAATTAAATATAAATATGGTTTGGGAAAAGAGATATTAAAAAAACCCGTAAAGCTTTTAAAAAAATAAATAATAACAACAGAAAACAAATGACATGTTTATAACCCTTTATCCAACACAGCTCTTGGTATATTTTCACATGTTGAATCACATATACAATTTTAACAAATTGGTAATTCAAGTGGTGGCATCAAGGGGGATATAAGCAGGATTCAACCCAAAAGAAAATAAAAATAAAATAAAATGGTAATACAAATCCATCGGCGAAATATTAGATAGCTACCTTTATCCAATTGACTTTTACAATTGTTATTAAAGCTAATAGTCGAATGTCAACGGCGTCTAACCCGGGCTAGCATTCGTCATGGCAGGGATTTGAATGGAAGAAAAATTAGTATTAGCTGTGGTGTTACTATTAGTAATATATAATAACAATGGTTCTTTTAATATACATTTTAGGTCACATGGGAAAGAATTTACGATTTTTTTTGTAAATTTAAAGCTAAGAGTTTAGCCAGTGTGTTAAAGGTACTACTTTGGAAAGTGATAATATTTTTAATTTATAATATTAATTTAATTATATCATACTAAAATACTATTATTTTTAACACTACAACAAAAATTGCAAAAGGATGCGCTAGTTTTGTCTGCGGTTGGACGGAAGCGCAGACATTGATGCAAAATTATGACTATTGTCTGCGGTTGCACTATGAAACGCAGAAAATAACTTTTGTCAGTGGTTCCGCACTACAACCGCTGACAATAGTGTTGCGAAAATAACTTTTGTTAGCGGTTTCACACTACAATCGCTGACAATAGTGTGGCGAAAATAACTTTTGTCAGCGGTTCCGCACTACAACCGCTGACAATAGTGTTGTGAAAGTAACTTTTGTCAGCGGTTCCGCACCACAACCGCTGACAATAGTGTTGTGAAAATAACTTTTTTCTGCGGTCCACACCACAACCGCTGACAATAATGAAATTAGAATGCTCCGCGCGCGGGATTCGCTTTTTGATGAATGTGTCAATTTAAAATTTAAATTTTGTCTTTTTCTTATAAGGTGACTTTTCCAAGAGTTCTTGTTGCTTCTAGAAAGTAACTTTTCTTTCCCCCCTCTTTCTGCTCCTGTGTGTTACTTCCATTTTATGATCTATCTTTCTCTTCTCTTTTCTTTAAGGTAAGTTTTTTATTTTTTTGGTATCTCTTTCTATTTTGGCATGTAATCTTTCTCCTCTGTGTTTTGTGTGTTGCTGCTGTTGGTGGTCCATAGAAAGCTATATTTTGGAATGTACTCCTGTCTTTTCTTCAAGGTGAGTTTTTTTTTTTATTTTTTGGGTATCTTTCTATTTTGGCATGTAATGTTTCCCTCTGTTACAAAATGCTAAACGTAGCCTTTATTATAAATGTATGTCCCTTATCATTTTATTGTAAATGTATCAACTTTCATGTCCACTAATTAAAATCAAAGCACATGAAGGCATATGTTTTCCTTTGTTCCCTCCTGTTTAGGCTTAATGTAGTTGGGCAATATGGTTTTCTAACAATATGTATGTCCCTCCTGTAATGTATATCAGTTGTATTAAAAGATTTTGTATTATAAAAAATTGTTAGTTGGTGTTTTAAAAAATTATTAGTTGGTGTTTTACTTTTTTAGGTATTATTTTATATATATAATTCTTAAATTGTTAGTGTAAAAATTAGTGTATTAAATTTAATACAGGTTTAGTAAATTAAAAATTAAAAAAACCAACTATTGTTTGCGGTTATAGCTTTAAGCGCTGACATTGTGAGACTATTGTCAGCGGTTCTACATCCGAACCGCTGACATTGTTTGACTATTGTCAGCGGTTCCGCATCCCAACCGCTGACATTGTTTGACTATTGTCAGCGGTTCCACGTTACAACCGCTGACAATATATAACTAATGTCAGCGGTTTAAGCGCTGACATTGTTTTTTGTGCTATTAATAGCGCCATTATTGTCTGCGCTTGTACCGTTGACAATAGCTCTGACGGAACCGCTGACAAAGGCCTTTTTTGTAGTAGTGTAATATATTATGCTATATTTTTTATTATTTTAAAATATTAAATATTGATAAATATTCGTGATATCAATATTTCTTCCCGTGAGTATTTATTATTTGTTTTATACCCACAAATAGCCGGATACAAGTAACGATAACGTATTACTCGTTCCTAGTTGCCACCCCTAGGTGAACTAGTCACACATAGTGGGGTGTTATTTGGTGGAGAATGAGAGTAGAGTTGGGTATACGGCTCTGAACCAGCGGCCCGGCCCATTTAACCCGCTCTTACATAGGTTATGGGTTAAAAAAAGAACCATTTAAAATGCGAGCTCGCGGGTTGAACCTGTTAACTAATGGGCTCACAGGTCAACCCGCGGGCCAACATATATTTAAATTTATTATTTTATTTTAAATAAATTCCACCTTTTTCATACTATTTGACTTTCACAATAGATTTTTTTAAAAAAAGGAAGAATTTCTAAACTAAGATGATGTTATATCATTGTTCCTTACATTGAAATATGAAAATGTTGATAGTTAAATTTCATTGGTTGCTAATTTGTTGAAAATTAGTTGTGAAGGTTCCTAATTTTGGATGATTAAATGTTTTAAATTATATGTGGCTTGAGTTTCATAAAACAAAATGTGTGTTTTGGATCAAATCTTAATAATTTTAAAATTAAAAAAATAAAAAATATGAAAATATATGTAGACTAACCCGCAGGCCAAACCGCAGTTTTGTGGTCCTTACACGGTCCTGAAAAATTGGCCCATTTAAAATACAGGCTCACATGGGTTGGCCCGTTGCGAGGCGGGCCAACCCGTATAAATAGCCCGTATACTCCGTTCTAAATAAGAGTTTGTCACACCTAAGGTTATCCCTAGGGATGTCAATGCGAACCAACTTGCCTCGCCCTGCTCTCAACCCGTTAAATACGGGACGAGGCTTGTTTGTCCCCCTACTTAAGGCGGGCTAGAATTTCTGGCGTCCTCCATTTTGATAGTGGGGCAGGGCAAGGTGGTCAACCTTTAAAAAAATCTTTTTTTAAAAAATAATTTTAGCATTTAGAAAAAAAAGTTTTTAACTGGGGTTGGTTGATGGTTGACTCGCTTTAATAAAAATATACAATATCATTAAAGTTAGGGGGAAAAAGTGTGATGTGAATTATGAATTGTACATGAGAGAGAAAAGTTTTTTTAAAAATTGAATATTCAACCTGCTAGGCCAACCTACCTCGCCCCACAAAAATCCGTCAAAATACGAGGCAAAATATGCCAACTTTTGAACTATCACAAAATTTTCCAACCCGTCCTGCTTTGTTTTAAGTGGGTTGACGGATCGACCCGTCAAGTTCAACCCACTTTAACATCCCTAATTATCCATTTATATGATAAAAAAAATCCTTTAGATGTATATTTTATAATGAAAGAACGTCTTCATGACATAAAAAACGTCATATTCATGAAGAAAACGAGGGATGCTTAAGGCACTCGTTCATACCAAATCTATCCACTATATCTCCATTTCAAAACACTTGTATATTTTTACTCATAGTAAGGAATGCCCAAAAACTACCAAACCAAATACCTATAAAAAGTTCCCCAGAACACTTTACCAGTTTACACCTAAGAGTAATTCTTTCACTCAAGTGTCTCGATGAGAGTTCACTAACCATACATTGATGTCTGCTCTTAATATTTCATGTCTTTCATAATTTCCTTGAAGAGTTGGTTCCAAGAACTTGCTAAATATGCCATTCACAGGGTGTCTAGGGTTTTTTCTTGATTGGTGTGGTGGAGTCATGTTTCAAGGGTAGGAAATCAGATGGTACCTGATTCATTGTTAAGAAGTGCAGGGCTTTTTCTTTGGAGATTTTTTTATGAACCATCTAAGTTTATGCTATTGCCTTTATTCTATTTTAATTTTCAACCGTTGCTCGCTTTATTCTTCTGATCGCTGAGTTCAATACCGAAGAGAAATAATGATTTTTTTAAAATCACATTCTAATTTTTTTATCATTTCAATAAATTTTTAAGTTAAATCACAATTTTTTAAGGCTCCCTTTAGCAACATGAGTCTATAACTTATAGCTTATTATAATAGAAATATTTAGTATAACTAGTTAATATTGTGTTAAATGACTTTAAAAGACATGATATTTTAATTATGTGAAAAATAAAAGTTGTAAACAAAAATATAATGATGACTAAGCAATTTATAACGGAACTTATAAAACTTTTAAAAATAAGTAAATTTTTAAAAGTTTTGAGGACACTTAGAAAATTGACTTCTTTGTCTTTTCAAAATATTTCAGTAGGTCTCTTTCGTCTAATTTTTACTCACTTTGTCGACATAGATCTAATGTATCATTTACCAAGCTGACATGACTATGTCAAATGCTATTGACGTGACTACTTCAAATATCAAATTCATATGTGAACTTTGCTAATGTGACGAATTCATGTGTCGAATGTTTATTGGTTTATGAGTAAAACTAAAATTTGAACAAAATACGCTATATGGTGATCGAATTTATGACCTGCTACACAAAAGGCCACCTAGTCATCCACTAAATTGTACTACCTTCGTCCCTAAATATAATATTATTTTAAAAATATTTGTTCTTTAATATAAGACTCTTTTTCAAATTTAATGTCATTAATTATTTTTTTACAAAAATACCCCTATTAATATATAACTTTTATTGGAATCAAATAATAATAAATAAAATACATCAATTTATGCATCTCTCTAATAATAATTGGACAGTAAGTAAAGAGACTAAATGTAGAAAGAATAAGTAGAGAAAATTTAATGATAAGTGATAATCACTTTAAGAGCAATTTTAGAAAACTATTATAAATTTCAAACAAATTTAATGATTTTAACTAGATTAACCATCTTTTTTAATATATGTGAATTAGGTAAAAAAATCTTATTTTTAGGGACGAATGTAGAAACTTTTTTCAACTCTATAAGTGAAAATTCTTGTGTGTATATAATAATAATCCACATTTTGTAGCATTAGTATACAATATTGATGGGATATGTGTGTATGATAAAATATAACTTCATATTATTTTATCAATATATATGATTTACTATATCATATTATAAATATATATTTTAAATGTTAAACATATTAATATTTAATAATTTTTGAAAGTATATTATTACTAAATACATTTATTATTTGATGTGGTTTTAATATGTTTTTCTAAAAAATATATTTGTTAAATATATTTTAGATGATATATTTTATATATTTTTATTAAAATATAACTGATTGTTTAGAGTCGGACTTAGAGGGAAGTTGAATAAGTCTTAGACTTTTTTCGCACGAAACTTAGAATTTTTTTGAGTGTAAAGCTACCAGACTTTTATAGGATTAGGGATAGAGAAATTAAACACAAAGAATTTATACTAGTTTACTTCCAACACAGAAGCTACGTCATCATTTACATAACAGTATAGACCGTGCCACAAGTATTGTTGACTTCAGCCACTTCTGGCTTAAACCCAAGTATTGTTTTAACAAGTCACTCCTTGCTCAAACCCAAATATTCTTTCGAAAGCCTTTTCAGGCCAAACACACTAGACTTTTACACAAATAAGGATTTGAAAGAGAGTTTGTGTTTGTGTTTCTGATGACTTGGTGTATACAAAAGATACAAGATGAGGAGCTGATACATTAAGTATAAAAAACAAAGGCTAAGGTCTGCTAGGAGGAAAACAACAAAGAAAGTCTTTGTTTTAAAGAAGAAAGCTAAAATTGAGAACTTTGAAAGAGTAGGAAGCTTTCATTAATCTGATTCTCAGAGTCGATAGATTTTGTTAACTTCTTCAAGTTCTGAGATCTCTCACATATATAAGTCTTTGAGATAGCTGTTGTGAATCTGTTGAAGGGAATTAGCCATTATGAGCATCGGACCTTGAAGATGATATGAGGACAAAAGGCCTGGTACGAGGAACATCAGAGCTTGCATTGAAATAGTGTTCCTGGAGAGCTTTAGAGCAAAAGTCCTTCTGTTGACTTTCTTCTTTTAACTAAATCATGCAAAGCATATAGGGTTGACCTTCTGAAAGCTTTCTGACACAAGAGTTGATCTTTATCAGCTTTTCTGAAGGGCGTATAGAAACTATATTGGTTTCTTCCCATGTGAGCTTTGGCTCTTACAATGACTTGTCTTCTTTTCTCTTTTAATGATATGAACTGTTTCTCTTGATAAGAACTTGGTGCAGAGCATCTCCAAAATAACTTTGATCTTCGTTTGATGCAAGCTTTAGAGTAAGTTTTTGTTGCTTTAAAAGGCTGGGGTCTGATTGATGAAGCAAGTACGTGGGCTAAGTACTTGACAATCCAAATGTCTGAATAAGCGCAGTTGAATCTGACTCTTCTTGAGCATTGTTCTAGGATCAAAATTTTCTTAGGATGAACTTGTTTGTAAGCTATTTTTGATCTCAGGCAGACTTGTGCTCACATCTTGCATGACTTAAGACAGACTTTTTAATTGATGGACTCCTCCTTTTATTCGTACCTATGCATTTTATGTTTGTATCCTGAAACACTTAATTGAACAAGTTAGATAACACATAGTTAGACTTTATTTAATCTAAAATGCCTTGATGTGTTATTAACAAATCTTGGGGTTTGGTATATGATAATCGATAATTTGAAATCCTTTACAAACCATATTTGGTTCCAACAATAACCATTAAAAATATATTTAAACTTTATTATTATTAAATATATTACTATTAAAAATATATATTAGTCTTAAACAATTATGTAATAAATGTAATAAAAGATATGTAATAAAAATATATTTAAATATATTATGAGTATTATATTTAATAGTAAATATGATTAAAGATATTTTTAATATTTGTATTCTTAAAAATATATAATATGATGTTTTAAATCATATGAATTGATAAATAATATGAATATCTTTTATCATACACACTTACCTCATTCATGTTGTATTTAAATTAATACTAAAAATATAAATAGTCATCTGGTATATATACACGTTTTCACATTTAGAGTTGAAAGAAGTTATGATTTGTTAGTTAAGCAAGTTTAATCAACCAAAGAATTTTGACACATGAAGTTGTCATGTTTGCAGCATTTGACATATGGAGTAACTAAGTGAGCAATTAGATATCCGCTGATAGAATTAGTAAAAAACGAATAGAGGAGACATAATTCTGAAATAATAAACAAGAACCTAACTGAAAAAAAATATATAATTAGGGGTCTAACTTGGAATTGTAATCTAACCTATTTCCATCTCTTACATTTATTTTATGTCTCCATTGATTTCAAACTTTTTTTGTCTCAATTTGATATCTTTTAAAATAGTTTCAAAATAGTCCTTTTTAATAAAAAAAAAAAGATGATTTCAAATTGTTTTAAAAACATAAGTGACCATATTAAAATAGAAAGAGTGTTTGAGACTAAATCAAAACTTAAAATAAACATAAGATATCAAGCCTTTATTTTAGCCTATAAAAATATATAATAACTCTAAACCAATTGTCACTTCCTGTAGAAATAAACGAATGAATTAATTATCATTATCAATTTTGGATAGCCCATGTAACACCTTAAAAAAATATATAAATATGTGTTGTACATAGAGATTGATATTTTTATTGTTTGGGCATAGGCCTCTTTAGTTATTTTAAAAAGGGAAAATACTTTATTTCTGTTATGAAATTAGAGAGGAAATTAGAGAAGAAAATGGACTTGAAGATGAAGGAAGGAGAGTAAAGAGAGAGGAGTGAAATTGAAGAGAAGAAGTTATGTATTAATGAGTGAATGGGGGGTATTTATAGGGGGGACATCCACATATATATTATTTATAATACTCCCCCTTAGATGTCCCTATTTAGAATGTGCCTCGTTAAAAACCTTACTAGGAAAAACCCGGTGGGATAAAAATCTAGTAAAGGAAAAAGAGTACAACATTCTTTACAAAGAAAAATATATATAATTAAATGTACAAGTATTTAATTCCCCCCTCATCAGAACATTTATGTAAGTGTCGAAGACCAATCTTCTGTACTAGTTGCTTGAAGACTTTGGTTGGTAATGATTTTGTAAAGATATCTGCTAGATTCTCACATGATTGGACTTGCTGGACATTTATTTCACCATTCTTTATAAGATCGTGAGTAAAGAAAAATTTTGGTGAAATATGTTTTGTCCTATCTCCTTTAGTATAACCCTCCTTTAACTGGGAGATACAAGCTACATTATCTTCACATAAGATTGTTGGTGGTAATTTTCTGGCATGCAAGCCACAAGTTTCTTGAATATGTTGAATCATAGATCTCAACCAAACATATTCTCGACTTGCTTCATGTAATGCTAGAATTTTAGCATAATTAGATGATGTTGCTGTAATCGTTTGTTTTATGGATCTCCATGAAATTGTTGTACCACCACATGTGAACAAATATCCTATTTGTGATCGACCATTATGAGGATCAGACAAGTACCCCGCATCTGCATAACCAATTAGGTTTGTCTTAGATACATATGGAAAAAATAAACACATGTCCATTGTACCTCTAAGGTATCAGAATATGTGTTTAATCCTATTCCAATGCCTTTTTGTGGGTAAAGAACTATGTCTTGCTAGCAAATTGACAGCAAATGATATATCAGGTCATGTATGACTAACAAGATACATCAGTGCACCAATTGCACTGAGATATGGTACTTCGGGACTAAGTAGTTCTTCATTTTTCTCTTGAGGTCGAAAAGGATCTTTGCTTACTTCGAGTGACCTTACAACCATTGGACTGCTCAATGGGTGTGATTTGTCCATATAGAATCGCTTTAGCACCTTTTTAGTATAAATTTTCTAGTGCATTAAGATTCCTTCCTTTAAATATTCTAATTGTAATCCGAGACAAAACTTTGTTTTTCCCAAGTCTTTCATCTTGAATTCCTTTTTTAAGCAATTTACAGCCTTTGAGAGCTCTTCAGGAGTTCCGATGATGTTTAAATCATCTACATAAATTGCAATTATAACAAACTCTTTTCCCAATCTTTTCATAAAAACACATGGACAAATCGGGTCATTTTTATACCCTTCTTTTAACAGATATTCACTGAGGCAATTATACCACATACGTCCAGATTGTTTTAGTCCGTAAAGAGATTTATTCAATTTAATTGAATAATTTTCTCGAGGATTTGTCTTGTATGCTTCAGGCAAATTAAATCCTTCAGGGAGTTTCATATAGATGTCATTTTCAAGTGAGCCATATAAATATGCTGCAACAACATCCATAAGGCGTAAGTCAAGCCTTTCACGGATTGCCAAACTTATTAAGTATCAAAAAGTAGTTGCATCCATCACTAGTGAATATGTTTCTTCGAAATCAATACCAGGTCTTTGTGAGAAACCTTGTGCAACAAGTCTTGCTTTATATCGCACAATTTCACAATTTTCATTTCTTTTTCTCGTAAAAATCCATTTATATCCAAGGGGTTTTACACCTACAGGTGTTTGGACTACAGGCCCAAAAACTTTTTGTTTTGCAAGTGAGTTTAATTCTACTTGCATTGCATCTTTCCACTTTGGCCAATCATTTCTTTATGCACATTCCTTAACAGATTTTGGCTCATGATTCTTATCATCATTTATAATATCAAGAGCTACTTTGAATGCAAAAATTTCATCAACATCGACCTTTTATCGATTCTATTGTATTCCATCCATGATATAATTTATAGAGATCTCTTTATTCTTGTGAACTTCGGGTACCTTGGTTTCTTCTAGATTTGAAACCTTGATTATGTCAGGAGACTCTACTGGAGTCTTTATATCCTCGATTCGACCATCCTCTTTATTTACTTTTCTTTTCCGAGGATTTTTATCTTTAGAACCAACAGGTCTGCCACATTTTACTTTGGCTTCAGACTCATTTGCAATTTTAGATTGTTCTTCAGGAATATCAATCTTTATTAGAGTATTAACAGCTGGTATATGTGACTTAGTCACTTTTTTTGGATCAGCAAATGCATTAGGCAATTGGTTTGCTAAATTTTGCAAACTAATTATTTTCTGAACTTCTAGTTCAGATTGCTTTGTTCAAGGATCAAGATGTGATAGAGATATCTCATTCCAGCTAATCCTTTTATCTAACTGTTTATTTTCTCCCCCTAATGGTGGGAAAACAGATTCATCAAAATGACAATCAGCAAAACGAGCTGTAAATAAATCACCTGTTACAGGTTCAATATATTTTATTATAGATGGACTTTCATATCCAACATATATTCCCAACCTTCTTTGAGGTCCCATCTTAGTGCGTTATGGAGGAGAAATAGGAACATATACTGCACTTCCAAAGATTCTTAGATGGAAAATATTTGGTTCTTTACCATGAACCAATTGTAAAGGGGAATATTCATGATTACTTGTAGGCCTGATGCGAATAAGTGCTACCGCATGCAAGATTGCATGTCCCCAAGTTAAAATCAGGAGTTTTGATCTCATTAACAATGGTCTTGCTATCAATTTCAAACGTTTAATCAATGATTCAGCAAGTCCATTTTGTGTATGAACATGTGCTACAGGATGTTCAACATCAATTCCAATGGACATACAATAATCATTAAATGATTAAGATGTGAATTCACCAGCGTTATCAAGGCGTATTTTCTTAATTGGATAATCAGGAAAATGAGCTCTTAAACGAATTAATTGAGTTAGTAATCTCGCAAACGCCTGGTTGCGAGTTGATAATAAGCAAACATGTGACCATCTAGTTAATGCACCAATCAAAACCATGAAATATCTAAATGGTCCATATGAAGGGTGTATTGGTCCACAAATATCACCTTGTATACGCTCTAAAAATGTGAGTGATTCATTCCCAATTTTCATTAGTGATGGCCGAATGATCAATTTTCCTTGAGAACAAGCAGCACATGAGAAATTCTTAGTTTGCATAATTTGTCTGCTGGACAAACAATGACCATTTGAATTCTCAACTATTTTTCACATCATAATTGATCCAGGATGGCCTAATCATTCATGCCAGATAACAAAGTCATTCTTATTTGTAAACTTCTGGTTTACAATAACATTTGTTTCAATTGTGCTAATATAAGTATAGTACAAACCGAAGGAAAATGAAGGTAATTTTTCCAATATACATTTCTTATCAGAAATTAACTTTGTGATGTAAAGATATTCATCTTTTCCTTCATTTGTGGTCTCAATATGATATCCATTTCTCCGGATATCCTTAAAACTCAACAAATTTCTTTAAGACTTCTTAGAATATAATGCACTTTCAATGTACAATTTTGTTCCTTCAGGTAACAAAATACTGGCTCTGCCGGAGTCTTCAATTATATTTATACTACCAGATATAGTATTAACATTGGCTTCTTATTTTACTATATGGTAGAAATATTTCTCATTCTTGAGAATGGTATGAGTTGTTGCACTGTCTGCGAGACATATATCTTCGTCATTCACATGAGCATTCATTCTTCATTAAATAAATAAAAATAAATCATAAGTAAAAATATAATTAACAATAGTATTTAACAAAATTTTATTAATAAAGACAAAATTTATAACAAAACAAATTACATGAAACATTAAAATAATTTATTTAGGGGCACTCCCTTCTCCAACCGAGTGGTCAATGTCTTCTTTAGGAAGAGTAAGAAAATCATCAACACTAAAATCAGAGAAATCATCATCTATACCAGTAAAATTTGTCTCTATTATTTTCCCTTTATTTTTAAGGGATTTTTGGTATAGATCTACGAGATGCTTTGATGTGCGACAAACTCGAGACCAGTGTCCCTTGCTACCACAACGATAGCAGATATTTTTAGTTTGTTCGTTATTTTGAGCATCTGTCCCTTTTTTCATATGTTCTTTATTTTTCCATATGAATGATGATCTCTTATCACTTCGACTATGACCACGACCATAACCATATCCACGACTACGACCAATACCATGTCCCCGAGCATTACCTCGTCCACGACCGCGACTACGGCCATGACCACGACCATGAGTATGATGATCATGTGTTGCTACATTCACTTCTGGGAATGGAGCAGTTCCAGTTGGACGAGATTCATGATTTTACATAAGCAATTCATTATTTTGCTCAGCCACAAGGAGACAAGTAATTAATTCAGAATATTTTGTAAAGCCCTTTTGGCGATATTGCTGCTGCAGGAGCATACTGGATGCATGATCAAAAGTGGAGAATGTTTTCTCTAACATATCACTTTCAGTGATCTTTTCTCCACATAACTCCAATTTTGAAGTAATTCTAAATAGTACAGAATTATATTTATTTACAGTTTTAAAATCTTGAAAGCGCAAATGCATTCATTCATAACGGGCTTTTGGAAGAATTATATCCTTTTGATGGTCGTATCTTTCTTTTAGATTATTCCATAAAACGAGAGAGTCTTTAACTGTTAATACTCATTTTTTAACCCCTCATGGATATGGTGACGTAAGAAAATCATGGCTTTAGCTTTATTTTGACTAGATGCATTATTTCCATTTTTAATCGTATCTCCAAGACCTTTTGTATCTAAATGGATCTCAGCATCTAGTGTCCATGATAGATGATTTTTTCCACTGATGTCAAGAGCCACGAACTCAAGGTTGGTAATATTTGACATATTTATTTCTATATAAGAAATTAAAACAATATATTAGATATCATTTCAAATAAATAAATTTATTAATTATAAATATCTAATGGTGATGGTAACAAGTCAATAATGATTATAGTTATTCAATCGTTGTATTTTATTTTATTTTAAAAAAAATCAGCACTAGAATGTGGAACTTCCATTATGAATAATTTAATGAAAGCTTGTATGATGGAGCTAATTAATGCATATAATATTCAATGATATTATAAATATTTAATTTTATTCTATTATAAGAGTAAAAAAAATTGTAAATTAATTAAACAAGTTAAAAAATTATTATTATTATTATTTTATTATTATGATTATTAAAAAAAATGTTGCTAGGTAACTTAGTGTCATAATAGTATAGTTTGCATAAATACATGAATTGTATCAAGTGTCCTAGTGGTAAGCTACTTTTCTTTCAAGGCCAAGGTTCATGGTTTGAACCTTGGCTATCCCTTGTTAAGGTCTTTTTTAATCATTTATGCATGTAACACATATATTAACATAGTAACCCAATAATGTAAATGTATAGTCATTTGTGCAGTAGCTATGTACGCCCGTGAAGCCATTAGCCATAGTGCAAGTGGAATGGAATAAATTAATCATAGCCATAGTGCAAGTGGAAGAAATAATGAAGTTAAAAAGCAAATCAAATAATGCAAGTAGAATGACAAAGTGAAGCAAGTGCTCATGAATGCATAATGGATTAGATAACAATTAATTGATATAATTTATATATAAATATAATTGATTAACATATTAAAATGCGATAAAATAATAAAGTATTTGATTTCTAGTTCTTCAGGAACTATCAGTAAATATTTTTAAGAATTCTTCGGGAATTCTTTTAAATCCCACAGGGATGTTTGAAATATAAGTTCTTCAGGAACTTATTAATATTTTATACATCCTGTTGAGATGTATGGAATATAAGTTCTTCGGGAACTTATTATAATATTTATATATATAATATAAATTGAAATGAAATTATGAAAAGAAATTAAAATTCTATGTTACCTTAGATCTCAGTTGGTCAGAACCTCATGCTGATAACGTGTTATGAAATTAGAGAAGAAAATGGACTTGAAGATGAAGGAAGGAGAGTAAAGAGAGAGTAGTGAAATTGAAGAGAAGAAGTTATGTGTTAATGAGTGAAGGGAGTATTTATAAGGGGGACATCCACATATATATTATTTATAATAATTTCCAATTAATCCCCCTTTTCTTTTCGCGTTTACTTAAGTACGGAAAAAACAGGTATTATTATCCCAGGCAGAGTAAGCGCCCGCAAGGAATTGCAACTGCAATTTGGTTTGGTGCCGATTTATTAGAAAGCATGGCGAAGAAAATACCAATCCTCTCTTCCCACTGCCAACGATACACACATCGCAATCCTACTATTCAGTTTTATTATATAAAAAAACAAATCACGACTCTTAGGTACTTTTGACATTGCTTCAACTTGCACGCTCGTCTCAGCGTTGTGGTTATTGCTTTCCTAATCATCAATTTTTGTTCAATCTTCAAAGCCCCGAATCCCTTCAATCAAACTATAAAACTCTTCATTTTCATTCTCTTCCACTTGTTTCCCATGTGCAAGACCAAAATGGCAATAAACGCCGCAAATCCCACACGAACCTCTCGATCCCAACGTTCACAACAAGCACAAACCCCAAGGACCCAATCCCCAAGGCCCACACCAGGCCCAAATTCTCTCTCCGACAACCCCTCCACCTCCTACAGCTCCGGCAGTATCAGCACCGGCACCGCACCTTACAGCGGTTCCACCGGCTACAGACTCACCTCCGACACCTCCTTCTCCAGCAGAACATCACTCACAAGCCTCCGCGACACCCTCCCGGAAAACCCCAACATCTACGACTTCTCCGAAATCTGCGCCGCCACAAACAACTTCCTCGCGAGACGCTGCTCCTCCTCTACTCCTTCCTGGCGCTGCACGCTCCGCGGCGCCGACGTCATTGTCTTCCAGCGCAAGTTCCGCCGCAAAATCCAAACCTCCCAGCTCCGTGAACTCCTCTCCGTCATCTGCCGGAGCCACCACGTAAGCATCATCAAACTCCTCGGCGCCTCGATCTCCGGCGATCACATCTACCTCGTCTACGAGTTCGTTTATGGAGCCAGCCTCTCCGATTGTCTTCGCAACAAGAAGAACATTCACTTCACCGTGCTTTCCACTTGGATGTCCAGAATGCAGGTCGCAACGGATCTCGCTCACGGACTGGATTACATCCACAACAAGACAGGGTTGAACATCAATTTCATCCACAACCACATCAAGAGCAGCGCCATCATCGTCACCGAACCTTCCTTCAATGCCAGGGTTTGCCATTTCGGCGCCGCGCAACTCTGCGGCGAAATCGAAATTGAAATCGAACTCGAAAAAGAAAAATTAGGGGAAATCACCGAGGAAGCCTCGTCGCCGGCTAGATCCAAGCAATTGCTACGATCCGGGAGCGCCACCTCGCAATTCGAAGGCGTGAGAGGGTACATGTCGCCGGAATTTATGGTCACCGGCATCGCGACTCAGAAATCCGATGTTTACGCCTTCGGAGTGGTGATGCTGGAGCTGTTGTCCGGAGAGGAGCCGTTGAAGTTCAAGTTCGACGAGAGGACGAAAGATTTCGTGAAGACTTCGGTGATTGACACGGCGAGGGCTGCCGTTGATGTTGGCGACGGTGGTAGCGTGGAAGCGAAGCTAAGGAGATGGGTGGATAGGAGGCTGAAAGATTCGTTTCCGATCGATGTAGCGGAGAGGTTGACACGTGTAGCGCTGGAATGCGTCCACGTGGATCCAGATAAAAGACCGAACATGGGACGCGTCGCTGGCAAGATCTCGACGCTTTATTTGAAGTCTAGAAATTGGTCTGACAGTATTAAGATGCCCGACATTACTGTTTCGTTGGGTCCTCGTTGAGTTCTTTATTATTTTTATTGGCGGCTTTATTTTTTAATTTTAGTATTAATTAATTAGTTTTCTCATTAGTTTAATTACAGAAGAAGTGTATAGAGGAAATTACCAATGTTTTATTTATTTATTTCTGGTATTTGAAATCATGCTGATTGGGTCTTGAATAATGGATTTGAAGGTTCGATTGGGACGTGAGTTGTGGAATACGTATTCATGTAGTATATTTTATAAACAGTGTTCCTTTCGGAAAATAATTATTTTTTTTTATATTGGGAGTTTGTAGGATGGATTTCGGTATCAAGGTAGTATAATAATATATGCTAGCCCTATAAAATAAAACATCTTTCTTTTTACTTCCAATTTTGAAATTCAAAGATGCCATAACTAATTTTGAATGGCACTAACACGTGAATATTTCACTTATCACATATGCACGCGTTGAGGTATTACCCAATTGATACGTGTATTAATTTTTTTAAGTCATTATTTTTTTTAACTTTATTGAAATGAATAGATATTATCGTATTTGATAATTAGTCATTCATAAATAGTCAACATATTAAAATATTTTATATATTAAAATTTAAGTGTAATAAGATTTGATTCCATGGGAAATCAAAAAATAAGTCGTACTACTAAATTATCTAACACATTTAAGAAATATAATAGAACTATATATTGTTATATTGTATTCGTTGAATATATATCCATTAATAATATCTATTTGCAAAATAAACATTCTCATTTTTTAAAATCATGATTCCAGTTATTTTTAATTTCTCCTATGCTTTAATAATTTAACTCAATATATACTTTACATGTGTTGTAGAGGTGTCAAAATGGGTTCCAACCCGTGAGCTAGCCCGGCTCGAGGTGGGTTTTAGGTGAGTTGGGTTGAAAAAAAATGGCTCATTTTGGAAACAAAGTTTTTTCTAGCTCGGCCCACTCAACCCGGCTCACGGAGGGTTAAACCTGTGGTGAGCCTTCGTGAGCCGGGTTGACCCATTGATTGGTATTATTTTGAGGTTGAACTATGGAATTATATAATTTTGTTTTATATGGGTTGTGGATTAATGAATTATGGCATTTTCCTATTGGAATGTGAGAAAAAAAAATTGTATTAGAATGTGAGGGAATATTTTTTTAGCATTTTCATTTTTTTATTTGATTTTTATTTTTTAAAAAGGTAAGCCAACCCATAAGCTACCTGGTGGTGGGTTGGTAGGTTGGGTTGGGTTGAGAAAATTTTCAACCCGTGGTGGGCCAACCCATGTGGACCGGGTTGACCTGCTTTGACAGCTCTAATGTGTCGTGGGATCAAACTTTTCCACATTCAAACTTTGGCATATAAAACATTTTAACGCGTTGACTATTTAGTAGTGACCTATGTATATCCGACATCACAACCACTAACCCAATCTCGTGGCAACCAACTTTATACAACGCATTTATGATCAATTCAAGACCTTTTTGATCATGGAATCTTAAAAATGATATAATCAAAGATAAAATTTTGTTGCAAACAATTTAACCATATATATTAGTTGATCTGGTGTGCATACCAATCCATAAAGGCAAGTGACACCGGTTATGGTAAAATATTACTAAATACTAAGTCAAATCAAATACTAGATGAAGTACCCTAAAATCGGACTGATAGTTAGACTTTGATATGAATTTGTGAACCTGACTCCGGCTGGAAACGCTAACATTGAGTCAGAAGTCAGGTGCAAGTGGGCAACTTGCTCCTGTGCAAGAACTGTAGCATTGTTGCACTGACAGAGGTCAAATTACAAGTTGCATTTAGGAATGTTCTATAAATAGAAGTCATTCATTAATTCACAAGTTACAATATTTACTCTCATTAACTTCCCTTTGTAATTTCTTTATTACTTTGTTATTCACATACTGACTTAAGCAATAGGGTCCTTTTTACAGGTACACCCCCGGTAATGTCCCATCCACTCTAGTTTGGAATTGACCAGAAGCAAACTCATACTTGAAGGACACAATGTTCCCACTAGACCTGTGTTTACAATATCAGACTCCTACTGAGACAGTGTAAAAGAGTGAGAGTGAGAGATAGAGAAATAAACATTTGACACACGTTGCACGAGGACAAACCTTTGTAAACAAATCAAAACCTTTTAACAAAAGTATATAAAGACTGAAACAGAATAAAAACAAATTTTTATCTCAAAACAAATATGAACAATATATAAAAAATAATGAGTAAAAAGTTTAGGGAAAAAAGGTACAAACAGTATGATTTATCTTGTTTCAATTACCACTATTGTGATCTACCACTAGTCTCCCAACAAAACTCTTAGAATTTTTTTTACCATAATCAAGTTGGTTACAAGTTTTGATTACAGCTCTTAGA
Source organism: Clitoria ternatea (assembly GCA_037962975.1). NCBI lineage: Eukaryota > Viridiplantae > Streptophyta > Magnoliopsida > Fabales > Fabaceae > Clitoria > Clitoria ternatea. Next base: position 89,634,095 of record CM075675.1, read on the forward strand.
TCATCTATCCAAAGTTCAATTATTCTTTACAACTTAACTTCAAACCCAAAGGTTCATAAAGGTCTGAGACTTATTTTAGAGAATAGTTACATAGTCTTCTCACACCCCAATCCTAAACACTCTTGATCCAAGAGTAATAAACAAAAAGCACTTTCTTAATAAAGTAGACAAGATAAACGTAGTATTATTGTAAAGGATAACTCTTGTTTGGTACTTCTTGGTTTCTTGCATCAAACTTGGATTTCCCTTTCATTGTTCACTTTGGTGCTTGGTTGGTTGTTGTTTTAGCTGAAGGTTGACTCACATGACATATGATCTTATTGTTGTCCTTTTCCCTTCTCTTGGCACCACTAGAGCTTAGTTCGATCACTATTATTGCAGGAAACACAAATGAAAGAATTATTAAACAAAAAATTTTCCTCAAAACATATTAGGTCAAGGGAAAGCTCCTTTGGTTTTACAAAATTGGTTCAATAAAACTTGGAAAAGAGATGCCTTTCAGTGACCACAATAACCCTATTTCAATTAGCAAAACCATACGGGTCTGGGTCTACGGGCCAACTCGTTTAACCCACTCTTACGCGGGTTATAGGTTGAAAAAAGAAGACTATTTAAAATGTGGGTTCACGGGTTGAGTCAGTTTAACCCGCGGGCTCGTAGACCAACTCACGGGTCAATATATATTTAAACTTGTTATTTTATTTTAAATAAACTCTACTTTTTCTTCTTAGTATTTCACTTTCACACCATAATTTTTATTTTTAAAAGGGAAGAACTTCTAACCTAATATGATGTTATATCATTATTTCTTATATTGAAATATGAGAAAGTTGATATTTAAATTTCATTGTTTGCTAATTTATTGAAAATTAGTTGTGAAGGTTCCCAATTTTGAATGATTGAATGTTTTAAATTATGTGGCTTGAGTTTCATAAATATATGTTTTAAACCAAATCCTAATAATTTTAAAATAAAAAAGTAAAAAAAGAAAAATAATATAAAATATATGTGGGTTAGCCCATGGCCAACCCGCATACTTGCGGTCCTGAAAAACTGACCCATTTAAAACGTAGGCTTATGCAAGTTGGCTGGTTGCAGGGTGGGCTTAGGCAGGTTGGCCCGTTACGGGGCAGGCCAGCTCGTATACTCAGCTATACATAGAGTTACTCAACTTAACCAGAGTTAATGAAATAAAAAGGGTTATGATCGAAGTTAATAGAAAGAAGCGGAGTGTGAATTTATGAGAGGTTTTGGGTTTCCTGTCAATTACACAGACCTTAAATAATTTATAATTATAATATGTATTGGTACGATTATAATATAAATTATAAATTGTCAATTTAATACTTGAAATTACTATCTTTGTCCCTTAATACAAGAATGTTTTGAGAGATTTCTTTGGTTTTTAATATAAGAACCCCTTCAAAAAGTTAATAATATTAATTAATTTTTTACCGAAATATCTTTACTGGTCGTTAATAATGAACCATCCGATGTAGGGGGATGACATTATGAGATAAGGGTTCGGTGTTAGTTCCTCTCAATCACTTAGTATTACATCGGTGTGATGGGATCTGGTATTATGTATCTCTTAATTTAGTGGGAGCTCAGAGTCTTGGAGTCTGAAATGTTCACCATTGATTTGTGTTAAGAGGTGAATTTAGGTGTTACCTGTAAGGACACGCCGAAGCGTAAGTCGGTAATAAATTCAACACGAGAGCATCACGATTATTAAATGATTTACCTTTTTATATTGAATACAGGTATTTATAGGCATGTTTTGAGGGGACAAGCCCTGATATGACGTCTGCCAATTTACTTGATACGAAAAAGGCTGTCATGCTTAGTCCTTTGTGTCACGCTTGTAGCTTTTTTTATCTAGTATGTCATTTATAAATCTTGGGTTCCTCATCGCAATATCGGCCATAATTAACCTGGATGGGGGAAGTCAGATTACATGCTTGTAGGGTTATACCAGATTCTTCTATTGCCAATGTCGTTTCATTGGATTTGTACTCGTGTTTTATCGTGGACTTAGGGTTGATATTATGCCCAAATCAAATAATAAAAGTATTAATTAAGTAGAAAAAGAATAAGATTTGTGAGTCTCAATAAATATAAGAGGGTACTTTTGAAAAACTAATAAAATTAGATAAATTAAATGACTTTAACTATATTAACCAATTTTTAAAAAAAACAAGAATTAATTTAGATGTTCTTATATTAAAGGATTGATGTGGTATAATTTATTTATTCATATTCATTTATATTAAATTTAAAATTTCTTATTAAAATTAGCACATCAATCTTTAAATTTTTAAAAAAAGATTTCAATTGGTTACTTTATTTAATTTTATTCTACCTTATTTGTTTTCTTTATTTCTTATACATGTTTACTGAAATTTCATAATTTTTTCCTTTCTAGTTTTTTTAAGACTAATTTACTTCCTCTAATTAAATTTACAAGGTTAGTTAAAATATTATTAAAGGAATTTAGATATTATGTGTTCTAAATTGTACAATTTGATTTATAATTTATTAAATTCTATTTATTTATAAAATAATTTTTTATTAAATTTATTACATTATTTCATACATATATTCATTTCATACCATTTTAAGTGAATATTATACGTTAAGCATTGCAGATAATAGAATTTTATGAAAAGATAAACAATGATAATTCATAAATCTTACACGGATGTGTTCCATTATTTGTATTTAATGTTAATAATAATAATATTTATATTTATTTAAATATGAACATGTTCTTAATTTTTATATACTGTAAGATTAAAAATCACAATTAATACTTTCTAAAATAAAATTTTGAAATACTATTTGTTAAAAATGATAAAAAAAGTATCTATAGGTAATTTCAAAATTAGACTTTTAAAGATGAAAATATGAAAATTTAAGATAATAATGATTAAAAATAAAATTTAATAATATTATAACAAATGAATGAATTAGATTGAATGTATTTTAGATATAAAAATTAGAGAAAATGTACTAGACATATTAGTAGAAGAATTCTATTAATATTAATTTAAAAAATTATTTTATTGAAAATTAATATGATTTAAATTATTTTTATATAAAATTATAAATTAATAATAAATAGTTTTAAAATAAATTTTTGAAAGGATATATATTTGCTAAAAAACTACATATAGTTTTAAAACTAAACTTTTAAAGGTTGAAATATATGGAAAGTTAAAAATTAATTAAATTAACGAATTAATTAAAATAAACGAATTAAATAAATTAAAATTATTATAAAAGTTAAAAATTAGAGAAAAATGTAATGTGGTACATTAGTGGAAGAAATTTGGTAAAATTAATAGATTTTATTGCTTCATAATAAGTAACAAAGTAGTGAACACATTCTTTTGACAATTAATATACATGGATCAATAATAAATTTTTAATTTAGAAAAATTTCATTTTTAAAGACAATTGATTATTTTGATTGAGCATATTACATTTAAATGTAAATCTTATATTTATGTTTTTATAAAAAGGTACATATTTTTTTTACAATTAATATGTATTATAACTTTTTTTGGTGTTAACAATATGTATCATTTGAATGTCAGTGATAATATTTTAATTTAGAAAAAATGATTCATACTTCAATATCTATTCACTTATTTTGATTAATTTCATTTTAAAAATTAGAAGAGTGAGAATTAATTATTTCAAAATTTTGTGGTTTATCATATTTTAATTAATAGGGATATTAGATAATTAAAAGATAATTTTTTTAATTATATTTTATTATGTTATATTTGAAGAAATTTTAATTTAAAATACTAAATCAAATATCTAGTTCCTATCAATCCATCTATTCAATGACAATTTAAATTAATTTTATAAAATTAAATTTATATTTTTAATATCATTTATTTATAAGTGTTATTATTTTATATTTTTAAAATGTTAAATGAAATCTATATTTCTTATTGGTTCATTCCTTTCAGTAACTTTTTAATTAATTTTTAAAACGATTTTTAATCTCTATTTTCAACCTCTTAATTAGAAGAGATAATCGATTTAATCAATTTAGTCTTCATATTTAAGATTCATATGAATTGTCAATATATTAATTATGTTGAAAATATCTTCTTCTTATGCAAATCAAGCAGAAGATGATGCAAATAAATCACTGCATATCTTCTTCTTCTTAATTAATCAACAATACCTTCACGTGTTTATTATATATTTATCTAGCCATAGAAAATAAACTAATATCCCCATTTTCTCTCCTATGAAAATAATATTTGTATTAGTATGTTGTATATATTTTGTGTACAAATATTGTATGTATTTGCCCACCTTATAAAGTTTAAAGGCAACATAATTTTCTTTAATAATATATATGACAAGCCTATGGATTATTATTTAGTAATTTACTATATGTGTAACACCCCCTTATATACACGAGATAAAAAAAAACTTTTTAGAAAGATATACATATTTATCACTCTTTATCTTGTGTATACAAGGACGTATATACATCTGATTTCCTTTGAATATTGAAAGTAAAAAAAAAAATTGTCTTTCAATATTTGTCCATAATGACAAAATAATTTATAGAAATCATAAGTGATAAATCATTACAATATTATATCCGAATGAAAGAGTTTATCAAAGTTTAACCTTTACCTTGTTACAATTATCTACTTGATATTGTAATAAGGCAAAATAAAATTAAACTATACCTCTACTACAAATGTGAACAAACATTTCCTAGTCCTTGAACCATCGAGTTTTTGAATCCTACTCTTGTCACATCTCTTCATCTAATCGATTGAGGATGAGACCACTTTATCCTCTTGTAATTACATATCCTTCCATCTTGGACTGCTAGCTATATATCATATAACATATATTTTGGACACAAAAATTCAAACAAGAAGGAGTGAGAAACAAAATATAATATATTACAGATAAGACATAAGCATAAGGGTTTTCACAAACTAATATAGTAATATCAGTCATATTCTCATATACAATCAATTATGAATATAGGGTTTCCACATACATAACACTTATATTTTCCTTCATAACCATCCATATAGAATGTCACAATCACATGAATGTTATGTAATGCTTATGCTACTATCTCATTCAGTTTATGCATGTGGGCCCTTAAAGTTTTAGTTTGCACTGGGCTAGCCAGGAGTTTACACTGTTTCATAAATTCTGGATAATAATAACATAAATGCCTTCATGGCATATGAACAGCTCAACTGGCGTGGAAACACTTAGAGACTAGTCAGACTGAGAAAGTTTTTATTGTGAAAGTACCCGACACCAGGGAGCGACCCCAGGTCACCTGAAGCACCCTTTCACACTCTCTCATCCCAAGGCTCGCAATTAAGCCTCCTCTAATGTATCCTCGGTTTCTATAATCCGTCCCCAGGCAATATCACATCTCATTTCTCTTTAATGATTCATGATGCATGAACTACTCGTATATTTAGTTGGTTAAGGCTTTTAGAAACTCAATTATTAAATACCATAAAGGTTCACAAAATCATCACAATAAACTGTACATTTCCATAAGTTCTTCTTTGAACTTCTGTTATACTGAAATAATTTAGTACAGTCTTCAAATTCAGGTCTTACCAAAATTGAGTTTCCAAGCCTTAAATATCTCAAAGCTTTCTCTTAAAAAATCTTCATATATTTACATAATCTTTCTCAATTTGAATCTTAACTAGATTGAGTTTTTGAAATCTCCACAAAATATTCTTTAGTTATTTCGTTGGGGAAAACCAAAATAATTTACTTTAAACTTCTAATTTCTAAAGAAAATAATTTAAAATCATTAACTAAGAATACTTAAAACTATAAAAATTTTCTTTAATTCAAGAATTTTATTATCTCAACCTCTGATTTTCATAAAATAGCTTCTTTCTAATACTAGATTTTATTATAGAGATTAAAAATAAAGTTAATAAAAATTATTTATAAGAAGAAATAAAAGACTAAAATAATTACAAAATACTTTCTCTTGGAATAAAAATTTAAAGAGTAAGGTAAGAAAATTCTTACTGAGTTTTAACTTTCCGTCATGCTTGCTATATGCTCAAACTTCATATCACAAGATCATCAATCATTCATCAACCACAATCAAGTATAGTAATCTCATCAATCACAATCAAATATCATCAATCATAATTGCATATTATTAATCACAGTCTAATATTATAAATCACAATATCATTAATCGAAATCAAATATAATTAATTATAATCAAGTCAAATCAACTAAATATCGCTTATAAATATAATTCAAATTTTTAATGGTTATTTAAATTAGTAGATTTGATTTTGAGTCCTTATAGTCCATTCCTCACACAGGTCTATATAAGTCCATATATCCAGTCTTCGCATAGGTATAGTTCAGTCTAGACAGGTCATAATAGTCTAAATCCTTGCATAGGTTTAGTTCGATCCATATAGGATATAAAAATCCAAGTCCTTGCATAGGTTTAGTTCAGTCCGTATAAGTTATAATAATTCAGATCTATGTATAGATATTTCAGAATAAGTTACACAATATATTAAATTTATTATAAATTTTAAGTTGAGAAGTTATTACTTTAAAATAATAATATTATTAAATTTAAAAGGAGTAGGGGACTCCTCCCTTTATTCTTATGTCTTTCATATTATATTCTTATCTCACTCCCCCTTACCTCTTGTATACCGATTCGTTATTGAAAATCCATGCGCGCCTCGTCTCCGAGTTCTAAAACATACCAATTTCATTTTAATATAATTACAAGATGAAAATTAAGATTACAACTTAAAATAAAAAAATGGTAAATTTTGAATAGTGAATAGTAAATAGTGAATAGTGAATAGTAAATCGTGAATAGTAACAGTAAATAGTAAAACGTGAATAGTAACAGTAAATAGTAAAACGTGAATAGTAACAGTAAATAGTAAATCGTGAATAGTAATGTAAATAGTAATAGTAAATAGTAATTTACTATTTGAATAGTAATTTACTATTGAAATAGTAATTTACTATTGAAATAGTGTTTACTATGCAGAATAGTAACTTAAAATAATATTATTTCCAGTATAATAACAGATTTCTAAAAACGATATAAAAATAACCCAAAAAATATAAAAGAGAAGTATTCTTACCTTAGGATTTTAGCATAACCTTCTCTCCAAAAACTTTTCTTCTCTCTCTCACTTCCACCACTATCTCACTAGCACTACTATATTAAGAAAACTTAATCTGAAATTGTGAATTCTAAAGAAGAAATCCTTCGGTATTTATAGGAAAAAATTTACTATGCATTCCATTATTTTAATATAAAAGTACTATGCATTTTTGAATTTTTTATTCCAGGTTACTGTGCATCTTTTGAAAATTTCATACATGCATAGTGATTTGCATAGTAATTGTCGGCAAAATTATTAAGTCAAATAGTAACCCTTCACTCGGTATATTTTAAATATTCAAAATGAGTCCTTTTTGAAATTTAGCGATATTATATCAGTCCTCACTAATTTTATAATAAGTAATATAAAGCTGAAATTTTAAAAATCTAAAATTTTCTGTTAATAAAAATTTATTGATACGTTTCTAATTTTTTAACGATTAGAAAAAATCAAGATTTTTTTCAAACCGATAATTTTTAGATAAGTCTACTTGAAATGAATTTTAGAAAATTTTCTTATAATTTAACTTTACATTCTTGTAAATATTTTTAATTTTAAGCAACTTTATATGAATTTAAAATTATTTAAAATATATTATTTTATTAAAATAATTCAAAATTTTCAAAAAATTCCAGAAAATCATAAATATTATGTAGATCAAAATGTTCAAAAGAACCATAGTCTAATTCCTTCAAAATTTTATTTTAAAATTCTAATAAGAGTTAAGTCTTAAATATGTAAAAAAACAAAAATATAACAACATAAAATAAAAATGGTGAATAATAAGGATATTAAAAATTCTTAATATAATTTTCTTAATTAGTGAATATTAATTAAGTCACTTTAAAATTCTCATTCAGAAATATTTTCATTTTTTTTATTATTATTTTAAAAAAACAAATAATAAAAATATAAATACCAAAATTTCAAAAAAATAATAATAAACTAACTTATAGTAAGTATTTTTCAAGAAATATATATTAATATCTATTTCCTATTTGTGATGAAAATAGGATGTTACAATATGGACTATCATTCACATGCATATGGATTATTTTTTAGTCCAATTTACTAGCGATGAGAACTATAAGTTGTTGAGATATTCTTGATTTTTGATAAGTTGAGACGAGTGGTAACACTGTCCTTAAGGATTTATTCGCTTAAGGCGTATCCCACATGATATAACAGCTCCTTCTAGGATAAACCTAAGATCAGAACTAGTAGAAATATTTTTTTTATATAACCTAAGACCAAAGGAAACTATATCTGTGTTTGTGTATCTGTTATCTTCATCTCTCTAGGGAGAGAGAAACTATTAATTAAATAGGAGTACAAGTCAGTTAGATAATATCTATCAAACTAACTTAGAGATAAGCTTTGACTAAGTCTAGAGATAAGATCGAACTTAATCAAAGTTTATCTATTAGCTATAAATAATATTTTATAAAAATAATTTATTACTCCTTTTTAATTAAAATAAGATAAAACATTATTTAAAATTTTTAAAATATAACATAATTTCCAATAATCCCCCACATATATATTTCAAAAGCTTTAAATATATTTAATCTTTCAAAATAAAAATGATTTACTTGGGTTAATAATATGGATGTTGATGCATCAAGTCTAGTGTCTTTTGGACTATGAACCATACTGTTGTGTTCAAGAACCAAGCAAGGGTTAATGGTCTTGATCGGGGTCAGAGGTAATGTTCCCTGACCGTAGTTACCTCTCTATCAATCAGTTTTACACCGCCTCAGTGGAGTATGGTATTTTACACCTAGGTTCAGTGGGAATCCAAGGTTCCTCAAGTATAGGTAGTTGTTGATGCTCAGTCTGTCCCAAAGTAAAGAACCACACCGAAGGTGCCCCTGCAGAAGATTCTCCGATGCTTAAGTCAGTACAGATACTTAAGTAAAAGATATTACAAAGGTGACTTACAAGATTAGAACAGAACTCTCCTCTGTAATAAATGAGTTGTATGTATAGTGTTTATCTTAGTTTAGGAAGTGATTTGACCATATTCCCAACTTACTGTTGCTACAGTGTCTGCAAGGTCAGGTTACCCATACCTCTTCTGACTCAGTGTCTGGTTTGTTAGTAGTGGACCGAGGTTAAGAGATAAGTCTGTAGTCACTCTACAACTTAGGACTCTGGTCACAGCCTTGCCAGCCTTTTCAAATGACATGGCGTAGTGCTTTTGGACCCCGTCCTGAACATTAGTTTCCACCCCAGATCACATACTTCAGACTAATAAACTCAACATACAGTGCATTGGTGAATCAATGCTTCTATGAACCAATGATACTCTAGTGTATGATAGAGGTTTATCAATCACATAACACTCCCATAATTTCTACCGTTATCACGGTTTTACGCTAATAGGCAGTGTGCGTGCCTGGTAATTCATGAGTACTCTAGAAATTTCGCTATTTAATTCCATAGGAGTGGCCTCACTCCACACTCACATAGGTGTTTTCATCAAGTTATAATACACTTTTATACACCACCCATAAGGGATATGAAAACCATTAAAAGCTTTTAAGCTTAACCATCATTCAGTGCAGTCTAGCATTTCTCACATAAGAAAAAAAGGAAAAAGTGATAGCAAGACTAACTAAGTGACTTGTTATTACCCATATGAACCTTCTTCAAGGGATCTCCAATAACAAAGGTTGGGTTACTATCATCGTTAGTTACAAATGACTCAAGTCTCATTCCCCTCGATGTTTGACTCACTAGTTTTTCACTTTGTGAGACTCAAGATCAAAATAATTATGATCCATGATTTATAACTATGTTAATTGATTATAATATACATGTACATGTCTTGATATCTCAATATAAATACTATCATTCGTTTTTGCCTATTGACAATCATAATATACAACTTAGGAAGACATATTTCTTCCATATATATGCTAAGAAAAATTTCTTAGCTGATTAGCCTTAAATTTTACCAAGTGATAAACTTGAGACTTCAATTCAATTTAGGCTACACAGGTCTACTTGATAAATTTCAAGTGACAATTTTCTTTAGAGTAAACTAAATTACATGAAATGAAATTTAGTCTCGACTAAATTAAATTAGTCAACATACCATAGTGGAAAACTCAAAATTGACTATATTAAGTTAGTCAACATTACTGTGTTAGTAACATAGTGGAAAACTCAAATTGACTAAATTAAATTAGCTAGTCAACACCACTATGTAAATAACAAAGTGGAAAACACAAAATTAGGAATATCACAACTCATATCTTTCAAGATAAGTTTAATATTGGATTCAAGTAACGTCACCATAACATTAATATGATAGAAATTATCAACATATAGCGTCATGGCACCATAATTTATAGTATCTCTCGAACACTTTATTTATCCAATAAACACAACACATAAAATTTATGATTTCATAAAAATGAATAAACTCATTATAAATAATACCAAAGTTTTTAGTACCTCTCTCAAGTACTTTATGAGTTCTCTTACTTTATGAGTTCTACATGCATAGTAAAATTTTCATACTAACTCATAGGTACACATAATTCAATAAATATTAATTATGACATACTAATATTAATTATGACATACTCGTATCTAAGCAACAAAACATCCACTATATTTTTCTTTTATTGATATTATCGTTAGGGATGTTTATTAACTAATAATTCAAATTTCACGACAATTTTTCAAAATAATATATATGACAAGCATTATACGACCCACTTCCTTATGATCAAACATTTAAAACATATTTGTTTCTTTCACAAAGATAGCATACACACTCTCTAGTATCTAATTACTTACAATACTCCTGCATATACATATCTTTATGTTCGAAATTCAATATTTAAATTATAATGCAACTCGATGTCACACATATTCTACATACTTATAATTCATAATTGAACCAAAATTAATTAAATTTGACAGACTCATTTATGCCACATGCTAAGAAATTTTAAGCATATTCAAATCAACCCACAAGTATAAGTCATTGTCGATCCTTTTATTTACCAATCAATTGATACAACGATATCACTTTAGTAAAGCCATCACATAAAGACATTTGCATTTTACACAATTATAATATGATAAAGTTATTTACTAAGATATAAGATTATATCAATAAACAAAATTAAGTTATTACAAAAATACCGATGAATGCTTACTATCTTTAAGTAATACTTACTTCACATTTCATTAGTATATTTTAAAGTCAGCTATATGAACCCATATATTTATGTCATGCTACTTGTCACCGGTTGCAACATTTCACCAAGTAATATATAGCATGTCCTAAGAAAGTTCACAAAAACATTTAATATGAAATGTAGATTTCTTTATATTCATGACACCTTACCCAAATATATAAACAACCATTCTCTAGAGAAAATAATTAAAAATAATAATAAAGATAAACACTCTTTCTCAATTCAATATATTATAATATTTTAGTTATTTAATTATTATTTATATATGATTAAAATAATTATGCTCACAATGATTGAAATCCAACAACCATATAAAAAATTATTGTCACCTTAATTTATAGCATATTGCTATTAACAATAAAATCATGAGTTCATAAAACTCAATAAGCTCTCAACAATTTGGATATACACATACTAGGCAACAAATCCATACATTTTTTAATTGATATTGTACTTCATAATTCAAACTTCTTGAAAATTTTCTCAAAATCATATTTTATGATAGCTTTACACTATCACACTTCCTTATAATTATACCTTAAAAACATATTTGTTGCTATCAAAATTTATTGAGTTAAGCTCTCCAACATTATAATCAGTTAGTTCAAACTTTATCTTTCCTTTATGAAGATAGCCACAAATATCATATTTCTTTTTTATGTCATCATTTATATGTATAAAAAACAAGCCTTTTATATAACTCGGGTACTTTTTTTATAAATCAGATACTTATCATATATTCACATCATCAGGCTATTGTGCTTAGCAACATAGTAGAGTTCTCAAACCAATCAAAACATTGTTAAAGAATTCATTTTTCTTAAATTTTCATCCACACAAAGCAATACCATTTCACCTCACAATTTATCTCTAAATAATTAAATTCTAGATTTAATTTCATGGTCAAACAATCATGCATATCATTACTAGACTCACCATCCATCATAAGTATGTAGCACAAGCAAGCATAATTCATGCTTATAAAACTAAACATTCCACAATCAATAAATAATTCAACATGTACATATTTCACTCATTTTAGCCACAACTTCTTAATATCAAAGAGTTAATTGCCACATTTGATTTCGTAATTTCATAATTTTCTAATTTCGTAAATAGGAAAAATTATCTATATATGCTAATATATTTCTTACTTAATAAAATTTCAAGTGTATGTTTTTGGCATGCATTTTAGTTAAAATAACTCATTTTATTATATTATAAACTAATGTGATCAATGACTCTCTTGGGATGTACATACAACCTTATGATAACATGTACATATTCAACATGTACATGCCTGAAGCTAATTTCGTAATTTTTTAATTCAACACACGATTCACGGTTATAGCAATAAGGACCATGACAGGTTGTATAATTTAAATAAAATCACCACCACGCATATGCTTTCCAACAGCCACATTAATAATTCATTTCTCATTCAAAATTTAACCCTCACATCAATATCCAGTATAATTGTTTTGTACTTCACAGTTTCTATATCTTATAGCAACATAAGCGTTTGAATTTGTTGCATATTAAATATAAGCAAACATAATAACGTGACTCCGAATCTCATAATATTAACTATATATTCACATAACAACATGCACTTCACAAAAATTTCATGGATTAAAAAGAATATATTTATAATCATGAAATTAAATTTAAAAATTACAATTTAACAAACAACTTGTGTAAGGAAACTAAGAGGAAAAAAATCAAATCTCTAAATTATATCTGGCAATGCAACTTAGTCATAAATCATTTAAACTAAGACTAAATTATTTATGTCTCCAACTTCTTATATTAAAAGTTTGAAACCTCAATTGCTATAATAGAAGTAAAAATATCATCAATTAGTTTAAGTAAAAGTATTCTAAATTTTTAGGTTGAAATCTAAAACCTCGCAACCACTTACAAGATTATGAAACAGAATTTGATAATGAAACGTGGAAAAGCTGCATACCTGGTCTACAAGGTAGTCAACTTCAATGGAAACATTGTTGATTGCGCGATGTATGTTCTAGATCTTAACATTAACAATACGCATTTGGCAACAAAGAGGAAGGAGGCTATCATTGATTTGAGAAGAGGGATTCAAGTACTGTTGTTCACACCACCACGATGTAGAAAAGAGGTATAATGTTTGTGAGGGAGAAGTTTTTTTTTTCACTAATAAAATTGATGATTCAAAAATCAAAACAAAAATTTAATTTTGATTGGGGAAAGAAAATCAAGATCAAATTGGGGAAAAGAATCAAGAATAAATTGGAAAAGAAATCAGATAAATCCCTAAGATTGTTGGGATATTCTCGATTTTTGATGAACTGAGATGTGTGGTAATGCTGTCCTTAAGGATTTATTCGCCTAAGGTGTATCCCCAAGATATAATAGCTCCTTCTACGATAGACCTAGGATTAGAACTAGTAGAAATAAAAAAAATTTATGTAACCCAAGACTTAAAGGTTTCATCCCAAAACCAATTGGCAATGGTTGGAGTTTCCCAATAGGTATTGAAGTCATGCGAAATATCATGAGGCAGGCGATGTGTGACTTCCAACACGCCCCCTCCAATGAAGCCTGCCGGACCAGGCGAGGGGTAACTATCCCATAAGAACTGAAAAGTATCCCATAAGAACCAGAAAGAATGTTCTGGCTCTGATACCATGTTAAAGGTTTCATCTCAAAACCAATTGGCAATGGTTGGAGTTGCCCAACAGGTATTCAAGTCATGCAAAATATCATGAGGCGGGCGATGTGGGACTTCCAACACTGTAGCTGTGTTTGTGTATCTGTTATCTTCATCTGTCTAGGGAGAGAGAAACTATTAATATATAGGAGTACAAATCAGTTAGATAATACCTGACCAAGTTGTAGATAATATCTAACCAGTTACAGATAATATCTAACTAACTTAGAGATAAGCTTTGACTAAGTCTAGAGATAAGATCCGACTTAATCAAAGTTTATCTATAAGCTATAAATAATATTTTATGAAAATAATTTATTACTCCTTTTTAATTAAAATAAGATAAAACATTATTTAAACCTTTTGAAATATAACATAATTTCCAACATAAGTTTGCCCATTATATCATTGTTAGAGATGAGGCCTTTGTTGTTGGAGAAGAAAAAGGTTAGAAGAATTTATTGTGTGGGTAAGGATTCCAAACTTGCTTATCGAGCCTTAAAACAAACACATTTGTTGAAGATTGGTTCCAAACTTGGTGCAATGTTAAAGATTGATAATCTCACTCTGATTCATTCTAGGGAACACCTTGCTCATACATATGTTGAGGTTGAATTAGATAGACAACTAATCTATAAAATTAGTGTGCTTAGTCCTAAACTCAATCTTGAATACGAGGAGATACATTTGATTTGTTTTAAACGTGGAAAGTATGAACACCGTTTGAAGAATTGTGTTGAATGTGTCAGTTGAAGTTTCAATTAGAGCAAACATGGTGGTCGACGACGGTGAAGCGGTGATGGATGAAGGAACCAGGGCTGATTTTAAAATACTCATTAATGATACTAATCAAGATACAATTATTGGGGCATTAATAGTGCTAATATTTCGAGCTCCAATACGCTTGGCCCATGGATACTGGTTACAAAACTGAAAAGGAATAGATTTACTTATAATGGCATGTTTGAGAATGATAGATATGGGACAAAATTTGATGCATTGATTGAGGAAGGAAAGGATAGGAACCCATGATGCAGTTGGCCCCAATAATAATGTTAGGACTTTTACGAGTGTATAAATGTCTGTTGTAATTTTAACATCCATAAAGACTTGTATGATAATCCATAAAGTAATAATCTATATTTATAAAATCATTCAAAATATTTATAAATATGCACAAATGTTCATTGTTGTCAGAAGAATTTGTTGTGGTAATAAAAACATAAAAATAACAGAAAATATAATAAAAAAATGTTAGATTATGTTTCACTATCTTTCTTCTTAAGCATATGTTATTATATCATTATATCTAGTACACCTACACAATTCAATCAAGCTCATGTAGTATAAATTTCATTAAACCTGATCTGTCGACAAATAGATCCTAAGTCGTTTCCTTAAATATCGGTCATTCGACTATTTGACGACATTCCTTGCATTAGCCATTGGTCTTAATAACCATTAAATTCAACTATATTCATAAATAAAAACCATTTCATTTCCCATCCTGTTCGAAATACACATTAAGTATATGGAATACTATAACATTGATTAAATAGTATAAATCATACAAAAGTATTTAATACATAGTTAAAGAGGGAATGTGTTATATTCAAACCAAATAAAAGAGGGTTTAATCACACATTTTCATACGGGTTACCCTAAAAACAAAAAAAATACAAAAGGATCAATACAAAGTAAGAGAAAAGGAAAGAAGATCAAAAGAGATATCTCGTCACGTGCCACAAAATTTCCACATTGTGTTTCTAACCTTACACAGACCAAAGGTCCCCCAAAAATAACTTAAAACCTTTTATATGACCTTTGAGGTGAAAAAAAGGTGACTTAAATTTTGCACCAATCGCTCAAGCTGTCATAGGGTCACTCGAGCGGTTTTCCCAAAGGTTAACACAATTTTTATCAAAAACTTCATTTCTTGTTGTTCTATTTTATTTAATGCCTCAGACCTCTAAGTCAAGATCCATCTATTCAAAATAAATTTTTGGTTAATGAATTCAAAAGAGCTTATTTGGTAATGTTGGTGATGAGTAAAAATGACATACTTTCTTCTTTTCTTTCTAGTTATTTAGTTAGGGATTTTAGACAAGAGTATGATGTAAGTCTTCAAGTGTTAATGGAGACTTATTGTAAAAAGATTCATGTTGATAAGTTGGTTAGGAAAATGAGGTTCTCAAATTCCTTTTTGATGTATTAGAGGGGTTATTCCAAAGGAATTTAGGTTATTTAGGATGATAGTTTATGATGTGTAGAGGTTCTTTTCCCTAATCATTTAGATGGTTCACATGCAAATACGTTGGAAAAACGTTAGCGTTAGTTGTTTTCACCTATCTATGCAAGTATGCAATTATGAATAGAAGAGGTTTATGGGATGATCATCGACAAATTGTTGCCTCAATAAATTCTACACCTTGGGCGGTTATGGGAGATTTCAATGCTTATAGGTTTTCCTTTGAGAAGAGAGGTGGAAGTAAAAATATTAACATTAGAATTTGTGATGATTTTTATTTACTTTATGATTAATGATTGCTAGTGGATATGGACTTCAATGTCTCTTTTTTAACTAGGAAAAGAAGGGGTATGGAGGAAAGACTTGATTATTGCTTGGTTAATTTCAATTAGAGGCTTTATTATCAAAAGGCAAGCATTTTGCATTTTACACTCATAAAGTCTGATCATTCTCCCATTTTGTTACTTTTGTTTTAAAAAGAGACAACAAAATAAAAGGGGACGTCCTTTTAGATTTAAGGTTGCATGGATATACAGGGCACTCAAGGTTCGAGGAGCCTATGAATGAGGGATGAAATTCTTTCTTATGTCGAATTGATATGATGAAGAAGTTTTAAGAGTTTATGAAAGATTGGAATCATAAAAATTTTGGTAATAATTTTTAACCAACGATCGTATCAATTGGCTTCAATACTGTGGGAGTTTTGGACCAACAGGACTTAATTTGAAAGGTTTTTGAAGAGGTTTTATTCCATGAAGATTTGCTTTGGTTCCAAAAATCAAGAGTTAATTACACGTCTCTTTTAGGAGACATACACCTATTATGTGACATGTTGCAATTTGGGGATAAGAACTCTAGATTTTTTTCATGGCTCAACTACATTCGACGAATAAAGGTAGATGGGTTGTTGAATGATAATGGTGAGTGGACTTTGGATGACTCTGTGGAGGCTATGAATTTGGGTTTCTACAAAAATCTATATTCTCTGAATCAAGTGTTTGTTGATTTTCCTATGCGTGGCAAATTCCCTTATATTGAGGAGACTAAGCGTCTGTTTGGTTGTCCCTCCATTCTCCATCGCGTTCTGTTGTGGTGCGTCAACCTCCGTTTGCGTGAACGGGGACGCGTTTGGTTAGTGGCTGCCCTCCGTTCCATCTATGAAGCTCCGTTGCGGGACGCCAGAAGCTCCGTTGGGTTGGAGCGACCTTCCCCTACCTTTGGCCAACACCGTTTGATGAAAAGACGAGTATACCCCTGTGCAACTGCGTTGTTTTGGCCTTTCCTTTTCTTTTTTGTTGTGTTGTCTGGTTTTGTGGGCATTGTGGTTGGGGGCCGTAAAGGGTGGTGGCTGTTGGTGGTTGTGGTTGGGGGTGAGGTATGGGGTTGTGGTTGGGGGTCATGAGGTGTGGTGGTGTGTGGTTGGGTTGAAGACGAAGGGGGTTGTGGAGGCGGTGGGGGTTTCGGTGTGAGGGTGAGGGTTATGGGTTTCAGGTTGGGGGTGGTGGTCGGGAGGGTAGGGGTTGTGGGTGGTGGTTCGTTAGGGGTGGGGTTGGGGAGGGACGTTTAGGGTTTTGTTGGTAATGATGGTGCATGGGTGTATATTTGGGGTTAGGGTGTATGCTAACTTTTTTTTTTTGAAAATTCAAGAAATTAAATTTAAATTATGTTGTGTTCTATATAATTATATTATTGTGTAATTTATTTATGTATTGATTTATGTAATTAATTATGTTGTGTTTTATTGTATTAATTAGGTAATTATATTATATGTATTTATTTATTCTAATCTAATTTATAAAAAAATATATATATATATATATATATATATATACACATATAGTTATTAATCAATATATATATATCCTAATATAATATATATTATTTATATATTATAATTATACATAATATAACCTAATTTATTAAATAATTAGATAATTATATATTGTCATTTATCAATAAATATATACATAAATCGTAATATAATATATATTTACATTATTAATATATATACATATTCAATATATTTTTCACTAATACTCTTTTTAGTAATTTCTTATTAAACCATGATTTACCCAAACTAACTTTTTCTCCAACCAAACATAATCAATACTTCTCAACCCACTTTTAGAAATTAATATTCAAACACAAATCCGTTTACAAAACTTTAATTTTCTCAATCTCAATTTACAAAACCTCAGTTTTGCCAACCAGATTACTCTAACTTGTAACCAAACACAACCTACATGTTTTGAAGGGCCGTGTGAGTGAAGCAGAAATTGATGGGTCCGTTTAAGGCTCCAAAGGAGAATGGTGCACATTTTGTCAAACCCAGTGGAATGTTGTGGGTCAAGATTTGGGCAGGTTAGTCATGGAGATTTTTGACTATCCTGAAAAGATGATATTAATAATACTCTTATCACATTACTGGGATCAATTATAATTTATTTGAATAGTATGATTAGTCCAGTTTAAAAAAACATTTATTTTTTATGTAAAAAGAAAAAGAAATTGTTTTTTGAAAGATATACATGTAATTCTGTGCACTCAACGGGTGAAGTTTAAAAAAATTAGGCAGGAGTAAGACTAACCAAAGTAAAAAAAGGTATACGAATTTCTCATTTGCAAACTGCAATGTTATTGGTATTATTTATTTATTTATTTATTTGGCTTCCATATGCATGCTCTTACAATCCCAGATGCTAATTAACTCTCTCCACGATGACATTGGATTGGATTAATTACGGAAAAATTCAAAACCAGGGAGATTGAAGCACTGAAACTCATCACAAAAGGATGAAAACAATTGGTCTGTCCTAAGATGAGCAAGAGCAAGAGCAAGATTGTTATTGTTGGTGACCAAATGAGCATCCTCCTGAGCAGCAGCAACAACAACTGGGACTGGGTCATCATTATGTGGCAGTGGCACCACATTGACATTGCTGGTGGAATTTGGCGAAATGCCATAACCGGTGGCAGCAATAATGGATGGCTCAGCCTGGCGCAAAAGCCACTCAATGGTTTCACCATCGGTTTTGTTTCCTAGCTCACGAGTGAGTTGGAAGATACGAGCAGCACAAGCTTTTGGCAAACGAACACGCCGATCTCTCCCATCCACCTTCGCGTGGCGATCCTTGTTGCTGCATGAACCATCTGATGACCTCTTGCTACGTTTCATCCCTAAATCCATGGTCCTTGATGCTCATGTGATCACACTTTTTGCATCCCCAACAACAACTATATATATATATATATATATATATATATATATATATATATATATATATATATATATATATATATATATATTTAAGGTCCTTAATTATATTAGTATTATCTATTATAATTTATAATACACACACAATATTTGACTACAAATATTCTTTTGAAACTTCAAAATAAGAATTAATCTGGGCACCAAAGACTCAATTTCCCAGTCTTCTAAAACATTAATGCTGAAGTAATTAACCTTTGGCCAGTCTCCAACCATCCATTTGAAACTTGATGCGTTAAGATTTCAATCCAATGCGTTCTGTATGCACGTGTTGAGTGAAATTAATAATATGAGTACCAAAACGCACGTTGTGATGAATTCTTAGTTATCTTCTCTGTATTGCATGTAACAAACTCAACCGACTCTAATCATTTATATCCCCTCATTAAATATGTCTTTTCCATTTTTTTTAAAGAATATATCAATTAATAAAGGGGTTGAATTTTTAATTCGATGTAAATACATTTCAAAAGACTTTTTTGCTTTTGTTCTTTACCCCAAGTTTTTTTTGCTTTAGTTTTTTTTGTGCCAAGTTCCACCATCAACCATGGTGATTTTCTGCATTTCATCAAGATTATGTTTCATTTCATCGGGTTCTTTTCCAGCATCTATACACACAAAAAAAACTTTATTAATAATCAATAATTCACCAAATCAGTGTCTGAAATGTATTAGAAACTTTTAATTGTAACGGGTTCAACTACTCCATTTTTGTTATAAAAATCTTTTTTTTCTGATAAAAAAATTTATTGACAATTCATTTACCAATAGATTCAAAATCATTCTTATATGGTACAAAGAATGACAAGCAGGTTGTAATAAATTTTGGCACTATATTTTAAAATTTTCAATTATTCTTAGTTGTATTTTATATATTGTTGGTAACAAACTCAAATAATTTCTATCCCCTCATAAATATATCTTATTTCTATTTTTAAATTATAAAAATAAAAAAATATTACTGTATCAATTAACATAAGGATATGAATTTTATTAACCGTTGAATTTTGTTATTGACCACAAAAAAAAAAAGAATTTTGATAAAGGTTAAAGCTGGTTGTTAAAAATTAACTGATTAAATTAAAATGTATTGGTAAAACTATAATTATTAAAAGTAAAATAACATAAAAAATTATATTTTTTAAATTTATATATTAGTAACGATAAAAACATAAAAAATAAAATTAGCTTGGAGTTTAAATGCTACCCTTTCAAAAAAAGTAATAGATTAATAAAATAAGTTTCTTTAATAAACAATTATATTTTATCTAATAAATTTTTAAGTTATAAAATAAATTATAAATTAATTTAAATTACTATTAATCACAATCCCTTTCTAGAAGATGTACTATACAAATTGAAGTTTTACGAGATGTTTTCGTACATGATTTTAGTAGTGGTATACTTACGTTATAAAAATACTGAATTTATAACCATATGAATAATACGTTGACTATCACAATAGAAAAAAAAATACGATAAAGTGAGTTCCTTAACTAAACTAATACTCGGTGGAAATAGGAAATTGTTGGTTTTTCTTATACTTTCAACTAATAAGAGAATAACCTATGAAAATAATCATACCATTAACAGATTATCTTGTTGAGGAACAAGTATCCCAATCAAAATCACTATAAGGTTGCAATCTAAGCAAATTAATTTAGCAGAATTGTTTGGTGAGGAGATGTGGTTAATATAGCACAATAAGTGGCTAAATGCCTAGAGAGCATCATCTGTGGGAGGATCTCCAACTCCACTAGATAATAGCTTAGCAGATCATGTAAATCATAAGCTTTGTTCACAATGATCTGCTCCCAAAGTCTCAATCAAACAAAAACCTGATTAAGAGAATTTATGCCAGCGGATATATCTTACGCAATATGTCTCCATGTTTTTTGTGATTTCTTTTCTGTATAAAGTAACAGAACACCAGAAGAGTCTATATGAGTTTGCTGATTGGGGGAGTTAGGTGACAAATTTGGCATCACATTCAGGGGAACAATTATAATTTCGAAAACTTGAAATAACAAATTAATATATTATCCCTATGTCATTTATATGTTGTTGAGGGTTCTGAAGTCCACATGGTTGTTCTGAACTTCATATTACTGGCAAAACAAAACTCTTCGGTTCACTAAAATCAAGTTTCATGTTACTCAGTCCTTTGGGTTCTTTTGCGACATCTCTTCTGTTGTGTACAAGAGTAATTTGATTGGCAATGGTTGTAAAGTTGTTTATTTTAAGGTATTAAAATTAACTTTAAAACATATATAGTAGTCAACAATTGTATTAATTGTTGTTTCTAAAACTCGTAATAGGAGGTACAGTAATAATTTTATTATTTGTTGACTGCTTTCTTTTCAACGTTTTGATTCTTTTGAATAATCGTTGCCAACATAAAGAAGAATGATTTAGTGGACTTAAGCTTGACTGGTTTGTAAGCAATGGGTGGGTTGGAGACAATTAGACTGACAAGACGGGAGAGTGTGAAATTATATACGAAACTCAACCTCATTCTTACGCATTTTCATCGCATTCTAACAAGTGTGTGAGATTTTATTTTTTATTTAATAACTTAAATATATTAAATATATTTATATATTCTAATTAAAATAATATATAAAAGAAGACCTTGAAAATATTAAAAATAATAAAGTTAATAATTATATTATATTTTATCAAATATAAATTTACCTTTATTATTTAATAATCATTATAATTAAAATTATTTAATTATTCTATTAAAAATGTTTATAAGTAGGTATTTATATTTTTAAACTCGTTATTAACCCTGTGAAAATTGTCTCGAAATAAAAACTAGAATGTCTCTAACATAAGATAGTTTCTCAGTCAAAGATAGATAGTTACTAAAAGTTTGAATTTAATTGTGATGTTTACTAGTTTATCTGTCGAAAAAAATTAGTTAAATATTTATGACTTAATGACCTTTTTACTTATGAATGGCCTTTTCCACTTTACTACTCTTTTGAGGAAACTTTTTATATGCCATAAAGAAGGTGAATTTTAAGGTGGACTTAGAATAACCTGATGCATGGTGGACCAAGACCTATTTACCTTTAGTAGTAGGTAATCCAATTATGAATTTCCAAGTATACCCTAAGATATGGATGAAATCAAACTCATATTCCCCACGCCGCCATAGTCGTTAGTGTATGGTGTAAGATTCTTGAGTGGTGAATTAAATATACATCCCCCCTGTCGTTGCCATAGTCGTCGTCTCGATACTGATCAAATCCCTTCCTTTGATTGAAACCCTTGAAATCATGCTCTAGTTCCCTTCCAAACCAGCCTGGAATCGTCTTAATCTTCTTCCACATTTTGATCCATGTCGTAGTGAGACAAAGAAGATGAAAGCAAACCCTTACGCACATTGTTAGGCTTATAGTCGAAGCTTTGTTGCGCTAAAGAGAAGGAACATTTGTGATCTGAATCCTTGCACATATTCTTTTTGCCACAAAAATGGAGATTGTGATTGAACCTCAATCTCTCCATGTCCAAAACTCTCAGTTGCAAAATGTTATTCAAGTGGCCTCAATACTCAAAAGGGGGGTGAATTGAGTTTTTAAAACTTTGCTTGGAATGTCTTTGAACTTAATTCTTTTATCACAAGTTTAAAGATTATACAGGTGAAATCAAGTTTAATGCAAGAGACAATGCAAAACAAGAGGTGTATGTAGCTGAGACAATTTGTCAAACACTTGGTGTGCAATATTCAAAGTTAACTAATTCAAGCAAGCTTAAGTATATAAACCACAATCAACCAACACAAATCAATTAAGTGCAGTATATAAATGTAAAAGAGTAAGGGAGAAGAGCTTGCAAACCAATTTAACGAGTTCCACCAACCCCGGCGTACGTCTCGCCTTCAAGCAACCCACTTGAAGGATTTCTACTATTGAGATTTAGAGATTACAAGCTATGAGCAATTGCAGCTTCCTAGTGTCCCACACTCAAGAACTCAATCCTCACTAGCATAAGGGTAACCCACCCAATCTCTCAAACTCTCAATACTCAAAGGTTGAACCCCAACCTTTGTGACCACTCAACCTAGAGTGAAAACCTTTGTGTTTGGTGTAGTGTTTACAAGCAAGTAACTCTCTTAATAGAGTAGATATACAAATGAAGGCTCACACAACTTCTAGCTCTCAACAAGAGAGAATATACAAGTTTAAGCTCTAAGTTTCAGAAAAATAAAACTATACAAGAATAGAACTCACAAGACTCAAGATTTGATTTCCCTTTGATAGATTTGTGTGTTGCATTGAGTAGCTTGAAGGAGTCTTGCATTTATAGGCCTTGGAGAGGAGCTTAATGGTCTTCTTAGCCGTTGCAGATGATGGGCACTGAGTTGGAATAGAGAAATGAGCTGGTTTCCACTTAAAAGGAACTTTCCCCAAAGTCTGGCACGACCCTAATCGATTACGCCTCGAGCTGTAATCGATTAGCTTTTGAAATCTGCTATGTTATTCGTGCTGCAATCGATTAGGTGTTACTGCGTAATCGATTAGCTTAGAAACAGGGACTTGCTAATCGATGATTTTATACCCTGTAATCGATTACGAATGGCACCTGATGTATTAAATAGAGTCTCGTAGCATTGTAATCGATTAGGCCTTACTGCAATCGATTATGATGACAAACAGAACTTAGGTAATCGATTATCTTGGCTGAGTAATCGATTATTCTGAATACCTGATGCTCATATTTCACACTTTCAGCTCGTAATCGATTATGTGTTACTGTGTAATCGATTGTGGTACAAACAGAGCTTAAGTAATCGATTAGTTTGGCTTGGTAATCGATTATGTTGAATACCTGATGCTTTTTCCTCAAGTTATTTAAATGGTAATCGATTATGGTTCAAGGTGTAATCGATTACTGAACAAACAGAACATAGGTAATTGATTAGCTTGAGTCCTATAATCGATTAGGCTGCACGTTTTTGTCCATCTGATTTTGTTTTCTCTGTTTTTCATGGTTACTTAGCATTTTTGCTACAATCCTTCAAAATGCTTTGTCATTATCAAAATAATTCAACCTGAAATATATATTCAAACACACAAAAATGGTGACTAGGGTTTCAAAACCTTAGTTTCAAAATGAGGCGAGGATAAGAAGCGGGAAGATAACAACAAAGAAGAGAAATAATGCAGGTATGGAAGGGGACAAAGAGTTTGGGTGAGTGATAAGAGATTACAAAAATCATGGTGAGGTCATAGATAAGCTTGTTTATGTGCTCTCTGACTTTTCTAGTTTTGTGTTCTTTGATTTCTTTGTTCGTTGATTTCCATATTCTCTGATTTGTCTGGGTTAGGTTGTGTTAGAATGATGAAAGGTAGAGGTTGGGGTTTCTGTAATAGGGGTAAAGGTAAAGGTTAGGGCCAGGTTGGGGGTGGCAGGTTAGTGGTGGATAGGTAGTGGTAATGGTGAGAAGGGAGAAAAAGGTGAGGAAGAAGATCAGGGCTCTTATGGAAAAATAAAAGTTGTTGTTATCGGTTCTCCCGGTAACCCTTCTTTAATAGTGACCATTGATGCAAATCTAATGGTTAAGAATTCATGGTGCATGGTACACCCAAATTTCATAAGTCCACCTTAGCCTCCACCCATAAAGAAAAGTAAACGAAGGTTATTGAGACAACGCTCTGTAAGCTTAGGTATTCAATATTTTCTTGGTAAAGCTTAGGTATTGAACATTGAACAAAGACGGACATGACAAAGCAGGTACCCTGTGATAGCAAAAATTAAGAATTAGGCTTTAATGATCTAACAAGATTGAGATTGTTGATGATCACTGTATCTTATTTGAGATTTTATCCATTTAGATTGAAATTAAAATATATTGTAGCTTCATGGTGTTTCCTAGGAATATGAATAAGTCATACTGCTTGTTAGGGGTTATGACTTAGTCTATTAATCAAAATCATGTCAAGATTTTTCAAAAAGCCTATTTAATTAAATGGGGTTAGATTTGAGCTTTTGAGAAAGTTTTTCTAAATTATTGAATCAATCTTTTTAAGCTATTGTATATGATGGTTCAGAGTCAGACTTAGAATAGGGGGTTGAATAAGTCTTAGACTCTTTTTCAAAATTAAAAATGATTAGAATGGGGGGTTGAATAAGTCTTAGACTATTTTTTAAAATTAAAAATGAGTAATCACGCAAATAATGAAAGAGAGAAATAAACACACAAAGTTTATACTGGTTCACTTCTAACATAGAAGCTACGTCCAGTCCCTTCTAACTTGAAGGATTTCCATTATTATAAAATCTCCTTTACAATAACAGCACCAAACCCGTGTCACAAATATTCTTGACATTAGCCACTTCTGGTTTACCCCAAGTATTCTTTCAATAAGCCACTTTTGGCTCAACCCAAGTATTCTTTTGAAAGCCTCTTTAGGCCAAAGTGTTTCCTACACAAGCTAGTTCTGGTAACACACTAGAGTTCTACAAATTGAATGAACGAAAAGAAGTTTTCAAAACTTAGTGTACAAGTAATAAGCAATTTAAGTTTGGACACTAAGATTTTGACACAAGACCAAAGTCTGCGAGAGGCAGAATAGAAATAAGGAATACAGGTCTTTGTCTTACAAAGAATGAACAAGAGAATTTTTGAACTTGAATGAGATTGAATAATAGCTTGTAGAAATTATCTCTATATTTTCTTGTATGTCTCAATCTCTGTTATCTATATTCAAACTTCCTTGGTATTTATAGAGGTTGGAGGATATGACCGTTACTGCTTCTTGAAATGAGATATAGTCGTTGGAAATCCTTTGAAGGTATTTTGCCTTAAGCTTCATTTTTATCAGACCTTGACGATGAATTAGGCTTGAGAGAGGCCTGGTTCATTTCTTCAGCATTTTCACGAAAATAGTTTCTGATGCATTTCTATGCACGAACCATTCGTGAACTAATTCTTGATTGAGCGATAAGTTGCTATGAGATATTCTAACGAAATCTCTGATTAAGATTAGAATGTGCAGAGGTAGGTACGCTGACAGCTACTGCTTATATTGATCTTGTTCTTTATGTTCTTTGGTGATAAGCACACAAATATGATAAAAGCATTACTCCCGAAGCATCACCAAAAAATTTATGAACGTTGAAGAATAGTTTTTTGATCAGAGTGCTTCTATCAGACTTATGTTGTTCTACCAAACTTTTAGAACACTTATGCTCCCCCTTTGTTTTCATAGCCTAATATCTGTATCCTAAAATTGCTTAGGTACACAGAGAAGTGTTATAAACAGTGCAGACTTTATTCTTTTAGTAAAAATACTTGATGAATTGTATAAACAAATTTTGGAATATACAAAATATAGGGTCTGGTCTGAAGGGACTTAAAAATTATATTTTCAACCAGACTTTTTTCTCAATAGTATATATAATTTGTAATATATTATAATTTATAAATACATCTTATATGAACCATAGTTTATTAAATTAAATTTCGTTAAAATCACTTTTAATATAAAAATTTAATAATTAAATGAATATTGTACTTAGGTTGTTAGGTTTATAAAGACAAATTGATTTGTTTAAAATAAACTTGTTGATTTATTTAATATATGTTTGTTTGCATATTCATTACTAATAACTTAAATCAAACTTTTATGTAAGCTATCAAGCTAAACTAGACTTTTAAATAAATTAGGTCGAGTCTAAAAACATGGCCTATGTCAGACTATGGGCTAGGCTGCTTCAAACTTAAGTAATAGGATAGGTCCTGGCCTTGTAAAGTTTAGCTCAACTTAGTCTATTCTCATTCTTGGTGTCTCTTAATTGGAAAAATAGTATTTAATTTAGCCTCAAATCAACAAACATTTGTTTCTTCTTTGTATTGATATGTTGATTTTAGACATACCTGTTTCCCTACTCACAGGTACATGTGGGTGCAGTGTGGATTATTTTACAATCACTACTTATACCTATAAATGAAAATCTAATTATGTTCTATTTATATCCATATGAATATCCATGATGTGGATATGTGTATGATTTATAGATATTCATAGATAATTATGAATGTCCATTGATAAATAAAAAATAAACAAAAATGAAACAAAATATGAAAAATATGCAAAAAAAAAAGAGGATGGGATGATTGAGTGAAAACAGGGAGAAGGGTCGATAGAGTAAAATACCTTTTTAACAAAAAGGGGAGGAGAGTGACTAAAAGAAAGAAAATAACTAAAAAATTATGGTTATATATATGTATATAGAAAGAGTATTTTAGTACTTTATTTAAATGAATATCAATAGACATGGATATAGATATCTCAATATCTGAATTTTATCCATATACTTAATAAATCGAGTAAATATTCAATTATAATGTCTATAAATGTCTACTTAAAAATTTGAACTCTATAAAATTACCATTGATGTTATGTTGTTTTCATCTTTAATTCTAGTTACTATAGTTAACCCAATGGAAAATTTACATAACTTTAAATCTCAACCCAAGTTTAGTTTGGTATCTTTAGTTTATATCTAAACTCTTATTAACATTTACAAAACCTATGAAAAAGAATTAAGCTATGTGTAGCGAGTATATAATTAGATATTTAACTTAACTTATAGTTAAAAGTTTATTAGATAAAATAGTCTTATTTAGTAAAGAGACTTATTTTAGTAACTTGTAGCATTTTTTAACATGTTAATTGAAGTTGCATTTAAGCTTGTAAGCTTTTAGCTTGTTTTATTTTTTACACTTGTATCCTCCTTAATTAAATTTTTTAGTTAAAAAAGACACTCTTACATATTTTAAAAGAAAATATATTCTCAATGTCATTTTACATTTAATAGAAAGTTTTACCCAATATATTTTAATTTAATTAATTATTATCACTTTTAGCTATCAGTTTTAAGTTTTAAGTTAGCTTATTCGCTAGTTTTGACAGTAAGCCCTTAGTGTCAGTTTAATAAAAGTAACTTATAGCTTACACTAGTGCAAAAAATGGATACGAACACAAGATTATGAACATGGTTTTAAGAAAACCGTTTTTGAAAAAGATGTGATGGCATTTTTGTAATTATGAGCAAGATTTATGAACATGGTTCTCATGTGAACCGTCTTCGTATCTTATATTTTATTTTTCTAATTTTTAAATAAACCTAAAAACACGGTGCACGAGGGAACCGTGTTTAACTGTTAAACAAAAAAATTAATCCAAAAAATTAATAAACACGGTTGTAGTGGAAACCATGTTTATAGCTGCAAGAACTAATAAACACGGTTCACAATAGAAACCGTGTTTATTAATTTTTTAGATTAAATATTTATTTTTTTATTAACATTTAAACACGGTTCCTTTTCAACCGTGTTCGTATGTCCAACATATAAACACGAGTGAGATGTGAACTGTGTTTATAGGTTGCCTATAAACACGGTTCTTTCTTTAACCGTGATTAAATGTGTATCCCGAGTAAACTTAAATCACTTTTTAGGCAAGCTTTAGGTCATTTTCTCTCATAATCTTTACATCTTCTTCCTCCTCTCCCCACTTTGCACACAACTCCTTCACTGTTTAGCGTGTTCGTGTTCGCTGACTGTGTAAATGGACTGGTTGAAGACTCCTTCCTTGCTCGACTACACACACGGAGGCTCGGAAGCTTGCATCTTCTTCCCCATTTGCTGGACTGCACCATTTTTCCTCTTCTCTCAACTGGGCACTCCCAGGTATGTAGTCATTTCAAACCTCATTTTCGAATGTAATACTGGTGGTCTGTGTAACTTGGTTGTTGGTGGTCTGTGTAACTTGGTTGTTGGTGGTCTGCGTAACTTGTGGTTGGTTGTTGGTTGTCTGTGTAACTTGTGATTCCCTTTTCAAATTCTTGCCTTGAAGCTGGGGTTTTAAACAACTGTTAATGGGGCATTACCTCCTTAAATAATAGGATGCAGTTTCTTACTAAAGAGTTGTTTTACTGTCAATAATGTATCTGATAAGCCCAAAGAGCTTGCTTGGCATATGTTAATTATATTATATGGAATGTTAAAGAATGATCGATGGTATGTAGGCTAGATTTTCTTTAAGTTCAAATAATATGAATGAAAAAAATAATTATTAAAAAGAGTTGGTTTTATTAGAATATAGATGTTTTAAATAAATAAGATATATTTTATTTTTTGATTAGTTTTATTATAATATGGATGTTAATCCACGATTTTATCTATTCTTCATTTCTGATTCTTTTACTACTATACTACTTTGTGTTAAATTGGTTGATATAATTTCAGCATCAATAAATTGGTGGTCTTAATGGGGCAAAAACAGGAAAGTAATGAACCTAGGAAAAGCGAGTATCACATTCACATAAGCCCAAAAATGATTGAAAGGGAAAAGCATGCAATGCAACAAAAATATCATAACACTTAAGTAGATAAATCTTGACAGTTAAAAAAGTAAAACACTAAAAATCTATATGTTGCGAGAAGGAATGGCTAAGTTGCGGGTTGAGCTGAAGGCTAAGATCAATCATCAGCGGGAGCCTACTACACCGCTCATGTCCCTACAAGTTGGATTGTAACATATTTAATTTCATTAATTATAATTTGGTGTCTATAATTAAGAATATAACTTATGTTTGCTATATAAATAAGTAGGTTAGGCAGGTCAGCACAAAGGGGTCTTGTGCTACACCTGAGGGAGACGACGATGATGGCGTGGATGCTGGGAATGGTCATCATTGTCATTTGTTCGTTGACGGGATGAAGGAGCCAGTTGTTGCTGGTTCAATGTACAGGTTAGCCCTTTCAAAACACCACACGCCATTGCCTGATGGTATGTCGAGGGTCACTGTCACTGAGGTCATCGAGGAGGCTGCACTCGTGCCCATTCCCACTGCTGAGGTATGAGTTGTCGGCGATGCGCGAGGCCATTTCCTTATGTGGCCCGACAGACTTTTCGCATTGTCTTCTGCCCAGGTATGCTGCAAAAATAAAATAAATTATATTATAAGGTTATGGTTTGTATCATGACATATTAATTTAACGTTTTAATTGTCCTATTAGGATCCCCCTAGCATCTAGGAGGCCACAGCCCGTTATTGATCCGATCCAGCAGCTATGGATTGTGGCGGTTGGGATGGGCGACAATACTATTCAGGTCCCATGGCAGAGAGATGTGTTAGGCCATGATATGTCATTTCCATTTTACATTACGCAGCTTGACTTGTGTGAGATCCTGATGGGGACGATGATGCTGAACATTTCTATCATTCAGTGTTGGGTGATGCAAGTATATCGTTCTTTATTTAGTTTTTCCATTTATATTTTAGTTGTCACTAACTAATTGTGTGTAATTTTTTTAGATTTCTAGCCAAACTTTGTATGGAGATGGGTGTCCAGGACATTTACGGTTTCTTAGAGCCCTCTGCCATACAAAGTCAGGGGAACAACAAGGAGGAGATTCAGGCATACATACAAAATTGGATGCATAAGTCATAGAGGAGTGTATACCTTGCCCCATATCACAAAGACTAAGAGTCTTTTTTATTATAATAATTGTCTATTAATTTAATCATATATCTTGAATCCTCACTTAGCATTTATTTTTAAAGATTGCAGCCTTCACTGGACACTGATGGTTATTTTCCCCAAGGATAGTATTGTTGCATACTTTGATTCCTTGCACAGGGCTGTAGTTAGATACACTCGACTATAGGGAACCGTTAGTAGGAAGAAACTCCATTGGGTCAACCCAAAAGTAAGTACTTTAAATAAAAAGCATTGTTAATTTTTAACTTTTGAAAACTTATAATAATTAATTACTAATGAATTATGAATTTTGTCTATGTACCTTGTAGTTTTATAGGCAGCACGGTAGTTATGAGTGCGGATATTACATGATTATCCACATTTGTGTAGTAGACGGATGAGCCAGTGTAAGTGTTAACTGCCTACATTCTCTAAATTGGTATTAACATAGTGATTCACTTTTTTGTTCTCCACCAGTGCTAATTATTTTTTGTTTGGTTTGCAACACTTTCTAGACCAGTCAGACTTCCCTATGAGCTATTAAGAAGATATCAGAAGGCAATGGGCTACTCATATTCTTTAACTCAAGGAAGGAAAATAGGATTGTGTTTTTAGGGTTTAGTAGGATACAATAACATTTCATTTCATTTAATTTATATATAGTATTCTTCATATATAGATGGTTTAATTTATTCAATTTGTTGTTTTCATTAAATATGTATACTGTTTGTTGTGCATCAATTGGGATGATTAGGATCTGTATTTGCTTGCAGGTGTGAGAAATCAATAAAATAGAATCTATATTTAAAAAAACAAAGTTTAAATACGGTTAATGCCTAAACCTTGTTTAAAAGGTGATTATTTAAACACGGTTATAACCGTGTTTAAAATATACTATTTAAACACGGTTGACAACCGTGGTTAAAAGGCCTTACCTATTATCACACCAGGAACAACCACTGTTCTTTAACCGTGTTTAAAAACCTTTATTAACTGTGCTTAAAACCCCTTTTTTCACTAGTGTTATTTAGAAAATTATAATTTTTTAAAAGCTATTAGAACTGTGTGGTAAACACAAATATGATGAGTTTATATTTATGTATTTATTTGAAAAACTCCAGGTTTTGAAACCTACTTCATGAAACTTATAACTTTTTAAAAAGTATAAGTTCTTTTATTAATTACTTAATCATCATTGTTATCATTATACTACCTTTTAAATATAAGCAAAATAATTATTCTCACCATTTTCTCTACAACTATAACCCTCTTCCACCATTAACACCACCTTTGGCCATTGCACCCATAACTATTGTTAGTTTTATTTTTCTAAGATTATTTCAACCTTTTAAGTATTTACAATTTTTACTTGTCTAGATATGCTTGTTCAACACAAATGTATTCAAGATTAGAAATTTTGTAGTTTTTTTTTTATCTTATAAAACAAATGATTTTGTTTATAATACTAATAAAATCAGTTCAACCTATTTTTAAAGATGAATCAATGTAAAAAAAAAATATTTATCAAATCTTTCTTTCATAGAAATGACTTGAATGTAGACATCTTTGTTGAGATTGTTTGGTTGTGTATATATGTTTTTTTATTTTGTTATTTTGCTAGAAACTACTTAGTTTTGTGATCATGTTTAGATTATAAAATTGTTCAGCAACTAAGCGTGTAGTTTATTGTTTTTTATGTGCCATGTGTATTGTTATTAATATGTGTCTTGTCTTGGGCTTTAGCCTTTCTTCATTCAAGCATGGTAAGTTGGTGGTAACACAAAAATGTGTAATATTGATGTTGTGTTGACAAAAATAAAGTGTATAGATGTGATTTTTGGAAGTATTAATTTGTTGACGAAAAGAATAACTGTTGATGCAATTTTTGTTGTCTGAACCTTTCTGCTATGGTTTTGTAATTGGATTCATCCAACTATAATCATTTGATTGGGCTGGAGCATAAGATGCTTTCAATTTCAACTTGAAGATTACATGATGACGGAATATGCATTGTTGGGGACGATATCATGAGAATAAGACAATGTTTTTCTCAACGTTAACTTATCTATATAACTTATTTTAAAATTTTTAAAACAATAAGAGTTTGTGTTGGTAAATAAAATATTTATTATATTAAAATACAAATATGTAAACAAAAAAGATTAAAATATAAAGATGGAATAAATGGTTTTTATCAGAATAATTAGACTGCATTTAATTCATAAGTTTTCTTAGAAAAATAAAAAAAATAAAAAAGTTGGTTATTTAGAAAATATTTTAAAAAAATTTATAGAAAAATAGAAACCTGAATTTCTAAAAGGTTTTCTATAAAAAAAAAACAGAAAAAGCGGTTTTCCAAAATTTCCTTAGGCCTCTCGCGCGTCTTCTTTCTCTAGCCCCTGTGTATCTTCTTCCTTGATGTTTTCTTTCTCTAGAGACTGATGCACCAGCTTTTCCAAAATTTCCTCGAGCCTCTCGTGCATCTTCTTCCTCTGGCCCTCGTGTGTCTTCTTCATTCATCCTGTTCTTCATAGACTGATGCACCAGCGCCCTCACAACAAGCTCTCTTGCGTCTTTTCTTCATCTTTTTCTTCCTAGAGCCCATTGTAGAATACACACAGTACCCTTACCGCGACAGGTTGGTTTCTGACCCATTTATTTGCTATTTCTAGTGCTTCTCGTAACAATTATTTGTTGTTAGAATCCTTCTCGTAACAATTATTTGCTGTTTCTAATGCTTTTTGATTGTTGACCAATTGTTTGATTAAATGTCACACTCTTGTGGTTGTCAACAGTTTGAAATCTGCATAGAGGATATTGATTTTTTTAGATTTTTTTGCTTTTGGTTTTCGAGTGTAACATCTGATAGAGCCATATTATGTTATATGTTCAATTCATGTGACTTTAGTAATAGTATGTTTTCAGTTACAAGATTGCGCTTAGTAGGCTTTTTAATTTGAGAGGGGTAAGTGTTAGAATATCTAGAAAACTTCTCCTAGATCTCTTGGGAGTAAAGAAAAATTATTGAAATACCTTAAAACACATGATTAAAAAATACCATCAGAAGAAATTAGAAGTCAACCTGAGTAAATATGGCTTTTGCTTTTGATATTTGAAGCCTGGTTGATATTTCGCTTGCTGCAAAACTATCAGCAATTGATACAACAGCATAGCCTGCAATAATGATAGCTAGGTAGTCATTTATCATTAATTTTGACTCTTCTGAAATAAACTGTAAATGGATGATGCATATATGACATAGGATATAGAATTCTGACACTATTAATTGTTTTTGGTTCCTAAATGGAAAAATAGCATATCGAAAAGTTTAATTTAGAAGATAATCAGAATTGATTTATTTGTGGTTTTTAATCTTAAACAGATACATGATGTTGTGTCAGGGTTATGGTAAGAAAAAGGAGAAAAGCAAGAAGCTGCCAAGAAGGAATTCATTGAGGCATTAACATTGTTGGAGGCACAGCTAGGAGAAAAGCCTAATTTTGATGGGGACAAGTTTGGTTTTGTGGATATAGCACTGATTCCATTCTACAGTTGGTTTAAAGCTTGTGAGACTTTTGGCAACCTCAATACAGAGGCTGAGTGCCCCAAGATCATTTCATGGGCCAAGAGGTGCATGCAAAGAGAGAGTGTTTTCAAGTCCCTTCCTGACCAGTAGAGGGTCTGTGACCTTGTTTGGGAGATGACAAATGGTCTTCGTGTTCATTGAGAATTGAAATAGAAAGGCCACATTTGGCTCTAATTTGGTTTATTATGTGCATTGTCTTTTAATATTGATATTAATATAAAAAAGGCCACTTTAGATGTGCCAATCTTCTATTTCATGCATTCAATAAGTATTCCAGCACTTTTGATTTTATGTGCATCTCTAATATAATTGTTGGTGTTATACCAGTTTTATTAGTGTTTCTTCCATTCTATATACTGGTGCATGGTACTAATGTGCAATTAATAAACAGAGGAGTGATGGCTTTTGAGCTTTTCTAGCAGTAGAGTAATCATAGCCTTTACATTTTCTTAATTGAATAATTTCATTTTTACTATGTCTGGTGTGGTACTTGCTTTTAGTCTTTTGTCGCCAAAGGTTTTGCATATTTGCTTTTGATTGGATAATAAAAGACAAGCATTCAAAATAAATAAATAGAAGCAAAATGTAAAAGTATCTGAACCAGCTAAATCTCACAACATTTTATTGCATCAAATAAAGGATATTTCACATGAATTCCTTTGTTTTATTTGGCTGAACTAATCAAACTCCTAAATATTGCACCTTATTATCATTGGCTGGTACTTGTGTATTGGTCCACCTAAATTTTATTTAAGAGTGAAGATTATTTAGAACTTTCAAATGAAACTTCCACCACCATCTAAAAAGGTTTTGTTGTAAACGTGACTGATAACAATGCAAGAGTCAATTGTTAATAGTTTATGAAATATCTACAACGTGACTCGTCACCGAAGGCAAGAAGTTTGAATCATTGTAACTATTTTGTAATATATTTAAAGACAAACTTGTTTACTCTCATTTTAATATTACTTTAAATTTTGTAACAATTTTTATGTGATGCATATACTATACAATATTGTCATAAATAATACACATATATATAAGATACATCTCAATTAATTTGAATTAAAGAATACTTAAAAAAAATTGGAAAATTAAGTGCACTTGAACAACTTTTTCAGTTTTCTAGTTTCCAAATTAGAAAATCGTTAGAAAATTGTCACATCATCTAAACAGATTTTTAAAATTTTCTAGCCATTTAAGGAAATAAAATTTTTTAAAAAACAAGCAGAAAACTTTTCTTAGAAAATTATTATGGTTTTTTGAAAAAAAAAATCTGCTTGTTTTCCAAAAGTTTCATTTCTTGAAATAGTTAGAATAATTCTTGAAAAACCTTTCTACTTTTCAATTTTCTTGGAAAACTTGGGGCTGCGTTTAGTTGTAGAAAATTATTCTAATTTTCTAGGAAAAGTTTTCTGCTTGTTTTCTAAAATTTTCGTTTCCTAAAATAGCTAGAAAAATTTTGAAAACTCGTTTAGATAATATGACAATTTTTCAATTTGGAAACCAAAAAACTAAAAAAATTGTTCAAGTGCCCTCAGTTTTTCAATTTTTTTTAAACATTTTTTAATTCAAATTAATTGAGATATGTCTTATATATATATATTATTTATGACAATGTTGTATAATATATGCATCACATAAAAATTGTGACAAAATTTAAAGTTAAATTAAAATAAGAGCAAATAAATATATTTCAAAATAGTAGCAATAGAACTTTTCAAATTAGTAGTTGTTTGTTTCATATTCTCATTTGGTTACACCGGTCTTTATCTTGTAATTCAGTTACCGTATTTTGTAATTCAATTACCTTATCTTGTAATTCAGTTACTGCCTTTTCTATTTTTTTACTTTTCTTAGAAAATTTTTTAAAAGAGTTTTCTGATTTTCTTAAAAAGTAGAAACTCAGTTTTCTATTTTTCTATAAAAAATTTAAATAATTTATAAATAAACAATTTTTTTATCTTTAAAAGTTTTCTAAGAATAATTTTCTATTTTTCTAAGAAAATTTATAAACTAAACGCAGCATAGACTTCTCTGTTTTCTTAAAAAATATAAAAACCCGGTTTTCAGTTTTCTATAAGTTTTCTTTAAATATTTTGTAAACAAAAACCTTTTCTATTTTTTCAACTTTTTTAAAAATAGTTTTATATTTTTCTTAGAAAACTTGTAAACTAAACACGACCTTAGGCTGTGTTTAGTTACAGAAAATTATTCTAATTTTTTTAAAAAAGTTTTTTGCTTGTTTTTCAAAAATTTTCATTTTCTAGAATGGCTAAAAAAAATTTGAAAATCTTTTTCACTTTTCACCTTTTTTCAGTTTTCTTGAAAATTTCTTTAAAGACTTTTCTAAGAAAAATAGAAAACCTGGTTTTCAATTTTTTATGAATATTTCGTAAACAAACATCTTTTTTATTTTTTTAATTTCTTCAAGAAAAGTTTTTCATTTTTTTTTAAAAAACTTACAAACTAAACATGACATTAACTTTTAATTGTTTAAGATAGATGAGAAATATAAAAAGTAAAAGACATTGTCTTTTGAAAAAAAATACAAAGAAACAATGATAATTAAATTATCAATGACCTCTCGAGTAAATTTGTAAAAAGTAAAAATATATAATTTTTAAAAGTTATGAGGTCCAAAATAAACTATAAATCATGGACCTTTAATAGGTTGGCTTTTAAACTCTAATAATTTTGGAATCATTGATTGTCATTGTATTATATTTGAGATTTTACTTGTTTAAATTGAAATTAAAATATATTTTAATTCCTCAGTGTTTCTTGGTTGAAAAAACCGTCTTTATTTTATTCTCAAATCAACATATCAACAAACATGTGAAATACTGATTTGATTTGAGACTAGAGTAAAGATATTCTTTTTTTGTAAATTAAAAGATACTTTGGAGTTATAATATAATATAATATAATTTTAATTTAAATAGATGGAATCTCAAATAGAATATAATGATACTATTAAAGCATAATTCACCTTAACCATCAATATTCATGTGTGTTTAAATACTTAATTAAAAATTTATACATTATTTTTTAATAAAAATTTATATTATAAATTTAATTTAAAAACTAATTATAATAAGTAAAAGGTAACTTACATTTTTTATAAGGAATAAGAAAATAATACATCAAGTAACCTCTAACTTGTTAAATAAATAAATAACAAAACCTTAGTTAAGATAAAAATTATGAATTTATTATTTTAATACATAAAAACGTTAATAGTATGTTAAGACTTACCTTATTAGTCTCATGCATTGTTTGGAACAGGTAATATTATTAAGCCAAAAACTTTTTGAATGGAAAAGGGAGTAAATCGGCTCATTTCAACATATTTATTTTACTTTTATTCAAACAATTTTGAAAAATCAACTTTATCACATTTGTTTCTATTTATACTAATCCAAACATTATACATCATTTCCTCTAAAACCCATCCAATGGAGTGATGAGAACTTTACACTACCATCACATGATATCGAATTATTGCAAGAGTTTTCGGTATAAGCACTCGATTCCTAAACTTATGACGTAGTTTATTTAACAAAGGCATTTACTCAACACCATTAGGCCCTCACATAAATTAAATTAATGTAATTATGATCGGATGGACTCCAAAGTTGCAAAATTAAAAGAGAATATATGAAAATTGACAAATCTTGAAAGGATATACGAAAAAGCATTAAAGGTAACCATAGAAAGAAGAATTTGATTCCAAAGTCACTCCAGGTTAGTAGCCTTCATTTTCTTTCAAAGCTGCACTTCCACTCGATGCCATTTCTTTTTTTAAAAAAATTAATTTACACATACGAGAGATTAAAATCATTGAAATAACATGCATAATTATTTGAGGGTTTTGCTTGGATATCGCACTCGTAAATAATCAATGCATTAAAACATTTTATATGTGATAAGGTTTGATCCCGCAACACATTAAGAAAAAAGAGTCTCACCACTAAACTACTTGACACATTTAAAAAATATAATGCAATTATATATAGTTATATTATATTTGTAGAATGTATATTTGTTAATAAAATCTATATACAAAATAAACATTGTTTTTCATTTAGTATAAAAATTAAAATGAATGTACGGAAAATGGCAGGAATATTTATTTTACAAATAAATTATATTAATGGATATACATTCTACGAATATAATATAATAATATATGGTTATATTACATCTCTTAAATGTAACCTGGTGGTGAGATTCTTCTTTCATCTGTTGTTCAAATCAAACGCTTCAGATGTTATCTAAGAATCCAAACAAAAATGATGACTTGGAAAAATATGTGGCATAGACTAAGTTGACATGTGGCTATAGACTAATACATGTGGTATTCAGTTGACACATGGCTAGGGACATCCATTCTAGTTGCTTAAATCACACATGTGGTTGAGGGCATCCATTCCTAGAAAAACTCATATGATACATGCCCTCAATTTGTTGAGGCTTCTCTTTCATCTCCTATACGTTAGGGGATCAAGCCCTGTTACACTTAAATTTTGACATATAAATATTTTAACATGTTGACTATTTACGAGTGACTAGTTTGATCGGTTGCTAAGCGCAGTAAATTGAGGGCTCTAATGCCCCTGGCCTCCTAGCCACGTGTCAACTGAATTTATGTCATATGTATTAGTCTCTAGCCACGTGTCAACTTAATATATGTCACATATTTTTTCAAGTCATCATTTTTGTTTGGATTCTAAGATAACATCGAAACATTTAATTTGAGTAGGGGATGGAATATAACCATATATTGTTATTGAACTGGTCTGAATCGGGGTCTGCGATCTGGTGTGGGACCAGCCACAAAAGTATATATATTTTAGTATGTATACACCGGTACAGTGGGTATCCAGTATTATAATCCGGCCTCTCAGTGGGAGAAACCGGCCTTGTAGTCCTGGAGATCCTTCACACCAGAGTTTCGCGTTGGTGAGGGCGAAAGTGGTGTCACCTACGAAGATTCTCCGACGCTAAGTTAGAAGAGTGTATATGAACTCAGTTAACACTCAAGCAATGCAATAGTAAGATGTAAGTTAGAACAACACAACCTTACATGTGTATTGGAATATGCTATTTATAGTTGGACGTAGGAAATGAATCATTGGATGCAGGTGGGCCCATAGGTTCTGATACCGTGTATAGAGTGTCAATCAAAGTGGCTCAGTACTCAAAGTGCGACAGGGGGTAGGTCAATTATCAGTGTACGATCCTGACACAGGGATGGAGGATAATCACCTTTTCCGTACATCACGCCTGCGATCGTACCTACTCCTTTCTGCAAGTGATATTGGCACACTCCGCTGTGCAGAGTATCCATGCTGATAAGTTATAACCCCTCTTATCTCATTGTGACACTGAGACAAACAGTTATATATGACGAGGAAGTGAGGACGGATGAAGTATCCGATGAAGTGAGAACGGAGATGTGAGAGCGGATAACCGGTGCGAAGATACTGCCCGGTGATACCGGTTGCCCCTCTGGAACGGCCATGCTGACGTCACAACTGTAGGGACCGGTATCCAGACT
The DNA here is from genome assembly GCA_037962975.1 of Clitoria ternatea. Taxonomy (NCBI): domain Eukaryota; kingdom Viridiplantae; phylum Streptophyta; class Magnoliopsida; order Fabales; family Fabaceae; genus Clitoria; species Clitoria ternatea. The sequence continues at coordinate 89,674,365 of CM075675.1, forward strand.
GGATCAGTTATATTGTATTCGTAGAATGTATATCCATTAATATAATTTATTTGTAAAATAAATATTTCTGTCCTTTTTTGTTCATTAATTTTAATTTTTATACTAAATGAAAAAAGATAAAAATGTTTATTTTGCAAATAGATTTTATTAACAAATGTACATTCTACAGATATAATATAATTATATATAGGGATGACAATATGGACTGGGCCCGTGGGCTGGCCTGTTTGGCCCGTTAAAACGGGATGAGCCAACATTTGAGGCCCGTTTTCCCATTTTGGCCCGCCAAAAAAGGGCCCGTCACGAGCCAGCCCGGCTTGACAGGCCTTTATTAAAATATATATTAATATGTTATATATATAATATTAATATTTGGTTGGTTGTAATTTTGATTATTTGATAAGGAATTAATTTTGATGACTATTTATTGTTTCCATTTAATGAAATAAATTTGATTAATTGTAAAAACTTTGCTTTGGAAAGGTAAAATCTAACTTTTATTTCTAATTTTTCCTAAAAATATTTAAAAATAGTTTAAATTTAAAATAAAAAATAGCTTGTATAATTTTATTAAAAAAACGGGTTAGCCAGCGGGCCACATAGAAAACGAGTCGGGCCAATGTTTTTGGCCCGTTTTCCTATTCTGGTTCAGCCCGACTCGTAGGCCTGTTTTGTCACCCTAATTATATATAGTTGAGTCATTTTTTTAAATGTCAGGTAGTTTAATGATGAGGTTTTTCCTTTCTCTCCAATGTAGGATCAAGTCTTGTTACATTCAAATTTTGACATATAAAATGTTTTAATGCATTGACTATTCATGAGTGACTGATTGATAAACACATATGGCATGACACGTGGCAAAGGACGTCAATTCTAGTTATTTAAATCACACATATTTTTTATTACAATTCTTTAAGTCAAAACAAAAAATATTTGGGTTTTTATAGGTACTTAGTTAAGATTATTTTTTTACACTATTCTATATAATAATAATAATAATAATAATAATAATAATAATAATAATAATAATAATAATAATAATAATAATTACTTTATTGCGTTGTACGCACTAAAAAAATTGAAATTTTTGATGGTTAAATATTCAATTTCTGGCGGTTAAAAACGGCCACAAATGTTTTACCTAACATTTAAAAAAAGTACCATTTCGAAGTTAAGATCATCTATTTCAACTCTGAAACATAGTAAAATAAAAAAAGCTGAACATAATTAACATTTCATCACACACTTAATATACATTGAACATAAAATCAACAACCACAACCATTCTTCCTAGTTTCACACATGATCTCTCTTCCTTATACCATAGCATGCGCCTACACATCAATAAAGTCATCTCTTCCAAACAATTCCAATACACTATTAATTTGTATTTCATTATCATAAATACTTTTTACTACAGATATCTATATTATGATATAAGACGGTCATTTAAAAATTGTATGATAGATTTTTTAATTATATTAAGATATTAACATAATAATAATTCTCTTTGAATAAAATTTAGTTACTAGAAACGCCAAAGCTTCTTCCATTTTCCTAGCAAAACAAAGAGGTGTACAAGTCATAATTACCCACTTTAGCTTTTGAATAATGAGATGAGCCTTTTGTGTCTTCCAAGCATGTATAACAGCATACACATAATGCATGCAGTGTATGTTCATATATATATGTTTTTTTAAGTCTAAATCACATTTTAAAGAAAAGAAAAATTGACTATGTAGCTAATTATTGTATTGATAATATATTATTCTCATATATATATATATATATATTAATGTGAAAATATTGGCCCATTTTTTTAAAAGAAAAATCGATAGTCAATGGCACATATTATAAACTCTTACTAATTCAAGTAGTAAGCATTATAGAGGTGTCTCAGCTTCTAATCTTTTCTACTAAATTAATTAAGTTTCATGTTTAATTTTCATCCCTAAACCCAGGATCAACAGGGTTCTCATGTAACCAAGTATGGGTTTGCCTCCCTTTACCTCGGCTTCTTCTTTGTACCCTACCCCTCAGGTATCTATATAAATTCTCCCCCCATCATGCCTACTAGCACCTTCCCTCATCCTTATTTTTCACGCTCAATAGTAAGGTGAAAACACAGAAAAGAAAAATGAAAAAGGGGAAGTAAAAGAAAGGGTTTGTGACCTAAAAGAAGAGAGCTTGTAGTACAGAATACAGTACACTCAAAGATGGAAAAGGACTTGATGAAGAAGACCTAACTCGTAAAAGTTCTCTCTACACTCCAACAAAGTTTTAGTATATGATGATTCAAGCGTGCTTTGTGACGTTTATCGCTTCATCACTTTATAGTCGTGGCTGGGGGCATTGATACGACGTCGTTTGCGTTCAAATGATATGGGTCGAGCCTTTTCAAGTTCCCAAACCCATAGCTCAAAAGTAACCGCTACACATGATTGAGAGTAATTGTCCCATCATTGACACAGCTCATGATACATGCAACGTTGTGTTTTGAGAAATGAAATAAGTGATTAACAATTATAAACGCAGGCGGAACAGGTAGAAAAAATTTATAAGTTAAAATGTTTTCTTACCCATGCCTATAATCAGTGTCGCATTAGAAGTTATAGCTTATTAGAGCAACCGACATAGTCACTCCAACAAGCTAAGGGCAAATGACCTAATCATAATACCAGCCTATGGGCAATACAGTAATTTGACCGCAATCCATCATTCAAGACCATATCCGCATAGTTTAGTGTAACAACACAGGTACATCAGTATTACATGTAAGGTCCCAGAATTGACTCTGGTATGAGTCATTCTCTCAATATCGAAAAATTAGAGTTAACCTATATGTATCAGCGTGTTGAACATGTAATATGCAAAGTGACAGTTCGGCAGGTAGAGTCGTTTGCAGACGTCTCTTTCATATGTCAACTTTTTTGTAAAGGATCTAAATTGTATTGACACAGTGTACGAGAAACTTGGTGAGCAAGAAGACTCTTCCACTACCTCTAGATATAAATATTCATGCATCAACGTAACAAAGGTATAACATTCTCTCTCAAACTTACGCTTAAGCTCTGATATTCCATTGAATATTCATCGACTTGAGCATTGAAGTGTCATTGTAGGTGACATCACCTTTCGCTACCCAACACTTAAGGTTGTTGATTTGGTACGAGGAATCACTCTAAAGCCTTTATTTCCTACTGAAATAGAGGATATAATACCGGCCAACTCTTACACCTCAGCCCGACCAGTTCAAGAAATATATTAAAAAAGAACATACTTAGTATATAAACATTTAATAACATTGAAATGAGATATTTTTGCTTATATTGTGACAAAAAGATCTCTTAAAATTTGTTCATAACTAACCGAAAGGTGTATCCCTTTTTAGTTGATATTTTAAAGTATTAAAGTTTACACTTATTATTTTGTCTTGTAATTTTTATTGATTAAATATTTAGTCTTAAATGCTAATATTCGTAGAGTAGATTTAATTGGATTATTTCTAGAATGAAAAATCATCTGATTTGATGATTAAATTAAATTGTTTGATTTTTATATATTTTTGTATTTTTTTAAATAAAAGTAATAGATAGATTTTATTTTATTGGTAAGGTCTAACATAAATAGTAAAAATATTGAAACTTTAAATTAATGTTATAACTAATAATACATAACTTCAAAAGGAAAATAAAAATAATTAAATAATATAATTTTAAAAACTTATGTGCCTGTGAGATAACTTATGGTTTTTTTAAAAAATTAATGGAGCTATTAGGTAGACCTAAAATATTGAAAAAAATATTACCTAGTATTGAATCATTAGTCTCAATTAATCACAAAGTAACACATATGAGTAGATATAATATTATATATTTTTCTCTCCTAAATTCTTATAAATTTTTACATTTTTCAAATAGTAACTAATCGAGATCATGAGTGACATGTGGTCGAACCACCTAATAATGACTCCAAAATGAGAGAGTGTATAGTTTTTAAAAACCTATTAGCTCTAACATTTGGAAAAACTACTTAAGGTACGTAGTTTATAACTTTTCAAAAAGTATAAGTTACCTATTATAACTTATTTTTGGTCAACGACAACAATAAATATTTTTAAAATAAGTAAAAATTACTTATGAATGTCATTAACTATTTTCACAAACTCTTCACACACACACACACATATATATATATATATATATAAACTATCCCAAATACATAATTAGTTATTATTTTTACTTTTCATATATAAGCTCTCACATATTCATAATATCATTTTCCCTAACGTGCACTCTAAGGTATATTAAAAAATCAAAAAATAATTTTTTAAAATTGTGTTGAAACAATCTTAAAATTACAGAAAAATTGCTACTGAAACAACTTTCAGCAAAAAAAAAATTATGAGTTCTTAAAATGTGCTTTAAAGTGGATATTAAAAAAAATAAATTATTTCCTTGTCTTTTACAACCATTTTACAAGTAAGTTAGTTTAATCCAATGCCTCTATTTTATGAGAAATTACTTAAAAAATAATAACCTATAAGTAATTTTAAAAATCATAAATTATAAATTATAAGTAGAAACATTATGATTATTAATGCACACATGTAACAGTGATCCACCATCTATATTTATGAACAAATATATTATATATGTCTTATCCATACAAAAATATTATATATGTCTTATCTATATATATCTGAATATGATGTGGATATCTATTAAATATGTGAATACTCACAAATAATAACGGATATTTATGAATACTTAGGTTATTGTTAAAAAAAATACTTAAATGAACAGTTTTTTATATTATTCTTTTACAGTTTCGTCCTTATTATTTTTTTAAAGTCATTGTTATATATTTTAAAATTAATATTTCTTTTATGTTATATTTAATAGTTAGCTTGACTAAATATAAATTCAATTCAATTAGTTATGTAGTTAATTTTACCATGAGTAACAAGGTTTTTTTTTTGAAAGAAGGAAAGGAAAAGTAACGAAGATTTGAGTAGGAGGGAGAATTAACAGGGAAATGGACAAAAAAATTAATTAGGATATATATAACATTGTAACATCTAATTCTTCCAGCCATATTTTTATGCATAGAATTACTTTTATTTATTTACCAACTGAGAATGTGCATGCAATAAATAAATTACTTTATTACAGAGGTATTAAATTTTACTTTATAAATATTTATAGAATGAAGAGAATCTGTAGTTACTCTAATATTATTTACAGATTTTCTAAACATCTTTTAAATGACTTTCTGAATATTTAGAAAGAATGATTTGAAGATTTAATATGAAACATATATTAGGTAAGTTGGAGTTAACCTTTCATAAATGACATAATCGAATTACTCGGAATTCATTTTTGCATGAGAATTACATATGGCAAAAATTGGTAGCCAGCACCTGTAACGCAGACAGATAGCAATACGTGTGTAGGTGGCAACGAGTTCCCTCAGCAGCTGGAGTTCATTCCTTGACTCCTCTTGTGGATAAAAGCAAACCGACTCAACCTCTATGGTAAAGGATAAATTGGAAGATTGTTTTCTTTTCTCTCCAAACAAAGCGAGACCTTCAATGCCATTCCTTCTCCATATATCGATTCTAAGACCATTGAAATTTTCTCTATCATACTCCTGCAAATGTTCCTCTTTTCTTGGCACCGCTCAATCCTTCTCTTATTCCATGGCCAAATAACATGCAAAATCAATTACACTCAGCGTGACATTCCTATGTAGTAAAGGTGCGTGAATTGAATTTTTCTTTAAGCTATAGCCGAACCACACATAAGCTTGTTAATTTGTTTGAGTTTATGCTCCAAATCTCTCCTGAGTAGGATTTCAAATTCTTAAGGTTGGAGCTGTACGTGTTGTGTTAGAAGCAAAGCTCGGGAATCTGTCTAACTCAAGCGGTTGCACAATTATGTTTGGCTTAGGATTTCAAGAAAGTTATATTTTAGAAATTCGTTCTTTTTATTAATTAGCATTTTGGGTCATGAGATTTATTTATTGATTTTGCAATAAATTTATTAATACGAAATACAAAATATTAGCTTTGATATATTTATTACGTTTGCGATGAAGAGACGCCTACAGAACATATTAGATAAAAGACACAAGCCTTTAAAGATTGAGATAGATATATTCTTCATAGAGTTGTAACGAGAAAAAAGATTTAAATTTTAAGAAAACAGATTATTTAAGAGTCATTCTAAGTTACTATTATTCTTATTTTGAACACCACATACTTAAATGATTATGATATTTGGATTGACTTTTAACTTTTTTTTAGAAAGAAAGGTTTATTTCTGCTTACATGTGTTATTATGATGGGAAATTATAAGTTGCATAAGAATAATGTTTATGTGCTTGTTGCCATATTGATATCCAAAATATTATCTCATAACTTATGATTTATTACTCGGATGTGCTTTTTAGGATAAATTATAATGTAAGTTATGATTTATTACTTGATATAATTTTTTAGGATAAATTACAATATTTATGTTCAAGTTGGTCTGATAGTTTTTCTCATAAGTGTGGTGTGTTAGCTTAAAAAAGGAAGCTAAGATTATGATGATGGTAAGGTTGGAGCTACAGGTCTGAAAAAAGAGTTGAGATATCATGATAAGTCCTAGAATAGGTATGTAAATATTTAAATTTCAAAGGAATAATATAGTTAGGGGTATTATTTTTGGGTAATTTTTAAAATGTATTTGGATAATTTTAAAATATCCCGTGTTTTCAAAATTTAAATAATAAAAGAGAAAGAATGAGATAGTAAAAAAAAGAATTTCCACGAGATTTTTACATCCTCTTTTTTATTATTGAAATAGAAGGTTAGTAAAACATATGATTAGGATTTATCCAAAAATAAGATATAAAATAAAAACTAATAATTAGTGTATATATTCCTAACTTAACATTCTTAAACATACCATTTTATATCATGAAACAAATGCCCCCACGAGTAAATTTGTAAGTAAATTTATAAATATTACATATGTAACTAAACAAATATCTATCTACACCATAATATTCGAATTCACTTCATTTTTTTATTTTTGATAATGAAAATATCTATTTATTCTATTCGTGAATATATATATATATATATATATATATATATATATCCACGGATTATTCATAGTTTTTTTCTCTTCATATTTTAAGTTATGATTTACTCCTTACAAGACCATATCTTTGGAGTTTTTTTGGTTACTTTTTATTAGATCTATTTTAATTTATATTGTGATTTTTTTTCAACACATATTTTTAATAAGTATAGATTTTCTCTTCTCTCTTGATATCATGGAATTAAAAAAAACATTTTTTTATATTCAATAATATGAAATGTAAATCTAAAAGTACTTCCACTGTTTTTATTTAGTATTTCATATATTCATTGATTTTAGTAATTTTATAACTTCTTGGTGGATATGAAGTAAAGGAATTTGCTAAAAATTAAAATGGACTGAGAGAAAAGGTGTTTGGTATTTAAAATAATTTGAAATTTTTAAAAATCGTGGTTTTAGATAATTTTATTTTTTAGGAATTATAGTTAATTAGAATGTTAAAATATGTTGGATATATTTAAATTTATTATTTAAGTAAAACTAATATTTTTACTTTAGAGAGAGTAAGATTCTGACATTACCATGTGAATGGTTTGTTAAGAAACTTGGTATTAAAAAGTAGTTGGATTCTTAAGTTATTTATAAAAAAAATTTGGTAAAGTAAGACGCGTGGAATACACAAGACAGGAATTAAAAGCTGATTAAAGTAAAGAAAGTAGATAAGTGGGAAGAGTGATGTGACGGTGACGTCAAAGAGAGTGGGGGCATAAGGGGAATTATAGGTAGGGAAAAAGCGAAGGGTGAGTTTAGGCAAAATCGCAGGATGTGCCATTGGCTCCTTGATCCGGGATTTTTGCCAATGTAGGGTACTTTTTGAAATTAATTTATGAAATGGAGTTGTTTTGAAACAATTTAGTTGTCTGGGGTTAAAAACGTCACATCATCTTTTTATTACGCATTTTGAAAATACGTAATAGCTGTGAGTGTGACATGTGGCGCTGGGTAACGGAGCATTGTCAGCGGTTAAAGATACAAACCGCTGACAATTCTTCTTTCTTATTACGTAGGGTGGAAAGACGTAATGACAGTCTCATTGTCAGCGGTTCAAATGTTCAACCGCAGACAATGGGTATATTTAACAATTTTTTAATATATATTTAATAATTTTTTAAATATATTAAATAAACTTTCAAATATATTATATATTTAATATATATTAAATAAATTTATACTTTTATATTTAAATACATTTATACTTTAAAAAATTTATTTAATATATAAATTAATACTTTTATATATATTAAAGTATAAATTTCTTAATTATATATTTAATATATATTAAATACATTTATACTTTAAAAACTTTATTAAATATATAAATGAATACTTTTATATATATTAAAGTTTAAATTTATTAATTATATATTTAACATATATTAAATACATTTATACTTTAAAAAATTTATTTAATATATAAATCAACACTTTTATTTAATAAAAGTATTAATTTATATATTAAATAAATTTTTTAAAGTATAAATGTATTTAAGTATAAAAGTATAAATTTATTTAATATATATTAAATATATAATATATTTGAAAGCTTTTAATATATTTAAAAAATTATTAAATATATATTAAAAATTGTTAAATATACACATTGTCTGCGGTTGAACGTTTGAACCGCTGACAATGGGACTGTCATTACGTCTTTCCACACTACGTAATAAGAAAGAAGAATTGTCAGCGGTTTGTATCTTTAACCGCTGACAATGCTCCGTTACGCAGCGCCACATGTCACACTCACAGCTATTACGTATTTTGGAGATACGTAATAGCTATTACGTATTTTCAAAATGCGTAATAGAAAGATGATGTGACGTTTTTAACCCCAGACAATTAAATTGTTTCAAAACAACCCCATTTCGCAAATTAATTTCAAAAAGTACCCTACATTAGCAAAAATCCCCCTTGATCCCCGTTTTGATAGGACCCACAGCATCAACGATAAATCAAATCAAACACGCTTCCCTAGACTCAAACATTACATTTATTTTCCTTGAGCGATAGGCAAAGTAATATAATAAAGAATGAGATGCGTGGATCACATGTGAGTGAGAGTACTCAGAATGCCGAGATCGCCAAGAGAACAACCGCCTTTCCTATTCCTAATGCCCGATCCTGACGCCTCCAACAAACCCTAACGTCGTCGTTTCGCTCTTTCCTTCTTCCCCCCCTCCACTCCAGGTTCCTCCTCAATGCGGGTCCCCCACTGCATAAATGTCGGAAACCTTTTTATTATTTTCTGTTTCCTTTTTCTCCCACGCGCTATTTGATTGCATGCCCGCGCGATCCTTGTGAATGAAATTGGCGATTTCTGGATCGTGAACAGGGATGGCTGAGGGAGGCAAAATACTGTACATGGTCGTTCTTGACGAAGAAGGCGAGAAGAAGCCCAAGGAATCCTTTCGCTACACGCGTCCTGTTCTGCAGAGCACACTGCAGTTGATGGGATGTAAAGCTCGACATGCCTTCAAGGTACACACACATACATCATCATCATACACTGATTATCACCCTTCTGCTATTATAGTTGTAGGCTATGATTCCGTTAATTATATATATCATTTATATAATAATAATAATATCCTTTTTCGATCGTTTGTTTATTTTGTGACAGCAATGTGATGTGATCGAACGCATACTTGTGGTTTTTCAATTTGTGTGTTTGAACATTATTCTAGGGCTCAATTTGGTTAACTTAGATGGGTTTGTGTCATCGTAGTGGACTTATTTTAGGTGTGGTTTTACTGCGTGGCCTTTGTTTGAGTGATCGTAACCCTATCATATGGAAGGGTGTCATATGAATACCAAATTTATTTATTTATTTTTCCTTTGGTTTCGTTTTTACTTGTTCATTAACTTTTTTGGTGAAAGATGGTTCGTTTGATTTTAACATTAGTTGATATTATTATGACGGTTAACGTTCAGTGCTTGGCAATTGGATCCACCCATTTGCTGCTACTGTTTAATGTCTTGTATGTCCAAATGCCCTTTTGTTGTTTCTCATATTTTCTAAGAATCATGACCTTTATCTAATAAATTATGCTTAATACTCTTCAGCAGTTGTGTTAAATAGCGGTTATTATTATAGCACCCCTATAGCGTTGCGGTTTTGGAAGAATCTGTGATATAGCGAAACAAGCCATAATAGCAATTGGGGGCATTGCAAGGACCAAAGTATTTTAAGGTCATTTTTCTGAAGAAAAAGAATTGAACACTCAATGCATGCAAAAACTGCAAATCACTGTTTTTCATGGCCCTTTGGCCTTGTAATGCACTCTTCTATGTGTATAACTTCCTTTATTTCTACTGTTACGTATCCGCTATCTCACATAGCAGATTTTCCGCAATCTGCTATTGATTACATTGATATTCTTGCATTCTATCAGATTAGCCGAAGAGTTTTTGAACTCACAAGGAGTGGAAGCTCTACCAATGTTTTGCAGCATGAAGGAATGGTTGTACCAGGTGTTGATGCTTGTAAGGGAAATGTTATGAAAAAAGATTGTCACGATCCTTCCTCTTGCTTGGGGAAAACAGAGTTGAGCAACGATTTGGTTTTAGGGAAAGAATATAGAAGTAACAGTGTACCATTTGAGTTGTATAAAAGGCGCACAACAGTATTCATCCGTAGAGAAACTTTTCTGGATATTGTTTGTGATGCTCTGGCTGAGTACAAGTATGTGGGTCCTAACCAGAGGAAAGACTTGATGCTAGCCTGCAGGTATGGATGATATCATTTATCTTTATGGCAACTATTTTTTATATTGAATAACTCGAATAGAAGTAAAATACCTCTGTACATTGATTGCAGTATGCATCTACTCTGATGCAACAGAATCTGCTGTTACATTGTTAGGGATGGTTTCTTGTGGTCAAGATTTGTAAGTACTAGCCAGTTTTTTTTGTGTAGTCATTTACATGGTTGGTTTGCCATGTTTTTTTTTTGTGGTCAAGATGTTTGGTGAAAGTATAGAATGCTTATCTTTAACAGCAGCGGCAGAAATTATGATGCCGAATAGGAGAAATTGGTGGTGCTTCTCAGAAGCCAAAGTAGAATCAGAGAAGAATTTATATAAAGTTGGTCAAAGTGTTTTAAGAAAGCGATTTTCAAACTACTTGAAATTTCAGTGTGGCCAAATGGGCTCGTTGTGAACTTGTAAGGATGCTTTATAAGGTGTAACAAAATTGCTGCAGTTTTGGGCTACTATGCTCTTTTGTCCCCTAGTTCTTAGATGCAGTCACATGCTTGAATTTCAGTTGGAGTATAAGTCAGGATCAAGTTTGGTTTGATCCGTAGCCGTTTACATACTACTGTGGAAATAGCAGTTATAATGATTGTTCAAAGCATATGGAAGCCCAAGATATGCTAAGCCCTAGATATGCTGCTACATTTTCTTTGTCTCGTCTGGCTATTCTCCGCTATTCATCTTCTATAAATTTGCCGGCACACTCTGTAAAATGCTCATGAGGCAATTATTTTGTAAACTACAGTACAATTTACACTTGTTTTTGTAATTATTTTCTTTGGTGGTAGGATCCGAGAACGGAAGGAATCCGTGACAGTGCTGTTGTGTGGCACTAGTGGCTGTGGCAAATCCACATTGTCTGCATTGCTGGTATCTTTGCATACAGAAGTAGTTGTCTTTTTGCAATAACAAATATGTAGTGCCAGTTTTACTTAGTTTGTGGGAGGATGAGACATGTAGTGAATAATGAAATTGAAACTCTACCACTTATTTCTTACAGTTCAGTAATTTGTGTATTGTTTATATCTTCATTTCAGGGTAGTCGGTTGGGAATCACAACAGTGGTATCAACTGATTCTATCAGGCACATGATGAGAAGTTTTGCTAACGAGAAGGAAAACCCCTTGTTATGGGCATCTACCTACCATGCAGGCGAATGTTTGGATCCTGTTGCTGTTGCAGAAGCAAAGGCCAGAAGGAAAGCAAAAAAGTTGGCTAGGGTGTCACATTTACATCCCAAGGAAGAAATAACTGAGGTTAATAATTCTAGGAAATCTGATATGCGGACATCGGATTTGGCTTCTAGTACTTGTGAACTGCTAAATGCAAAACAGATGGCTGTTGAAGGATTTAAGGCACAGAGTGAGATGGTGATCGACAGTCTTGATAGGCTAATAACTGCATGGGAAGAACGAAAAGAGTCAGTTGTTGTTGAGGGTGTTCACTTGAGTCTTAACTTTGTTGTATGTCAGATATTCCTTTTGCATCTCTCTGTATTTCTCCTTTCCTTTTTGTATACCAGTTATGTCTTCTTTTAAATTTTAATCTTTGAACAGTGAACTGACATAATCTTATGCAGATGGGACTTATGAAAAAGCATCCTTCAATCATACCATTCATGATATACATTACAAATGAAGACAAACACATGGAGCGATTTGCTGTACGTGCGAAGTATATGACACTTGACCCAGCCAAAAACAAATATGTAAAGTATATTAGAAACATCAGAACAATCCAAGATTATTTATGTAAGCGAGCTGACAAGCATTTAGTTCCCAAAGTGAACAATACAAATGTTGACAAGAGTGTAGCAGCCATCCATGCTACTGTCTTCAGCTGCCTTCGTAAGTGTGAGGCTGGGGAACAACTATACGATCCTATAAGAAATACTGTAACTGTTGTTGATGAAGAATATAGAAATCAATGTGCGGCAAATTCTGTGAGTTCCAAAGGAATGTTTCAATTGATCCAGAGACAAGGCTCTTCAAGGCATCTTATGGCTCTTGTAAATACTGACGGGTCTGTGGCAAAGGCTTGGCCTGTTAATACAGTGGACAGTAATGGGAAGCCAATATGGGGCTACGGACCAGAAAATGTAATTGGGAATCCAATGTATGGGCCATTGCGGATTGGGAAGGCAGAACCTGTGAACCTTCAGTTTGGCATGTATGGGATCAGTGCTTTGCCCAGTGGTGGTGGCACTAGTCGTGCTGGAAGTGTTGATGAGTCCAGAGCTGATGGGACTGATACGGGCAGCAGATATCTATCCTCTTGCTGTAGCTCACCAAGGTTGTCTGATGGACCTTCTAAGGAGGTAAATTTGAATATCTTTTGTTAATCTCTTTACAACATGAAAATTAATGGCTTGTAAATATCAAGGTAAAAGAATTCAGTTATCGAATTCCCTGATTTATTGTTTGGTATAATTTTTAGCTCAAGGAGGATCTTTCAGTTCATGGTAGTGATGAAGAGATTGATGATCAACTTGATGTGGGCAGTGATGATGATTTCAGTGACGATGGTGATAAACGTATCCATGAGGAGGTAAACTTCAGTGCGTACACATTGTGGTTTAAAATTTTAAATGATTTTCCTATCTAAATGCATGTATATTTAATGAGATTCTCTCATAAGTAGAGTACAAACTTTTTGGACTTCCTTTTGTATTGCCGTGCTAGCAATAGCAATGAAATGAGATTGAGTGCTGATTTTATTACGATAATGGTGCATGACTGAATTTTACCTTTCAACGCATGAATCCCTTGAGTAACAAGATGGATAGGGCTACAGGTTACTTCTTTATGTGAAAGAAAGATAGATAAAACTGTGAAGTTAACAACTAGGATTTGTTTTACCGAAGTGGAAGAAAAATCCTTACGTCACTTCTAAATTCTACGCTCTTGTTGTGCAGGTGGGCTCGGTAGACGAGGAATCTACGAAATCTGATGAAGAGTATGATGATCTGGCAATGCAAGATGTGGTTGAAAATGGCTACTGTTCAGACGATGATGAGGAGTTCAGCAGTGAGGTTGCTGCTGTGCCTGGGGACCTAGGAACTAAAATGCAAGGGAATAAGTATCATCAAAATCTGGATCTTTTCCTTAGAACTAGAAGTGAACCAGTGCCAGAGGTCCTGTTTTCCCCTCTACCAACATCTGGCAAAGCCAAATCAAGAAAGCGTTCTCTTAGTATTCCAGCCTCCCGAAAGGGAAGTTCAGCAATCCATGACTCCATTCTTTCTGGTGCTCCTAACAGGTAGCAGCATGATATTTCTTATTTAATCGAAGTCTTAACAACTGTCCCACTTTTCTCTTTCGGCTTGAGACATTCTCTCCTACGAGGTCCCATTGTCTATAGTAAGGTATTTTTCTTTTTCACATTTACCTTTAACTCTAGTAGTATGTTTTAGTCTTTTGATCGAGGCTCAATTTTACTCAGATTGAGAATTGCCCACGGTTGAGTTTTTGCTTACGGTTTATATACTATGGAATTCGGGGAACCAAACGTGTGTTCTAATTATGATGCATCATTGCTGTTTTATAAACAATCAAGTTTTCCGTTACCTCTGGCTTCAAAATTTTCGATTATGAATTTAGAGCTCCTGTCTATTATCAGTGTAACCCCGTCTCTCTTCAGGCAAAATTTTTCTCTCGCAAAATGTACTTCTTAAAAGCCCATGTCAATGTCACCAACGCATATCAAGGTTCATAACCATATAATAACCTGTGTAAATAGACTCTACACAGAATTTCTAATTATTGACAAAATTTAATAACCTATAAATTACATCAATCTTTTATTAAAATTGCTTTCATTTTTAAAAGTTTAGAGAGGTTGACTTTAGTTTTGATGATTAGAAAAGAGCCTTCAAAAATTTTAAGATCTATCTGTCAAGGCTAATGGTGTCACTCTCTTGAATTCTTAATTATGTTTGCTTTTTAAAAAATTAAATGTTACTCCATGCGTATTAATCTTTATAAAAGAGAAATTGTAACATTTTAATTTTATCACTATTTAATTTTAAATTTTACTTTAATGTTAATTGGAGTATATTTCAAAACAATAGTAAATATGAAAAAAATAAACATAAACACTGACATGTAAATAAATTTTATTTTGTAAATAAAATTATTAAAATATTTTTTGTCTTATAAAGAAGTATTTTCTACGGAAAAAAATAATTAAATGAAACTTTTTTTTTTGAAAAATAGTTCATTGGCCTTATTTTATATGCAGGGTTGAAAAAATTAGAAAAGAAGAAATAAGGTAAAAATAAGATGAAAATATTTTTGCGTAGATGGATAAAAAAATAAGCGGAAAAAGAATCTTATTTTATTTTATTTAGATATGTGGAAAAAACATATATAAGTACTATGTATGTATAGATGCACACCAGTAAAACTTTTATTCCTTCAATTCGTTTTATATCCTAATATTAAAATAACCTTTTCTGAACTACCCTCTAACCAATAGTTGATTCGTGGAAGGAATTCAACCTATTAGCACAACATCTGGATTCATTATTCGGATGGCTAGAGGAGCAACAGCGTGGCTGCGTGAGAGGGAGTTCAACCTTGTAGACTTTAAGTCGTTTCAAATACGATATTTAGAAGAAAGGGTAAAGTCTAAAGTTGAGTAAAATTGGTTTACGAAAACAATAGTTTGATGGAAAATTACTAAAATAGGTATCAGTGAAAAATACATATATCTATTTATTTAATAAATTAGATTATATGGTGTATAATTATAATAAATTAAAAATAAACTTAAAATTCTATAATTATGTTTATAGAGCATGCCAGTTCACAAAGTAATTTTAAAAAATTGAAGCCTATTTTCAACATAAATTCTATCAATTGTAAAAAGTTGTCAACACATTCAATGAACTATCCTAAACAAATGAAGGAAGGACATGGTTGTAAAACATTACCAATGCATTTTGCTTGTTCAACCACATTACTTAAAAGCTGCCATGGCCTCTTGGTTGTAAAACAGAGTTCAACCCCTAAACCCTACGGTCAAACACATTCACATGAACGGAGATGGAAAGGTCTCAACAGAGTTTTTAATTTTTAACCAAACACACACTAAATGAATTTAAGTTAATCAGAGATTCATTGGTTATGTCTTGTGGTTGCTATTTATTCTTCCCCACCTTCCAATTCCAATAGCGTATAAATTAATTATTTTGTGTTGTTAAATAGTGAACAAAGCGAAGCTTTAGACCGTAAAAATTCAAACTCATGACCTAAAGTTGCCAATATGAGTATGGTGGCATTGCCCTGGCGGTGAACATATCTCCAAACCCTAGTTTGAAAAGAACCAACCTTTCATAAAGAATTTCTTAAAAACATGGATTAAGATGGAACAGAACACATGTTTACGATCAAATGAGGCATAGTCACACCAATCCGATTTATAACTTACAAGCCCACTAGATGTGACCCATTTAGACATTAGAATTATTTAATATTAGAACATTTCTAGCAAATTTTAAAACATGTACCAAAATGTGTTTTAATGTTCTCAATAATTAAGTAATTAAAATTTTAACATACCGAAGAGCCCATTGGTATATGAAATGTCACGCGATAACACTGACAACATATTCCAATTCGGAGTAACTACTAGATTCACTTTGTTCAGAGTTCTATAACTTGAACCAAGTTATATTTAAATTTTATGCATAAAAATGGGAAAAAAATCTAAAATTTAATAACTTTATTTATTTTTTGAATTTAATTATTTACGAATTTACTTCGATCGAATACCTACGGTCCTTAATCACGACCGATGTAAGAAAAGATTGTTGACTTAAATGACAATTATATTAAAAATTACGCATATGATAGTTTTAATTGGTTGACTATATAGAATTTTGCCTGAACGTATCACTGTTAAACTCTATATATATATATATATATATATATATATATATATATATATATATAATATTTTGAAAATTGAAGGAATTGTTTTCTTAATTTTGTGTTGAAGAACATATTTTAATGAAAATATATAGGTGTGATTTGGTGTCTAAAGGAGATCTTTTGCATGGGTCCCTGGATAGTCCTTTGAGTTGCATGTCTGCCACATTTACACCTAGTAGTATGACACACGCAGGGACCATACGTACGATACATGGGGACCCAAACCCCCCCACCCCACTTACTCATAAGTCATACCCACTCCAATTTGTTTCAAGTTTTTGACTTTGCAGATATAATAATTCCAATACTTATTTCTTACACAAAAACAGATAAGAGGTGTCTCATATTTATGACACACAACTTTAAGAAAAAACAATTATATAGATATTTACATTTGTTTCCTTTTAAAATGAGTGATAACAGTTGATCACATAGATTCAGATTTTAGAAATAATTTCAACTCCTATTGTGACTAAGTGTAAACAAAATAAGAGGATGCATATAATAAAAAAAAAATGTGTTTGTTTTAAAGCTAGGAAGATTCAATCAAGATCAGTGAAAGGAAC
Source organism: Clitoria ternatea (assembly GCA_037962975.1). Lineage (NCBI taxonomy): Eukaryota > Viridiplantae > Streptophyta > Magnoliopsida > Fabales > Fabaceae > Clitoria > Clitoria ternatea. The sequence goes on from CM075675.1 coordinate 89,691,767, forward strand.
ATCTTCATCTCACCCAACCAATATACATGTAACAGCGTCAATTAGGATTGGAATAGACAAAAAAGGTAACATATCAATTAGGATTGTAGAATGACAAACCAAACATGCATTAACTTTCGTATGCAAAATTATCTAGTAGTCGCTGACATCATTCTATTTGATTCACCCCTTTGCATTATCATACATTAATTTCTTTGGGGATACGTAGAAAGAATAAATGTATGTATAAATTATAGAGTAAACTTCAACAATTTCTCATTTAATTTGGTGTTTGAATTATTTCATGGGTATGCAAAATGTTTCATTGGAATTGGAATAGACAACACTCTTTCTTTTGTAAACTGGGATAGCGTGCGCAAATAATAAAAAAACGGGTGGGCATTTGAGTGTGAAAAATATCTACAATTTTTGCTGGATTTGGATAAGAGTGCCGGGATATTTTTTTTTTAGTTTTCATTTTTTAATTTTTAATAAGTTTTTTATATTTTTTATTTTTTGGGAAAATAAAAAAAATATGAAAGCATATTCAAATACTGTATTGATTTTCCACTTTAAAAAACGTAACCAAATGCAATTTGATTTTTTCATTTGATTTTTTGTTTTCTTTCACATTTTAAAAAATAAGAGTATTATTTTTCAAGTTATTCTTATTTTAGAAAAACTTGGAATACTCTCTTTTATAATAAAAAAATTTAGAAAACTCTTTTAGATAGTTTTTCAAATAGTGGTTGTTTTTTGAAAAAAAATGAAATACTGTATTTTCTATTTTTCAAGTATTTACTTTTTAAAAAAATTGGGTATATAAACATGTTTTCTATTTTGTGTATTCTTAGACTATTTTTCATTTTTTTGAAAAATATGCTAACTAAACATACCCTAAGCTGTGTCATAGTTATTAGCTACCGCCATGAAAAAAAAAATCCGCCATACCTCTCATGCAATAGAACACTGGTATTATTCCCCGAGGGTTTAACGAACCATATTTTTTACTTAACGCACTTTAAGTCTTACATGTTGTAATTCTTACAAAACCACACAAAGAATACATAAAGAAGTATTCAGATCATTTTCAGCACACATTCTATATTGATTTATATCTTCTTTATGTAAACAAACTAACATTTTTCAATGTTTTAGAAAATAAATAGACATTAACCAAAATTTAATGTCATAATGGTCAAGACACATTTTATAAGAATAATATACAATTAAAGACCAACATAAAAACAAATTTAATTATTATGAATAACTTGTCTGAAAGGACAATGGATCCAACCATAAGTTCTCTTAGAAGTCATTTATTCAACAATTTCAATCTAGCTTTGTTTGATAAAAGGAGATGGAAGTCAATCACAATAAAAAGAGCTTGATGTGAAATGTGTTAGAAGCTAGTGAATTAGGAAGAGTGAAGAGAGTTAAAGTTAGGCCTTTTGATGGAGGGATGTGTAAAATAAATAGTGAGAATGGTGAAGGATATAGGTCATAAATAAAATGTTGGGAGGATATGTATGTCAGGACAAACACTCAAACTAGTGTATCTTATATTACTTATAGAATCTGACTTGAGATAAGAAAAGTTTCATGATTTTGACTTTTAAAGGTGGAACCTACTTCAATGAGGGTTGACATTAAATAAAGCTTGATGAATTGTCTAGAGAATTGCACCTTGAAACAAAGGGTGCGTAGAAGACTCTAAAGTGTGGAATCCTGACCTATATGGCCTTTCCCATGTCAACTTTGCTTATAAGGTATTGTAAATAAGGACCTTGTAGCTATTTATACCAATTAATTTAGTCTACATTTGCTAATTATAATTTGTGTTTGTGTAACCTTGAGGAGGAGAGTGTCATTCACCTACTAATACTATTTTCCTACTAGTTTTCCCCCTTATCTGAATGGATTGTTAAGTAATTGGTATTGGGGTGTCCATTGTCTTGCCCTCCTAATCTAAGGATCATCTCACTTAACATTGTTGCAAATTCTTCTCCCAACAAGTTCCTCAAACCATCTCCTTCTTCATCCTCATCCTCATTAACAACCTCAACTGCAGCAAACTCATTCTTCTAAATACCCTTAACTCCTTCAATCACTTTCTCATTCTCATTCTTCTTTTTTCATTATTCAGATTGTGAAAGCTTCGCTAAAATGTCTTCCTTCTCCTTCCTCGATACATCTTCCCTGTGATCTGCATTTTGGTAATAAAAATAAACATTTAATCTACAACTTACTAAATCAGAAATCCTCAGTGTTTTGTATAAGCACCTTGAGGAAGAAAACACACCCAGAGTAACTTATCCTACTCTTTAAGAGTGGAAAAACTTAGATCTCGAAGAGGTGAAGAAGAAAGTACTCACGATAAGACATTCTCATTGTGGGAGCTATCACAACAACTTTCTGGCCTGAAAACGTCCTCATTTCCTCTTCTTTTTCTCCCTCACTTGAGATTTCTCCGTTCAGCCTCATCCTAGCACACCCCAGAAAACCCCGCGATTTCAAAGATTAAATCTTTCCCCCTTCTTTGCTTCAATTTTCCCAATCTCCGAATAAAAAACATAAACAAAAATTGCAAACCGCGGGAGAAGGAATGAAGGACGAAAATGATGAAATGAAAAAAGAAATTGAATTAAATTTAAGAAAATAGAGAGAAGAGATGTGAATATTATTTTAGGGGAAGGAGGAATATTCAGTTAGTTTCCAAAGAGGAAAAGGATTGGAATTGGGTGTAATTATGGGTGTTGAAAGGCCGCGTAGGTAGGAAGAAAGAGCACCATCGCAAACAAAAATTACACGGTATTGAGAGGGATGGGTTTCGTTTGCACGAGATTGAGAGGAGGAAGAAAAAGGTTAGGGGGAATAGGGAAAGGGATTAGGGTTTTAGTAACTTACTTTTTTAATTGTAAAAAAGGATAGAAAAAAAAGTGAGAGAAAAATAAAGGTGTATTAAAAAAAATGAGTTTATATGTGTATTAAAAAATAAATAAATATTCAAGGACTCTATAAACTCGGTTATAAATATAGCCGAGTTTATATCTTAGTTTTAAACTCGGTTCCCCTATAGCCGGGTTCAAATCTTTCATCTAAAATTTTAAAAATGTCACTGTGCTATATATTAACTCGGTTACTTTTTAACTGAGTTGATATCCCGTGCTTATATCTAGTTTTTGTATTAGTAGGCTTCACTGTTGAGAAAAGATAGAACAAAAGAGAATCAGAACAGAAATAGAGTGAAAGATGAGAGAAAGAGACTTACCACATGAAAAACAAAGAAAAAGCGTTGAAGACATACAATGGCCGTGAGTAGAAGGAAAAAGAAATGGTGATAGGTAGGCATGGTCGTTAGAGACGAAGGGCGACAAAGAGTATGAGAGAGGGCTAGAGTAGAATGAGAGAAAGGGAAAGCTAAAGGGTGAGGCGCTGGGCTCGAGATTAAGTTTTAATTTAGTAACGAAAAACCCATCGCCAAGGCCATCACTAACTCTATAAAACTTGACATGTGGACAAAAATAACTGCACCAGTTAGTGTCGTTTCTACTCTATAACACCATAGCCACATCATTTGCTACACTGTTCCTTAGTCTTCAACAGTTACAATATAGCGACAGTGGAAAATTGTGACAGTAGCAATTAGTCAATCGCGAAGTTCGTTAGTTTTCTTCTCTTTTTTTTCTGATAGCCTGCTTAAATCAACGATGCCTTATCTAGCTATTGCTACATAGATTATCTTAATTTTAATAAACAATAAAAACCAAAAACTTGTAGAAAATATTAGTAGGCTGAGGTGTGTAGTAGCACTGCCCTTAAGAGTTATTTGCAATATGCGGACTCCCTAGGATACAACAGCACCTTCTGGTGTTAACCAGGTCCAGAACTAGCAAGAGGAAAGAAAGAGAAACCCAGCTGTGAAGAAGAGAGAGAGACGGCGAGAAAAAGAGAGTAGTACCTTTAGGGTTTTAGAGTAATATTATTTAAAAGCATGTAACCGGTTTAGGGTAAAAAATAATATTTTAAAATGATTAAGATATATTATAAAATATAAAAATCAGAAACAGTTTTCATAATTAAGTTCAAATTTTGAAAAGGAATCTTATCTGTAAGCGGATGGTTAATTACAGATAATGGAATCGTGTTACAACAAATCCGGAAAGATAATGTTTGACCCAGTAAATTAGGAGATAAGGCCACTCAATTTTCAAACTATCAAAATTAGCTGTTTCCGGATAAGGTTTTGAAATTCAAATTAATTTTAACAAAATCAAAAATAAAAAGGTTTTCACATCCGCACATTCGTGCGCGCAGGGGGGCAAATCGGAAGATTTGTACTAGATTTGGCATTTTGGGCTAATCTCGTATGCGCGCGAGCCCATAACCTTTCTTGCTTGTTCATTAACCCAAACACACTAGTTTCAATATATACACTAGCATCACTCACATGCTAAGCAATGTGGGACTTCTTTTGAAATACCCACTTCACACAACAATCCCCCACATATTTTAAAAGAATTTAAAACAGTTAAACAATTTCAAAACAACAAAGAATATTTAAAAAAAAATATCATTGACTTTGCTGGGTTTACATCATGAGTGTGAATACATCAGACTTGGTGTCTTTTGGACTATGAACCAAGTCCTAGACAAATAAGCATACCATACAGTGTGTTGGTGAAGCATAGCTTCTATGAACCAAACATCACTTGAGAGTAAGCTAGAGACATACTTGTCATATTACACTCGACTTCTCTTGCCGTTATCGCCGTTCAGCGTATTTAGGCCTTGCGCGTGCCTGGTAATTCATGAGTGTTCTAGAGATTTGTCTTAACCTCATGCAAGCGGCCTCACTTGACACTCATTAGGTGATCTCATCAAGTGTATCCTGCATTATATACACCACCTATAAGGGATATAAAATCATTAAAGGTTTCATAACCTAACCTCTCATTCAATGCAGCCTAGCACTTCACACACCATAGGAATGGGAAAGAAAAGTGCTAGTGAATTAACAATGACTTGTTATTACCCATATGAACCTTCTTCATGGGATCTCCAATCATAAAGGTTGGGTTCCCATCATTGTTAATTCTGAGGTAGACTGTAGTCCCATTCCCCTCGATGTTTCATAAGTAACTTTTCTACTTAATGGTTTAGTCAGAGGATCGGCCAAATTCACTTCTGACCTCACATTTCCAATAGATATGATTCCATCTTTCAGCAACTGCTTTACAACATTATGTCTTAATCATATATGACGGTTCTTACCATTATAAGAATTATATTTAGCAGCACCTTTAGCCGATTGGCTATCACAATGCATAGACACTGAAGGCGTTGGTTTTGTCCCTAGAGGTATACTCGCTAAGAAGTTTCTCAACCACTCAGCCTCGTTACCAGCCATCTCCAGAGCTATAAACTCTGACTCCATAGTGGATCTCGCAATAATGGTTTGTTTGGCTGATTTCCAGGTCACAACACCACCGCCTAGTGTGAATACATAACCACTAGTAGACTAAATCTCATCTGAATATGAGATCCAGTTTGCATCACTGTATCCTTCCAATACAGCGGGAAATCCACTATACAGAATACCATAATCCATGGTACCTCTCAGATATCTCATCAACCTAGACAATGCTGTCCAGTGCTCAGCATTGGGATTATGTGTGTATCTACTTAATCTGCCAACAACATAAGCTATATCTGGCCTTGAGAAATTCATTAAATGCAACAGACTCCCAATAATCTGAGCATATTCAAATTGTGATACAGGGTCACCAGTATTTCTCTTTAACTGAGAGTTACAGTCATAAGGGGTTGACACTGGTTTAGTGTCGAGGTGTCCAAACTTTTGAAGAAGTTTCTCAACATAATGTTCTTGAGAGAGCATTATGTTGTTACCCTTCCTTATAATTTTAACTCCCAGAATCACATTTGCATTACCCATATCTTTCATATCAAAATTACAAGCAAGGAAACTCTTAGTATCGTATACAATAGCATCAATGTTCCAAAGATAAGCATGTCATCTACATACAAACAGACAATCACACATTCATCATTTTTATTTTTATATAGACACATTTATCAACTTCAATAGAGGAAAAACCATAGCTAGTTAGAACTGCATCAAATTTCTCATGCCATTGTTTAGGTGCTTGTTAATCCGTATAAAGATTTGAGAAGTTTGCATACTTTATGTTCTTGACCAGGGACAACGAGACCTTCAGGTTGAACCATGTAAATTTCTTCCTCTAGCTCACCATTTAAAAAGGCAGTTTTTACATCCATTTGATGAATAACTAGATTATGAATGGATACTAAAGCAATTAAGATTCTTATAGAAGAAATTCTTGTTACCGGGGCAAAGGTGTCAAAATAATCTATATTTTCCTTTTGTGTAAAACCTTTTGCTACTAAACAAGCTTTATATTTTTCAACTGAACCATCGGGTAAAAGCTTCTTCTTAAAAATCCATTTGCAACCAATGGGTTAGTTCCCGGAGGTAAATCGACTAAAGCCCAAGTGTTAGATTTTAAAATTGAATCTAATTTATTTTTAATTGTTTCTTTCCAAAAATTTGAGTCAGAGGAAGAAATTGCTTCAGAAAAGGTCAAAGGATCCTTTTCAACAAGATATGTGTAAAAATCATTTCCAAAGGATGTTTCTTTTCGTTGTCTCTTGCTTCTTCTCAAATCGTTATATGGGTTCTCATTATTGATAAGTGAAGGCGCATTTGAAGTATTATCAAAATTATTTTTCATGGGAAATAAATGCTCAAAAAATTCCGCATTCTTAGTTTCAATGATAGTATTACAATCAAGCACATCACTTTTAATGGCAAGAAACCTATATGCAGCACTATGCTCAACATATCCAATAAACATACAATCCGAGGTTTTCGATCCTATTTTTCTCTTTTTGGGATCTGGTAACATTACCTTAGCCAAACACCCCTCACACTTTTAAATATTTAAGATTTGGTTTGTGACCTTTCCAAAGCTCATAGGGAGTTTTCCTAGAATTTTTGTAGGGAATTCTATTTTGAAGATGACAGGCTGTTAATAAGGCTTCACCCCATAGGTTATCAGGTGCGGCAGAACTAATTAATAGTGCATTCATCATTTTTTTCAAGGTCCTATTTTTCTTTTTAGCTACACCATTAGATTGAGATGAATAGGGTGGAGTTGTTTCATGGATTATTCCTTCCTTTTCACAAAATTCATTAACAATACGTACTCGCCACCTCTATCAGATCTAATTCTTTTTATTTTCTTATTTAATTGATTTTCTACCTCGGCTTTATAAAGTAAGAACATGTTAAACGCCTTATCTTTATGTTTAATTAGATATACTTTAGTGTATCTAGAAAAATCATCTATAAAAGTTACATAATATTTTTTACCACCTCTAGATATTGTTTGTTTTAAATCTCCTAAGTCGGTGTGGATTAAATCAAGTAATTCAGATTCACGTTGAACGGAAATACATGGTTTTTTCATAATTTTTGATTCGATACATACACCACATTTATTTAAACATGCATTTTTAATTCCAGAAATTAAACCATCAACACGTATATAATTCAAATAAGGTATACTAACGTGTCCTAATCTAGCATGCCAAATATCATATGAGTCAAGCATATAAGCTGAAGATAAATTATTATTAATAATTTCTGAAATGTTTAAAATGAACAACCCTTGATCACAATATCCCTTACCCACAAAACACCATTTTTGGTCATCATAATTTTGTCTGATTTAAAGGACACTTTAAACCTCACTTTTCCCAATAGAGCCACAAAAACCAAATTCGTTCTTATACTAGATACATACAAAACGTCATTTAGTGCTAGTGTCTTTCCCGATGTGAGCTTCAGAAGAATCTTGCATTTCCCGACAACATCAGCTTTGCGGGAATCACCAAGATATACTAATTCTTCTCCATCTCCCACCATTGTGTAGGAGGAAAACATTTCTCGATTCGCACATATGTGCCTGGTAGCCCCGGAGTCTACCACCCATTTGCTCACATTGGCCACAATCAAGGCTTAAGAAATGACTGTAGCAATTATATCATCTCCTTCAACCAAGTTTGCCTTTGGTTTAGGAGGAACGTCGTTTCTCTTCTTGAACCTACACACAGCAACATGATGACCTGGTTTTCCACACACATAGCAAAAACCCTTCCTTTTGAAGGTAGGAGGGTTAGATGGCTTAGGAATGTGATCAAAAGATTTTTTATTTTCATACCTTTTCCTTGAGGAGTTGCTTTGTATCATGTTTGCTCTTGCTGCCAAAGCTTTTGCTCAGGCTTGCTTCTTTTCCTTTCGATTAGTGTCTTCAATGATGATGTGAGTGATTAAGTCCGACAGAGAAAGCTGTTTGTGTTTGTGTTTAAGTTGTTGTTGGTAGTCCTTCCAGGAGTGGGGAAGCTTTTCAATGAGGAAGACTGCCACTAGTTCATCCTGCATAAAAAGGTTCTTTGATTTGAGATCCTCTAGAAGCCGATGGTATTCATTGATTTGTGCTCTTATGTCTTTGTCGTCAGTCATCTCCCAACGGTAGAAGTTTCCCACAATGAACTTTTGTTTTCCGGCATCCTCAGCGGTGTACTTCAGTTTGAGGGAATCCCATATTTCTTTCGCTTCCTTGTAGCCACAATAAACATCGAACAAATTGTTAGCCAAAGTACTAAGAATGGTGTACATACATACCTTGTTTGCATTGGTCCATGCATCAATGAGTTCAGGTTGGGTTGGTTTGGGTTCAGAGATAGCCCATGCAACGGCATGCATGTCAAGCATAGAGAAAACACGCTCCTGCCAACGGCGGTAGGATTGACCACCGAAAACTTTGATCTTCAAAACGTCTGGGAGAGGCTTGGCGATGGTGACGGTAGCGTTGGAAACAGGTGGTTGTTTTTGAACTGTGTTTAGGTCGGGTTGGAGATAAGGCCATTTAATTTTTAAACTATCAAAATTAGCTGTTTCCGGATAAGGTTTTGAAATTCAAATTAATTTTAACAAAATCAAAAATAAAAAGGTTTTACATCCGCATATTCGTGCGCGTAGGGGGGGCAAATCGAAAGATTTGTACTAGATTTGGCATTTTGGGCTAATCTCGTATGCGCGCGAGCCCATAACCTTTCTTGCTTGTTCATTAGCCCAAACACACTAGTTTCAATATATACACTAGCATCACTCACATGCCAAGCAATGTGGGACTTCTTTTGAAATACCCACTTCACACAACAAAACTAATGCAGCAATAAGGAGCTGATTAAATTTAGTGACGGAATGTCTGGCAGCTGCTTTTAGCTTTAAGGATGTGCTCAACGATGGGTGACCAGTTAACCGTAGCAACGGTATGGGAATCCATCACTACATGGTTTATCAAATTTTTATTAACAAATAAAAAACCAAAAACTAATTCAACGACGAGAGCTAATTGAATTTAGTGACGAGATGCCTTGTTGTCACTAATACTTTACTGTTCTCCATATTAAAAAACAGAAACAACAAAAGAAATACTCTAGCAATGGATACAGTGACGAAAAACTAATAAACGTCAGTGATGGAAGCAATGTCTGTTATTGAAGTTTGTCTCAACTAACATAGTCTCTGTCGCTATTAGCGACGAGCGTGTTGTCGTCACTAATTCACTGCGGTTAAACCAACCTTTGTAATTCACTGTCATAAATTACAACATGAATTAAGAAGATAGGTGAAATTATGGTTTAAAAATTTGAGAGGTAAATGTTAAAAAAAATTCATCATTCTCCCACTAAACAAAACAATGTCGTTTAAAACACAGGTGACTGTGTCATTTAATATGACAGGTAATAAATGTTAACGTCTCTGTGACAAATATTTAACGTTGGTCTATTAATCTGACAGAATTTCAATGTGTCAAACCAAACACAATTATTTGATTAGTAAGAGACCTATTCCCATAATCCAATAAGGTGAGGGAACAAATATTATATTTACTCTTATTTTTGTAGCGAAAAATTTGTAACTCATTGTAGTCATAAATTCAGAATTTCTTATCATTAATTTTATGGTGACAAAATTTAGTCATGGTTGTAATGATTTTTTCGTAAAAAAGAAAACATTTACTTGTATTGCACAAATGAAAAAAAGGATGAACAATGTATATTATTTATTGTAAACATGAACATTTAAGATAAGAATAAGAGAGGAGGGATATATATAGTACATATGGTGATAAAGGCTGATTTCTAAATAAGGTAACAGGTGATCCAACATAATTTGAAATAAAACAATCCTAATTGTAGTTGATTTGCTACTTCACATTTAATTTGAAATAAAACAATCCTAGTTGTAACTGATTTACTGCATCAGATTTAATTTGAAATAAAACAATTCTAGTTGTAGCTGATTTGCTGCATTAGTTTGAAATAAAACAATCCTAATTATAGCAATCTGTTTCCTTAATAATAATTGATCTTGTTTACTCCTTATCTATCAATTTGATCCCATAAATTGTGTCTTGGTTTATATTGTTAATAAATGAATGAGGAAACATGAGTTATCTTGCTTTCTAGTACTTTTTTTCTTTTCATAATATACTTTAGTATGTGTATGTAAGTTTTTGAAAAAAAAAAATCTAAAAATCAATAATTTTTTTAAAATAATTTGTAATAACTTCTGAAACAAAAAAATACAGTAATTATAAATAATTTTTAAAATAATTTTTTTATAAATATAACAGAAAAAATACTCTTTACATTATACTTCTAAACAAAAAATATATTTATATGTTTATTTTTATACATTCTTAATTAAATTTACCCTTTACGAATTTAAATAAACTGCTCCATGATAAATTTGATAGGAATATATCATGTGATCTGAGAAGAAGAGACCGAGAAGCAAGGAGTTGAATGGAATTAAGAGGAAATGTAAGCAGAAATAAGAGTAATAAAAGCACGGTCTTGTAAAGGTTGAGGGTAATATAAAATCGACAAAATAAACTTTCAATTAAGAGCAACCCTTCGTCACCATACTTTTAATTTATTTTGTGCCAAAAAGTTTATAATCTAGAACCTTAGAGAACGAGTTTGAAACAAATTGTATATAATTTTCTCTAAAAAATTAATTGCAACCAAACATGAACTTTTTATAAATGATCAGGAAAATAAAATCTCAGTAGGATACAACTAAATGATATCAGTTTATTGTTTTTATTTTTTTATAGTTTTTGCTTCAATATCCTTTTGACACAGGTATGCAAAGAAATTAATGGTTTTTGTATGAAATGAGGTGTCATTTGGGCATTTAGGTGATTAAAAAAGAAATGTAAAAGAATTAGCAGATGTATCATATGGTAAGTAAATGAATGAAACTCCCCAATTTGGCAAGGAATATTCCTTAAACTGATAAAATGAGTTCATTTCTCACTGATAAAATATTGTACTAATCTGCCTAGCTAGTCCATTAATATGAATTTGGATAAGGATTTGTTTGGTATATAGTTGAAAAATAGATATAAAAATAAAAATATTTAAAGGTTAATATTAAACCTTTACATTATTTAAAATAATTAAAATTTTATTTAATTGTATAATTTTTTTTGGGTTGATAAAGAGAGAACCAAAGACCTCTTTAATTGCTGACCAGCTTGGACCTTTCCATCAGCAGCATAAACTAGGCATGAGAGCAACGTAAGGTGGAATCATTTGACAAGGCAACCTCTGTTGGCTTACACACTTTTAAATTAGTGTCTAAAATTAAAATTATGAAAATAATCATATCTAATTATTAATATCTTACTTACATATTTAAATTTTCAATGAATCAATGAATTTATTTTTTTCATTTACTCAACTCTCCATTTAATTAAGGAAACGATAAATAAATAAGCAATTAATTTGTTTACTCCATAGTTATTTACAGAGTTGATAAAATGGAATAATATCTTTGTAAAAATATCGGATTTAGACTACAGAATTAAAAGCTCAAATAAAATTTGGTTGTCGCAACCGGAACCTAAAAAATATGCATAAATTTAGGTTAAGTGTGGATTGCTCTGTGACATGTTTGACCTGTAAAAGCTATATGTATATATTGTTGAAATGACGTAATATAATTATAGTATTCACGAATTTTTGTTAACTAATAATGGACATAGAAGACAGCGAAGCAGGCCCTTGGGCAATTTTTCCCTGTCAATATACATGCATGATTTGATTTTGTAGTCAGGGATAATATTACTACTATTTTAAATTTTACTAAACCAGTATATATCCCGACTAGTTTTTCTATTATTCGATGAAAATTATTAAAAACACCAAATGTATTCATTATCAAAATAACATGAACAATTTTTAAATAATTAGAATATATTGCCTACGTAAAAAAAATTATTTGTTACCTAATTATAGATTGTAATATAAGAAAAATATTGTCTTTGTAATAATTACTGCAAACTTTTATATTATATATATATATATATATATATATATAGAGGGATCAAGTTACACTAATGTAACTTTGATAAACTGTTACTATTTGATAACTTTTTATTGAATGATTATTTTTTAAAATCTATCGTTCCATTCAAAGATCATATCATATAAATTATGTATAAAAAGTTAAACAAATGTAAAATAATTTAGTATATCATTCATGTGTAACAAAATTCAAATTTTAAAAATAATACAAAAATAAATACTCTTTTATTATACACCCATAGGGTTGTTTGATTTTAATAAAATTTGATAAAGATCATTTACACAATATTTAAAAATAATTCAATGTTTAGATTTTTAATCTAACCATTAAATTATGACTTATTAAAGACATAAGAATTGATTAAATTACTAGTAAAACTTGATCTCTTCTTATATATACACATACATAAAAGTTGTAAAATAATATAAGTGATTAAATGTAGTCAATGGTTAGAGGACGAAGTTAAATGGAAATTGGTTAGGGTAATAAGATATCTTTCTAGAAAGATATTTGGGGTAATACTCCTATGAAAGATCAGTTTCCAATATTGTACTTGGTGTCAATTGTAAAAGGAGGGAACGATGATGAAGGAAATAGGTGTACGTTTGATATACAATTAGAGAAACAAAGTTATGAAAATAAAAAAATTTAATAATTGAAAATAATTATGGTGCAATAACTAACTAGGGAATTTTCACCAGAATTTGGTCAAAGTTATTTCCATAAAAGGTTTCAATGTTTGGAGGGTCATTCAAAAGAAAATTCAAACTTTGCAAAATATATCTAATAGAGGGATACCGTTTTAAAATTGTGTTTGTATTCTATGCGGAGAAGATATATATAATACAAATCATCTTCTCTTTTATTGTGGATTTGCACAACACTTTGGGACAGTGTTATGAGTGGAATGAGCTTACTTACAACTTTACCGTCAATTAGGACCCGTCTTTGGTCTTGAAAGTAAGGGTAATGATCCAAGACTCATTGTGAATAGGGGTTTAAGATAAATAATATTTAATTTATGTAATCAATAAATTTTAATATAACCTAAATACTTTAATGCTAAAGCTACATAGATCTTGCCTTAAGGTCTAAGAGATATTTTAATTGAAAAGAAAACTACTAAAGAAAAGAATCTTGTTTTTTCTTTAGATAATTTGTGTTTTTTTTTTGTTTGATGTAGGAGGAAGAATGATTTTTTGAAGGAAAGTATGCGACTCTGAGTGTATTGTTTATTATTTTCTGATACCAGGATGATATATTTGATTCATGTGTTTAAAATTTACAATAACTTTGTTAATGTTAATTTGATTATTTAATAGATATTTTTCTTTTGAAAAAAATATACTAACAAGTTTTTATCTATTGTGTCGTCTAGGCCCATAAAATTCTAGCATCAAGCCTTCCGCAAAGTGGTGGAGCACATCTCCTCAACACAAGTTATTGCTTGGAGGCACCATGACAAACCTTGCAAGACTTTTGATGGGGGTAGCATCTCCATAGCTTGTTTTCTATTCAATTACATCTCGGTGTTAAGTTGATAGAAGTTATAAATAAAGTGTTTTGTATATTCAATATATGTGCTTATCTAGACTCCAAGTGTTTTGCTCTTGAAATTTTATATATGCATTTAGGTCCTCATTTGTACCTAAATTTATATAATTCTTTTTACTAACAAAAAAGCTGTATAAAAATATATATTATGACTCATTAATGGTGTAACAATTAATTAATGTTTTACTGGTGTAACTTGATCCCTTATCATATAGAAAAAGACACACACAGGTCGTAAAATAATTAAAGTGATTAACTTAATAAAAATATCATAATTAAACTAAAAAAGATAGAGTGAGGAAATTAAGATTAACTTTATCAATAAAATTTATAATTCAGAATCTCATAAAATAAACTCTCGAATCTAAATTTTATAGATAAAAAACACTACTTATAAGAATCATATATTGTGATGAGTGCATATTCCACTCAAATAGAATTTCCTACCTAAAAATCAAAGTAAGAATAATTGTAGTTAAAATTCAAAATATATGTTGGTGAAAAAGACACTCACCTAAACTTTTATAGCAAAAAAGAGACACTGCAATCGTTAACTGCCTGTATGTCAGTAAAAATCCAAACAACATAATGGCTTTTGTATCCTCTACCAATGGAGAGAGAGGACATGAAGGTCTGTTGTGTACTACTACAAAGAAAGAAATAGGGCAAGATGGTGGTGTAGACCGTGTTGTGTGGCATAATCTCTAGTGGAGAAAATGTGAACCATGATTGGACAGCTACGCGGGCACACAAATTTCCACGATATAAGATCTTAAATAGACCGAATCATCACTATCATGAATTATGAAGAATATATTGAAACTTAGCTTTTCTTCTAAAAATATCTACTAATTATCTTTGAGTATTATTATTGTTAAGAGGGGTTAATAGTGGATGGGTTGAAATTAACAACCCTGCAACTGATATTACTTGCCCAGGGTCATCGACCAACCGGAGGGAAAGTTGATTATTTGTGCCATGCTAATTAAACCAAAGCCTTGACAGGAATCTTAGGCAATGTCCGTGATTTGGCATGTTCAATTCCCAAGCCAAGTTCAATTTTCAGTAATCCTCAGATGCAAAACACTTGGAAGAATGTCCGTAGTTGAATATATTTAATTCATTCCTGCATATATAATATAGTAAAAGTAGTAACCAAGGACAAATCTTGAAGACCCGGGAATCCAAATCCCCCCAACCAAGAAAACTATCTGGCTATAAGAATCAGTAACACGAGATTATTAAACCAAGTACCCAACAACTCACATAAGGGATTAGTTACTGTTCTGTCCAATAAGCAGGAATCTGGATCCGGTCTACATAATTTGGGGTGTGGATATCGAGCTCGACATGGCCTGGATACTCTCGATATCAAAGGAGACAAAAGAGGTGTACCTTCAACCACCTACAATGTCAAAGTCAGTAATGTAGATAAGGACTCTAAGGTGTTAAAGATTGAGAAAGAATGCACCATGAGTGTTGAATTTCCAATGTGTATGAAGGTAAAAGTTATACTGTCAGGCAGTGAACACCTTCGATACCAAAGTCAATACTCAAACATGTTCGGGTTATAACACTCTATATCTGGGTTATCATAGATGTAAATATACAGACACATAATGTTCGGATAAAGGAAGAGAAGGATTAAGGGAGAAGAATTAAGAAGCAAAACCAAAATGACTATAAATCCCATTTGAAAAATATCATATTTAAGAAAAGAAAGGATGTAAATTAAGACTTCTTGTAAATCCTTTATTCTCTTCCAAAGCCTTATACATGATATGTCGTGAGACAAAAAATCAGCTTCATAGAATTTGATAGATAAAGATCTATGGATCTAATTAACTGAAGCAAAAACAAGTTTTTTAAAAAATTACTATCATATATATATATATATATATATATATATATATATATATATATAGATAGATAGATAGATATATATATGTAGGCAACAATATCATCACTCACTGGATCAGCCACCTAAAATCCAAATATTAATTTCTCTTTCTTACTCACTGTGTGTGTGTCTGTCTCTTTATTGCCTCAAGATTTGGATAAAGTGATGTTTCAAATATATATTAAGAAACTGGAAAGACACCATACCTATATTCCAGCATTTCTGTTGAAAAGGAATGTTCATAGATCTGTTAAGTCAGCACATAAAGGACCTAACAACAACCACTACACTCAGCCTCTAAATACCCTATATTCGATAACCTAGGATTGTCTGCAAATGCATAGCTAATTAGTGTATAACAATATTACTATTATTATTATTATTTAAAGACACAAGAAAAAAGCAAATACACAAACATACAGGAAGCCCATAAATAAATAAAAAAATTCAGTACAAATTGGAAACAAAAAAAAAAAGATAAAAAAAACCAACCTGACAACAACAGAAAGGAAAGCAGAAAGAGTAACCTCTCTTATATTATGCATCATGGAAATGGACAAAATCTGGAAGTTTGAGCTGTGAGTACACCGACCCATTTCCTTTTTTTCTCTCTTTAATCTCCACTCTTGTTTAAACAAGTACTTATTCAACTTTTTAAAGTCGTTTATGGCTGATGCAGCATCATCAAGATTCTCGCTTCAAAATGCCCAATGGATAGGCAGAGCAATTAGATTGCATCAGAATCCCATCCACCTTCATTTGCATGTGAATCTTGATGATGCTACATCCGCAAACAACGACTATCAATCTGTCCATGCAACTATATCTGCAAAAAAGCATGGTTCACATACATAACACATACTAGCTAGCATTGTTTGTATTACCATTTACCAATCTCAATGAAATTTATATAAATGGCTAAAGGCTTTTAGCTTACTCAAAGAGGGAACATAGATTAATTTTATGGAAAATTCCCAAAAGGAAATAAAATAAAATAATGGAACATCATGAAACAGAGAGAAAGTAGGAGAGGGTGTTAATAGAAAAGAAAGAGGGGGCACATAAAAATTGAGATTTTATGTGGAAATTTAGAAGCAAGGCCACGAGGAGTAGCTGATGTGGCTTGCTGAGAGTGGTTAATGTATGTTTGGCACACGAGGCCAGTTGGGTACTCGAATGGAATCTACCCACATGAACTCAATTCATACCTCTACAACAAAGGAAAGGCCAAAACCTCAATTAATTAATAAAAAGAGGGGAGAAAAATAACAACAAAAGCACACGCTTTCAGAACCTCCAAGGATTGAACAAAACCGAAACAAACGGGATCACAATCCAGTTAGCTAACGTTTTACGATCTACAGGTTTTGCTGTGTCGATCAGAAAACACACTTGAGCAGGAAAAAGCCTTTTCACATAAGGAAAGGTTTTTTTTAATATATAATAATAATAATAATAATAAAGAGAAAAAAAACCCTCGATGTAAGAATCAAAACCGAACAGAAACTCCCCGAAGAGAGAAAGACTTATCACGTACCTTAGCAAATCCATAAGGGAAGGAGAAGTTCTCAAAGCAAATAAAGACACATGTTTCATATATATTTATATAATATGCATATATATGATTGAAATATATATTAGATCAGAGTAGAATCGGAAGGTACTTATATATAAATATATATATCTGTGTGTGTTGCAAAAACCCTGAGATCTAACCCAGAGAGGGGTAAGACTAAAACAGAAAACAAAAAATAAAAACAAAAATAAAGTGGAAAAAAGAGAAGCGGGTATGTGTTGAATGGTAACAGTAGATGGAAGGTTATGCAAATATATAGAGAGGGAAGAGGTGTGTATTGGTTGAAAATTATTGGGTTATGAAATTGGTGATTTGGTTTCTCTATATTCCCATTGGTTGGACTTAGCTGTATATATGGTACTGTACCGAATGTTATTTGGACAGATACGCATTCTAATCTTTCTTAAACCCTAATTTTAGGTTCTTTGGGGGAGGGCTCATGCCACCGGGACCTGCTCCATTTCATTGAATTGCTCTACATAATGGAAAGATTGTTATAAAATGGAATAAATATATCATTTTATTATTTAGATATTTTAATAAAGTTTTAAAATATTTTTATGGCTTAAATATAATTTTAGTATCTATAAATTAATTAGAAATATTTAGATTTTATTCCATAAAAAAATTGCTTTACATTCACATAACATGTCATGTGGTGCTTACATCACTACATAAAGAACTAGAAACAAGACTTACATATGATTATAAAAAAAATCATATTTTATAAAAACTAAACACAAATTCAAGTCATTTTAATATATTATATATATATATATATATATATATATATATATATATTCTACTATTCTTTTTCACTCACCCCTCCCCTAAACCTGTATTGATTTTCAAACTATAAAAATTCATATCTATAATCTTATCATGGTTATATTTCTCTTAATACGCTCTCCTTCCTCCATTAGAAGCTTCTCAACAACGATATCAATCATAGGTTATGAGAATAGATTTAAAGCATGACATTTAAAACCCTCAAGGAACCATTAAATGCTTGTTTATTTTGATAATCAATTATAAAAATAGAAATATCTAACAATTAATATTGATTTTGCACAATATTTAAGACAAACAATTTTCATTGAGTCAATGTATCATATGGTTCTTTTTCATTTGCCCAACCTTCATTCACTTGGCTGAAACAAACACTATGTACGTCTTTGTTTGATTAATTTGGGATACTAAACATAAATAATTTATCATTTTATTTATAAAGTGCAACCTCAAGTGTAATTTTATTTTTATATTTTATATTTTTCTCTTAAAAAATGTATTTCTCATGTAACTTACAGAATTTGGTTAAAAAGTAAATCAAGTTGTACCATTTTTTGTAATAAGCGGATTTTTTTTGTTTTGTTTTGAAGTTGTCGACAATACTCTACAATTGAAAGTGTTTTATAATAAAAAAAATCATTTATATCAAATCTAAGCAGAGATGGAAATTATTTTATGACTTCGAATTATATTTATTACATAATTTACAAACCAAACATAACATATAAAATATGTGAGTTTTTCTTTTTGTCTAGTAACTATACAAGTTTGATTTTTGGTCCCAGCAAACTTTGTAACTTTTGCTTATGGTCCCTATATATGAAGACATCGATGTCATATGAACACACTGACATGAGCACTCAACAGTCACAAACTAACAATAGGGCCAAAAGCATAATAAGCTAGTTTGATGTAAACAATTTTTTTATTTTCTACACACTAGAATCTAAAAACGTCTAACTATAAGGAGTATTTAACTCTATTTTTAAATGAGAAATTAATTATTGAACACATTTTATTTTGAAATCTCACTATAGCAATTATATGTCCGTACACACTCTTATACAATGGTAAATAGTTAGTATTTTAAGCATGTTATGAAATATTTATATTCTATTAATCGCCATGTGTATAAGATTTTATTAGAGACAAAATTCATTTTCATAATCTTATTTATCAAATGAACTAGTATTCAACACTTTCAGTTTAGCAACATTCTTGGATTCTTCTAAAATTAGATGTACATATTTTAACGTTTAAACATAAAATGCAAGAATAACTATTTGTAACTAATTATTCATTTTTTTCAAACTATTCATATTTTGAGACAAATACAATAATTATTACTATATTTCACTATCCAATATAAAATGTTGGGGGAGTCTAAGGGAAACTTTTTTGAGGTTATATTATTTGATGAAATATTGAATAATTTATAAATTTTATAGAGCCTTACAAATTTTATTTACTTAATAGAAACTTAATTTAATTCTTATAATTGAATTAATTAATTTATAAAATTAATTCAAGGGACGTGATTCAACAAAAAAATCATTTTCTTTAAATTAAGTGTTCAGGGTTTTATCAATATCTTGGATATGAAGAGCTTTAAAACTCTAAGCCCATTATCTCGCCCTTTTAAGTGAGGGGATTAGTTACGATAATCATAAAAACCCTACATGATACCTATAAACAAGCACTAATTGATAAAATTATAAGAAGTTATTAAGGATTTGTTTGAGAAAACAAGCTTATAATCTATAACTTATAGCTATGACTTTGAGTAGCTTATAGCTTTTTAGAGAGTTGATTGAAATAAATAATATTTTAATTATATAAGAAATAAAAGTTGTTATAAAAAAAGTAAAAATAATAATTTAAATAAGCTTATAGTCCTCATATTTTGTGTTCATTAAATAGCCGTAGTAGCTTTTGAAAAGTCATAAACTCCTAAAAAAATTATAAACTTATTGCACCGAAATGACACTAAAAGATAATCATTGAGCTCATTTGTTTAAACTTATTTTAAGATATAAATGTTTTTTAATTAAAAAGTACTTATTTTAAATTTTTATATGTTCGTTTAAAGTTTTAAAAATAAACATAAATAAAAAATAAATAGTTGTTTATTTTACTCTGATATGTTTATAAAAATAATACTTATAAAATTTAAAAAAAAACTTAAAATTAAGCTTAAACAAACTCCTTAATAACTTTTTAACAAAAGTTACTTTAAAAAAAAACAAAAAAGAAACATCAATCACCGGGAAGAAAAAAAAAAGCCAAGACAATTTAAATTACTATTAAAGTAATGTATTGTTCTTCAAAAAAAAAGTAATGTATTGAACCCTTTTTGCTATATATGTATGATAAATACTACATTGAAAGTTGAATTTTGTTAATGATTTTTAAGTTCAATTTATTAGCTGGCTAGAGGTTACACTCCATCCGTTCTTTTTATAACATTCTATTATGTTATTTTAATAAATGTATTAAATTTGTTGAATTTAGTAAATTGAAAAGGGTATTATAAAAAGAATAAAAAAATACTCAAAAACATTGTCTTCTAATTAAAAGGGACAGGAAGGAGTTTATATTGAGATCACTCCGACAACTTTACTACTAGATAGATAAGATCGTAACCATTGAAATCCTCAAAATATTTTACTATAAAGTAAAATGGATGGTTAGATTTTCACTGTACAAGATATTGTGAAATTTTCCACTAAAGAAGACCCACACACTCATTTATTTAAACTTATACTTAAAAGTGTTTGTGTGAAGTGGGGGGATTTCTTTATACAAGAGTCAGAAAAATAAATTTCCGGAATGTAATTATTTAAAAGTTATAAAAATTAAATGATACAAAAAATATTTGTAAAAGTATAAAAAAAACGTAATTATTACTTTTTAATATTGATTAATATTCATTTAAAATGTAGATTCATATTTTTATTCCTTACACACAAGGATCTATAAGGGATTTACAACCCAAAAAATTAATCTATAGTTATTGTTTAATTTTTATACAAAATAGTATTTGTATTTCTTTCTTGTGATTATTGTGCAGGACCTTAAAGTGTACGGTTGCTGTCTTTTCTTTTTATTGTTTAGAAAAACGTCACTAAGTAGTGAAGGTCCACATTCCTCATTTTACGAAGATTCCCCGTTCAATCCGTTTCAAAGGTGGAGTGAACATCATATGTTTAGTTTCTACATTAATTATTAAGTAACACTTTTAATTCTATGAAAATAATTTAAATAATTTCAATAGAACTCTCATTTTTCTTATTTTTAGAATAATGTGCGGTAAAGAGAAATCAATTGAATGAGTGTCGGTAAACGAGAGAATCAACGTTGGAACAAAAATCCCTATAATAGTTTTTTTTTTTTAATTTGATATACCATTATTAAGTTTAAGGTAGGTATAACTATTATGGGCAGCAAGCTCTCCTTATGATATTTAACAGTATTGTACTTAAACCCCAAAACTAGAGATTAGTTTAAAAATTATATGTCAGTCTATTTACCTAATTGATGAGATGCCAAAATATCAACATGCAGTGCCAAACATTACTAGAAAAATTATGGTTTAGTTGGTGAGTCAATTAAGTGTTATATGCGTTGATCCGGTGTTAATATCAATCCCAAGATAACAACAATGCATGTATGGGCCGGATTGGCCCAAAAAGGTAGGCAAAGTCTAAGATTGTGAGGTAGCCAGTATGATTACTAGGAATACCCTAGTTAGTAAAGCTTATTGTAAGTTAGAATTCCAGAGGCAAATGGGCAACTTGCCTAAAAAGATAACTTGAGACCTCTCAGTTGTTAAATCATAAGTTATACTACAAAGAGGCTATAAATATAATACTTCATAAACAAGATAGGCTAAAACATTCTATTAATCCTAAGCTCTATAATTCGGTTATTTCATTGTACATTATTAACTAAAGCATTGGAGTTTCCTTGCAGATACAACCACCACCTAAGACCTCGGGAATTGTAATCCTAAGGCACAAAGATTGAAGGACACAAAGCTCCCACTGAGTTTGTGTTTGATAATACCAGACTCCCACTGAGTCGGTGTAAAATTTGAGTGATTAAGAGAGATTGAATTTCATTAAAGAGATGACAACTTTACCCCTACATACTGGACATTTCATTAGCACACTTGGTGGGGCCTGTAAACCAAGTCCCACAGTTTCAAACTAGCAATCAACAATGGAGTCAGCACAAGGAGTCAACACCCTTGGGAGCCATGCTGGTGACAACCGAGTAGAGCCGCGGATTCTGAAGTTCAATATCGAGATCATGGAAACTTCGGGTTAAATCCCCTCGTAGAGAAGATAATTATAGTTCACCTGGACCCCAACGATGAGCTGGTCAGGTAACTCCAGGCGGAGCTGCTGGAGCTGAAGCAGACAAAAGCTAGGGAAGCAAAGGATAAGACCGTTGTCACACCTGGGAAGCAACAACTAGAAATCTCCATATCTCCAGATTATTCGTGGATCCCCACGTACGACGATAATCAAGAGTCCACGCTGAGGATGGACCATCTTGGGAGTCGTTGCCGAGGTTTGTATATCGTCGGGGGATCTCGGGAATACCATTTTAATATACAATTCTCCGAAAGACTGATGAGTGTTCCCATCCCGAAACACCTACAAACGCCATAACCATTGTCATGAGAGGATGTTATGTGCAGGATGTTCCCTAGAACATTGGCAGCAGAAGCCTTGGGATGGTTCAAAGGATTTCCCATGGGGTCAATCGACACATGGGAGGAATTAGCACAGATCTTTCTGGATCATTTCATTGTTTCATGAGATGCCCTAAAAACGTCTCACACACTGGCCCAAATAAAGCAAGGAAAGGATGAAATTTTGAGGGATTTCTTGAAAAGATTTTATAAGGAAACGACCTAGGTTTTGGGGTTGACCGAACAAATCCAACTCAATATAGCCATCGAAGCTTTGTTACCACAATCCTCATTCGCCCTGTCTCTAGCTAAGGGGGCACTCCTAACCTTTGAGGAATTTCAGAAAAAAGTGGCAAAGTATGTTGGAAAAGAATTGCATATTAATGCATCAAATAATAAAAACTCGTCTGCCAAAGTGTGAACCCCAATGCAAGAATGAAGAAATACCAAGAATGATGTGAATAAAAGTCACAACTGGGACCTATCACCCCGGTTCAAGGAGTGAAAGAATGTAAATTTTACCTATTACGCCTTATTGTCAGTTCGGCCCGGGAAAATCCCCTGAGAAATTGGTATACCAGGCTTTATGGGGTACGAGGTAAGCAAGCCAGCACCAATGAAGCGCCTGGGGAATACAAATAAGTATTGCGAGTTTCATAAGCAAACCAGCCATAAGAATGATGAATGTCGACAATTAAAAGATGTCATTGAAGTTTTAATATGAGAAGCGAAGTTACGGTATCTTCTTAGAATTAAGTCATCAGAGGAGTCAAAGCGGGAGAAGCCCTAAAGGCGAGATTGGACTCCCGACGCAAATGAAGGGAAAAACCCAAAAGGCCTACCCCGACAAAGAAAGGAAAGGTCGTAGTAGATAACATTGAATGTGACGATGAAGAATTTCAAATGCCCCCATCTAAAGGGAAGAAGGATGTCATAGACATGATTGCTGGAGGTTTCACAGGAGGAGGAGTTTTGAATTTGGCTCGAAAGAATCACCTACGTATGATTATGTCAGTATAGAATAAAGTAGATAATAAGCCATTTCGGGTGACATTCAGACCCCTCCCATTATTTTCACAGTTGACAATTTCAGCCCAATTGTCCCTGGAGGTGATGATGCAGTTATAATCGAAGCTGTCATTGCCAATAAAACTATACAAAGATTACTGGTAGACCAAGGAGGTTCTTGTGACGTAACATTCTATGAGTGTTTTAAGAAAATAGGACTGACGTGATGCAGACCTTCAGTCGTATACCCAATACTTGACCGCGTTTAATAACGTGAAACAACCCATGAAGGGATACCTCGATATTTGATTAATGTTCGAAGGAGAGTCAGGGTATAGAATGGTCGAATAAGAGTTCTAGTGATCAATGTCAAGTCGCCCTTTAATGGAATATTAGGAAGACCGTCATTAAATGCCTTAAAGGCTGTAGTCTTCACACCCCATTTATTGATTAAGTTCATTGACAAAGACAATCAAGTTTCCTCGGTAATAGGAGATCAACAAATGACTCAATATTGTTACAACCTGAGCCTCTAGATGATAAAAATGAATGAAGAAGTTAAGAAACAGAAGTTGAACAATGGTGGATCAATTCTGGGATCAGTTAATCTGATAGATCAAGATCCCAGGGATGACATGGTATCTGACCCTTTGAATCCAATTAGACTAATGTCGCAGGGTGGAATGAAAAGCAAAGTTTTAGGCGATGATCTATAAAAAACAACAAGTATAAATAACAAATTAGAGTCTGACATGGAAGAACGGTTGAAAAATTTATTGATGGAGTTCAAGCACCTTTTCACTTGGACAGCGGCTGATATGCCCGGAATATACCCAAATTCCTGTTGCCAACGGTTAGCAGTGTATCCGAAGTCCAAACCCATCACCCAAAGGAAGAGGCGTCTGGGTCTAGAAAAGCAGGCAGCGACTTATGAACAAATAGAGAAACTGCTGAAGGCATGTTTTATACGGGAAGTTTAGTATTTATCCTGGATTTTAAATGTTGCTATGGTTAAAAAAAGCCAAAAGTGAAGGATGTGTACGAATTTTATGAATTTAAACAAATGTTGCCCAAAAGACTCGTACTCATTGCCAGTATAGATCAGATGGTAGACGACTTCTCTAGACATTAATTTTTGTCATTTATGGATGCCTATTCCGGCTATAGTTAGATATTGATGTGGATAGATGAAGAGGAGAAAACCACTTTCATCAATGCTAAAGACATGTTTTGTTATACTGTAATACCTTTTTTGTTGAAGAACGTTGAGGCTACATATTAATGAATGATGAACAAGGTTTTTGAAGAAATGCACCAAAAAATGGTTGAGGTCTATATTGACAATATCATAGCTAAAACCTCAGTTAGAGGAAATCACATAAACGATCTTAGTAAAATTTTTCAGAGGTTATAGATGCACAATATGTGTTTGAATCTATTGAAATGCACATTTACGGTACCAGTAGGAAGGTTTTTAAGCTTCATGTTAACTCAAAGGGGAATTGAAGCAAATTTAGATAAATGTAGAGTGATAAGGGAGCTTCGAAGTCCCACTAATATGAAAGAAGTACAATTCTTGAACGAGAATGTGGCAACGTTATCTTAGTTTATGCCTAAAATCACTCACCGGTCACTCCCTTTGTATAAGGTGCTTAAGAAGAATAAACAGTTTGAGTGGGGCGAAGAGCAATAAAGAACCTTTCAAAGTTTGGAAAAAGTCTTGGCTAATTCGTCGATATTAGTTAAGTCAGACCCAGGAAACTGACTTTATGTGTATTTGTCTGTCTTAGACGATG
Source organism: Clitoria ternatea (assembly GCA_037962975.1). Classification (NCBI taxonomy): domain Eukaryota; kingdom Viridiplantae; phylum Streptophyta; class Magnoliopsida; order Fabales; family Fabaceae; genus Clitoria; species Clitoria ternatea. Next base: position 89,717,558 of record CM075675.1, read on the forward strand.
CTTTAGGAGCGGTTTTAGTGAAGGGAATAGTTGAAGGACAACGACCCGTATACTTAATTGGTAAGGAACTTCAAGGGGCAGAATGACAATATCAGAAGCTGGAAAAGGCCGCCATGGTGTTAGTTTGGGTTTCACGAAGGCTCAAAAAATACTTTCATGCCCACCCGATTGTAGTACGAACATATTTACCACTACGAACAATCCTGTATTAACTGAATTTGGATGGACGGATGATCAAATGGGCCATTGAACTATTCGAGTTTGATATTTCGTACGAACCAAGGACGACCGCCAAAGCTCAAGTGCTTGCAAATTTTGTTACTAAATTAACAAGAGAGGCGCCTCCCCACCAAGGGAGCACTGGGTTATCTATATGGATGGATTCTCAAATATCCAAGGATGTAGGACAAGAGTCATTGTAGAAAGTGAGGACGGGGTGCACATGGAGATCTCCTTGAGATTTGACTTTAAGACATCCAATAATCATTTATGTTAAACTTAATTTCAAAAAACTTATTCAAGTTCATCATTTATGTTAAACATAAATAATAGTTCATCATTCACATCAATTTCAAGTTTTCAACTATAGTAGCATGCAAGGATATACTGTAATGTAACCGATACTACCAAAAAAAACCATACAAACACATGCATAGCTGCATGCGTATGCTCTGGACAGCCAATTCTTGAACAATTCAATAACTTGCACAAATTTCTAGTGTATATAGCTCAATAACCTAATATTCTGCATCGACAGGAATGCAATCAAGGGAATATGGCCCACAAATGAACATTAGATGTTACCTTTGAAAATGACTTAAATTTCACTCCCAATTGGCCCTTGGAGGACTGTACATAAACTAATAAAAGAAAGCAAGCACATATAACCATTAGAGAAGAAATCCTAAAAGAATTCAATAAATAACATTGTGCTTTTGTGATTCTTATTCCTGAGATGACTAAACCATAAAAAGAGATTAGAAGTAGCAAAGCCAGATGAACCTTGAAAGCGTTGATCTGTGAATCAATGATAACCCTTCTATAACGTTGAAGTTTGTTTTTAACTTGGTACTATTTTACTGTTATGTTATCAGGAGACGACTTTAGAGCAGATATAATTAACCATTGTAGTTCGCAATGTACGGTTTATGTGAGGTGCAATTTAGTGTTAGATGTAACTTTGCTTAAGAGCGCAAGGCAATTTCATAACCAATTATTATTTTGTAAAATAACAAACCAAAAACTCAAGTGAAAGAAATTGGAAGTTGCCTTGCTCTCTCATTGAAATCTCAACAATCAGCATACTCTCTATTTCCTACTGTTCTAAATCCTTAGAGACAAGACAAAATACAAGGCGACCATAGAACTTGAGTGAAAGCAATCAACAAAATGAAGCACACAAAATACAATATCATTTTACAGAAACTAAAACCACAGAATAATATATTAACCATATAAGCTACATAGATTTATTCAAATCACCTTAGCAGTAAAATGGACCCTGTGGCACACAAATTCAAAATTTAAAGAATCATCGAGCTGACTTAGGACCAAATAGAGTTTCAGTTATTTATGAACATAGGTGGCATTATAGTAAAAAATTATGACATTAGATGAGATTAAGTATTTTTCTTAGAGGATTTAATTTCTTAAACATGATTGTCGGGTGAGAATCTTTGAAGCGGACCAGAATGAACATAGGTGGCTTATTAAAACTTCCTTTTCTTATCTTGGAAATAGTTGGACAACCTCTTTTCTTAATGGACATCTCATCTAAGCAGATCAAAATGGACATAGTTAGATAACCCTTTTTCTTAATGATTTTGAATAGAATAGCTGATATCATAATGAAGTGAAATACAATCCTTTAAAGTCTTGGAAATAATAATAGATAATACACTTAAGAAATAGTATGCTTCATTAGTTAATGCACTTAAGAAACCCAGAAAGAAGTAGCAAAGCCACAAAAGCTCAAAATCAAAGCCAAAGTTGCAAAATCAGTCTTACCTCACTTATTCAAGCAAACACTGTACTCTTGTGGCTGAACCTTTGAAAAATAGATTAGAAATTAGGATGAGAATCAAAATAAAGTGAAGGTGAGAATGGAACAAAAAAGCAAAATGCAGAGAAAAATTACCAAAACTCAAAGTCTAAGCTCAAAATCAAAGCCGTGGTCACAAAACTCTTGTAGCTTCACCTTTGAAAAATAGAACAAAAATTAGAGTGGGAATCAAAACAAAGTGAAGGTAAGAATGGAACAAAAAAGCAAAACGCAGAGAAAAATGGTATTCTTAACTATAAAGGTGAAAAAGAGCCACTGAATGTAGCAACTATGTTATGCTTGACATTGTATGTTGTTGTTCAAAGAAAGATAAGCGACAAAAAAGAAAAGAAGAAATAAGTTTTCAAGGATGCTATGTTGATGAAAAAGGGTTTTAAGCCATTGAACGGATCGGCTAGGCTATGCTCGACAATGTGAAAATGGGGGATCAGCTAGGCTATGCTCGACAATGTGAAAAGGGTTTTACGGGTATTGATAATACATGAAAAAGGGGTTTTATGGGTATTGATAATACCCTTGAAGCGTGCGGAGTTTCTTTCATTACATGAGAAGTAGCCTCCAAAAAGAAAAAACATTTGTTGTGAAGTGCATATGAAGATTTGAGTTGGGGAACGTCATGTCTTTCTAATAAGCAGAAATCAAATAAACCTGGAATCGCCACGTATCAAGTTAAATAACACTGACTAATAATCACTCGTCTCAACACTGACATTTATTTTAAATAACACCTGTCAGTGTTGAGACGGGTGATTATGAGTCACCTTAACACTTAATTAATAGAAGATAATGACGGAGGTTTAATCTTAACTAAAAATATATATTTCATGACCAAATCTTAAAAAAAAAATTCTAAAGAGATAATCTTAATCTAAAAATATTTCAGAAGTTAATTTTATATTTAAGTACAATTGTAATGTTAGCAACATTGAATATTAACCACTACCGTTTATCTTAAATTTGAATCTCAATAGAAGATAATTCATAGTAGTTTTACCTTGAACATGAATATATGTCAACAGAATCACTAAAAATGCAATATATTAAATTGGTAAGAGAAAATTGCCCCCAAGCTCGACTAGAATCTAGTTTTAAAAAAGAAAAGAAAACTTGTGGCAAATCTTGCTATCAATTAAAATATTAACCACTCAGGACCCTTTATGTACTCCTTCGCATCGGGTCCCTTGTATATAGCAATACTTTGACATATGATCGTGCTTAAATTTATATTACAGACAATATTTAAATTCAATATTTTTATTTAAATGGAGTTAGTTGAGTCAATTGTTTGTTAGTTTCTAATTAAATGGTTTATTTGGATCAAAATGTGTTCTTCATGAAGATTTATATACAGTAGCCATGTTACAAATAGGAAAACTTATCTATATTCTCACGTAATAGTGATGCTTTTAATCTTAATTAATTGAAAACTTCAAAGAAAACACTAGTGCATTTTTAGCTTTTAAGCACGGTTAAAATTGCCTTTTAAGCACGGTTCTGGAACCGTGCTTGTTCCGGACGTGGTTGTAGGTAGGGACCTTTTAACACGGTTTTTAACCGTGTTTGTAAGTGACATATAAGCACGGTTGTTTTGAACCGTGCTTAAAGATGCTAGACATATAAACACAGTTCCATTTAACCGTGGTTAAAAGTGAAGAATTGGAAAATCATCAGGCGCGCTTGAGCTCAAAAAGTTTAAAGCTTGAGTGCAACAATATTGTTTTTATTCATCAACATTCACACTTGAGACTATGCTATGTGATTATGTAAAGAAAGAATACATATATTTTATTAAACAAACATGTAACATAGTCCCTGTTAGTTCCCTTGCAAATTAGCTTAACAAAAAAAGAAGACGAAACATCCTCCCAATTTCCCAAAGCCTAAAAAATAAAAATAATATTGAAAGAGAAATGTTCCACCATCATCTTCATATGATGAAATATCTAAACCGGATTTTGAAGTCCAAGGATTATGCAGAATGATCCAAACAGAAAACTTGAGTATTGTCTCCAAGAAAATCCAGAGATCTAATTCCAACTCCAGCTTCAACACCAGAAACTATCTCCTGAAAATAAGTTACAACTTAAAATAAAGCTCAAATAACAACATCAAAAGACGTAAATAACAAGGTACAAAGAAGATTGGCTCACTCCAAAGTTGGGGAAGAAGTCACGCAGTCAAGAGAAGAAGAAAATGCACCAACACTTTGTAAAACGGAGAAGAAGAAAATGGACCAACACTTTGCAAGAAGAAAGACGAAGAAGAAGAAAACAGACCAATGAGGTTTTTTACGCAGTAGAAACGAAGAAGACGTTTTGGGTTTTGGCGCAGTGGAGAAAGAAGAGGAAGGAAATCATTTTTCATTTTTGGAACAATGGGTTTTGGCGCAGTGGAGAAAGAAGAGGAAGGAAATTGTTTTTCATTTTTGGAACAATGGATTTTGGAGCAGAGAAGAGGAGGGAAATCGTTTTATGAAGAGGTCCATAAGCACAGTTCGTGTAAAATTATTTTATGAAGAGGTCTATAAGCACGGTTCCCGCCCAAACCGTGTTTAAATTTTTTTAAAAAATAAACTTTTAAACACGGTTAAACAACAACCATCTTCGTAGGTGCTTTAAAAATTTTAAAAAATTAAAATCAGATAACTTTTAAACACGGTTCAACTCCAACCGTCTTCGTAGGTGCCTAAAAATTTTTAAAAATTAAACTTTTAAATACGGTTCAACTCCAACCGTCTTCGTAGGTGCCTTAAAAATTTTAAAAAATTAAAATCAGATAACTTTTAAACACGGTTCAACTCCAACCGTCTTCGTAGGTGCCTTTAAATTTTTTTTTTTAAAAAATCAGATCACTTTTAACCACGGGTCCCCAATGAACCGTGCTAAAAACTACTCTATAACCACGGTTCAATTTTACACGTGTTCATATATGCGTTTCAAAATTTTTTTTAATTCAAAATGCTTTTCCTCATATTTACAAAAATACCACCGCACATTTTTAAACACGGTCTTTGAATAACTGTGCTCATATCCCGTCTTCATATCTATTTTTTGTACTAGTGAAATAACATAGTAAGAATAAATCAAAAGTAAAATCATTATAAATAAAAGGAAATTAGGAGCTCCAACTCCATGTTACTGACAAATAAGAAAGCCATATATCCTTGGGTCAGTCTTTAAATAGCAGCTTGGACCATCCTTCATTGTTAAACTGTTCAATTTAACTACTATTTCAATCAACAGTTGGATTTTGATCTACTCTTAATCAGAAATTTCCGCCCTATATTTTACGGGAATTTTGGTGCGCAAAAATACTATATATGTCCATACACCATTTGCAACTTTGTTGGTTTGGTAAAGGTTATTATTTTTAAGGAGTTTATATATTTTTTATGAACTGGTCTAATCTGGGGTGAAGGATCCGGAGTAGGGTCCAGCCACAAAAGTCAATGATTGTAGTGTTTGTACACCGGTACAGTGGGTATCCGGTATTGTAATCCGAACTCTCAGTGGGAGAATTTGGTCTTGTTGTTCCGGAGATCCTCCACAGCAAGCTTTCGTGTTGATAAGGGGCGAAAGGCGGTGTCACCTGTGAAGATTCTCCGACGCTCAAGTCAGTGAAGAGAATGAGAAATCACGGGAAACTTGAGCAATGTAATAGTATATCAAGGGTCAGAACAATGTAACCTTTTGTGAGTGTGAACATCGACTATTTATAGATGAGCGTGGAGAATGAATCGTTAGGCACAGGTGGGGCCAGGAGACAAATTGTACAATGCTCAGTGTACGATTCTGACACACGACGCGAGGGGAGCCACATTTCTCGCGTATCATTCTTGTGTTTGTACCTTGTACCTTTTGTCGGGTGACGTGGATGCTTTCTGGTATGTAGGCTAAGAACCTTGGCATTCCGGTATGAAGAACGTCCCATACGGAGTTATAGTCTGAAAGTATACCTGTGAGGCCGGTAGCGCGGTGAGAACGGATGTAATTACTTGTCTATCCACAGGTACCGGTATCAAGACCAGATTATCTGTTCCCTAGCTTGTGTGGGGGACTGGTAGAGTTGCTCATATAAGTTAAACTATCCGCATATGAAGTCTTGATACCGGTGTAACACGTGAACATACCCATGGGTACACGTATGCACCGTGCTGATAACCTATTTGTCGATCCATTCTTAGGGTAAAGATGTCATTCTCAGGATACCTATACAACGGATTCAGACAATGATAGTTGTTGTAAGAGGATCCCAAGGGTTTTGGGAATCAAAACTCTTGGAATTCAAGTGTTATGAATGTGAAGCCTCGAAACGCTTCCAATGATGGGCATTAAATGCCTTTAACACGTGAGTCATAATGGCCTAAGAGTGTGTGGTTTCGTAACCGTCACTGGGGCTGTTATGGGCCTAAAATTTGAATTTTTTGAGCCCATTTCGAAAGAAACTTTTCACGAATCGTCATCATTTTCGCGCGCTTTGGCTTGAAAGGACTACGTCGTTTGACTCTGAAATGTTGCCCTTTCTGACAAACGATAAAACTTCTGGCTGGTGGTTGGACCCTTTAGTACCTATAAAAGGAACACTTAACACTCTCTGGAAGGCATTTGCATCTGCTACCCTAGTGAAACTCTGTTAAAATTTCGAGAAGACAGTTGCTGCCATTTTTTGCGAAGTTCCTTCCTCTTCCAACCTTACTTCCCTTTAGGTAACCTCACTTCTCTCTTTTTCTTAAGCTTCTTCATCTTCATTACCTTTATATTGCAACCGTGCACCTTAGGCAGAACCGCGCTGGTCCTTCGAATAAGAGGGGGAGTACCCCTTACAGGCCCTCCAGTTATCGTGGCGGAAAGATTTCTGTGGGTCCTTCCAGAGTGAGGCCTCGTAGTTCAGGGAGAGGTGAAACCTCTTCATCAAGGCGGCCAGTGGCTAGGCCCAATCCTGAATCCTCCTCTAGTTCTGAGGCCAATGGTTCCCAAGGAAGCTCGTCAGTTTTGGAATGGTTCCTTGCTGATGACGTTGCTTTTTACCACAGCACAGATGTCTTTTGCCATGCGACAGACGAGATGGAGATCGTAGAGCGTAGTAAAGTTCTAATTCTACGCACTCAGGAGGGGTGTGTCAACGTTATGGCACACCGGCTAGACTGGGAAGCCCTAAACAAGACTCACCCTTATTGCTAGGTAGAGAAGGAGTTCAAGGAGATCCCCTCTCGACATGCACGTGAGGACGGTGGGCCGGTGCCTGCACGCTTCATGGTCTTCAAAGAAGAAAGACTACACGAGAGGTTTATGGTCTTGGCACCCTGGCCACAGGGGAGGATCTACCATAAGGTGCCAGACAATCGCTCTGTATACATGTACGACTTTGTCTTCCAGCACCTCGGAGTACGCTTCCCTCTCAACGAATTTCAGATGGGCGTTTTGAGATTTCTGGAGTGCACCCCTTCACAAGTGCATCCCAACAGGTGGAGTCTCATCCCTTCTCTCAAAGTTTTGGGAGCATATTTCAACTTCAAACCCACCATGGCTATGATTTTCTATTACTGCCAGGTGGTCCGCCATGCAAATAACAAAGGCGGTCTTAGTTTCGTCACCCTCCACTGTGACGCCAAGGTTATAAACTTCAAGTCCTTTATTGAATCAGCCAAGATTGACGGTCGATCTTTCAATAAGTATTACATGAGGATCCGGATTCAACCCAATAAACCGCTCTTCTGGCACAGTGAGGATGACATTCCGAAGTTTCCCCTCAGCTGGACTCATGAGCATTTCCTGCTTGCAAGTCGGGCTTACTTTATGGAAGAGAGTGAACTCTCTGCCCATTCCATTGAAGTAGTGAGTGCCCTGAAGGCGTTCATTGCTGTCCACAAAGAAATCTCTTGTAAGCGTCTCTTAGGGTCCATTTTTGTCAGAAATGAATAATAATCTTGTTTCTTTATTCCACTATGGTAATCCGATGTCTACTTTCTATTAATATTTTCCTTCCTTCTTTTTGTAGATTGGATAGAGAGAAATTGCCCTGAAATGATTTCCCTGAAATCTCTGCTGGGGGAAGACAGCTCTTCATCTGAGGGTGAAGAGAATAATGTTCAGGCCAAGAGGAATGCTACCAAGGCTATGGCGGAGTATGTCCCTCTGACCTCTGAGGTATGTGAGGACCACCCTCTCCTGGAGTCTCAAGCTGATGGGGAGGAGACCTCATAGCAAGAACAGCCAGAAGGGAAAAAGAAAAGAGGCAGGCTTGTAAAGGCTGCTGATAAGAAGGAACCCACCGTCGTGCCTGAGAAGAAATAGAAAATCTTACATGATGCCAACGTGGGAGAGACGACAACGTCTTCTGGGGCGGTCCCTGAGACCACTGCCCGTCCTGCTCCTCTAACTTTCCTGCGGGTGAGGATGGATCTGCCCACCAATTCTTTCCTTACTCCGTTCTTGGTTTATGAGGGGCCCATGCCGGTTGCTCTTCCATCTCCGTTGTATAAACTTCGTCCTACTCTAGAGGTGGAGGAAATGAAGGATGCTATCGCAGCCGGCAAGTGGCAACTGGCTGAGCTGACTGGTCTTCTCGAGTCTTTGAGCCGCACCGTCGACAGCGTGAAGGAAGCGGATGAGCTGGCTTCCAAGCTGGACTATTTGAAGATAGTAGAGGAAAAACTAAAGAAGGCCCAGAAGCTGGAGCTGGAATATTCCGTGGAAGTATCCGCCCTGAAGAACACGGTCAAATCTCTTAAAGGAAAGGTTTTTAAACTTCAGGCAGAGGCGACCGGGGTTCCTCAGCTTAAAAAGGATCTCAGGGTGGAGAAACAAAAGAATGCTTAGCTCTCTGAGGACCTAAAGGCAGCTGAGGCTGGGAAGCTCAAGAGCGGCGAAGAGTTTGCTACAAAGAAGAGGGAACTGCTTAAACAAATTGAAGAGTTGAAGCAAGGGAGTGGCACAGCTGGGTCATTGGAGAAAGAGAATGCCAAGCTGAGGAAGGACCTGGCTAAGGCAAAAGCCAGGGCGACCAAGGCTGTAGAGGTCTGCACTGCTGTGGCCTATGAATCCTTTGGCTTAGCTGTCCGTCAAGTCTACTATCGCAACCCCGGAGTGAAGTTCAACTTTTATGGTATGAGCCTTTTTTATGAGTTCCACAATGGGAAGCTAGTTGCGGTAGTTAATGGCCGGCATGAGGAACCTCTTTCTTCTCTATACGAGCTGCCACCTCTCCCTGAAGGCCAGAGCATAGGACCTCTTTCAGCTACTCCAGGCCAAGAAGATCCCAATGAAAAAGAATCGATTCAGGAAGGGGAGCCAGAGGTAAGAGGGCCCAAGGCGACAAGGCAGAAGGTCAGCCCTCTCAGGAGAACTTTGGGGAATGCCCTGGTGGGGATAATGGAAAAGAGGACGGAGAAAAAGAGACTAATACAACTGAAGATCAGACGCCCGCCTCTTAGCTTTATATTTTTTTCCTACTCTTAGTGTTGTGTGCCGGGATCAGCTCCGGTTTAAACTCCTTGAATATTATGTTTGTATATGACTTGTTTCATGAATGAATTTTCTTCTGCAAATACTTTCTCTGATATGATTGCAAGAAATGAACTGCTATGATATAACTCTAACGTTTTTCCATAAACTTGTTAACTTTTTACCTTCGTAAAATTCATTAATCCGTTCTCTGAGTTAAAACTTAAGAACAAGTAGTAATGATCACCATGAAGGAAGGAACAGTTAGATCGGATTCTTAGTAACCATACTATATAACAGAGACTTGAAATCGATAAATATTGTCCCCAAGCATGTGTTGATTGTAAAGGGCATGAGTATTTGCTGTAGAATAATACCTTTAAATTTTAAGAATTGGAGCTTTAGTCTGCTCTGATAATAGACGTGCTTATTGATTTACTTAAGGAAAGGTATCCTTCAAGATAGAAGTAATGATCAGGAATATCCATCCTGCAAGAATCTGCCTCAATCATAAGAATAATGACTGGGCCTTCAATCACAAGAATGGTGATTGAAATTGTCCACGCCAGGAGGTATACCGCCAATCATAAGGATGATGAGTGACATTATCCGTCCCTGGGAATTATACCTCAACCATAGGGATGATGATCGGGTCTTCCTCGGTGTTTGGCCAAACCTACTAACCATACCCAGGGTTCGGTTTAAATCCTACAACCTGGGCCTTCTAATAGGGTTCGGCCAAACCTACAACCCATTTTCTAAGGTTCGGTTCAATCCTACAACTCAGGTCTTCACCAGTGTTCGGCCAAACCTACTAACCGTACCTGGAGTTTGGTTTAATCCTACCATCTAGGTCTTCTAATGGGGTTCGGTATAACCTTGAAGAAGGTCTGATCCTATAACCCTTTGGTTCACTCGAGGAGTTACATCGCCAATTACAGAATAGGTAATTGGGATCATCCGTCCTGAGGGTCTCCACACAAACCACCGTAACGCTACAAATCATAACATAAGAAAGAAAAGTGAAGACATCATGTTCATAAATTGAATTCTCATTGAATTGAATGCGTATTACAAAGAAAGCATAGTTTGGGTCATGCCTCGTTAAAACCTTCTTGAGAAAACCCATTGGGAAAAAACTCAAGAAAGGAAAAAGAGTACATGTCGTCTTACCAACTAGCTATAGTAAATGTGTAAGTTCTGAGTGTTCCACTTGTTACGGATTAGTGTGCCATCAAGATTCTCCAACCGATATGACCCTTTTCTAGTCACGTCGGATACACTGTAAGGGCATTCCCATGTCGGTGCTAATTACACGTGCTTGTTGTATCAGAGGACGGCCTTTGCTTTAATTGCCTGATCCCTGACAAAAGCTTCTTCTCTAAGCTCTTGAAGAACATGTAACTTTAATGCCAGATTAGCATTATTATTCTCCTCGGAAAAATACTCCACCCTTGTTGACCTGGTCTGGAGTTCCACCGGAATCATCGCCTCAACACCATAAGTAAGGTAATATGGAGACTCATTGGTGGAGGAGTGTGGTGTAGTGCGGTATGCCCACAAGATATGGCACAGCTGATCAGTTCATTCGCCCTTTGCTTCTCCTAAACGCTTCTTTAGTTCCTTCAGTACTTCTCTATTAGCCACCTCGGCCTGGGCATTCGTTTAAGGATGTTCAACAGATGAGAAGATTTAGACTATCCCCAGTCCTTTGAACAATTCCGTGAACTTCCTGTTAGTAAATTACATGCCCTTGTCAGTAACGATCCGTCCTGGTACTCCAAATCGTGCTATGATGTTCTTGTACATGAAGTGTCATGTCCAAGCTGAGGTGATGTGCACAACGGGCTCTGCTTCTATCCATCTAGTAAAGTAATCCACCCCAACTATAAGATACTTGATTCCACCAGGCGCTGTTGGGAACGGACCCAGGATATCGAGGCTCCACTGATGAAAAGGCCATGGCACGGGGACGTAGAAAGTTCCTGGGCAGGCGTGTGATGAAGATTGGAAAATCTCTGACACGGATCATACTTCTTTACGAACTTAATAGAGTCTTTCTTTATTGCGGGCCACCAGTAACCCACCCTAAGAACCTTCCTCATCAGGCTTCTACCTTCGATGTGGTGTCCACATTGCCCCTCATGTACTTCTTCCAAAACACTTCGTACCTCATTTTCGTTCAAACACCTGAGGTATGGCATAGAAAATCCCCTTCGTATGAGAATGCCATCTACCAACATAAAGTAAGGTAGCTCCATTTTCAACTTCTTCCTCTCCAAGTCATTAGTGGGCAGCTGCCCGTCGACAAAGTACCGTATGTAAGGGACTACCCACTAATTCTTGATGAAGGCACGGTTTAATATTGCATTCAATGGCGGAGTCAAAGGGATGCTGGGTGATGTCAGAGTGCTCTGCACCACTGTGGTTTTACTCCCAAGTTGCTTCATGCTTGCGAGCCTCAAGAGGATGTCCTCCCTAATGTTTTCCTCTTTGGACACATGCTTAAACTCCAACATAGAGAATCTTCCCTTCAATTCATTCACGCAGTTTAAATATAGCTGGAGCTAAGGCTCACAAACTTGATATTCACCCTGGATCTGTGATATCACCAACTGTGAATTGCTACAGAGGGTTACCTCTGTTGCTCCGATATCAATTGCGGCTCGGAGTCCGGTAAGACAAGCTTCATACTCAGCCTAGTTGTTGAAAGTTTTAAAATTAAATCGGAGAGAGATCTCCAAATGTATGCCATCATCACTCTCAACAACGACACCTACTCCGCAACCTTTACTGTTCGATGAACCATCCACATAAATGGTCCAGTGAGCATGAGGTGCGGCTGGGTCTGCCCCCGTCATCTCCACAACGAAATCAGCCAAAACTTGAGCCTTGATAGCGCCTCATGGTTCATAGGAGACCTTAAACTCTGAAAGCTCAATAGACCATTTAATCATCCTCCCCGCGAGGTCCGACTTATTTAATACGAAACGGAGTGGCATATCCATTCTCACCAAAATTGGGTACGCGTGGAAGTACGGTCTTAAACAACGTGAAGCCCAAACAACTGCAAGGGTGGCCTTCTCGATCTTCTGATACCAGCCCTCAGCTCCTTGTAGCATTTTGCTTGTAAAATACACTGGCCTCTGCCCCTCTGGGTCTCCTTGACTAATGCTACTCCCAGAGGTTTATCCGAGATTGCCAAATACAAGATGAGAGTTTCTCTAGGGTTAGGTTTTACCAAGATCGGAGGGCTCGACAACACCTCATTGAGCTCCTGAAAGGCTTGCTCTTGCTCCTGTCGCCACTCACACTTCTTAGATTTCTTTAACACTTTATACAGGGGAAGGGATCTATGTGCCATCTTAGGCATGAATCGAGCCAAGGTTGCCACCTTTCCATTCAAAGATTGAACCTCCCTCAGGTTCTTCAGACTTTGCATGTTCAGTATTGCTTGGCACTTCCCCGGATTGGCCTCAATGCTACGCTAAGTTAACATGAAACCCAAGAACTTCTCAGCTAGGACAATAAAAGTACACTTCAATGGGTTTAGCCTCATGTTATATTGCCTTAAGCGCATGAATACTTGGCATAGATCTTCAATATGATCACCCCCAGCCGGGGTCTTGGCTATGATGTCATCAATGTATACCTCCACCATCTTGGTGTGTATGCCCTCAAACACCTGTTTAATCATACGTTGGTAAGTGGCCCCAAAGTTCTTCAAACCGAAGGGCATAAAAGGTGTAGCAGAAAACACCGCGGTCATTGACAAAAGCCGTCTTCTCTTGATCCTCCTCTCACATCAGAATATGGTTGTACCCCGAATATGCATACATGAAACTCAAGTACTGATCACCAAAGGAATCATCCACCATTCGATCTATATTAGGGAGAGGATGTAACATCCTAAAAACTTCATTCTCATGTATAATCATTTTGATTTAGACCATCAATGATATTATCCATTTTATCTCAACTTTCTACATAAATTTTGGTTAGGACAACATCTTCAATTTAATCTTTTACCATGGTAAATAATTTTAAATTTATACCTTAGGTAAAAGTTAATCAAATAACTTATTACCTATTTCCTTAGTTATTAATTTCTTTGGCTTTTTCAATTACTCTCATCAAATTACCACATACTCCACTCAAAATGCGTCATCTTGTATGCATTTTAATTATTAGTTAGAATCTGAATTTGGAAATGTGGTCAACTACAAAGTTGTTTCTCTTTTTCTTAGCTTTCCAACAAGATGAAATTTGTTAAAATCCATTAATATATGAGAGAGATATGCCCAAAATACGAAACAGTGTCAGAATTGATATTTTACTTCAACCATATCAACTTGTACATATTTTAATGCCTAGTTAGAGTCCGAATTTGAACAAGTGTTAAACTGCAAAGTTGTTCCACGTTGTCTTATCTTTCCAAAAAGACTAAATTTGTTAAAATCCATTAAGATATGAGAGAGATATGCCCAAAATACCGAAATAGTGTTAGAATTAATATTTACTTCAATCAAACAAGCTACAATATGTAGGCTGCGGAAATGGTCAACAATCCAGCCCATTTTTCTCACCTAAAACCTCCATTATCACCATAATTAATGAACCTAACATTCCACTAAAATCCCATTATGAAAAGCTTGTCCCCCACTTGTTATTTGCATCATCAAATTAACACTACATCTTGTTCCCAAGTCTGAATTCTTAGAACAAGCTAAAGTTAGTGAAGTCTCTCTCTTATTTTCTTTCATTTTCTCCATCAAGTTCGCTCTTTATCTGAAGCTAGGACAATAATACAACACTTTCAACCACTTTAGGAACCTCCATTAAGGTAAGAGGGGATAGGGGGTTGAATAAATATGGAATGGGTAGAATTGTATTCTATTCTAGGATTTCCAAATTTATTTTTGTAAGTTGTTACTTAATTTCGAAGCTGAAAATGTGTGAATTTGACTTTGACTTCTTCATAAAAGTTGCATATATTTTTGTTATGTGAAATTTGAGACTTGAACCAAATGATTTGGATATGTATAGCATGACTTATAGTCAAAATACTACAATATGTCTGTTCTGGAATATGTACCTTCTATTTTGTGTAAATATTAATATTCTGGGAATTATATATACATATTTAGACTTTTATGTCTTTATAAAAGTTGTAGATATTTATGTTATGGATCTATAAAAAGTGGTTTCAAGTTAAAAGGATATCTTTATCTCTAGTTATACATAAAATACAGAAGTATGTTCATGCTAAAAATCTGCTGACGTGAATCACTGTTTGTATTTTTAAAATTGGGAATTTTGTGATGAGAATTAGTGTTTAGTGTCTCCATAAAGATTTTAGATATTTGTGTTATGAGTAATTTAGAACTGGTCTCATGCCAAAATTATTTTTGTAGCTCCAGAAACGTTGAATTTACTAACAAATGTACGTTTTGTTACTTTCTTTGAGATAGTTTAGTATACTATGAATTTGTGATCTTTCTGTTTGGATTTAGAATTTTTGGTCTTCATAAAAATTATAGATAATGGAATTATTGAAACATAGAACTTGGTCTCATTCAAAAATTATTTTTATACCATGAGTTATAGCTAATTTACTAAAGATTGTCAAACCAGTAAATTTTTCAGCAATTGGTGATAATGAAAAATGATAACCTATTGAATATTATGTGATTATGTGATGTTTCTGTTTGGAATTTAAAATTATGGTCTTCATGAATGTTGTAGATAATTTTGTTATGGAACAAAAAAAAGTGAAATTACTTAAAAAGGATTTGATTTGCTCACGTTATGGTCGTTTTACTAATGTATGTTGCTGTTGTAAATTTCTAAAATTTACCTATGATGATTATTATGGATGAAAATGATATTTTCCATGTGGGTAATGATTTATTTATGAATTATTGAGGGATTATTGATTATTATGGATGTTATTGAGTGTCCTATGAATATCATACAGTATGTATATCTTTGTGATGAATAATTATGAATGACTAAATTAATGTATACATGAATGCCTTGTGGTTTATGGAGATATGTTGTTGAACTGTAAATCCATGATTTTGAGAATTAATATATTTGATGTGTTCTTTGAGGACTTGTGGTTTTCCAAGTGATTATGGAAGTATTGATATCATGATATGTTAAATTGATAAATAGAATTAAAGGCATTTATGCATCATAAGCATTTGGACGCACCATGGAATTTAAGGGTTCCATGATTGTTGGCCCTGGTGGGGGTTACTCTATGATGAGTTAAAGTCTTATTTTCGTTGAGCGCCATGAAGTGTAGGGATTCATGGTTTATGCTAAGTCCTACTTGTGTACTTTGGTACTTGAGCGCCATGAAGGGTAGGGATTCATGGTATATGCTAAGTCCTACTTGTGTACTTTGGTACTTGAGCGCTACAAAGGGTAGGGATTCGTGGCATTATGCAAAGTTCTACTTGTGTCTCTATGAGACTTTTTACTGCAGTATTCCCACTAAATCAAAATGGATCCAACATGACATCATTTGACTAAATTAAAGATTATTAAATGTAAATGACCTTGTTTGGCATATTCATCATATCATAATTGTTTGTTGATTGTGTTTGTGCAATTTTACTTATTTTATATTTATTCTATATTTTATCTCATTCTTACATTATTTTTACAGTGCATGCTTCACAGAATGACGAGTGGTGCAATTAATAAAGCTTTTATGTTTTATTGCTTGGACTTTGATTTCATTTGAGATTTAATGTGTTGTAATAATATTATTATGTACCTTGTACTGTAATCTTCTCTATCGTTTCCGCTATATAAATGTATTATGTTTCATTCGTTCACGACTAGTATGCATGATAATATTCTGCATTTATCAATTTTTACGTGACCTCAGAATTTAAATTACGAATTTTAAAATGATTCTTTAAACGTGAAAAATTTATTTCAAAAATTTAGGTTAATTAATTGAAATTTGTAATTTGGGTCCTGGGTGTCACAATGGTGGTATCAGAGCATTTTCAAAAATTCAGGGCCAATTGCTATGACATGTATTGTTTCTTTGATATACTACATGAATTGTTTGATTACTTACTTGATAATATGTTAAGTGTGTACTATATGACTTGTTGCCAAACTGATAAATTGTAAAATACTTATAGTTATGTTATAATCTTGTAATTGTATACGATATACTTTCCCTTAGAATTAGTATAAACCAAACTACGAATCTAGGATGGCAAGAAACAATAACGACGCTATGGTAGCCACTTTCAACCGCTTGGCTGAGGTCTTGGAGAGGTAAAATCAACCAAGAAATATTGGAGGACTTCACGGATTGGATCACTTCTTGAAAAGGAAGCCATCACAGTTTAAAGGAGGCTATAATCCAGAGGTAGCATACTTATGGATTAAGGAAATGGAACGCATTTTTCGATCCTTTCCCTGCACAGAATTTGAAAAGGTGGAGTATACCACCTACATGATGATTGAGGAAGCAGAGAACTAGTGGATCCATGCCAGGATTCATATGACTGAGACTGATAGACCATTGGACTGGACTAACTTAAGAGACTGTTTTCTGGAGAAATATTTCCCAGCAAGTGTGAAGAGCCAAAAAGAGATGGAATTCATGGAGCTGAAACAAGGCTCAATGTCTGTTGGTGAGTATGCTGCTAAATTTGAAAAGTTATCCCTCTTTTACCCTCCTTTCCAACAGGCAGGTGTTGAAGCCTCAAAGTGCGTCAAGTTTGAGAATGGTTTGAATCTTGAAATCAAAGAGGCTATCTGTTATCAAGAAATTCGGAGCTTCTGAATCCTAATCAATAAATGCCGAATTTTTGAAGAAAACCACCAAGCCAGATTGGCTCAAGAGAAGATCAATAGACAACTGAGACCTCAACCAGTTACCTTCAAAAGGAAAGGATCATTCTATCTGAATCATTGCAAGGGAGGATCATCATCATCTTCTGAGAGATGCAACAATCATGTGAATATAAAGTGTCATAAGTGTGGAGGTAATCACCATATACGTGACTACAACAGACGCCTAGAAGATGTCACTTGCTTTTGATGTAATCAGAAGGGTCACATCAGCCCAAATTGTCCACAGAATCGTCAAATTAACAACAACAATAACAACAATAACACCATGAATAATCGAAGAGGTTCTAGTTATCAAGGAGGCCGTGGAGGAAACACGCGTGCTGTTCAACCTCTAAGACAGAATGTGGAGTCAGCAGATAAGAGATTACAACCAGCAACAGGAAGATTCTTTGTCATCAGCGGTTCAGAGGCAGACCAAGCAGACGACCTTGTGCAAAGTAAGTGTGAGATCAATGGTACCATTTTATCTGTATTGTTTGATTCTGGTGCTACACATTCTTTTATTTCTGAGGAGTGTGTTAGACGTCTTCAATTACCTGTAAAGTCTATGATGTATGACCTGATTATTTCCACTCCCACCGGTACACAACTTAGGACTACTAAGGTGTGTAACGATTGTTCTTGGCTTGTAGAAGGTAGAAACTTTATTGTCAATCTTGTTTGTTTACCTTTGAAGGATTTAGAAGTAATTCTAGGGATGAATTGGTTATCGGCGAATCGAGTCTTGGTGGACTATCATAACAAGACCGTGATATTTCTGTCAGAAGGAAACACTATTTCTGACAATCCCAAGATCTTTGCTTTAAAAGGAGAAATTCAATTGTTTGCCTTGTTTGCTCTTTCCAAAGGAGATGGTGAATCTAAAACAATTGAGATGCCAATTGTCTCTGAATTCCCTGAAGTATTTCCAGAAAACGTCTCAAGTTTACCTCCAGAACGTGAAATAGAATTCTCAATTGACTTAATTCCAAGAGTAAAACCAGTGTCTAAGGCTCCATATCGTATGTCATCTGTTGAACTGGCAGAATTGAAAAAGCAAATTAAAGAGTTGTTGGAGAAACATTTTATCAAGCCCAGTGTGTCGCCATGGGGAGCGCCAGTATTGCTCATCAAGAAGAAAGATGGAAGCATGAGATTATGTGTAAATTATCATCAGTTGAATAAATTGACAGTGAAGAATAAATATCCTTTGCCCAGAATTGATGACCTAATAGACCAATTGAGAGGTGCTATAGTATTTTCCAAGATTGATCTACGATCAGGTTATCATCAGATTCATGTCAAGTTTGAGGATGTTCCAAAGACAGCCTTTAGAACACGTTATGGTCATTACGAGTATTTGGTGATGCCTTTCGGAGTGACCAATGCCCCAGCTGTATTCATGGATTACATGAATCGAGTGTTTCATCCATACTTAGATCAGTTTGTTATTATCTTCATTGATGACATTTTGATTTATTCTAAGACTTTAGAGGAGCATGAAAAACATCTTTGAGTGGTATTGCAGATTCTGAAAGAGGAGCAGTTGTTTGCTAAGTTACCTAAATGTGAGTTCTGGTTGAAAGAGGTAAATTTCCTAGGCCATGTGATCTCAAGCGAAGGAGTGCCTGTGGATCCTTCTTAAATAGAAGCTGTAACAAACTGGGAGAGACCTAATTCAGTTATTGAGATACGAAGCTTCCTAGGATTAGCTGGTTATTATCGGAGATTCATTGAGGGGTTTTCTCGAATTGCCTTACCGATAACTCGTCTGACCCGGAAGAATCAACCTTTTGCTTGGACACCAGAATGTGAGAAAAGTTTCCAAGAAATAAAATTGAAGCTTACATCTGCTCCAGTCTTAACTTTGCCTAATCCATAAGAAGACTTTGTGGTTTATTGTGATGCTTCTAAGATGGGTTTAGGTTGTGTTTTGATGCAGCAACAAAAGGTGATTGCCTATGCTTCTAGACAGCTGAGGTCGCATGAAATGAACTATCCGATGCATGATCTAGAATTGGCAGCGGTGGTATTCGCTTTGAAAATATGGAGACACCATTTGTACAGAGTCAAGTTTGAGGTGTTCAGTGACCATAAGAGCTTAAAGTATTTATTCGATCAGAAAGAATTGAACATGAGGCAGTGAAGGTGGATAGAGTTTCTTAAAGATTATGATTTTGATTTGAAGTACCATCCAGGCAAAGCAAATGTGGTAGCAGATACACTTAGCAGGAAATCCATTCATATGGCATCTTTAATGGTAAAAGAGATGGAAATGATAAAACAGTTCAGAGATATGAACTTGGGTGTGGAGATGAAATCTTCAAGAAGTATGACCTTGGGAACTTTGAAGATCACCAATGATTTTCTGAAGCTGATAGGTGAGAGGCAGAAAAAAGACTTGCAATTACAAGAATTGAGAGAGACTTAGGTGAATGGAAAAGATGTGGGATTACAAGAAGGATCAGATGGAATTTGGAGGATTAGAAGCAAAATTTGTATACCAGATGATGTTGACCTAAGAAGGACAATCCTAGAAGAAGCACATAAAAGTATGTTAAGCATTCATCCTGGATCAACTAAGATGTATCAAGACCTGAAGAAAAGTTTTTGGTGGCCAAGGATGAAGAAAGAAATAGCTGAATATGTATCTTCATGTCTGGTATGTCAAAAAGCCAAGGTGGAACACCAGAAGCCATCTGGTGAACTGCAACCATTGGAGATTCCTGTCTGGAAATGGGATGATATTACGATGGACTTTGTGTTAGGATTGCCAAGAACATGTTTAGGGAATGATGCAATCTGGGTTATTGTAGACAAATTGACTAAGTCTGCTCATTTCCTCCCAATGAATATGAAGAATTCTCTATAAAAGTGGGCACAATTATATGTGAAAGAGATCGTGAGACTACATGGTGTACCATCCAGTATTGTGTCAGATAGAGATCCGAGGTTCACTTCCCGATTCTGGGGAAGCTTGCATCAGGAGTTGGGTTCAAGACTTCGATTAAGTTCAGCTTATCATCCTCAAACAGATGGACAGTCAGAACGTACCATACAAAGTTTGGAAGACTTACTGCGATCTTGTGTGCTTGAGCATGGTGGTAGTTGGGAGCAGTTTCTTCCACTGATTGAATTCACGTATAACAATAGTTACCATAGCAGTATTGGTATGGCTCCATTTGAAACATTGTATGGCAGAAAGTGTCAAACACCCCTTTGTTGGTTAGAAACTGGTGAAAGTTTGGTGTTAGGGCCTGAAATTGTGCAACAGACTACTGAACAAATAAAAATAATCAGAGAAACGATGAAGGCATCCCAAGATAGACAAAAGTACTATTACGATAAAAAGAGAAAACCATTTGAGTTCCAAGTTGGTGATCATGTGTTTTTGAAGGTTTCGCCTCACAAGGGCATTGGTCGAGCACTGAAAAGTAAAAAGTTGATCCTAAGGTTCATTGGACCATATGAAATTCTAAAGAGGATTGGCCCAGTGGCTTATCAGATTGCACTTCCTCCTCACCTTGCAAATTTGCACAATGTGTTCCATGTATCACAATTAAGGAAGTATGTACAGGATTCCACTCATGTGATTGCTACTGATGATGTTGAAGTTAGAGAAAATTTGACCATCCCTGCAGAACCTATGCAGATTATGGAAAGGTCGATTAAACACCTGAGAAGCAAGGATGTACCATTAGTGAAGGTGGCATGGAAACAAGGAAATAATGTAACTTTAACTTGGGAGCGCGAAGATGCTATGAGGATGCAATACCTAGAATTATTCCACTGAGAGATATGTTGTATTAAATTTTGAGAACGAAATTTTTATTAGGGTGGGAGAATTGTAACATCTTAAAAACTTCATTCTCATGTATAATCATTTTGATTTAGACCATCAATGATATTATCCATTTTATCTCAACTTTCTACATAAATTTTGGTTAGGACAACATCTTCAATTTAACCTTTTACCGTGGTAAATAATTTTAACTTCATACCTTAGTTAAAAGTTAATCAAATAACTTATTACCTATTTCCTTAGTTATTAGTTTCTTTGGCTTTTCCAATTACTCTCATCAAATTACCACATACTCCACTCAAAATGCGTAATCTTGTACGCATTTTAATTGTTAGTTAGAGTCTGAATTTGGAAATGTGGTCAACTACAAAGTTGTTTCTCTTTTTCTTAGCTTTCCAACAAGACTAAATTTGTTAAAATCCATTAAGATATGAGAGAGATATGCCTAAAATATGAAATAGTGTCAGAATTGATATTTTACTTCAATCATATCAACTTGTACATATTTTAATGCCTAGTTAGAGTCTGAATTTGAAAAAGTGGTAAACTACAAAGTTGTTCCTAGTTGTCTTATCTTTCTAACAAGACCAAATTTGTTAAAATCCATTATGATATGAGAGAGATATACCCAAAATACCAAAATAGTGTCAGAATTGATATTTACTTCAATCAAACAAGCTACATTATGTAGGCTGCGGAAATGGTCAAAAATCCAGCCCATTTTTCTCACCTAAAACCTCCATTATCACCATAATTAATGAACCTAACATTCCACTACAATCCCATTATGAAAAGCTTGTCCCCCACTTGTCATTTGCATCATCAAATTAACACTACATCTTGTTCCCAAGTCTGAATTCTTAGAATAAGCTAAAGTTAGTGAAGTCTCTCTCTTATTTTCTTTCATTTTCTCTATCAAGTTAACTCTTTATCTGAAGCTAGGACAATAATACAACACTTTCAACCACTTTAGGAACCTCCATTAAGGTAAGAGGGGATAGGGGGTTGAATAAATATGGAATGGGTAGAATTGTATTCTATTCTAGGATTTCCAGATTTATTTTTGTAAGTTGTTACTTAATTTCGAAGCTGAAAATGTGTGAATTTGGCTTTGACTTCTTCATAAAAGTTGCATATATTTTTGTTATGTGAAATTTGAGACTTGAACCAACTGATTTGGATATGTATAGCATGACTTATAGTCAAAATACTACAATATGTCTGTTCTGGAATATGTACCTTTTATTTTGTGTAAATATTAATATTCTGAGAATTATACATACATATTTAGACTTTTATGTCTTCATAAAAGTTGTATATATTTATGTTATGGATCTATAGAAAGTGGTTTCAAGTTAAAAGGATATCTTTACCTCTAGTTATACCTAAAATACAGAAGTATGTTCATGCTAAAAATCTGTTGACGTGAATCACTGTTTGTATTTTTAAAACTGGGAATTTTGTGATGAGAATTAGTGTTTAGTGTCTTCATAAAGATTTTAGATATTTGTGTTATGAGTAATTTAGAACTGGTCTCATGACAAAATTATTTTTGTAGCTCCAGAAACGTTGAATTTACTAACAAATGTACGTTTTGTTACTTTCTTTGAGATAGTTTAGTATACTATGAATTTGTGATATTTCTATTTGGATTTAGAATTTTTGGTTTTCATAAAAATTATAGATAATGGAATTATTGAAACATAGAACTTGGTCTCATTCAAAAATTATTTTTATACCATGAGTTATAGCTAATTTACTAAAGATTGTCAAACCAGTAAATTTTCTAGCAATTGGTGATGATGAAAAATGATAACCTATTGACTATTATGTGATTATGTGATGTTTCTGTTTGGAATTTAAAATTATGGTCTTCATGAATGTTGTAGATAATTTTGTTATGGAACTACAAAAAGTGGAATTACTTAAAAAGGATTTGATTTGCTCACGTTATGGTCGTTTTACTAATGTATGTTGCTGTTGTAAATTTCTGAAATTTACCTATGATGATTATTATGGATGAAAATGATATTTTCCATGTGGGTAATGATTTATTTATGAATTATTGAGGGATTATTGATTATTATGGATGTTATTGAGTGTCCTATGAATGTCATACAGTATGTATATCTTTGTGATGAATAATTATGAATGACTAAATTAATGTATACATGAATGCCTTGTGGTTTATTGAGATATGTTGTTGAACTGTAAATCCATGATTTTGAGAATTAATATATGTGATGTGTCCTTTGAGGACTTGTGGTTTTCCAAGTGATTATGGAAGTATTGATATCATGATATGTTAAATTGATAAATAGAATTAAAGGCATTTATGCATCATAAGCATTTGGACGCACCATGGAATTTAAGGGTTCCATGATTGTTGGCCCTGGTGGGGGTTACTCTATGATGAGTTAAAGCCTTATTTTCGTTGAGCGCCATGAAGTGTAGGGATTCATGGTTTATGCTAAGTCCTACTTGTGTACTTTGGTACTTGAGCGCCATGAAGGGTAGGGATTCATGGTATATGTTAAGTCCTACTTGTGTACTTTGGTACTTGAGCGCTACGAAGGGTAGGGATTCGTGGCATTATGCTAAGTTCTACTTGTGTCTCTATGAGACTTTTTACTGCAGTATTCCCACTAAATCAAAATGGATCCAGCATGCCATCATTTGACTAAATTAAAGATTATTAAATGTAAATGACCTTGTTTGGCATATTCATCATATCATAATTGTTTGTTGATTGTGTTTGTGCAATTTTACTTATTTTATATTTATTCTATATTTTATCTCATTCTTACATTATTTTTACATTGCATGCTTCCCAGCATGACGAGTGGTGCAATTAATGAAGTTTTTATGTTTTATTGCTTGGACTTTGATTTCATTTGTGATTTAATGTGTTGTAATAATATTATTACGTACCTTATACTGTAATCTTCTCTATCGTTTCCGCTATATAAATGTATTATGTTTTATTCGTTCATGACTTGTATGCATGATAATATTCCGCATTTATCAATTTTTACATGACATCAGAATTTAAATTACGAATTTCAAAATGATTCTTTAAACGTGAAAAATTTATTTCAAAAATTTAGGTTAATTAATTGGAATTTGTAATTTGGGTCCTCGGTGTCACAGAGGATACGGATCCTTTGGGCAACAACGGTTGAGGTCCACATAATTAGTGCACATCCTCTATTTACCATTAGCCTTCTGGACCATCACCACGTTGGAGAGCCAAGAGGAATAACGGATTTCCCTGATAAATTCGGCCTTCAGCAATTCCTTTGTCTGTTCACAAGCTGTCTTCTGCTTCTCTGGCCCTAATCTTCTCTTCTTTTGGGCGACTGGCCTCGTCTCAGGGTAGACGGATAACTTGTGACAACAGAAATTGGGGTCCATCCCAGGCATATCCGCAGCAGTCCATGCGAACAAGTCCTTAAACTTGTGAATGAGCGTAAGCAGCCGCTGTTCTATCACAGTGTCTAACTTGTCATTGATATACGTGATCTTTTTTGGGGAATCTCCCAACACAATATCTCTAGAATCTCCTCTTGGCATGGGCTTGGAAGGGTTGAGCGGATTAATCTTTAACTCCGCTCTAGGGTCAAGATCAATCAGACTGACAGACCCTGCCGCTATTCCTCCATTATTCAACTTCCTCTTTTTGTTAAATGCCTCCAGCTTCACCATGTTTAGGCTCAGGTTGTAACAGTACTTGGCCATCTCTTGATCACCTCGAAAGGAAGATACGTCGTTGTCCTTATCGATGAATTTGATAAGGAAATGTGCAATGGATACGATCGTTTCCATGACATTTAAGGTAGCGCGACCTATAATGTCGTTGTAAGGTGACTCCACATCAATCACCAACACCCTGGACTTCACCGTCCTTACTCCTTGCTCGCCTTCAAAGGACACAAGGGTGTCAAGGTAACCCTTGGTAGGTTACTTTGCTCCGTTAAAGGCTGTTAGTTCCTACTTGTAAGGTTATAAGTCTGAGTCATTGAAGCCCATTCTTTTAAAACAATTATAAAAAATAACATCATAGGAACTCCCCTGATCAACAAGGATCCTCTTGACGTCCTTGCTAGCGATCACAGCAACTATGACCACAGCGTCATCGCCCCCAGGGATGGTTGGGCCAAAATCTTCATCTGAAAATGACACCACCGATGCCACCATACCGTCTCTGAAAGGGCGGTTATGCCTGGGTTTTCCTTAGACGGATAGAATCATTCGATGATGATTCTTCTGGGTTGTGATCGAAGCTCTACCCCCAGCAAAGCCTCCAGCAATCATATCAATTACTTCACGTCGGCCTTGCCTCTGCTGCTGGGGCATGCCGTCCTACTGAATAGCCTCGATGATAACAACTCCCTTCTGTTTCTCAACGGCTGTAAACCTCCTGACCGGGTTGCGGCTATTATCGCCCTCATCGTCATGATCTCTTTTTCTATTCTAAGTTCGGTCCAGTTCATCCAAGGACTTCTCCTTAAAGGGGTACTACTTCAACTTTCCCTCTCTGATGAGAGTCTCCACATCGTTCTTCAACGCCTTACATTCATCAGTGGAGTGGCCCGCTTGCTCGTGGACACCGCAGCACTTGCGTAGATTACCAGGCCGTCTCAACGGAGCCAGTTTTCTAATCCCATACACGCTAAGTGTAGGCCATCTGACCTCCCTTAAGATCTGGGAATGCCTGGTGTTTAGCGGGGCATAGTTGTTGAAAGAAGCTATGCGCCTATCCAGCTGCTGAGGTTATGGGCTCCTCAAGTCATCTCTCAGGGCATGCCTCTCCGACCTCACCCTCTCCTTATCTCTCCGTGGTTGATGGGAAGGTACTGGTGGCTTAGCCCTAGCCATAGTGGCTTCCAAATGCATTTCTATGCCCACATACTTCGAGGCCTTCATCCAAAATTCTTCAAATGTCGTTGGAGGACTCTTTGCTAAAGATAAGGCAAAGGTTGATCCGGGCTGCAGGGCCTTGATGACGATATGCAGCTGAATGGCCTCTGTGAGGTTAGGCACCATAGCTGCCTCCCTGTAAAACCTCTTTAGAAACTCCTTAAGAGTTTCGTTCTCCCCTTGCCTGATCTGGGCCAAGGTGTGAGATGTCCTGGGGACATCCCTAGAAATGATAAAAGTGATTCTCGAAAGCAGCTGCCATCTCCTCCCAAGAGTCTATTGACCCCGATGGTAGACCCTTGAACCAACTAAGGGCCTCCTCCACTAAGGTTCGTGGGAACATCCTACACATCACGTCCTCATCAGCTCCCAGGTACTTACCTTCATAAACGTAAGCATCAAGATGCTTAGTGGGGTCTGTCTCTCCGTTATACTTCCCGATAAAGAGTGGTTGAGTCGTCTACAAATACCTGGGAATAGGCACACTCATGAGCCTTCTTGAGAATGGAATGTTGAGCCGATACGTCCTGGAGGCTACTACCACTGGCTACGTTCTTCTTCCACTAACTCTATCCCCAAAGTCATGAGTTTACCCCCTCTCCTTGTACGTGGGAATCTTTGAATATTGGAGAGTGGTGGATTTTTATCTCCCAGAGGTGTGATGAGTCTCCTCTGCCTGAGACATCACCTTGTCTTCCGTCACCCTCCTCTCTCTCCTTAACTCCATCAACTCATCCCTGAGTTACCTTATAACTTCATCTCGAGGGTCTGGAATTACTGCAGGTATCACCCTCTTCGAGTTGGTTCCAGGAGATTGAAAAAGAAATCTCCTGTTAGCATGTTGATGAGTCACATCTTCCACATAACCGTCAACGAAATCACGTCCATCTCCCTCCATGGATGACTACCAAAC
Organism: Clitoria ternatea; assembly: GCA_037962975.1. Classification (NCBI taxonomy): domain Eukaryota; kingdom Viridiplantae; phylum Streptophyta; class Magnoliopsida; order Fabales; family Fabaceae; genus Clitoria; species Clitoria ternatea. The sequence continues at coordinate 89,744,566 of CM075675.1, forward strand.
TTCTATGAAAAGTGGGAATAACTCTAACGTGTCCCACCGGGCGTGCCAATGAACTGGTCTAATCTAGTGTCAAGGATCCGGAGAGGGGACCAGCCATAAAAATCAATGATTATAGTGTTTGTACACCGGTACAGTGGGTATCCGGTATTTTAATTCGAACTTTCAGTGGGAGAATCTGATCTTGTTGTCCCGGAGATCCTTCATACCAAGCTTTAGTGTTGATGGGGTCGAAAGGTGGTGTCACCTGCGAAGATTCTTCGACGCTCAAGTTAGTGAAGAGAATGAGAAATCACAGGAAACTTTAGCAATGTAATAGTATATCAAGGGTCAGAACAACGTAACATTTTGTGAGTGTGAAAATCGACTATTTATAGATGAGCGTAGAGAATGAATCGTTAGGAATAAGTGGGGCCAGGAGATAAATAGTACAATGCTCAGTGTACAATTCTGACACACGACGCGGGGGAGCCGCATTTTTCATGTATCATTCTTGTGGCTGTACCTTGTACCTTTTGTCGGGTGACGTGGATGCTTTCCAGTATGTAGGCTAAGAACCTTGGCATTCCGGTATAGAGAACGTCCCATACGGAGTCATAGTCTGAAAGTATACTTGTGAGGCCGGTTGCGCAGTGAGAATGGATGCAATTACTTGTCTGTCCACAGGTACCGGTATCGAGACCAGATCAAAAATTATTTAGCAAATATGAAATAAGGAGAATTTCTAATTTTTAAAAAGTTATAAACTCTCAACTTTTAAAAAGTTATTTAATAGTTATAAGTTCTTTCATTAGTAGTAGTTTAATTATCATTTATACCTTTATATATTTTTAAAAATACAAGTTTTACCTATAACACCTATAATATTTAATACAATTTAAGCCAGGATTATCAAATAATTCTATCTCAGGATTCTAATCAAAAAGTTAAAAGTTATTTAAAAAGTGATCAACTACAAGCTATAAGTTATACCATCAATAAGCCTAATAAGATGCAATTTTCCATTGGAAATAATGAAATGGTGTTTGTTGGTTTAATATTGAAACCACATAAATGTATATGTGTGTGTAATCCACATGTTAGGTAAGTGTTATTTCCTTGTAGGAATACTTCTTAAACTAGATTGAGTCCAAATCTAATTTTTAAAAAATAGATATATCTAAATCCAAATCTAAATTTTTAAAATTGGATTTTATCCAAATCTAAATATAAAATATACCTTTAATATCTAAATTCATGGAATCTAATTTTTTTCTTATTTGAATTAGGTTTAAATAAGAGATAAACTTAAAAACTAGATTTTTTGCACACCCCTACCAATATGTAACATTGACATCCCACCCTAGCCTTGCAAAACGATGTGAGACTTCTTAATTATAGCCTTAGCTTCTTTGCTCCATGTTGAAATTTCAAGAAGTACCATACTTCTCATTTCCATCAACTGCAAGAATCTCCCATTTAATTGAATTGAGTACATATTTCACTTTAGTTGTTTACCATGAAAAGTTATTGTTTAAAAGAACAATCATACTTAACCATGAAAAGTGTACCAACTTGGAGCAAGGTAATTCCAAACATTTCTCATATGCACATAAAGCTTGTTGGAATTTATGGTGTAACTATTTTGTTGGCTTCCTTCAAAAGTTATCAACCATCAACAAAACTTCACCATACATCTTACATGAATGTCAATTAATTCATGCGTGCATCTATGAATTCGTTAGCAATAACTTATTCCCTTCCAAGATAACTTACACGTCATAAGAACATAAATCTTAACCTTTTAGAGATCAGGCTTATACATATGCCCATACTCTTCACCTTTCAATGCCTTGTGTTATCTTGATTTGAATTTTCCACAAGCCAAATTTTTTCTCCCATCATATTTTTTTAAACTTAATATTACAATCATACGTTCAATACTACAAATTATGTCTGAGATTAATTCCTAGTAAAAAAAATATGGGACACAATAGATACACTTAAATGCTAAATCTTCCCTTACTAAAATCTTTCCATACTAACACTTACAGTGTTGCACTTATGCAACTAAGGATAATTCTTAACCACATAAATGTTTTTTGACATAGAAGCTTGGACAAAGTTACCACAATAGAACATACTAAGAATTTAACATTGTATTAAACCTTATAATAACATTTACCATTCTTAAACTTAATTAAAACGGGTTTTGTGCATCAAAATTAAACGGAGCGGATCTACTCAAATTCAATTACCATTTCTTACCTGAATCTAGAATTTCAGTCTTCCATACTGAAACTCGAATAAATTTGGACTTATTTAGTTTAACTTAAAATATTTTAAAAAATATAGCCACAATTTATGTTAAAGTTTTTACAACTATGATAAAAAAAATTAAACTATTAATCAAATAAAAAATTGTCAATATATATTTGTCCAATCCTTACTTTAGCAAAGCATTCTTTTAAATATATGTATTTTAGAGATAAACAATATGTAATTTTTTTAACTAATGCCTTGCTCCATTTAAAAAAAATGTAAAGTAGGTTTGATTTTTCGATTAGTATATATATTTGTAACTTACTTCTAACAACTCATTATATCTATTATATGTTATGTGAGTTGCTTATAAAAATATGTTAAAATTAAATTCTAATAATGATTTTTTAAAAGAATATATATACATGTATAGCTCATAAAAGTCAATATCTGATTCGGATTAGCTTTAAACTTGTAATTATTAAGTCCAAACTAATCCAAACAATTGATGGTTCATAAAACAGACTTAGAAGGAGGTTGAATAAGTTTGTTCACTTTTTCAAACCAAAAAGTTATATTTAAACATGAATACATTTTGCACAGCGGACCAGACTTTTCCGAGACAGAGTACGTATGAGAAAGAGCAACAGACTTATGTAAAATATAGGGAAAGAGAAAAACACACAAGAGATTTATACTGGTTCACTCCCAACGAGGAAGCTACATCTAGTACCTTTAGACTTGAAGGGTTTTTCCACTATGTAAAATATATCTTTTACATAAACAGCTCAAACCGAGCCCATGAGTATTATTGACTCCAACCACTCCTGGCTTAAGCACAACCCGTGCTTCTGAGTATTGTAGACTCCAACCACTCCTGGCTTAAGCTGAGTATTCTTTTGTAAGCACCTACTCATGGAGTAGACCCAAGTATTCTTTCCTAAGCCACTCCTAGCTTAAACCCAAGTACTCTTTCTAAAGTCTCTTCAGGACAAACGTCTTTCCCAACAAGTTAACCAGACTTGTGTTTATAAGAGATTGGAAATATTAATACAATTGAAATTAGCCTTCTTTTCTTGGGGCTTTTGTACATAAACATTTAGGGCTTATGTGTTCTCCTTTTACTTTGATCACACTATCTTTCATGTGATATGCCAATTTCTGTTTTTCTAAAATGATCTTACAAGCTCTTTATCTTTTTATTTTCTTCTCTATGATCTTCTGACTTGAAGAACTCTTTTGATATTTTTCCTTCTTACATTTTTCTCTACCACTCTTAATGAGTCTCTTATGCATTCACTCCCCTCTCTATTGAGAAGAGAATTGTAATATATAGGGTTTTTCTGCTGAGAGAGATAGATCTGTTGGATGACCATTGAAAATGTGCATCATTCAAATGCTTGAGAAGAGTCTTCTTAACGGATATGATCCTTGAAGAAAGTTGTTCTTCAAGATGAGCATATATTGGATAGTTTTTGAGATTCGTGCAGTTGCAGGCATAGAGTCAATTTCACTGAAAAGGAAAGTTCTTCATCAAGAGATGGATCTTGATTTGCTTTGCTTTAGAGTTTTCCTTTCTTATGATAAGTCTTTATGCTGAGAAAGAAAGATGCTTTGTTGAGTCATCATATATAGGTCCAGACTTGATTCGTTCAGAGGGAACATCTGAAACTAGATTGAGGTCTGGTGAACCGTAAGGTGTTGATGATGAGACTCATACTTAAAACGTAATCAGATTCTTTCTTGCGAGCTTGAAAGAGGTCTGAAGCAGCTTCTATGTGATGATAGAGTCTGGTTGATGAAGATTGCCTTAAGCTGTGAATCCTTCTAGATTCTTTGAGGCTTGCTATATGACTTGATGGGTCTAGGTCTGGTACACGTCTAAATGAGCACTTTTCTTTTGAGAAGTTTTCCCAAATATTATGTCTTTCTTTGATGCATTTTCATCTCAATCTTACCAGATTTATTGAGTGCGAGCTCCCCCTTTGATTTATAACATGTGCTTTATATCCTGAAAGCCTTGGATGATCTTATCAAATGTTTAACAATTCATAACTTGATTAAATTAAGGTGCTTGATGTTAGTTATCAATAAATCTAAAGATTCTTTAAAATAAGTAAACATAATAGATATGACATAATAATTATGAGGATAAATTTTTCACGTTTTAAAGTTCACCACCTTCTCTAAGAGACACCATGAATTAAGGAAGATCGTTTAACATCGCGTCCCAAACCTTTGATTAGTCACACTTTTCATATATGAAGATATGAGAAGTGATATGAGAAAAGTTCATTTTTAGTCTTAGAAATAGTGGAACATGTCATAAATGTCACCCATTAGTCCCAAATTGAAAATCATAAAAAGTTGGGTTCAAACCCCTCTTAAATTTGAATTTTACAATGTAGTGGGTCTGTGTTTTATGCCTAATGAGAGTTAGGAAACTTCAATTGAGATAAGGCCAATTCCTACACCTCACTAATACATTTATCTATAACTTTTATGAAGAAGCCGGAGGCCAAAAATGTCATTAAGATACCCAAAAGAGCCAAAAATAACAAGAGAAAAGCAGTAGTTGAAAAACGTGTAAAAAACCACTCTAGGCATTTCCCCTGGCCGTGGCAAATTCCCTTGGCCATGGAACTCATTGCCCCAATGCCCAAAATTTCAAATTTTTTAAAGCAGGAAAAACCACTGGCCGTGGATCTCACTGTTGTACGCACCATTCTACAACTTTTTGGTCCTTATGTTTTTGCCAACTTTAGGTCCCCTTTTCACTAGGCTATTCAACTCCAATTTGCATGAAATTTTATACACAACTTACCTATCCTAATATAAATTATATGGTGATGTTTCAAGCCCAAATTCAATCCCAATCAAAATCTAAGCTATAGGGTAGTTTTATGCATATATTGAGCTTTTTACATGACATACCAAAATACAATTGGCTAAGATTTGGTCTAAACTTCCAATGAACCTATATTCATATATATAAATGTGACTTGCTCCAACAAGTCTCATCCCATGATTCATTTTATAGATCAAGATGTGTCCTAGTGGCAATTCATGCCCTTTTTGGCTAAACCAAGCATGCCAAATTGCAAACTAAGCCTATTTGGCCACAAACAACCATGCACACAAGTTTCATACATATATTATGGGTTGTAGGTGACCTTTACATGAAGTCTTATCTACTAGATGAAAATATGACCTATCCACTTCCTTGTTTTGCATTCAACTTACAATATTAATCATACACAAGTCATATATTCATTCCAATGAGTCACCATTCTCATAATATCATAATTCATTCATTAATATAGCATAACAATCAATGTATCTCAAGTATCATTACCCAATGCTAAGGTCATGACCAAAAATTAACCTTTCAAACACATAAGACCTAATTTTCACAAATGACCCTCAAAATGAATACCTAACATCATTCAATATTCATGTACAAAATAAGCATATACACATATTATGTGCTTTACAAAAGATTGTAGGTCAAGGCTTACAAGCTTTCCTTCCATATTTACCTTCACCATTGCTCAACCTCCAAAAAAGGTAGGATGTCCAACATACCTACATCAACCTTTAAAAACAACAACTAGGAGGTGAGTAACATATACCAAATGAATTAAAATTATACATTATGATAGTACATATATACATGTGCTCAATATATGTTCTTCAATAGAACCATATAACCAAACACACATCATATTATTTTACTTCAATATAGCACATGTCTCAATCAACACATTTACATTATATATCAAATCATTGACAATCTTATCAAGTATAACCACACAATTAAGGTTAGTACCACAATTTCTTTCTCTTTACTTATCAATCATCCATCGCCACCACGGGCTACCAAACTCGGCATATCTCTGGCTATATGTAAATGCTCTTATGGCTAATGCATATACACAAGGAATTACATAGGTGTGCTACTATGCCCCTACTACAGTAGTAAATGTGTACACTTATATCTTAAATCTTGCAAGCATAACACCATATTTTACTGGTACCACACCGCTAGCACTAGTCACCCTGTGACTTGCGGATCAACAACATGGCTTCATTTTGAAAAAGTGCTATGGGCCCCTCCTGAACACACATCGAGAGAGTCATGCCCCATAGGGACACCGAGGTCACTTGCTCATCACAGAGCCACCCACCCACTCGGCCCGCCACATAGGGTGTCTCGCCACCAATCTATGGACAGCTTCATGATTCCAAGAATCACTAGGAAACAACAATAGTTTTACCCGTGCACTGAGTCGCCCTCCCACTGGACCCGCCTATTGGAACCCCTAACATTCAACATAGACAGCGTATGATATGCCATGGATGCAAATGCCAATTAATGTATTAATCACACTATGCATCCTAAAATGTCACTCCATAATTAACAACTCACCACCATTACTTAGTGGAATTCAATATCCTTATCATTCTCAACCAATACCAATTATTATTAGATTTCATTCACATCAATAATTAGTGACAATCATTATTCACTAAACTACATGTCATGGGATGTCCAATATAATTGCAATTAATTCAATCATGGTCTCAATGCCATTCACAAATAAGTCACATTACCATGAATCAAACTCAACATCATAATCATCATCCCAACAACATTCACCACATAACACAAACCATTCTAAATGCATTCCAAACCACATAAATAACAAGACATTCATCCAAGCCAAATTATGGAAACACACCCATACATATACATCAATAATGGATGAAATCATGCATTTAGAAATGTTACCCCTTCCTACCTCAAGAGAAGTAGTACTCATTGCGGTCCTAAGGTCCCGCTCCATCAATGGGGTCGTTTCCTACACCACACACATGTATAACATAATTAATATTATTCAACCCACCAAGATTTAATTGTTTAAGATAAACTACTTGGTGTTTATGCCATTTAAACCTCAAACCTCTTTTATTTCATTTCATCCACCACAACCACCATGGGTTTGGTGCTCATATTCATTTATTATGCATTTTAAGCTACACCCATTAATGGGTTCCCTCATTAATAGTTTCCAACCACCATTATTAATCATCTAACATTATCAATGGTCATCACTCATCATTAATAACCACCAACCATCATCAATGGCTATTTCTCTTCATTAATAACATTCTCTAACATCATTAAACATATATTTCACTCACATTTTACCTTTCCCCTAATTTCAAGGGTTATGGTTTCATAAAAAATCTAACAACCATCATCAATGTTCATCTTCTACCACTATATTTATTGTCATTTTCATGTGCCCTTATACACCCACACAAAACACATATTTATTATACCCCACCTTAGGGTTTTACATAAAAATAGTTCCCATTCAATAACCTATTATATTACACCCTCATAAATCATAAATACCCATAACCTTGCTCAAGAAAATGGTGAGGGAAACTTACCTCAAGCCAAAAGAAAGTGAGCTCCAAGAAGTGAGAGGGTGAGTGACAAAAATTAGAAAGGGAGAATGGATAGCTTCAAACCACCACCATCATTATCAAGCTTTGATTAAGAAACAAAAATAAAGATGGGGAAAACACACACCTCTTGTTAGGGCTTTCGAGAATGGCAGAAGAAATAAGAATGAAGTGAGAAGGGAGAATAAGTGAATGTTTTGCCTTTAGGGAGAAGAAGCCAACGTGAAAATGAAAGAAGGGAGATGGGTTTTTTTTAAAATTTAACCCTTCACTAAAAACCCTTTCGTTTTGTATCAAATAGGATCATCATTCGGGCTCAATACTTCACTCAAAAATTATTCTAAATATATATTCGAATTCGTATTAATATTCTTAACAGCCCTGACCAACAGTACCTCAATCGGAGATACTTAGTCCGACACTCATATTTTAATCGAGTATTATTTTCAACTCTTTGAGCCACAATAAATTATGAATAATCATAATAATTTCCACTTTAATCATTTCTAAATTTTGGGATATCAAATAACTCATATGTAATTATTTACTAATTATTCCTCTCAATTAATCGTTTATATAAATTTTGGGATGTTATACACTGTCCAATATAGACCAGACCAGATAACTCAGTTTGCTGCTAAGTCTGGACTCAAATTCCATTTAAGAATTATCTATAAATTCTAGTTAAATATTAATCATTGGTTATTTAAAACCAATGACTTTTCTTAATTTTTAAACTACATGCATGAATTATCTTAATTTAATGGCAGTTGACATCATTGTTTATCTATTTTTCATTTTTCATTTAATTAGTGATATCTGATAACTTGTTTTTTCATTCATTGTTTCAAAAAAACTAAAAATGATAATTACTTTTAACAATCAATTTTTAGTTTTTTCATTTATTTCTTTTAATTTTTACTTCTTAAAAATATTTTCTATTTTTTTGTTTTTAAAAACAATGGATAGCAAAAAAAACCTTACCAAATAATTTTTTGCTTTTAAAAATAAAAATTTCCCTAAAAATAACCAAACTGTGAACACTACTTTTATTAGTATTACTATTTGTTTTGTTTCATTTATTATTATTATTATTTAGTTTTTCTTTTCCCCTTCTCTTTAGCCTTTTAGCCTCTGACCTTTATCTTTTCTATCTTCTTCCTTATTGTCCATTTTTTGGTAATTGAAAAGACAAGTCACAAATGTCAAAATGCATCAGAAATCAAAATGGTAAAACACAGTGAATTGAACCAATAAACTTCTTGAAGCTCAAAATTGATACATAAAAATAGAAATGTCAATTTCAATATAACAAGAACAAACCAACAACAGCAAAACCAGTAACAACAGAGCAAGAGCAATAGAAATCCTTTATGAAAAATCAAAACTTTTCTTCCTATTCCTTCTACACACAACAACCATAAATCCAAGAACACAACCAATAACAGCAAAAAAAGCACTAAACAGCCCAAACAGCAAAGGAAAAGCAAAAAAGAAAGAAAATAGAAGAAAAGAGTTGCTAACATAAGGACAGAATGACCAAAAGCCGTGAATCCATTCACAAGGCAGGAGAAATAAGAAATGGAGGACCCCACCATCACCAAAGAAGAGACTTTAGGAGAAAAAAGCCTTACCAAGCTCCATTTCGTCAGTTTGGAGCAGCATCTGTTCCTAACAAACCCCAAGCTTCATTTGGAAGTTATTATCTGGCACCTACACTAGATTTTAAATGCTTTATCTGTAGAGGACCCCATTTGAAAAAGGATTGTCCTAGAAACACTTATATTTGGTTTAAGTGTAACAAACCGGGTCATCACATCAAGGATTGCCCAGAGATAAATAGGGAGAACCCTGAAGGTGCAAGTACATCCATAAATACTCAAGGAGGCGTACACAGTGCAGTGGGAAGGCCGAAGGCAAAAGGAAAGGTTTTTGCAATTATTGGGGAAGAAGCATCTCATTCTGACTCCACGGTGGAAGGTAAGTGTATCATTAATAAGATTCCTTTAACTGTTGTGACATCCTAAGTCGATTTACCTTTTATTTACACCCGATTAATCATTTACACAATAAATTTTCCATGTTTGACAAAAGTTTAGGTCTTAATATAAAATAATGTTTATTTTTCTTAAACATACTGAAAATAATAACCGATCAGAAATAATTTAACTCGGTTTTAATATAAGATAGTATTAGATACATTCAGAAAACAATAAAAGCGTACGCAAGTAATATCCGAGCAGAAATTCACCTTTGAATAAAGTGAAGTTAGAAACAGCGGAAAAAGAAGAAAAAGAAAAAGAAAAAGAAGACAGGGAGGTCACTCGCCTGAGCGGGACCCTGATGCGCTAGGCGAAAACCGAGGGAGTCGCTTAAGCGGGTTCCGACTCGCTTGAGCGAATACTACCTGGCGAACCAGGCCTACCCGGAAAACTCACAAGTCGGGGTTCCACTCGGCAAAAGGGTTCACTCGGGCAACTCTCTCTCTCTCGGAAACATCTTACTCATACATCACTCAAAAAAGGTTTATTCAATCTTATATCACTCGAAAAACCCCTAACCTTACTTCACTCGGAATAGGCTCTCTCAGCCATATCTTACTCGGAAACACTCTTACCTTCACTTGGAAGCACTCTAATCTTCACTCGGAAACATTTTACTCTTTCTTCACTCGGAAACATTCCACTATTTCTTTACTCAGAATTATTCTCCCGGCCCTAGCTCACTCGGGACATCCTAACCTTCCACCCAGAAGAGTATCTCTCGGTTATTCTTTACTCGGAAAAGAAACGAGGGATTCCCACAAACAAAACAGACATCAAACCGATTGGCCCTCGCTCGGACAAGACTAAATCCTCTCGGGCAAGATTCGCCCGGTGATCGGCTTTGCTACCGCAAACACGTGAAAATTAATACCAATCATCTAACAATATAAATTCACATCCAATTAATCAGCATACCGATTCACACTTAGTTTAACACACAACATGTAGCATCACACACTCGGAAAACTCATCATACATATATATATTGTACTTTATTCAAAATCACTCAGGCCTTGACATCGATCCTCCGCTTGGCGCACCTCCAGGGCGCCGACCTCCTCCCTGTCACTGGTTACTAAATTGAAAACCACAGCAAGGGTGAGTGTTTGGCATCATAATTAATCTAGAACGGAAATTAACAAATTACTTGTATATAACTCCGTCCGATTGCATTACCAACATATTACAACTCACACTCGATAAATTTAGTAATTCACACTCGGCACTTATTGCATTTCTCACTCGGCAATTATAACCATCACACTCGGCAAATTATAACAGTTCACATTCGTCAGATACAATAAAATTGCACTCGACAAATATAACATCATACTCATCAATTCTCACTAGCACTGTGCAAGTACAACAAACCTCACTCGGCAAATACAATAATTCATACTCGGTAATTATAATAATTCATACTCGGCAAATGTAATAATTCTCACTCAGCAAATATAGCAAATCTCACTCAGTAAATATGTTAAATTTCACTCAGCAATATGGCAGTTCTCACTCGGCAAATATAGTAATCCTTACTCGAGAAAATACAGTAATTCTCACTCAGCAAATATAACCAATTGCACTCGACAAGTACATTAAATCATACTCAACAAATATATCCCATTTAAACTCGGCAATTACATTAAATCACTCAGTAAATATTTCCAATTGAACTCGGCAAATATATTAAATCATACTCAGCAGATATTTCCAATTTCACTCGGTAAATATATTAAATCATACTCATCAAATATATCAAATTGCACTCGACAAACATATCAACTCACTCAGCAAATATATCAATTTTCACTCGACAAGCATATCAACTCACTCAGCAAATATATCAGTTTCACTCAGCGATTATATCAACTCATACTTAGCAAATATATCAATTTCACTCAGCAAACATATCAACTCATACTCAGCAAATATATCAATTTCACTCGACAAATATAACAATTTACACACAGTAAATTTAACAAATTGCACCCGGCAATATAATCAATCATACTCGATAATAATTCTCATTTGGTAATTTTAGCAAATCACTCAGCGAATATAGCCATCACACTCGGTAATTATAACAGTTCACACTAGGCAATTATAACAATTTACACTCAGTAATTATACACATCACAACCATTAATTCATCAATTGTCATAACTGACTCTCACATAAAATTGACGCCTAGTATCCGGATACTAAAAGGACCGACCTTCAGCTGGGAGTCCGACTTGACATCCCGTGAAACCGACTTGTTTCACCGAGCCCGACTTGGCTCTCCCTCAACCACTAGGTCAAACACCTCTGGGTAGCTTAACTGTGCCTGACTTGACCACTGAAGCCAAAAACAGGATAATTCATACCGTTGGTCGTCCTCCACCACATAATCACATATTCCATTATATAAACATAGGCATATCATTACGATCATCAACAATCAACAGATGCAACCACCAGAAACTGGCATGTGCTCAAAATACAGGGCGACCGACTTGTCAAGCCCATCCATCACACAGTCAATCACATAACATATCATACCATCCTTTTACTGGAAGCCTGTCAGGAGCCACTTCTTGCTCGTGCAACGCACCGGCGACCACTCCCCGCCCTCAACAGTATACAGAGTATCTCATGCACAATATATATGACTCAATATAATTAAAACGTTATCAATCTCATGCACAAATGTTAGAACCGACATATAATCACCAGTCGGGCGGCCTACTTGCCAACCCATCAATACAAGCCACTATATACTTCAATTTATCTCAACATGTATTTCAAACTCAATCAAGCCACACACGATCCTCAATCGATCGGTGTCCATACTCATATGCATACACATACACATACCATTTTCATTCAGTAATATCTTCTTACCATTCTCACACTCAATTTAATGACTCGGACTCACAGCATGTCCTATTCTAATTAATTATAACCCGAACACCCCCTTACCTCGGTTTAAAGCGTCTATAATCTGCTCCTGGTGCCAGTTACGCCCTCTGAGCAATGGGTTCACCGTCTCTCTTCCGAATGTAGCACCAGTTCCTTCACTGCTACCTATGGGTCGGAATGCAGAACTCATTAGCTTTACACCATTCTCAACTCTAAGGACCACCTCCGAGCTCACACTCACCAGAGGAGTGGAGAACAGGCCCACACACAGCCATGCATGGCCACTCAGTCACCAAAGAAACGAAAGGGGCAGGGAAACAGAAATGTAAACAGATCAATGGACTCACCTTGAGGCCACAGTCACGAAAATGAGCTTAGCACTCGGTTTTTTATGCAAACAGGGTCCTCTCCTAGAGCATGCAACTCAGCGATGGAGGAGGAAGAAGATGAACAGGAACAGAAGCAAACAAAGAAGAAGGGAGAGAAGCAGTGGCTCGCATGTGAGAATAACGAATGAAAGAGAAGGGGAAAGAATTTCTTACCTAAAGCCAGGGGTAACCGGTAACCTCCCCAGCCGGTTACCACCCTTTTTCCAATTATCATTTCATTTAAACGGTTATTAACTCCTCCTTCTTCTAATCACTCCACATTTAACCAATCAAATAATTTCATTTACATTCACCATATTTAATTATTAATAATTTCCTAATAATATAAAAATATCAAATAAATTCCTAAAATAATTTTTAATATTTTTCCACTACACATAATTCCACTAAATTGTCCGGGATGTTACAACTGTTATGTATGACTCAGGTGCATCATATTCTTTTATGGCCAAGGATTATGCAGAAAAACTAAAATTACCAGTAATAGAATTGTCATTTGATTTATCTGTTCATACTCTTAGGAATAATCCCATTGTCACTTCTAAAGTCTGTTGGGAATGCCCTATTGTCATTGATGGTAGGGACTTTAAGGCTAATCTCTTTTGCTTACCTTTTTCTAGCTTAGAAGTTATCATTGGGCTACATTGCTTGTTTGACAATCTTGCTCTAATAGATTATCATAATAAAACCATAATGTTCAAAGAACCATAATGTTCAAAGTGCCTCTTTAAAAGGGGGGATTCAAGGATTCATGTTATTGCTTTCAATGAAAGGAGAGCAAGAATCAGGAACCTGTCGGTCATGTGCGAATTTCGTGATTTTTTACAGAAGATATCCCTGGTTTACCCCCAGAAAGAAAAGTAGAATTTGCCATTAATTTAGTACCTGGAGTTGGACCAATCTCATTTGCACCATACCAAATGTCACCTCTAGAATTAGCTGAGTTGAAGAAACAACTTGAAGAGATGATAGAGAAGCAGTTTATACAACCCAGTGTATACCCCTGGGGTGCACCAGTGTTATTGGTTAAGAAAAGGGATGATAACATGAGGTTGTGTGTAAATTATCAGTAATTGAACAAGGTGACAATCAAGAACAGATATCCTCTGCCAAGGATTGACGACTTGATGGATCAATTGCGTGGTGCCACGGTATTCTCCAAAATTGATTTGAGGTCTGGATACCATTAAATAACGGTGAAGAAAGAAGATGTACCAAAAACTACTTTTAGAACACGCTTTGGCCATTACGAATATCTAGTAATACCTTTTGGTGTAACTAATGCACCAGTCGTATTCATGGATTACATGAATCAGACTTTTCACCCATATCTAGATAAATTTGTAGTGGTATTCATTGAGGATATACTAGTGTACTCTAAAAGCAGAGAAGAACATGTTGAACACTTAAAGGTTGTGTTGGAAATCCTGAAAAGAAACAACTGTATGCAAAGTTGTCGAAGTGTAAATTCTGGTTGGAAGAGGTGAACTTTTAGGACATGTAATTAGTCAAGGAGGAATAGTTGTAGACCCTTCCTGTGAACTCCTGGGCACTGTTGAGGCCGACGAGTGATCGTTGGTGCAGAGGCACGGACAAGGAGCGGCTCTTGGCAGGCTTCCAGTGGGAGGGACACAATAACGAACCGAATACATATCAGAATGAGAGGGATCCAAAGACTGTATAGGTATAGGACTATACGATCGAGAATAGCTTAAAGGAATGAATTCATACTACTTATACCAATAAATGCATTAGCCTTTTTGGTGGCCTATAAGGACTCCAAGGTTAAGCGTGCTTAACTTGGAGTAATTTTGGGATGGGTGACCTCTTGAGAAGTTCTTAGGAAGTGTGAGATTAAGGACAAAGCATACTGGAAAGGTTTCGTGTTGGTCTGTGGAGAGAGTCATTCATTCTTGAAAAGCAGCTAGGTCGTTACAGTGGTATCAGAGCCTAGCCTCTCCTAGTACGGTATGGTTCAGGGACGAACCAGGCGAAAGCTGGTGGGCATGTGACATCTCAGGCACTATTGAGGGTGGGGAGTGATCGCCGGTGCATAGGCACGGACAAGGAGCAGCTCCTAGCAGGCTTCCAGTAGGAGGGACACATGAACAAACCAATACATACCAGAATAAGAGGGATCCAAAGACTATATAGGTATGAGACTATACGGTCGAGGATAGCTTAAATGAATGAATTCGTGCTACCTATACCAATAAATGAATTAGTCTTTTGGTGGCCTATCACTTAAGGACTCCAAGGTTAAGCGTGCTTAACTTGGAGTAATTTTGGGATGAGTGACCTCCTGGGAAGTTCTTAGGAACTGTGTGATTGAGGACAAAGCACACTAGAAAAGTCTCATATTGGTTTTATGGGAAGAGTCGTTCATTCCTGAAAAGTAGCCAGGGCATTACACTTCCAACATGGAAGTAGTTTTGAAATGGTAGAGACCAACCATAATCACTAAGATCAGACCAAGCTAACATGAAAAGAACAACCTTTTGTGTGGACGACACAATGCGAGAATAGTTTCCAAGAGCTGAAAGATCGATTTACTTCTGCGTCGGTGTTAGTACTCCTCGATCCACATCGACGTTTTAAAGTTTACTGGGATGCATCTAAACAAGGATTAGGAAGTGTACTCATGCAAGACAAGAAGGTTATAGCCTATGCGTCACGCCAATTAAGGCAACATGAGATTAACTATCCTACCCATGACTTAGAGTTAGTTGTTGTAGTTTTTGCCTTAAAGATTTGGAGGCATTATCTATACGATGCAACATTCGATGTGTTTAACGATCATAAGAGTCTCAGGTATTTGTTCGACCAAAAAGAGTTAAACATGAGGCAACGGAGATGGATGGAGTTCTTAAAGGACTGCGACTTTGAGTTGCAATACGATCCTAAAAAAGCAAATGTAGTAGCTGATGCTTTGAGTTGAAAGTCTCTACATACGTCTACAGTGATGATTAAAGAGCTGGAATTGATAGAGAACTTCAGAGATCTTAACCTAGCAGTAAAGGTTAATGCTAACAGCTATAGATTAGGAGCGTTGTAAGTAACAAGTGAATTCCTGAGGCAAGTAGAGGCTCAACGAGAGGATGAATTCCTGTAAGAGAAGAAAGAACTCTTGAAACAAGGAAAAGAAGTCGAGTTCAATGTGAGAAACAACCAATTGCTGAGATATAAGGATCGAGTGTGTATCCCTGACCAAGAGGAGTTGAGGAAAGCAATTCTAGAAGAAGGCCACAAAAGTTATATGAGCATTCAACCCGGAGCTACTAAAATGTATCAAGATTTAGAAAAATTGTTTTGGTGGCCTAGAATGAAGAAAGCGATGGCAGAGTAGGTGGCTGCATGTCTAATTTGCTAGAAGGTTAAAGTGGAACACCAAAACCCCCCTGGAATGCTACAATCAATGGAAATACCAAAACGAAAATGAGATAGCATTACCATGGATTTTGTGACTTCTTTACCCAAAACTCCATTAGGACATGATTCAATATAGGTAATTGTTGATAGATTAACCAAGTCTACCCATTTTATTCCCATCAATATTCGTTACCCTATGGAGAAGCTGGCAAAATTATACATCGAGGAGATTGTAAGATTGCATGGAATTCCTTCAAGTATCATTTCTGATCGAGACCCTCATTTTATATCGCAATTCTGGAAGAGCTTACACAAGGCTTGGGGAACAAGATCACGTCTGAGTTTAGCATATCATCCTCAGACGGATGGATAATCAGAAAGAATCATTCAATCTCTAGAGGACTTATTACGAGCTTGTGTGTTAGATCATAAAGGAAGTTGGAATCAATTCTTACCATATATGGAGTTCACCTACAACAACAGTTTCTATACTAGCATTGGCATAACACCTTTTGAAGCATTATATAGGAGAAAATGTAGGACTCCGCTATATTGGTTTGAGACTCGTGAAAACTTGATGCTAGGACCAAAGTTGGTACAACAAACCACAGATAAAATCAAAATGGTTCAGGAAAAGATGAAGGCAGCATAGAGCAGGCAGAAAAGTTACTATGATAAAAGAAGAAAGCCGCTCGAATTTCAAGAAGATGATCATGTATTCTTGAAAGTCACACCTACGACTGGGGTCAGTTAGGCAATGAAATCTCGAAAACTAACTCCTAGATTTATTGGTTCATATCAAATAATTCAGAAAGTTAGTCTTCTTGATTACCAAATAGCATTACCATATTTTCTTTCTAATATCCATAACGTTTTTCATGTATCAAATTTACGAAAGTATATATCTAACCCTATACACATTATTAAACCTGATGTCATGCAAGTTAAAGATAATCTTACATATGATGCACCACCTGTCAGAATAGCTGATAGAAGAATAAAAAAAGCTAAGGGATAATATAATTCCACTCGTAAAGGTCATTTGGAGCAAAACAAGATAAGAAGATGCTACATGGGAACTAGAAACTGAGATGAAAGAGTCTCATCCCCATTTGTTTTACTAAAGAGTGTAAATTTCGAGGATAAATTTTTTTTAGGGAAGTAAAGTTGTAACACCCCTATTTTTATTTTAATTGATTACATAAATTTCTATATTAAAATTTTGATGGAATTTGACCATAGACCTTCAGAATTTTTTTAATCAGTATATTATTTCATAATTTATATAAAAAATTAAAAATTATTAAAAAAACTGAAAAATTTCTTTTGCATCCCCTAAATTACTATTCACACCACCCCTTCATAATTTCATCCTCCTACACGAGAAAAGCTACTGTGTGATTTTGAAATTTTCAAACTTTGTATAGTAATCTGTATGAAATTTTCAATTCTTGCACAGTACTTTTATAATAAAATATTTAAATATACAATATTTTTTTGCTATAAATAGAGGGGCGAGGCACTGAGAAAATCATAAAATTTTGAAAACATAGTAGTGTTAGGAGGAAAATACTAAATAAAGAGAGGAAGATATTTTCCAAAGGAAAGAGGTTCTACAAAAATTCTGAGGTAATAATAAATTTCTTTTATATTCTTTTATGATTATGAAGGTTGTTTGTTTTTATATTACTTAAAAATCTATTATTATACTGGATATAATATTATTTTAAGTTACTATGTCAATACTAAATTACTATTTATTGTTACTATTCATGATTTATTATTTACTGTTACTATTTACCTTTACTATTCACGTTTTACTATTTATATTTACTAAGTATGTTTTATTATTTACTGTTACTATTCACGATTTACTATTTACTATTACTATTCATGATTTACTATTTACCATCACTATTCATGATTTACCATTTACCGTTACTATTCACGATTTACTATTTATCGTTACTATTAACAATTTACTATTTACTATTACTATTCATGGTAACAATTTAAAATTTACTATTTACCGTTATTATGCATAATTACTATTTGCCCTTCTTGTTTCAAATAGTAATCTAAATTTTCATCTTATAACTATATTAAAGTGAAATTGGTATGTTTTACAACTCGGAGACGAGGTGCGAACAGGCTTTCAATAACGAATCAAGATACAAGAGGTAAGAGGGAGTGAGATAAGAATATAATATGGGAAAACATAATAATAATGGAGGAGTCCCCTCCTTTTAACTATGAATAATTATTATATTTTAAAGTAAAACTTATTATTATCTTAAGTAAATAACTAAATAAAATTTATTCAAAAGTTTAAAATATTTGGATGAATCATATTGATTAACCTAACAAAGTTTAAAATATTTGGATGATTTATTAACCTAACATACTGTATCATTGAGATTTGGATTGTTATAAACTATTAGGGACTTATATGGACTGAGTTATACCTTTGCACTGATTGGACTAGGATGGACTCATATGACCATTGAACTATTTTGGACTTGATATGGACCAACTAACATAATGACTGGACTAATATGACTTAAACTGAACTTTAATAATTAAGACACATTAAATAAATTGTGTTGATTTTGTATAATGATTGTGTTATTTTTATTTGATTGATTTGTGAATGATTATTCTGTGTTGTTATGGAGAATGAGCATGTAGCAAGCATGACAGAAAGCTAAAACTCTATAAGAATTTACTTATCTCTTATTTATTTATTCAAATCACTTTTAAGAAATTTCTTAGTTTTCAATAAAACTACATAAATTTTTGGAAATCTCTTTTATCTTAAAAAAATAAATTTTTACAAAAAAATTAAGATTTCTAGTTAGTTTATCAGAAATAAAAAGAAAGAGAAATTATTTTATAAAAATAATTTTTTTATACATATATAAAGACATTTAAATCTTAAATGAAAAGAATATCTTTCACTAATATTTTACTTTAAACTCTTAATATATATATATATATATATATAATTTTATGTATAAAATTATTATACAAAATTTTCAAGTACTATGGTTTTAAAAATTGATAATTCCAAATTCAAGTTTTAGTAATATATTTTGAATTAACCTATAAATTTTCTAAGGAAGGTTATGAAATATATTTTGAGGCTTTGAAACTTAAATTATGATGAGATTTGATTTATGATTGGAAAAGGAACTGTACTAAAATTTTATATGTGTGATAGAACTTATTTGAGAATTTGAAAAAGTACAGTTTATTGGGGTGGCTATGTCGTGATTCGTAGGCCCCGGTAATATAATTGAGTTTCTAAAAGCCTTAACCAACTAAATATACGAGTAGTTCATGCATCATGAATCATCAAAGGGAAACAAAATGATATTGACTGGGGACGGATTATAGAAACCGATGATACATTAGAGGAGACTTAATTTCGAGCCTTGGGATGAGAGGGTGTGGAAGGGTGCTTCAGGGGACCTGGGGTCGCTCCCTAGTGTCAGGTACTTTCACAATAAAAACCTCCTCAGTCTGACTAGTCTCTAAGTGTTTCCATGCCAGCTGAGTTGTTCATGTTATTATTATCCGAAATTATGAAACAGTGTAAACTCCTAGTTGGCCGAGTGCAAATTAAAAATTTAAGGGCCCGTATATATAGGTAAGTTATGATGAAGATATTGCATAACATTCATACATTCATAATTGATTGTGTATGTGATTTTGATTGATATTATTATACTAGTTTGTGAAAACCCTTTATTGCTTATGTCCCATTTGAGAATATTATATTCTGTTTCTCACTTCTTTCTCCGTGTTTTTATTTCATATGTTTTAATTAATGGTTCATACATAGGGGAAGATCAAAGAATCCAGGCAGTAAATATAGCATGTTCTAGAAAAGGAGCTTGGTATGAATATCGTAGTCCAATGAATAAATAATGTCATTAAGTAACTGCTCTTGGGCCATGGAGTTTCCTCTCTTTCTAATAATGTTTAATACTTATTTTCTTTGGAGGGATGTAGAATTACTATCTTTAATGATATTTATGAGGTATTTCAGAAATGTTGTATGTAATTTATTCTGATAGTTTCTTTTTAAAGTTTACAATTTTTAAAAAAAATTACAAATTTTTTAGAATTTATTGAGATGTAACATAGGGCGTTATAAGGAGAGAAGGGAAGAATTGGTTAAGTTGTTAATGGAGTTTCACGACGTCTTCACCCTGTCTTACCAAGATATGCTTGGCCTAGATACTACCATTGTCGAGCACAAATTACCTTTCAAGCCTGAGTGCCCTTCGGTAAAGTAGAAATTATGCCGGATAAAGCTAGAGATGCTCTTGAAAATCAATGAGGAAGTTAAGAAGCAATTTGATGTTGGGTTTCTAGAAGTGGCAAAGTACCCTCAATGGGTAGCAAATATCGTCCATGTCCCAAAGAAAGACGAAAAGGTGCGAATGTACGTGGACTATCGGGACCTTAATAGGGCTAGTCCCAAAGATGATTTTCCTTTGCCACAAATCGATATCCTGGTTGATAACACCGCACAACATTCCATCTTCTTATTCATGGATGGTTTCTTTGGGTACAATGGGATTGTTTCCAACAGGCTTTAGAAGTGACAATGAGATTATTTCCAGGAGTATGTACAGATAAGTCAAATGGCAGTTCTATCACAGGTAATTTTAGTTTTTCTACACAGTCATTGGTAATAAAGGAATGTGATGCACCTGAGTCATACATAACAGTTAAAGGAATCTTATTAATGATACACTTACCTTCCACCATGGAATCAGAATGAGATGTTTCTTCTCCAATGATTTCAAAAACCTTTCCTTTCACCTTCAGCCTTCCGACTGCACTGTGTGCGCCTCCCTAAGTATTTATGCTTGTACTCGCATCTTCAGGGTTTTCCCTCTCCATCTCTTGGCAATCCTTGATGTAATGAACTGGTTTGTTACATTTAAAGCAAATATAAGAATTTTTAGGACAATCCCTTTTCAAATGGGGTCTTCCACAGATAAAACATTTAAAATTTGATGCAGATGTCGGGTAATAGCTTCCAGTTGAAGCTTGGGGTCTGTTAGGAACAGATGCTGCTCCAAATCGATGAAATGGCGCTTGGTAAGGCTTATTTCTCCTAAAGTCTCTTCTTTGGTGATGGAGAGGTCCTTCACTTCTCATTTCTCCCGCTTTATGAATGGGCTCACGACTTTTGGTCATTCTATCCTTATGATCCTCTTCAAAGATCCTGCACCAATTTATCAACATATAAAATTCATGGATTTCCTACATTCGTATAGCTTCTTTAATTTCTGGCCGCAATCCATTTACAAACTTTGCACACAGATCACCTTCGTTAGTAGCATCATTATAATGAGAATAAAAATGAGATAGTACTTCAAACCTGGATGCATACTCTCCTACGGTCATGTTTCATTGGGTCAGCGACAGGAATTCGAATTGTCTTTTCTCTTTAACATCAGCTAGAAAGTATTTTTCCAAGAACATATCCTTGAAATGATCCCAGGTGATCTCCACTTGGTTGACTTCGAATTATCTACGCATGCTATCCCACCAATGTTCAGCACCCTCAGATAAGGCATAAGTAGCGAAGACTACCTTATCAGCTTCATTACATTGTAATGCTCGAAAGATCTTTTCTATCTCTCGAATCCAGATTTGCGCTCCATCAGGGTTATATCCTCCCTTGAAACGAGGTGGATTACGCTTTTCGAAAAGGTCCAACCTTCTCAAGGCATCATTACCTTGACCCTCACGTGCTCCCATTACATTGATTAAGCGTTCTACAACTCCAACAACATCGTTTCCAGCCATTAGTTTCCTGTTTCACAGTAATTGAGACTTGTCACATCAATTACAATTACTACCAAGTCAGAGATTCTATGACGTCCTACGTCAATTTCACATTTATTTACATCCGTTTAATTATTTTCACAATAAATTTTTCACGTTTACTGATAGTTAATTAGATTCTAATGTAAAACAACACTTATTTTCCTTAAGCACACTCAGAATAATAAACGATAGCAAATAAATTAAATAATAAAATGGAATTATTTAGAATCAGCGGAAGAAGAAAATGAAGACAGGGTTATTTGCCTGAGCGAAACCCTGATTCGCTTAGGCGAAACCCGTGAAGGTCGCTTAGGCGAGTTCCAACTCGCTTGGGCAAATTCTACATTTTAAACCTGAGTGAACTACGATAGTTACAAGGAAAATTAAGAATTCGGTTTTTACTCGGAAACAGGTCCACTCGGTCATATCTCACTCGGAACCTCTTAACCTTCCTTCACTCGGAAAAGGTTCTCTCGAGTATACCTCACTCGGAATATTCCTAACCTTCCTTCACTCGGAAGAGGTTCTCTCAGTCATGGCTCACTCGGAAACGTCCTAACCTTCACTCGAAAGGGAGCGAGGGATACTCGCTTGAGCGAAATAGGCACAGAATCAATTTCCCCGGCCCTCGCTCAGACAAGACTGAATCCGCTCGGGCTAGATTCATCCGGTAATCAACTATACTACAGCAGACACAATTCATCCTGTTTTCATCATTCATGACCCACACTTATTCACAAAACCTGCCCATAGCAATTTATCATATACACCTACTATTGGCTCCGTGCCAATATATATATCTACTCATAAAAATCAACACCGACCACATTAATATCAATACCATACTACTTTAGCACCATGAATTCATATCCGATTAATCAACATACCAATTCTAAATTAGTTCAACACATAAGCAACGTAATATATCATCACATACACGGAAAACTCATTATGCATTACACACATAATTCATTTCATAATCACTCGGTTCCTTGGCATCAATCCTCCGCTTGGCGCACCTTCAGGGCTCCGACCTTTTCCCTGTCACTGGTTACAAGGGTGAGTTTTGGCATCATAATTAATCTAGAACGGAAATTAAATAACAAAATACGTGTATATAAACTCTGTCTGACTGCTTTATCTACAAATTGCAAATCACACTCGACAAATATAGCAAATCACACTCGGTAAATATAGCAAATCACACTCGGCGAATATAGCAAGTCACACTCGGCAAACATAGCAAATCACACCCGGTGAATATAATTAGGTACATACACCATCACACAATACTAATAGTTCATCAATTATCACCATTGACTCTCACACAAAATCGACGCCTAGTATCTGGATACTAAAGGATCGGCCTTCAACTGGGGGTCCTACTTGACACCCCGTGAACCCTGCTTGGTTCACCGAGTCCTGCTTGACTCTCCACCTCAACCACTGGGTCCTACTTGACCACTGGGTAGCTCAACTGGGCACAAAAACCACGGGAGCCGGAAACGAGGGGCTATACATACCGTCGGCCGTCCCACACCACATAATCATACATATATCATTCATATTCATCATATTATATAACAAGTGGCCATCAATAACAGCACATACTCATCAAATGGGCGACCTACTTGTCAAGCCCGCCATCACATTGCCACTGGGCGACCTACTTATCAAGCCCGTCATCACAACGCCACTATACACATCGAATCATCACCATGCAAAACACTTTGATCTCACACTCATCATAAACCATACACAATTCACATGCAATTATTATCCACAATCTTTCTTACCGTTTTAATACTTAGTTCGGCGACCCAAACCCAAAATACGCACCTATTCTAATTAATTACAACCCAAACACCCCCTTACCTCGATTCCAAGCTTCAACGATTTGTTCTTGATGCCGATTACGTCCTCTAAGTGTTGGGCTCAAGGTTCCACCTCTGAATTCAACACCCGCTTCGTCACTCGGTCCTCCGACGTTCGTTTGCTACCTACGGAGCTCGAACGCAAAACCCATTAACATTATACTACTCTAATTATTCTAATTACCATTTTCAAGCTCCCATGCACTGGAGGAGTGGAAAACAGAAGCTTCTCCATCCATGCATGTCCATCGGCTAGAGAGAGAAAGTGAAGAGGGAAGACATAACTCAACTCTAATGGGTCCATTGTATTCACCTTGAAGTCACGATCTCTGAAATGAGGTTATTTCAAAGTTTTGACGCGAACAGAGTCTTCCCTTGGAGCATGCAACTCTCGGCAGTGAGGGAGGAGAAGAGGAAGAGAAGGAGAAGAAGAAGAAGAAGAAGGCTCGCGTGGATAATGAGGAAGAAGAAAGGAAATCATTATTATTTAAGACTTAGGGCAAAACTGTCTTTTCTCCATTTCTTTTATATTTTCTTTGAAAGTTTTAATTAAACCTTTACCTCCTTCTAATTACACCTCATTTAACCTTTTTGTAATTAATCAACCAAATAAATTTATTTATTTCCTCACTAGTTAATTATTTATAATTGCCTAATAATTCATAAAAATATCAAATAAATTCCTAAAACAATTATTAATATTTTCTGCTACTCATAATTTTAATAAAATATTAGGGATGTTACATCCACCGCCCTAAAAAGGGATTTCGTCCCCGAAATCAACGTACCTTATTGAAAAAGATCGGGGTACACCCGCCTTATGTCCGATTCCAACTCCCACGTGTAGGTTATCCCATTTAAATTTTGCCACTTCACCTTTACCAATGGTACTTCCTTGTTTCTTAACCGTTTAGTCTGGTATTCTTCAATACCGATTGGTGTAACTTCCACCGTCAGGTCCTCCTTTAATTCGATAGAGTCTTCCGGCACAATCATGGAATCACACAGAATGTACGCTCGGAGTTGTGACACATGAAATACATTGTGGATATTAGTTAACGATTGGGGAAGATCCAATCGGTAAGCAACATCACCGATCCTCTCCAAAATCTGATATGGCCCGATGTATCTCGGGTTAAGCTTATGACTCTTCAATATCTGACCTACACCTTTGGTCGGTGAAACCTTCAGAAATACCCAATCTCCCGCCTGAACCTCAAGTGGTCTATGCCAATTGTCATAGTAACTTTTCTGTCGGTCTTGGGCAATCTTCATTTTCTCTCGAATCAAAGCAACTTGTTCATTCATTTCCTGGATTAACTCGGGTCCCAAACGAATGGCATCGCCATTTTCATTCCAACACAAAGGTGTACGATACCTTCTACCATACAAAGCTTCATATGGAGCCATCCCAATGCTACTGTGGTAACTGTTGTTATATGCAAACTCCACCAATGGCAAGTATCTTTCCCATGAACCACCTTGCTCCAATACACAGGCTCTAAGCATATCCTCTAAAGTCTGAATTGTACGCTCAGACTGACCATCAGTCTGAGGATGATAAGCTGAACTCAGTCTTAGTTCAATACCCAATTCCTGTTGCAAACTTCCCTAAAATCTGGAAGTAAATCGAGGATCCCGATCGGAAATAATACTCGAAGGCACACCATGCAACCGTACAATTTCAGTAATGTACAACCTAGCCAGTCGGTCCAATGACCATTTCATGTTCATAGCCAAGAAGTGAGCACTCTTGGTCAACCTGTTCACAATTACCTAGATTGGCTAAAACACGTCTGTCTCCTCGACTCCACACGACCTCAACCACTAGTGCAACCACCTGAGGTGATCAGTCTCAGGAGTTCAACACTTCATAGTTAAGCCGGGTGAAAGTCGGGTATACAATCCAACTATTCATATCATCGATCGATATGCAAGTTGTTTACATCATAATTCATTTATCTATGCCTATTGGCAACTTCACAATGAATTAATGTTAAACGGAACCCACGGTGGCCAGCCGCTATGATTCCCACGTAACACTAATATCAGTGCAAAGTCCAAACGACTAGGTAAAACTTCTCTTCATCCTCATTATCTATCTGCTTAATTACTTTCTAATCACTCCTTTTAGTGTCATTCACTTACTACTTCTCTTATCACGTACGTAACAGTCCAGTATATATATATATATATATATATATATATATATATATATTTCACTTTGACCATACAAATGGACTCTCCTTTCTCGTCAACCGAGTCAAAGGAAGCGCAATACGAGAAAATCCAGCAATAAAGTGGCGATAATACCCAGCCAATCTGAGAAATCTCCTAATTTCAGTCACCGACCTAGGCCTTTCCCAAGCCATAACTGCTTCAATCTTGGATGGATCAACAGATACGCCCTCTCGGGAAATCACATGCCCCAAGAATTGTACACTTCCTTCCCAGAAATCATATTTAGATAACTTAGCATACAACCTTTTCTTACGTAATATTTACAAAACAATTTGAAGATATTGTGCATGTTCCTCAACCGACTTCGAATACACCAATATATCATTGATGAATACTACCATAAATTGATCCAAATATGGCTGAAAGATCTGGTTCATGTAGTCCATAAAGATGGCAGGAGCATTTGTCACTCCAAAGGGCATTACAACATACTCAAAGTGTCCATACCGAGTCCGGAACGCCGTCTTTGGAATATCTTCCGACTTCACTCTTATTTGGTGATATCCCGACCTCCAGTCGATCTTGGAAAATACTACAGTGCCTCACAACTGATCTAACAAATCATCGATATATTTATTCTTAATCGTTAACTTTATCAACTGTCGGTTGTTGATACACATCCGCATACTACCGTCCTTCTTTTTCACCAATAGTACCGGAGCGCCCCACGGTGAAGCACTCGGTCGGATAAACCCCTTCTCTAACATCTCATTCACTTGTTTCTTCACTTTAGTCAATTCTACCGAAGACATCCTATAAGGCGCACGGGACACAGGTTCGGCCCCGGGAATCAAATCAATGGAAAAATAAATCTCCCGACTGGGAGGCAACTCCGGAATTTCTTCCGGAAATACATCAGGGAAATCGCACACTACCAGAATATCACTCGGCATAAGATTATATCATCCTTCCGAAGCAAATAGAATAACATAAGTTACGGAGACGTCACTCATCACCTTCTTTGCGTCGAGTTCCTGGGAGAAAACGATGGTCTTCCGATAGCAGTCCACCATAACATGGTTAGCAGCCAACCAATTGAGACCTAAAATAATATCTAGGTTCTTTAATGGCATACAAATCAGATTCACCAGAAAGGTACGATCTTCAACTTGCATTGGCAATTCCCCACACATAGTGGTTGCTCGGAAAGTGGAGCCAGTAGGAGTGGAGACACTCAGAGCATTCTCCATTAACACAATCGGCAAACCAAGTTGTCATGCACAACTCTCAGAGATAAAAGAATGGGTCACACCTGAATCATAAATTATATTTACGAGGTAGCCATGAATAAGGCACTTACCCTGCACCAAGTTGTCGGTCCTTGCAACTTCAGAAGCATCAAAGGCAAATACTCGCCCGGATAACATTTTGAGCGCCACTGGATTGAGCATCAGACCTCCCTGAGTGCTAGCCTCCACGACCAGAACCGGTTCTACCTCCTCTCGGAAAATTAGCACCACGAGTCCCAGAAGTATTGGTTCGGTTACCATGTTCACTCGGTTGCTGCCTCTGTAGGCACTCGGGCCTAAGGTGCCCCGGTTGTCCACATTGGAAACACACAATCTGACTAGCCGGACAATGTTTCGCAATATGGCCCTCCTGGCCATAATTATAGCATGCGCGGCTACCCGACTGACTACTCGAACGGCCAGTAGAACCCCGACCAGAAGAGGAAGAAGACGTAGTCGAAGACTTGCCGCCACACAAGAACTGACCCATTTTCTTAAAGATGAATCCTCTTGCCTTCAACGACCTCTTATCTTTTGGTTGAAACACTCTCTGTAGTTGTACTTCCTCGGTCAGCCTAGCCTTATTCACCAAAGTCGGATAATCTTGAATCTCCATAGGCACAATCACACTATGGAGTTCAATTCGTAACCCGGCTTCATACTTAGCACATTTACTACCCTCAGTTCCTTCCAAAGAGAAAGGGTGATAGAAGTCACACAACTCATCAAACTTGGTAGTATACTCGGCCACTGACATTCTGCCTTGTTCTAGCCTCAAAATGTCCATCTCCTTATGAATTTTGTAATTATCAGGAAAGTATTTGACGAGAAATCTCCTACGGAAATTTGCCCACACCAGCGATTCACTGGCTGCATTCATTTGCACCTTGGTCCTAGACCACCATATCCTAGCCTCGTCCTTCAGCTGATAAGTCGTAAACAGTACTTTCTGCTCCTCTGAGCACTCAAAATACTCAAAAGCTTGCTCCATCTCCCATATCCAAACATGCGCTCTGTCATAGTTATGCCCTCCCTTATAAGCAGGGGGATTCCTTTTCAGGAATTTGTCAAGAGTAGGACCAGATACAGTCCTACTCATCAATTGAGAAAATTTCAAGAAGAAGTCATCTCCTCCACCAGAACTAGTTCCCTCAGCCATAATATAATTCTACAATAAACAAACACATCACCATTAATAACCAATGATCTACCAGGGAGTCGGATATTTACCTCACACATATAAAATACAACGCCACCGGAGTGCCAAGGGAATGATGCCAAGCTACACAAACAACCACAAACACAATGCAATAGAATGCAAAAATAGTCCAGTATAGGACTCACACAAATTATTGGGTTCACCCATGTACCCGGCTCTAGAAAGAACCGCTCTGATACCACTTGTGATGTCCTACGTCAATTTCACATTTATTTACATCTGTTTAATTATTTTTCACAATAAATTTTTCACGTTTACTGATAGTTAATTAGATCCTAATGTAAAACAACACTTATTTTCCTTAAGCACACTCAGAATAATAAACGATAGCAAATAAATTAAATAATAAAATGGAATTATTTAGAATCAGCGGAAGAAGAAAATGAAGACAGGGTTATTCGCCTAAGCGAGACCCTGATTCGCTTAGGCGAAACCCGTGAAGGTCGCTTAGGCGAGTTCCGACTCGCTTGGGCGAATTCTACATTTTAAACGTAAGCGAACTACGATAGTTACAAGGAAAATTAAGAATTCGGTTTTTACTCAGAAATGGGTCCACTCGGTCATATCTCACTCGGAACCTCTTAACCTTCCTTCACTCGGAAAAGGTTCTCTCGAGTATACCTCACTCGGAATATTCCTAACCTTCCTTCACTCGGAAGAGGTTCTCTCGGTCATGGCTCACTCGGAAACGTCCTAACCTTCACTCAGAAGGGAGCGAGGGATACTCGCTTGAGCGAAATAGGCACAGAATCAATTTCCCCGGCCCTCGCTCGGACAAGACTGAATCCGCTCGGGCGAGATTCGTCTGGTAATCAACTATACTACAGCAGACACAATTCATCCCGTTTTCATTATTCATGACCCACACTTATTCACAAAACCTGCCTATAGCAATTTATCATATACACCTACTATTGGCTCCGTGCCAATATATATATCTACTCATAAAAATCAACACCGACCACATTAACATCAATACCATACTACTTTAGCACCATGAATTCATATCCGATTAATCAACATACCAATTCTAAATTAGTTCAACACACAAGCAACGTAATATATCATCACATACACGGAAAAGTCATTATGCATTACACACATAATTCATTTCATAATCACTCGGTTCCTTGGCATCAATCCTCCGCTTGGCGCACCTCCAGGGCTCCGACCTCTTCCCTGTTACTGGTTACTAAATTGAAAGAAAACCACAGCAAGGGTGAGTGTTTGGCATCATAATTAATCTAGAATGGAAATTAAATAACAAAATACGTGTATATAAACTCTGTCCGACTGTTTTATCCACAAATTGTAAATCACACTCGGCAAATATAGTAAATCACACTCGGTAAATATAGCAAATCACACTCGGCGAATATAGCAAGTCACACTCGGCAAACATAGCAAATCACACCCGGTGAATATAATTAGGTACATACACCATCACACAATACTAATAATTCATCAATTATTACCACTGACTCTCACACAAAATCGACGCCTAGTATCCGGATACTAAAGGATCAGCCTTCAGCTGGGGGTCCTACTTGACACCCCGTGAACCCTGCTTGGTTCACCGAGTCCTGCTTGACTCTCCACCTCAACCACTGGGTCCTACTTGACCACTGGGTAGCTCAACTGGGCACAAAAACCACGGGAGCCGGAAACGAGGGGCTATACATACCGTCGGCTGTCCCACACCACAGAATCATACATATATCATTCATATTCATCATATTATATAACAAGTGGCCATCAACAACAGCACATACTCATCAAATGGGCGACCTACTTGTCAAGCCCGCCATCACATTGCCACTGGGCGACCTACTTGTCAAGCCCGTCATCACAACGCCACTATACACATCGAATCATCACCATGCAAAACACTTTAATCTCACACTCATCATAAACCATACACAATTCACATGCAATTATTATCCACAATCTTTCTTACTGTTTTAATACTTAGTTCGGCGACCCGAACCCAAAATACGCACCTATTCTAATTAATTACAACCCGAACACCCCCTTACCTCGATTCTAAGCTTCAACGATTTGTTCTTGATGCCGATTACGTCCTCTAAGTGTTGGGCTCAAGGTTCCACCTCTGAATTCAACACCCACTTCATCACTCGGTCCTCCGACGTTCGTTTGCTACCTACGGAGCTCGAACGCAAAACCCATTAACATTATACTACTCTAATTGTTCTAATTACCATTTTCAAGCTCCCATGCACTGGAGGAGTGGAAAACAGAAGCTTCTCCCACCATGCATGTCCATCGGCTAGAGAGAGAAAGTGAAGAGGGAAGACATAACTCAACTCTAATGGGTCCATTGTACTCACCTCGAAGTCACGATCTCCGAAATGGGGTTATTTCGAAGTTTTGACGCGAATAGAGTCTTCCCTTGGAGCATGCAACTCTTGGCAGTGAGGGGGGAGAAGAGGAAGAGAATGAGAAGAAGAAGAAGAAGGCTCGCATGGATAATGAGGAAGAAGAAAGGAAATCATTATTATTTAAGACTTAGGGCAAAACTGTCTTTTCCCCATTTCTTTTATATTTTCTTTGAAAGTTTTAATTAAACCTTTACCTCCTTCTAATTACACCTCATTTAACCTTTTTGTAATTAATCAACCAAATTAATTTATTTATTTCCTCACTAGTTAATTATTTATAATTGCCTAATAATTCATAAAAATATCAAATAAATCCCTAAAACAATTATTAATATTTTCTGCTACTCATAATTTTAATAAAATATTAGGGATGTAACAGATTCTATTCTCTATCACCTATACAGAGTTTATAGACAAAGCAAGATAGACCTTTTCCCCAGGCTTATTGGATTAACTGCTCTAATACCACTTTGTAACACCCTCTGTTACACCTTAATAAATTCTAGAAAAATTCATATTTTTTTTAAGATATGATTGTTAAAAAGAAACTATCGAAATAAATTTTATACATCATTTTTGAAATACCTCATAAATATTATTAAAATTTAATAAACTAATTTTACATTCATCTGAAGAAAATAAATATTAAACATTATAAGAAAGAGAAGAAACTCCATGGCCCAAAAGCAGTTACTTAATAGCATTATTTATTCATTGGACCACGGTATTCATACTGAGCTCCCTTTCTAGAACGTGCTATATTTACTACCGAGATTCTTCGATCCTTCCCTCTGAACCATCAATTTAAAACATATGAAACAAAAACACGGAGAAAGGAGTAAGAAACAGAATATAATATTTCCAATGGGACATAAGCAATAAAGGGTTTTCACAAACTAATATATAATAATATCAATCACAATCACATACACAGTCAATTATGAATACATGAATGTTATGCATATCCTCATCATAACTTACCTATATATATGGGCCCTTAAATTTCAATTTGCACTGGGTCAACCAGGAGTTTACACTATTCCATAAGTCCGGATAATAATAATATGAACAGCTCAACTGGCTTGGAAACACTTAGAGACTAGTCAGATTGAGAAAGTTTTTTTTGTGAAAGTACCCGACATTAGAGAGCTACCCCAAGTCCCCTGAAGCACCCTTTCACACCCTCTCATCCCCAGGCTCGTAAGTAAGCCTCCTTTAATGTATCCTCGGTTTCTATAATCCGTCCCCAGACAATATCATTTTGTTTCACTTTAATGATTTGTGATGCATGAACTACTCACGTATTTAGTTAGTTAAGGCTTTTAGAAACTCAATTATTAAATACCTTAAAGGTTTACAACATCATTTTAATAAACTATACATTTTCTCAACTCTCTGAACTTCTTCCCACAAATAAATTTGGTAGAGTTTTTAAATCTCACTAAAATTGAGTTTCTAAGCCTTAAATATCTCAACTTTCTCATATAAAACTTTACATAATCTTTCTCAAATTGAATCTTAACAAGATCAAATTTAGAAATCTAATTATTTCCAAATATCTTTAGTTATTAAGTTGGAAAAAGAAAATAATTTTCTTTTGAAAATTTTTATTTTATTAAAAGAGAATAATCTTTAAATCATTAACCAAAAATACTTAAAATTTTAAAATTTTTCTTTAATTCAAGATTTAATTTTCTCAACCTTTTTATAAATTAATTTTCATAAAATGACTTCTTTTTAAATAAATACTAAATTTTTTTATTCTAAATATTAAAAGTAAAGTTAATAAAAATAATCTCTAAGAAGAAATAAAAGATTTAAAATAATAAAAATTTAAAGAGTAAGGTAAGAAAATTCTTACTGAGTTTTAGCTTTTCGTCATGCTTGCTATATGCTCAACTTCATATCACAAGATCATCAATTATAATCAAATATTATCAATCACAATATCATCCATCACAATCAAAAAATGTCAATCATAATCAAATAATGTCGATCAAAATTAAATATCATCAATAATAATCAAAAACTAATAATTATAATCAAATCAATTAAATATAATTCAAATTTTAATGGTTATTTAAATTATCAAAATTGATTTTGAGTCCTTATAGTCCATTCTTTGGATAAGTATATGTAAATCCATATAATACAGTCCTTGCATAAGTATAGTTCAGTCCATATAGGTCAAACTAGTCCAAGTCCTTGCATAGGTTCACTCCAGGTCGTATAGGTTATGAAAGTCCAGGTCTTTGCATAGGTATGTCAGAGTTAGTTACATCAGATATTTAATTTAAAATTTATTATAAATTTTAAGTTAAGAAGTTAATATTTTAAAATAATAATATTATTAAATTTAAAAGGAGTAGAAGACTCCTCCCATTATTCTTATGTCTTTTCATATTATATTCTTATCTCACTCCCCCTTACCTCTTGTATCCTGATTCGTTATTAAAAATTCGTGTGCGCCTCATCTCTAAGTTCTAAACCATACCAATTTCATTTTAATATAGTTACAAGATGAAAATTAAGATTTCTACTTAAAACAGACATGGTAAATTTTGAATCGTGAATAGTAAGAGTAAATAGTAAAATATGAATAGTAACAGTAAATAGTAAAATGTGAATAGTAATGGTAAATAGTAAAACATGAATAGTAAAAGTAAATAGTAACAGTAAATAGTAATATACTATTTGAATAGTAATTTACTATTGAAATAGTAATTTACTATTGAAATAGTAATTTACTATTGAAATAGTAATTTACTATTTAAATAGTATTTTACTATTCAAAATAATAACTTAAAATAATATTATATCCAATATAATATTAGATTTCTAAAATGATATGAAAATAACCCTAAAAAATATAAAAGAAAGGCATTCTTACCTTGTTATTTTAGCAGAACCTCCTTCCAAAAAAACTTCTCTCTCTTACTTCCACCACTATCTCTCTAGCACTATTATATTAAGAAAATTTAATCTGAAATTATGATTTTCCTTCGTTCCTTCGCTCGGTATGTATAGGAAGAAAAATCACTATGCATTCTATTATTTTATTATAAAAGTATTGTGTAATTTCTGAAATTTTCATTTCTGGTTACTATGAAAGTTTGAAAATTTCATACATGCACAGTGTTTTGCATAGTAAATGTCAGCTGAATGATTAAGCCAAATAGCAACCTTTCACTCGGTATATTTTAAATATTCGAAATCGGTCTTTTTTGAAATTTAGCGATATTATATCAGTCCTCACTAATTTTATAATAAGTAATATAAAGTTTAAATTTTAAAAATCTAAAATTTTCTGTTAATAAAAATTTATTGATACGTTTTCAATTTTTTTACAATTGGTAAAAATCAAGATTTTTCTCAAACTGATCATTTTTAGATAAGTATACTTGAAATGGATTTTAGAAAATTTTATTATAATTTAACTTCACTTTCTTATAAATATTTTTAATTTTAAGTCACTTTATATGAATTTAAAATTATTTAAAATAAATTATTTTATTAAAATATTTCCAAAATTTCAAAAAATCATAAATAATACGTAGATTAAAAAGTTCTAAAGACTCACAATCTAATTCCTTCAAAATTTTAATATAAAAATAAAAATATGGGTGTTACATTTATCACCCTATGGAGCACCTTTTGTTACAAAGTAATGTCATTCGATTTAAAAAATGCTAGAGCAATTTACCAAAGGGCGATGGTGACCCTCTTCCACGACATGATGCACAAGGAAATAGAAGTCTACGTGAACTGTAACATCTCATTTTCAACACAAATAGAAAATAGATATTCATATATCTTTAATGAGAAATACTTACTATTAGTTAGTCTATTATTATCATTTTTTTATGAAATTTTGGGTATTTATATTTAATTATTTGTTTTTTAAAATAAAATAAAAATAATAAAATAAAAATATTTATGTATTTTGAATGAGAATTTTAAAATGACTTAATTAGTATTCATTGATTAATGAAATTATATTAAGAATTTTAAATATATTTATTATTCACAACTTTTATTTTATGTTTTTATATTTATGTTTTACATATTTGTGATTTAACTCTTATTAGAATTTTAAAATAAAATTTTGAAGGAATTAGATTATGGTTCTTTAGAACTTTTTGATCTATATAATATTTATGATTTTGTGGAATTTTTTGAATTTTCTGAAATATTTTAATAAAATAATATTTTAAATAATTTTAAATTCATATAAAGTTACTTAAAATTAAAATTATTTATAAGAAAGTGAATTTAAATTATACGAAAATTTTCTAAGATCCATTTCAAGTAGACTTATCTAAAAATTATCGGTTTGAATAAAATCTTGATTTTTACCAATCATAAAAAAATTGAAAACATACGAATAAATTTTTATTAACAAAAAATTTTATATTTTTAAAATTTAAAATTTATATTACTTATCATAAAATTAGTGAGAACTGATATAATATCGCTAAATTTCAAAAAGGACTAATTTTGAATATTTAAAATATAACGAGTAAAAGGTTACTGTTTGGCTTAATAATTCAGCCGACATTTACTATGTAAAACACTATGCATGTACGAAATTTTCAAAAGGTGCACAGTAACCAGGATTTAAATTTCAAAAGATGCACAATACTTTTATATTAAAATAATGGAATGCATAGTAATTTTCCTTCCTATAAATACCGAAGGAATTCTTCTTTAGAATTCACAATTTCAGATTAAGTTTTCTTAATATAGTAGTGCTAGTGAGATAGTGGTGGAGGTAAGAGAGAGAAATAAAATTTTTGGAAGAAGGTTTTGCTAAAATTCTAAGGTAAGAATACATTATTATACTGGAAATAATATTATTTTAAGTTACTATTCTAAATAGTAAAATACTATTTCAATAGTAAATTACTGACGTGAATATTTTTGCAGTCGTTATTCCGTCAAATTAGTACATTAAAATTAATTAACGTAGTACTAGGGTGTCAACCTAGGTCGTTCTCTCAAGGATCAACACAAAAATTTAGGAAAAATCAAGTCTTAAACTAATTTTTAACAATTAAAAATAAAAACTAAACAACTAAAAATTTTTACAAACATAAGTTCACTAACATACAATTGGGGGGTTTTGATTGATTTTTTTGTTATCACAATTAAAATTAAAACAAGGTAAATAAAGGATTTAAAACAATAAATAACAAGCGATTGATTTTCTTGGAGTATTGTAAATAAATTTATCCTTGGTTCACTAAAAATAATTTGTATACTTATTAATGTTAATTTCTTAGCTCAATTTGAATTAATCAACTAAGCGTCTTTTTCAATTCACAATTCCTTTACTTTCATTTAAAAATGAATATTTTAATCAAGCATCCTAATTAAGCAAAAGGAGTCAAGATCGTAAAATCTAGGAATTATTGAGCATACATAAGAACATCGCCTATATACATAATCTATTCTCAAATTATGAAATTAAGCAAACCATAATTATTAAAAGTGATTATGAAAATATTCATTAAGCATGCATATTTCCTTAATCCATTCTAATTTAAAACCTTATTTTATTCCATTTGAATAATTAAACCGATTAAGCATACAAATTTAATTAAACAAAATGGAATTAAATAAGTAGAGAAAGATTATGAAGAAATAACAATAATAAAAGCATACTATATTAAAATTAATGACCTCAAAATTACATTACAACATTCTCCAAGAAAATCAATCTAGGGGTTTTAGCCCTCCATAATTACAACTACAAACAACAAAACTAACCCGGAAATGAAGAACTTGCTGGAAAAATTCCAACAGAGAAGAGGAAGAACGTATGAAGGAGGAATTGAAGTCTTCTGATGAAGAATGAATGGTGTCTTTGCTGCTCCCTCATGGTGCCTATTTATAGGAATGCAAAAGCAACCATTGCCATTAAAAAATTTGTAATGGAAGGTGCACTCTCCAATTTACAATTCATTGTGCTTCATTATCAGCTTCAGTGCTCCATTATCAGCTTCAGTGTTGTTTCCACTTTGATAATGCGTTATCTGATGTTTCCACTGATGAATCTGTGCCTGAATCGATTCATCTAGGCAAATTGGGCAATTTTACACATAGGAATCGATTCCTCAGGGGTGGGAATCGATTCCCAAGCACATGAATCGATTCATGCTTGTTTGAATCGATTCCCAGGCCTTTAAAATGCATATGAATCGATTCACAGGGGTGGGGAATCGATTCCTAGCTGTATGAATTGATTCCCAGGGTGCTTGAATCGATTCCTTGCTATTCTTTTGTGTGGGAATCGATTCCCAGACCTGTTCTGGTGCTTTTCTCGCATTTTTGACCATTTCTTGAGTCGTGGCTTCTTTCGTTTGACCTGTGGTAATTATTTTTTAATTACAGGCTTAATCACACACTACAAAATAAGAGAAAACCAACTTTTATTAAAAATTTATCCTTAATTCATTTTAAAATTAAATATTAAATAAAGCTCAAATGATGAAAATGTGTTAAAGTGCAGTATATTACACACTAAGTGATGGCAAATTATACACATTTAAATTGAGGAATTAAGGATAAATCATGCATCATCAATTACTATTTCAATAGTAAATTACTATTCAAATAATAAATCACTATTTACTGTTACTATTTAGCTTTACTATTCACGATTTACTTTTTACCATTACTATTCACATTTAACTATTTACTGTTACTATTCATGTTTACTATTTAATGTTACTATTCATGATTTACTATTCACCATTCACTATTTACTATTTTAAATTTACCATTTCTGTTTTAAGTAGAAATCTTAATTTTCATCTTATAACTATATTAAAATGAAATTGGTATATTTTAGAACTCGGAGACGAGGCGCGCACTGACTTTCCATAACGAACCAAGATACAAGAAGTAAGGGGGAGTGAGATAGAAATATAATATGAAAAGACATAAGAATAATGAGAGGAGTCCCCTACTCCTTTAAAATTTAATAATATTATTATTTAAAAATAATAATTATTTAACTTAAAAATTTATAATAAATTTTAAATTGAGTATCTTGTGTAACTTGATCTGAATACCTATGCAAATACCTGGATAACCTATGCGAACTAGACTGAACCTATGCAAGGATTTAGACTATTATGACCTGTATGGACTGAACTATATACCTATGCGAGGATTGGACTATATGGACCTACATAGACCTATACGAGGAATGGACTATAAAGACTTAAAATTAATCTTATTAATTTAAATAACTATTACAATTTGAATTATATTTAATTGATTTGATTATAATTATTAGTATTTGATTATTATTGATGATATTTAATTTTGATCGATATTATTTGATTATGATTGACATTTTTTGATTGTAATTGATGATATTGTGATTGATAATATTTGATTATGATTGATGATCTTGTGATATGAGTTTGAGCATATAGCAAGCATGACGGAAAGTTAAAACTCCAGTAAGAATTTTTTTACCTTACTCTTTAATTTTTTATTCTAAGAGAAAGTATTTTATCATTATTTTAGTCTTTCATTTTTTCTTAGAAATAATTTTCATTAACTTTATTTTTAATCTCTATAATAAAATCTAATATTAGAAAAAAGCTATTTTATGAAAATCAGAGGTTGAGATACTTAATTCTTGAATTAAAGAAAATTTTTATAGTTTTAAGTATTCTTAGTTAATGATAAAAAAAATATTTTCTTTTAGAAATTAGAAATTTAAATTGGTTTTCCCTAATGAAATAACTAAAGGATATTTTGTTATAGTCAAGATTTCTAAATTCAATCTAGTTAAGATTCAAAATTGGGAAAGATTATGTAAATATGTGAAGTTTTTTAAGAAAAAGTTTTGAGATATTTAAGGCTTGGAAACTCAATTATGGTGAGATCTGAATTTGAAAACTGAACTAAATTTATTTCTGCATAACAGAAGTTCAAAGAAGAACTTATGGGAATGTACAGTTTATTGAGATGATTTTATGAACCTTTATGGTATTTAATAATTGAGTTTCTAAAAGTCTTAACCAACTAAATATGCGAGTAGTTCATGCACCATGAATCATTAAAGAGAAATGAGATGTGATATTGCCTGGGGACGGATTATAGAAACCGAGGATACATTACAGGAGGCTTAATTATGAGCCTTGGGATGATAAGGTGTGAAAAAGTGCTTCAGGTGACCTGGGGTCGCTCCCTAGTGTCGGGTACTTTCACAATAAAAACTTTCTCAGTCTGACTAGTCTCTAAGTGTTTCCACGCCAGTTGAGCTGTTCATATGCTATGAAGGCATTTATGTTATTATTATCTAGAATTATAGAACAGTGTAAACTCCTGGTTGGCCCAGTGCAAAATAAAACTTTAAGGGCCTACATGCATAGAATGAATGAGATGGTAGTATTAAAAACATTGCATGACATTCATGTGATTGTGACATTCTATGTGGGTGATTGTGAATGAAAGTATAATTGTTATGTTATGAAAACTCTACATTCATAATTGATTATGTATATGATTGTGTTTGAAATTATTATATTAGATTGTGAAAACTCTTATGCTTATGTCTTATCTGTAAAGTATTATATTTTGTTTCTCACTCCTTCTTGTTTGAATTTCTATGTCCAAAATATATGTTATATGATATATAGCTAGCGGTTCAAGATGAAAGGATGAAATTACAAGAGGGTAAATTGGTCCCATCCTCAATCGGTTAGGAGAAGAGATGTGACAAAAGTAGGATTCCAAAATCATATGGTTTGAAGATAAGGAAATGATTGGTTACTGTCGAAGTAGAGGTATTAAATCTTTAGTTTTAGTTTACCTTAATACAATATTAAGTTGGATGATTGTAATTTAAGGTAAAGGTTAAACTTTAATAAACCTTATTCTTTGGATATGATATTGTTGAACTGGTCTGAATTGGGGTCTACGATCCGGTGTAGAGTCCAGCCACAAAATGTTTATGCTCTGATTGTTTATACATCGGTACAGTGGGTGTCCGGTATTATAATCCGACCTCTCAGTGGGAGAAACCGGTCTTGTTGTCCTGGAGATCCTTCACACCAGAATTTCACGTTGTTAGAGGGCGAAAGCTGGTGTCACCTGTGAAGATTCTCCGACGCTCAAGTTAGAAGAGTATATGGGAACTCAATGAACACTTAAGCAATGCAATAGTAAAAGTGAGAGTAAGAACAACGTAACCTTGCATGTGTTTGAGAATATACTATTTATAGTTGAGCGTGGAAAATGAATCGTTGGGCGTAAGTGGGCCTAAGGGTTCTGATACCGTGTGTAGCGTATCAATCAGAGTGGCTCAGTGTTCAGAGCGTGACAGTGGGTAGATCAATGATCAGTGTACGATTCTGACACAGGGATAGGGATAATTAACTTTTTTCGTATATCACGCCTGTAATCGTACTTACTTCCTTCAGTGAATGATATAGACACATTCCGCTGTGCAGGGTATCTACGTTGATAAGTAGTGACCCTTACTTATCTTATCATGACGTTGAGGCAAACGGTTGTATGTAACGGAAAACTGAGAACGAATAAGGGATTCAATATATCAGATGAGACCCCGGATGACTGGTATAGGAATCTTTCCTTTATCATGTCTTTGTAGTACGGATGTTGGGCCGTGACAGCGGTGGGCCCTCTAGGACCACCAAAATGACGTACTGTCTTAAGGGCCTGACAGGGCCCACAAGCGCACGGGTTATGTCGCGTAATATAAAAGATTATCGTTCTCCACAGGGACTGTGTTCAAAGTACCAGCATATTGAAATTTAATTATCCACATAATTGATTTTTAATATTTTTGTAAAATAAAACACAATTTAAAAATCCAAATTTAGAAACAAAATTTACTTGATACTTAAAAAATCAGAGTTGAGAGTATCTTGGGATTTCAAGGGATCAAGACTCTATTTTATGTTAATGAATTTTAACTTTTCATAAATAAGAATCGAATTAAGTTTTCCAAGGTGAATTTTCCAAAAGCTAATTAATATGTTCCTCTCGGAATCCTATTAATGTACCTAACCTATGGAAAGCGCTGCTTAATCCTCAGAAAGGCCCATTATCGTTTTATGAAAATCCCTTTTATTTCCTCAAAAGAATTTTGATTACTTTCACGGTTTTACCGAGGTCACATAAAGCATTTCAAAAATCTTAGGTTTAGTTCAAAGCTTTCCGGTAAAAATAAATCTCTCGATTCTATTTATTACCTAAACTTATTAATATACCCGTAAGTATACAGTTTTATCATTTAGGTTCTTGTTAGGAATTACTAAAAGCATTAAGCATAATTGAACTAAATGGAAAACAGAAATTTATTTAATTCTAAGTCAAAATAACATTAAAATAAAATATTATCATACCCCCTTTATCCCAAGATAATTAATTTAGCTACTCATGAAATAATTTAAATTCATGTAAATAATGGAAAAATAAAACATACAAGACATGGTAAAAATAAAGACTTATGGGTTTCTCCAAAAGCTCAAAATAATTTACCACTTGTATTTCCTTGTTGCAATATTCTCCACCAATTACAAATTTAAATTCTCACTTTTACAGCCCTCACACTCTTACAAAATAAAAGAAAGAAAAGAAAATAAAAAGAAAGAGAAGAAAAACGGACAGAGAAAGAAAAAATAGAAAAGAAGAAAACTAAAGAGAAAAGGAGAGAAAGTAACGAAGAAAAGAAAAGAAATCTGATGGTAATTGACTGGGAAGAAGTTGTTGTTTGCTGATGGGTTGCTGCTGCTTTTATAGGCAAATGGATTGAGGATTCCAGCAATGAAAACGCGTTCAATTTGCAAGTGGAAGAAACTTTCGGTGCATGTGACTTCCAACTGTCCCAAATTGCATTATTTTAATATTTTCCAATAATTCGGTGCTTGGATTTATTCAGCTGGGCAAATTCTGAATGGAAAAGTACTGGAATTCCACAAGACCGAGTGAAAGCTTGCTGTTTGGTATTAGTTGCTGGGCGTTGTTGGTTTGTATGTGGCAGGTATGGTGATATGAGGGACAGTGGAGTTGCTGGACGGTGTGGTGGATGGAGCCGGTGTTGCTGGGCGGTGTTGTGTTGAGTGAGTTACTGGGCGGTGTCATGGATTAGGAACTTGGGCCGTGTCATGGATTAGGAACTTGGGCCGTGTTGGTTGGGGAAAAGTCTGGGCGGTGTTCTGGATTGAGGACGGAGTTTGTGGAGTAGGTCGGTTTTCTCTTGTTTTTGACCCTTTATTTCCTTAATTCCTGCAAAACATACCCAAGTAGAATAGAGTGGAAAGAAAGTAAAAATCGCAATAAATAAAAGGAAATACAGTGGATAATGACTAAATTCTAAGCAAACTAAATCTATTTTATTGTATTAAAAAGCACTTATCAAAATACCCCAAACCAAAATATTGCTTGTCCTCAAGCAATCACCATATTCACAAGATAAAATACAGAAAACACTAAACTTAATAAACTAAGGAATCCAAAATAGAGAAACAGATTTATTCAAATGCCAATTTTTATTTACTTATGTGAATCAAATTTCAATGTCAAGACTTGAGATACTCTTCTCACAATTTTCACTCAAGTGTTTCAAGGTTTGTGTATCTCTCAAATCATCATAGTCAAAAAAAAAAATTACCATAAGCTTGTTAATAAACCAGAGACTCCACAGTTTAGATAGAAAATATGTCAAAGTCTAAAGGTCTTTCAAAGGTTGTAACGTGGCCTTGGGTTGTATTGGTAGGAATTTCAAGAAAAATGGAATACAAAAGGGCTTTAACATCATGAATGATTCAAATTACCATTATAATTTTAACAGAGCAAATTTTTGAACTTTTATGGACTTTTTTGGAATTCATTCAATATCATCCTTTTGATTTTCTTTTTCTTTTTCTTGCTTTTCTTTGCATTCAATACATATTTTTCTTAAGTCCTTTTTTTTTTATTTCTTTGCTCCACTAAATTTCCAACTTTTTCACCATTATAGAGAATATTAGTCAATGAAAGGTTTCAAAGAAAAATTTTCACTTTTAGGCTCAAAAGGGGCAACTAGGGGTCAAATTATACAAAATTTTGAGGCTTAAGAATAAGACCTAATTGTGCCTTTTTCATCCTAAGACATATAATCAAAAACCATTTTGAATCGGTTGAAAAACAAGTTCTAGAATATTAATGACTATGAGATTCACTCAATCAAGAAAATATATGGGTTTTGAAAATTTATTTGATAGATAACCCATTTTGGCTCAAGTCTCACCATGGAAAGTCCTTTCAAAGAAAATTTTAATCACATAAGATTCATTTAGACATTGATTTGGCATTTAAACAATCAAATTTTGAAAATTTTACTCAAAATTTTGGGGTCCTTAGATACTTTAGCCTTGTGTTCAAAGTAAATTTGTCATGCAATCATGGTAAATTACCAGATTACAAACAAATCAAAGAAAACACATATGCATAATAAAATGACAATCACACAACGTAAACAAAACAGTTAAGTTTTCTTACCTACCACCCCAAACCAGAATTTGACATTGTCCTTAATGTTAAAATGGATGATAAAAGGATAAGAAAACTTACCTGTAATAACCCCAAACCAGCATCTGACATAGTTGGTTTTTTTTTTATTATTAAAGACATGGGGTTTCCTCCCCACAAGTGCTAAGTTTTAAGTCTTCAGCC
The DNA here is from genome assembly GCA_037962975.1 of Clitoria ternatea. Taxonomy (NCBI): domain Eukaryota; kingdom Viridiplantae; phylum Streptophyta; class Magnoliopsida; order Fabales; family Fabaceae; genus Clitoria; species Clitoria ternatea. The sequence continues at coordinate 89,788,497 of CM075675.1, forward strand.
AGACTTTTTACCGTTTGGATTTACTCATCAGGAGCATCAAACAAGTCCAAGTCACTTGCTTGTTGTATTGGTTGACCTGTGAAGTAATGCTTTACTCTCTGTCCATTTACTCTAAATGTACCAGATTTCTCGCTCCATAGTTCGACAGCTCCAAAGGGAAAGACTTTTGTCACCTTGAATGGTCCCGACCATCGGGATCTCAGTTTACCTGGAAAAAGCTTCAGTCTGGAATTAAACAGTAAAACCATATCACCTGGATTAAATGTTCTCCGTTGGATGTGACGATCATGCCATTGTTTGGTTTTTTCTTTATAAATTCTGGCATTTTCGTATGCATCTAGATGGAGTTCTTCAAGCTCATTTAATTCCAACAATCTTTGTTCACCTGCAGCCTTATGATCAAAGTTAAGAGTTTTAACAGCCCAAAAAGATTTATATTCTAGTTCAACAGGTAAATGACAGGGCTTCCCATATACTAGCTTAAAAGGTGTGGTTCCAATGGGAGTTTTGTATGCGGTCCGATACGCCCATAAGGAATCATCTAACTTAATAGACCAATCCTTACGTGATGTATTCACCACTTTTTGAAGAATATTTTTAATTTCCCGATTGGATACCTCAACTTGTCCACTAGTTTGTGGGTGATAAGGTGTAGCAATCTTATGCTTAACTCCATATTTCTTTAGAAGGGTCTGAAAAGTTTTTTCAATAAAATGAGACCCTCCATCACTTATAACACATTTTGGGACCCCAAACCTTGGAAATATTATTTTCTTGAAAAGTTTAATAACAGTCTTAGCATCAGAATGAGGTGAAGCAATGGCTTCCACCCATTTTGACACATAGTCAACTGCCACTAATATGAACTGATTTCCAAAAGAAGAGGGAAAGGGACCCATAAAATCAACACCCCATACATCAAACAATTCAACTTCTAAAATTGTATTCAATGGCATTTCTTGTCTCTTACCAATGTTACCTGTTCTCTGGCAAGCATCACAAGTTAGAACATACTTACGTACATCCTTAAAAATATTTGGCCAATAGAACCCAGCTTGCAATATTTTAGCAGCTGTCTTGGAGGTGCTCATGTGCCCTCCACAGGAAAGAGAATGGCAATGATCCAAGATAGCATGGACATCATCTTGTGAAACATATCTCTGAATCATACCATCTGCACATTGCTTGAAAAGGAGTGGTTCATCCCAATAATAATGCTTGACATCTGCATAAAACTTTTTCCTTTGCTGAAAGCTAAGATCAGGAGGTAAGATACCACATGCAAGAAAATTTACAAAATCAGCATACCAAGGAACACGTTGGATACTAAGGTTCAAGAGTTGTTCATCTGGAAAAGATTCATTGATGGGAATATTATCTGTTTCTTCTTTTTCAGATGTCAACCTAGATAGGTGGTCAGCGACCAAGTTCTCGGTACCCTTCTTGTCCTTAATTTCCAAGTCAAATTCTTGCAATATTAGAATCCACCTAATTAATCTAGGCTTTGCTTCCTTTTTATTCAATAGATACTTAATGGCAGAGTGGTCAGTGTAAACAATAACATGTGAACCTACCAAATAAGACCTAAATTTATCAAAAGCAAAGACAATAGCTAACAGATCTTTTTCAGTTGTGGCATAATTTACCTGAGCATCATCTAGCGTCCGGCTGGCATAATGAATTACATGGAGCTTTTTATCCTTTCTTTGCCCCAACACAGCTCCTACTGCGTAATCACTCGCATCGCACATCAGCTCAAATGGAACTTTCCAATCAGGTGGTTGTACGATGGGGGCAGAGATTAGAGCTTGCTTAATCCTGTAAAAAGCTTCCATACAAGATGAATCAAAATTGAAAGGCACATCCTTACCCAGAAGAGTTGTAAGAGGCTTTGTGATTTTGGAGAAATCTTTAATGAACCTGCGATAAAACCCTGCATGTCCAAGAAAACTCCGGATACCTTTCACATTCGTGGGTGGAGGTAATTTTTCAATTACTTCCACTTTAGCCTTATCAACTTCTATACCTCTCTCAGACACCAGGTGTCCAAGAACTATGCCTTCTCTTACCATAAAATGGCATTTTTCCCAATTTAGAACCAAATTAGTTTCTTCACAACGCTGCAAGACTTGGCACAAATTTGTTAAACAATTATCAAAATCCAAACCATGCACTGAAAAATCATCCATAAAGACTTCTATCACATTTTCAATAAGATCAGAAAAAATTGCTTGCATACACCTTTGAAAAGTCGCAGGTGCATTACATAAACCAAAAGGCATACGTCTGTAAGCATAAGTCCCATAAGGGCAAGTGAAGGTAGTCTTTTCTTGATCAGATGGATGAATGGGAATTTGATGAAAACCTGAATACCCATCCAAATAACAGAAATAAGAGTGTTTTGCAAGTCTTTCAAGCATCTGATCAATAAAAGGGAGGGGAAAATGATCTTTTTTCGTGGCGCTATTTAACTTCCTATAATCAATGCACATGCGCCAACCAGAGACAATCCTAGTAGGAATCAAGTTATGTTTATCATTTTCAATCACAGTTATTCTCCCCTTTTTAGGCACCACATGGACAGGACTTACCCATTTACTACTATCAACAGGATATATGACTCCAGCATCAAGTAATTTCAAAATTTCCTTTTTAACCACTTCTTGCATTTTAGGATTTAATCTCCTAAGTGGTTCTACTGTGGGCCTACTTTCATCTTCTACAGTAATCCTGTGCATACAAAGAGAAGGGCTAATCCTTTTGATATCATCCATTGTATAACCTATTACCTTTCTATACAACCTAAGTTATTTCAAAAGTTTTTCAGTTTCAGATGGATTCAATTCAGCATTGATAATCACAGGATATGTGGAATTAGGACCAAGAAATTCATACCTTAATGAAGCTGGTAAGGGTTTTAATTCCACATTGGGGCTTACCACTTTGTCACACATGACCTCAGTATCATGTGGGGCCTCAGAGCAATCAGATGTTTCTGTCGACTCAATCATGAAAATAGTTTCAAGTGGGTCATTAGGAAGAGTTGCTTCCTTTACCACTTGTTCGACAAAATCCACAGTACAGCAAACATCATTATAAGGTTTTTCTAAAACATTTTTCAAGTTGAAATCAACTTTTTGGTCTCCAACAGTTAGAGACAACTTACCATTCTTGACATCAATCACAGCACCTGCAGTTGCTAAAAATGGTCTGCCTAAAATAATAGGAATCAAAGAATCTTCGTCCATTTCAAGCACAACAAAGTCAGCAGGTATAAAAAATTTTCCTATCTTAATAGGAACATCCTCTAAAATTCCTACAGGATATTTTACAGATCTATCAGCCAATTGTAAAGACATCCTAGTAGGTTTTAGCTCACCTAATCCTAACTTTTCAGCAACAGATAATGGCATTAAACTCATACTTGCTCCTAAATCACACAATGCTTTATCTATACTCATGTCACCAATCATGCAAGGAATAGAGAAACTACCTGGATCTTAGAGCTTGGGTGGAAGTTTTTTTTGAATTAGAGCACTGCACTCTTCAGTAAGTGCAACTGTACCATCTTCCTCCAGTCTTCTTTTGTTGGACAGAATGTCCTTCAAGAACTTTGCATATGTAGGCATTTGCTGCAAAGCATCTGTAAAAGGAATATTAATATACAATTTCTTTAAAACATCAAGGAACTTACCAAATTGTTTGTCCAACTTTGCTTTGGCTAAGCGCTGAGGAAATGGAATGGGAGGTTGATATGGCTTAACCTCCTCCTTCTTTTCTTGTGGTTTCTCTTCTTCAATTACTGGATGAGATGAAGATTCATCGACTTTCCTTTCCTCCTTTGCTGTCTTGTCAACTGGCCCATCATATTGAGTACCACTCCTAAGAGTGACAGCCATGGTTTGGTTGGATGGTCCAGCCTCTGGTTTTCCAGGAAATGTTCCTGGTGCTCTTTGAGAATAGGAGGCTTGTTGGGCAATTTGATTTTCCAGTATTTTGTTGTGAGTGGCAAGAGAGTCCACTTTTGAAGCCAAGTTTTTTATTGCATCAGAGAATTCATCATTTTGTTTAGGTTGAGTAGCTACAAATGTCTCCATCAAGGATTCTAGCTTTGATTTTTGTGGAATATAGGTTCCTTGTTGAGGTTTGTAGTTACTTTGGAATTGAGGTGGCCTATTTTGGAAGCCAGGTGGACCTTGTGGAGGTCTGTAGTTACCTTGATAGTTTCCACCATAGTTTCCAATAGCGTCCACCTGATGCATTTCTTGTTCTTGATTAGGGGTCATGGCTAAGTTGCAGTTTGTAGCTCCATGTCCTGAAACACCACAAACTTCACAAACAATATTAGTAGCACCTGTTGACCCTATTTTATCAAGTTTTAATGTTAATACTTCAACTTTGGCAGAAAGTAAGGAAAGAGCATCAACAGAGTACTTACCTGGTGTTTTAGAAGGTAATCCTCTCTCAGAGTTCCATTGGTGAGTGTTTTGAGCTATTTCCTCGATCAGGTTCTCAGCTTCATCAACATTTTTACTCATGAAGGCTCCTCCAGCTACAGCATCTAAAGAGATCTTTTGTGTGGAAGTTAGTCCATTATAGAAAATATGGATTGTCAACCACCTTTCTATCCCATGGTGAGGACATTCTCTTAGCAACTCCCTGTATCTTTCCCAGGCTTCATACAAGGATTCATCATCTTTTTGTGAAAAATTGATGATTTGTTTTCTCAGAACATCAGTCTTGTTCCTTGGGTACCATTTATTGATAAAAGCACTGGACAATTGTTCCCAAGTCGTGATGGATCCTTCAGGAAGAGAGTATAACCATGCTCTTGCTTTATCTCTTAAGGAGAAAGGGAAAAGTCTTAAGCGAATGGCATCATTGGTGGCTCCGTTCATCTTCAGGGTGTCACAGTATTCAAGAAAGATTTGAAGGTGAAGGTTTGGATCTTCAGAGGGTAAACCTCCGAATTGGTTCTGTTGAACCATTGAGAGTAGTGAAGGCTTCAATTCAAAATTGTTAGCCTCCACTGTGGGTCTAAGAATGCTAGATCCTCTCCCATTAGTGCTTGGAGCTGCAAAATCTCTTAAGGGTCTGTGTTGGTCTGCCATTTGTTTTTCTTTTTGTTCTTTTTTGTTGTTTTTGTTGTTTTCTCAAAGCTCTAAGGGTACGTTCTATCTCAGGGTCAAATCCTAAGTTTAGATCGACACTACGGCTTCGTCGCATAAATAGAAAATAAATGACAAATAAAACAAACAATTACAAAAATAAGACAGATACACAGAATATAGAACAAAATACAAAATTACAAAGAAAATAAAAATAAAAATAACAATAAAAATATTAACAAGTATGATCTAATCGAATTTCAATATTGCCGATATTTGAGGGACAACAGTCCCCGGCAACGGCGCCAAAAACTTGACAGGGCCCGCAAGCGCACGGGTTATGTCGCGTAATATAAAAGATTATCGTTCTCCACAGGGACTGTGTTCAAAGTACCAGCATATTGAAATTTAATTATCCACACAATTGATTTTTAATATTTTTGTAAAATAAAACACAATTTAAAAATCCAAATTTAGAAACAAAATTTACTTGATACTTAAAAAATCAGAGTTGAGAGTATCTTAGGATTTCAAGGGATCAAGACTCTATTTTATGTTAATGAATTTTAACTTTTCATAAATAAGAATCGAATTAAGTTTTCCAAGGTGAATTTTCCAAAAGCTAATTAATATGTTCCTCTCGGAATCCTATTAATGTACCTAACCTATGGAAAGCGCTGCTTAATCCTCAGAAAGGCCCATTATCGTTTTATGAAAATCCCTTTTATTTCCTCAAAAGAATTTTGATTACTTTCACGGTTTTACCGAGGTCACATAAAGCATTTCAAAAATCTTAGGTTTAGTTCAAAGCTTTCCGGTAAAAATAAATCTCTCGATTCTATTTATTACCTAAACTTATTAATATACCCGTAAGTATACAGTTTTATCATTTAGGTTCTTGTTAGGAATTACTAAAAGCATTAAGCATAATTGAACTAAATGGAAAACAGAAATTTATTTAATTCTAAGTCAAAATAACATTAAAATAAAATATTATCATACCCCCTTTATCCCAAGATAATTAATTTAGCTACTCATGAAATAATTTAAATTCATGTAAATAATGGAAAAATAAAACATACAAGACATGGTAAAAATAAAGACTTACGGGTTTCTCCAAAAGCTCAAAATAATTTACCACTTGTATTTCCTTGTTGCAATATTCTCCACCAATTACAAATTTAAATTCTCATTTTTACAGCCCTCACACTCTTACAAAATAAAAGAAAGAAAAGAAAATAAAAAGAAAGAGAAGAAAAACGGACATAGAAAGAAAAAATAGAAAAGAAGAAAACTAAAGAGAAAAGGAGAGAAAGTAACGAAGAAAAGAAAAGAAATCTGATGGTAATTGACTGGGAAGAAGTTGTTGTTTGCTGATGGGTTGCTGCTGCTTTTATAGGCAAATGGATTGAGGATTCCAGCAATGAAAACGCGTTCAATTTGCAAGTGGAAGAAACTTTCGGTGCATGTGACTTCCAACTGTCCCAAATTGCATTATTTTAATATTTTCCAATAATTCGGTGCTTGGATTTATTCAGCTGGGCAAATTCTGAATGGAAAAGTACTGGAATTCCACAAGACCGAGTGAAAGCTTGTTGTTTGGTATTAGTTGCTGGGCGTTGTTGGTTTGTATGTGGCAGGTATGGTGATATGAGGGACAGTGGAGTTGCCGGACGGTGTGGTGGATGGAGCCGGTGTTGCTGGGCGGTGTTGTGTTGAGTGAGTTACTGGGCGGTGTCATGGATTAGGAACTTGGGCCGTGTTGGTTGGGGAAAAGTCTGGGCGGTGTTCTGGATTGAGGACGGAGTTTGTGGAGTAGGTCGGTTTTCTCTTGTTTTTGACCCTTTATTTCCTTAATTCCTGCAAAACATACCCAAGTAGAATAGAGTGGAAAGAAAGTAAAAATCGCAATAAATAAAAGGAAATACAGTGGATAATGACTAAATTCTAAGCAAACTAAATCTATTTTATTGTATTAAAAAGCACTTATCAGGGCCGGTGTTCAGACCGGATCAATTGTAATTTTTGATCACTTATGATTTTCTGAAAGTTCATTTTATCATTCTGAATAATTTTGAAACTTCTTACTTTCAAAATTCAAAGAAAATCATATGTATATACGTCCTTGTATACGCGAGATATGAAGTGATAAATATGTATATCTTTCTAAAAATTTTAAAAGCAAGAAGAATAGATATATATATCTCGTGTATATAAGGGGGTGTTACATGGACGATATTATCGCCAAGTCCAAAACCAAGGCAGGTCATATTGTTGTTTTGCGAAAGCTTTTTGAACAGCTAAGGAAGTTTAGGCTCATGTTGAACCCGGCCAAGTGTACCTTTGGCGCGAGATCAGGAAAATGACTAGGGTTCGTGATAAGCAGAAGAGGGATAGAAGTTGATCCGAACAAGGTCAAGGAAATCCTCGAAATGCCTCCTCCCTGTACAGAAAAAGAAGTTTAAGGATTCCTAGAAGGTTTAACTACATTGTCTGGTTCATCTCACAACTGATGGCGACTTGTGAACCGATCTTTAAGTTGCTTTGTAGGACCCAACCGGCACAATGGGTTAAAGATTGTCAAACAGCTTTTAAGAGGATAAGGCAATACTTGCGAGAGCCTCCGACCCCTAGAAGACTGTTTATCTTGTATTTGACTGTGTTGGATGAGTCCATAGGTTGTGTGTTAGGACAACATGATGAGATTGGAAAGAAAAAACATGTTATTTATTACCTGAACAAGAAGTTTATTGAGTGTGAAATGAGATATTCTGCCCTAGAACGAACCTATTGCGCAATATCATGGGCAGCCCGGCGTCTGAGACAATATATGCTATGTTACACCACTTGGCTAGTTTTCAAAATGGACCCCGTCAAGTACATCTTTGAAAAGCCCACCCTGACTAGAAGGATCGCTCGATGGCAAGTTCTATTAACTGAGTACGACATAACATATGTCACTCACGGGTTGTTTAATGAAGAAGATGCCCAGAAAGACAGATGGATCTTAAAGTTTGACGAAGCTTCTAATGCACTGGAGCACGAAATTAAGGCAGTCCTAATTTTGTAACACCGTTATTTTTATTTTAATTCATTACAAAAAAATTTATATTAAAATTTTGATGGAATTTGATCATAGACCTTTAGAATTTTTTGATCAGTATATTATTTCAGAATTTATATATAAAAATATTTAATTTATTTATTAAAAAATAAAAATTTCTTTTTGCACCCCCTAAATTATTATTCGCACCACCCCTCATAATTCTCAGCCGCTTTCACAAGAAATGTTACTATGCAATTTTGAAAATTTTAAACTTTACACAGTAATCTGTCTGAAATTTTCAATTCTTGCACAGTAATCAATTATTAAAATATTCAAATGCACAATAAAACTTATGCTATAAATAGATGGGCGAGGCACCAAGGAAATCATGAAAGTTTTGAAAACTTAGTAGTGTTGAGAGGAGAGTACTAAGTGAAGAGAGGAAGATATTTCTCAAAGAAAAGAAGGTCTGCAAAAATTCTAAGGTAATAATAAATTTCTTTTATATTCTTTTATGATTACGAATGTTGTTTTTATATCACTTAAAAATCTATTATTATATTGGATATAATATTATTTTAAGTTACTATTTTGAATAGTAAATTACTATTTTGAATAGTAAAATACTATTCAAATAGTAAATTACTATTTACTATTACTATTCACGATTTACTATTTATCATTACTATTCATAATTTACTATTTACTATTACTATTCATGATTTACTATTTACCGTCACTATTCATAATTTACCATTTACTGTTACTATTCATGGTAACTATTTAAAATTTACTATTTACTATTACTATACATAATTACCATTTACCATTTTTGTTTCAAATAGTAACCTTAATTTTTATCTTATTTCTATACTAAAATAAATTGGTATTAACATTTCTAGAACTCAGAAGCGCAAAGCAAACTCACTTTTGATAGCAATTCAAGGTAAGGGGGAGTGAGATAAGAATATAATATGAAAAGACATAAGAATAATGGAAGGAGTACCCTACTCCTTTTAAATTTAATAATATTATTTTAAAATAATAACTTTTTAACTTAAAAACTTATAATAAATTTTAAATTAAGCATCTTATGTAGCTTGCTCTGGAATATCTATACAAGGACCTAAACTTTTATAACCTATACGAACTAGACTAAATCTATGCAAGAACTTGGACTATTATGACCGATATGGACTGAACTAAACCTATGCAAGGACTGAATTATATAGACTTACATAGACTTGTGCGAGGAATGGACAAAAAGGACTCAAAGTCAACTATATTAATAACCATTAAATTTTGAATTATGATGTGTATTAATGATATCGATTTGATTATGATTGATTATATTTAATTGTGATTGATGATGTTTAATTGTGATTGACAATATTTGATTGTGATTGATGATCTTGTAATGTGGAGTTTAACATATAGCAAGCATGACAGAAAGTTAAAACTCACTAAGAATTTTCTTACCATACTCTTTAAGTTTTATTCCAAAAGAGAGTATTTTATAACTATTTTAGCCTTTAACTTTAAGAAAATCATTAATTTTCTTTTAATCTTTAGAATAAAATTTAGTATTCATTTTAAAAAGAAAACTATTTTATGAAAAATAATTTATAAAAATATTGAAATAATTAATTCTCAAATAAAAAAGAAATTTATAGTTTATGTATTTAAGAATTATTTTATTTTAGTAAATTAAAATTTTATGGTAAATTATTTTGGATTTTCCTAATATAATAACTAAAGGATATTTTGATAAAATTGAGATTTCTAAACTCGATCTTGTTAATATTTAATTTGAGAAAGATTATGTAAATATGTAAAGTTTTCTATGAGAAAGTTTTGAGATATTTAAGGCTTGGAAACTCAATTTTGGTGAGATTTGAATTTGAAAACTGTAGCAAATTTATTTCTGAATGATAGAAATTTAGAAAAGAGATTGTGGAAATGTACAGTTTATTGAGATGATGTTATAAACCTTTATGGTATTTAATAATTGAGTTTCTAAAAGCCATAATCAACTAAATACGCGAGTAATTCATGTATCATGAATCATTAAAGAGAAAAAAATAATATTGTCTGGGGACAGATTATAGAAACCGAGGATACATTAGAGGAGGCTTAATTGCGAGCCTTGGATAAGAGGGTGTGAAAGGGTGCTTCAGGGGACCTGGGGTTACTCCCTAGTGTCGGGTATTTTCGCAATAAAAACCTTCTTAGTCTGACTAGTCTCTAAGTGTTTCCATGCCAGTTGAGCTGTTCATGTTATTATTATCCGGAATTATGGAATAGTGTAAACTCCTGGTTGGCCTAGTGTAAATAAAAATTTAAGGGCCCACATATATAGGTAAGTTATAATGAAGATATTGCATAACATTCATATATTCATAATTGATTGTGTATGTGCTTGTGATTGATATTATTATATTAGTTTATGAAAACTCTTTATTGCTTATGTTCCATTTAGGAATATTATATTCTATTTCTTACTTCTTTCTCCGTGTTTTTGTTTCATATATTTTAAATTGATGGTTCATACAGAGGGAATGATCGAAGAATCCAGGCAGTAAATATAGCACGTTCTAGAAAAGGAGCTCGGTATGAATACCGTGGTCTAATAAATAAATAATGTTATTAAGTAACTGATTTTGGGCCATGGAGTTTCCTCTCTTTCTAATAATGTTTAATATTTATTTTGTTTAAAGGAATGTAAAATTACTTTATAAATTTTTAATGATATTTATGAGGTATTTCAGAAATGTTGTATGTAATTTATTCTGATAGTTTCTTTTTAACGATCATATTTTTAGTACAAAAAATTATGATTTTTTTAGAATTTATTAAGATGTAACAGAGGGCGTTATAAATTTCATCGGATAAAACGTTCATACCTATTTATATTAGGCTATGTTTTGACTGTACCAATAATATCGTCGAATGAGGCGTGCTCTTTGGGAATCCAGGCAGCGCTAGGTGCAAAAATAAAGTCGTTAGAAGTCTATGGGGATTCCGCCTTGGTCATCCACCAACTGAAAGGCGAATGGGAGACTAGGGACAGCAAGTTAATTCCCCACCACGCTCACATCAAAGAGCTGATCAAGGAGTTCGTCGATGTTTAAGGTGAACAATGACTGTGATATGCCCCTCATTGAGATAGAAAAGTGCAGTAGACCCACATACTATCAAGTGATAGAAGAGAAGTTAGATGGGAAACCGTGGTATCATGATATCAAAAGATATATCTAGAGTCAAGAGTACCCCGAGGGCACTACAAAGAATGACAAAAGAACCCTAAGACGGCTAGCCATGGGTTTCTTCCTGAATTGTGATGTGCTTTACAAAAGGAATCACGACTCTATCCTCCTTCATTGTGTCAATATTGTGTAGGCAAACAAGATCATGTTAGATGTTCACGAAGAATCCTTTAGAACTCATACCAATGGGCATTACATGTCAAAGAAGATCCTGAGGGTTTGATACTACTGGATGACAATGGAAGCGAACTTCTTTGCTAACGTTCGGAAGTGTCACAAGTGTCAGATATATGCTGAAAATATTCACGTACCCTTGTCATCCCTGAATGTCTTATCAGCACCATGGTCATTCTCAACATGGGGCATGGACGTCATTGGGCCTATTTGTAACACCCCCTTATATACACGAGATATATATGTATTCTTCTTACTTTAAAAAAAAAAACTTTTAGAAAGATATACATATTTATCACTCTTTATCTCGTGTATACAAGGACGTATATACATCTGATTTCCTTTGAATATTGAAAGTAAAAAAAAAATTGTCTTTCAATATTTGTCCATAATGACAAAATAATTTATAGAAATCATAAGTGATAAATCATTACAATATTATATCCGAATGAAAGAGTTTATCAAAGTTTAACCTTTACCTTGTTACAATTATCTACTTGATATTGTAATAAGGCAAAATAAAACTAAACTATACCTCTACTACAAATGTGAACAATCATTTCCTAGTCCTTGAACCATTGAGTTTTGAATCCTACTCTTGTCATATCTCTTCATCTAATCGATTGAGAATGAGACCACTTTATCCTCTTGTAATTATATATCCTTCCATCTTGGACTGCTAGCTATATATCATATAACATATATTTTGGACACAAAAATTCAAACAAGAAGGAGTGAGAAACAAAATATAATATATTACAGATAAGACATAAGCATAAGGGTTTTCACAAACTAATATAGTAATATCAGTCATAATCTCATATACAATCAATTATGAATATAGGGTTTCCACATACATAACACTTATATTTTCATTCATAACCATCCATATAGAATGTCACAATCACATGAATGTTATGTAATGCTTATGCTACTGTCTCATTCAGTTTATGCATGTGGGCCCTTAAAGTTTTAGTTTGCACTGGGCCAACCAGGAGTTTACACTGTTTCATAAATTCTGGATAATAATAACATAAATGCCTTCATGGCATATGAACAGCTCAACTGGCGTGGAAACACTTAGAGACTAGTCAGACTGAGAAAGTTTTTATTGTGAAAGTACCCGACACTAGGGAGCGACCCCAGGTCACCTGAAGCACCCTTTCACACTCTCTCATCCCAAGGCTCGCAATTAAGCCTCCTCTAATGTATCCTCGGTTTCTATAATCCGTCCCCAGGCAATATCACATCTCAATTCTCTTTAATGATTCATGATGCATGAACTACTCGCATATTTAGTTGGTTAAGGCTTTTAGAAACTCAATTATTAAATACCATAAAGGTTCACAAAATCATCACAATAAACTGTACATTTCCATAAGTTCTTCTTTGAACTTCTGTTATACTGAAATAATTTAGTACAGTCTTCAAATTCAGATCTTACCAAAATTGAGTTTCCAAGCCTTAAATATCTCAAAGCTTTCTCTTAAAAACCTTCATATATTTACATAATCTTTCTCAATTTAAATCTTAACTAGATTGAGTTTTTGAAATCTCCACAAAATATTCTTTAGTTATTTCGTTGGGGAAAACCAAAATAATTTACTTTAAACTTCTAATTTCTAAAGAAAATAATTTAAAATCATTAACTAAGAATACTTAAAACTATAAAAATTTTCTTTAATTCAAGAATTAATTATCTCAACCTCTGATTTTCATAAAATAGCTTCTTTCTAATACTAGATTTTATTATTGAGATTAAAACTAAAGTTAATAAAAATTATTTATAAGAAGAAATAAAAAACTAAAATAATTACAAAATACTTTCTCTTGGAATAAAAATTTAAAGAGTAAGGTAAGAAAATTCTTACTGAGTTTTAACTTTCCGTCATGCTTGCTATATGCTCAAACTTCATATCACAAGATCATCAATCATTCATCAACCACAATCAAGTATAGTAATCTCATCAATCACAATCAAATATCATCAATCATAATTGAATATTATTAATCACAGTCTAATATTATAATTCACAATATCATTAATCGAAATCAAATATAATTAATTATAATCAAGTCAAATCAACTAAATATCGCTTATAAATATAATTCAAATTTTTAATGGTTATTTAAATTAGTAGATTTGATTTTGAGTCCTTATAGTCCATTCCTCGCACAGGTCTATATAAGTCCATATATCCAGTCTTCGCATAGGTATAGTTCAGTCTAGACAGGTCATAATATTCCAAGTCCTTACATAGGTTTAGTTCGATCCATATAGGATATAAAAATCCAAGTCCTTGCATAGGTTTAGTTCAGTCCGTATAAGTTATAATAATTCAGATCTATGTATAGATATTTCAGAATAAGTTACACAGTATATTAAATTTATTATAAATTTTAAGTTGAGAAGTTATTACTTTATAATAATATTATTAAATTTAAAAGGAGTAAGGGACTCCTCCCTTTATTCTTATGTCTTTCATATTATATTTTTATCTCACTCCCCCTTACCTCTTGTATACCGATTCGTTATTGAAAATCCATGCGCGCCTCGTCTCCGAGTTCTAAAACATACCAATTTCATTTTAATATAATTACAAGATGAAAATTAAGATTACAACTTAAAATAAAAAAATGGTAAATTTTGAATAGTGAATAGTGAATAGTGAATAGTAAATCGTAAATAGTAACAGTAAATAGTAAAACGTGAATAGTAACAGTAAATAGTAAAATGTGAATAGTAACAGTAAATAGTAAATCGTGAATAGTAATGGTAAATAGTAACAGTAAATAGTAATTTACTATTTGAATAGTAATTTACTATTGAAATAGTAATTTACTATTGAAATAGTGTTTACTATGCAGAATAGTAACTTAAAATAATATTATTTCCAGTATAATAACAGATTTCTAAAAACGATATAAAAATAACCCAAAAAATATAAAAGAGAAGTATTCTTACCTTAGGATTTTGGCAGAACCTTCTCTCCAAAAACTTTTCTTCTCTCTCTCACTTCCACCACTATCTCACTAGCACTACTATATTAAGAAAACTTAATCTGAAATTGTGAATTCTAAAGAAGAAATCCTTCGGTATTTATAGGAAAAAAATTTACTATGCATTCCATTATTTTAATATAAAAGTACTATGCATTTTTGAATTTTTTATTCCAGGTTACTGTGCATCTTTTGAAAATTTCATACATGCACAGTGATTTGCATAGTAATTGTCGGCAAAATTATTAAGTCAAATAGTAACCCTTCACTCGGTATATTTTAAATATTCAAAATGAGTCCTTTTTGAAATTTAGCGATATTATATCAGTCCTCACTAATTTTATAATAAGTAATATAAAGCTGAAATTTTAAAAATCTAAAATTTTCTGTTAATAAAAATTTATTGATACGTTTCTAATTTTTTAACGATTAGAAAAAATCAAGATTTTTCTCAAACCGATAATTTTTAGATAAGTCTACTTGAAATGGATTTTAGAAAATTTTCTTATAATTTAACTTTACATTCTTGTAAATATTTTTAATTTTAAGCAACTTTATATGAATTTAAAATTATTTAAAATATATTATTTTATTAAAATAATTCAAAATTTTCAAAAAATTCCAGAAAATCATAAATATTATGTAGATCAAAAAGTTTAAAAGAACCATAGTCTAATTCCTTCAAAATTTTATTTTAAAATTCTAATAAGAGTTAAATCTTAAATATGTAAAAAAAATAAAAATATAACAACATAAAATAAAAATGGTGAATAACAAAGATATTAAAAATTCTTAATATAATTTTCTTAATTAGTGAATACTAATTAAGTCACTTTAAAATTCTCATTCAAAAATATTTTCATTTTATTATTATTATTATTAAAAAAAACAAATAATAAAAATATAAATACCAAAATTTTAAAAAAATGATAATAATAAACTAACTTATAGTAAGTATTTCTCAAGAAATATATATTAATATCTATTTCCTATTTGTGATGAAAATAGGATGTTACAACTCTACTCCCCTAAAAGAAATTTCGTCCTCGAAATTTAATATTGTTAATAAATCTTACCATAGCTAAACTAACTGAACTGTTCTAAAATATATTTCTAGTTTCCTTGGCAATTGTGTACATTTTCCTTAACATTGCCATTTATCTCTCTTTTTTTAATCTTATCTGTAT
Source organism: Clitoria ternatea (assembly GCA_037962975.1). Taxonomy (NCBI): domain Eukaryota; kingdom Viridiplantae; phylum Streptophyta; class Magnoliopsida; order Fabales; family Fabaceae; genus Clitoria; species Clitoria ternatea. The sequence goes on from CM075675.1 coordinate 89,804,278, forward strand.
TTTTTTCCTTAATTCAAAAATATTACTCGTCTTAATTTTGTCAACCATGCTCATCATAAATTGATGGTTAACTCTAAACACCTCAATAATTACGTTTCTCAATCTATTAAAATCTTACTTAACATAATCCATAACATCTATTAATTAAAATTCCTACTCGTAATATAGTAAAATGGACTGCTAAGAATTAATTACTGGACAACTAGCCGTTAGCAACTAGCCGTTGGACTAGCCGTTGGACTAGCCGTTTATGACCGTTGCAACTCTCCCTCCCTTGCTTGCTTATAAATTCTCATTCCATTCTCACTTCCTATCACAACTTCAAGGTTTCTTAGTTTCTCTCTTCTTTCTAATTTCTTCAATCTTTTTTTTTTCAAGTACTATCATACTATTCGATGGCTAACCTTCCTAGAAGTAAGGAAGAACGAAGTCGGGATGGACTACAAGTTGTGGTAACAAGTGCTTCACTTCTTATAATCGTTATGATTATTTCTCTAGTTTGGATAATTTTTGTATTGCCAAGACTCTTAGACCTCTATCTATGATATACTAGATGTTCTATTTTATTTTCCTTAATGTAATCGTGTATAATAAATTATCCTAGTGAGAAAGGATAAATATGTCTTAGTCCATGTTGTACTAGTTAAATCCTTGTGGTCTTTGCTTCATGATAATCCAGGGTATGTAATCATTTCTTATTGTCTTCTATAATGAATCAAATATTCCTTAACTAAGTGATTACACATTCCATTATAATTGACTACAACCATTACATATATTTGATAAATTCTCCAATCTTAAATGATCACAAATCACTACGTTGACTTAGAAATATTCACTTGAATATTTTTTTATAGGTAACTAAGACTTATGTAATCAATAAGTAAAGGTTCATATCTACTTCCTCATGGTTTACTAACACATTTCTTTATTTTAAATCTACAATGGTCATTACATAACAATGATTTATATCATGTATATATATTCGTCGAACAAAATCGATGACTAAAAGAAAATAACTTGATAAACATGTATCATATTGTTAGGAATCACAAAAATATTTTATGTCACAATTTCTAAATATTAAACCAATATCGATGTCTTCCAAAGATCTATAATGCTTATTTTAGGTCATTCATTGATATATTTATCACAATAAATCAATTTAAAAAAAATTCAAAAATATATGGTTAATTACATTCGATGTCACAATCATAAAAGTTTTATTAATTCATATATTTACACACATAACCATCATATATATTATTCAATCGTACACATCATAAATGAAAACTTCATCAAATCAAACAATAATTAACATATTTTATATGTCATACAAAAGAAGAATCAATACAAATAGCCAGAGATACAATTCCTAATATGATTATTTGTTATATCAAACAAGTTATAAATTATCATATTTTTTCATAAAGTATACATCCACACATTTTTCTTTTCAAAATATATCACCAAAGGAAAAACTATGATTCTATCTTAAAGAATTTGTTATACTAGTTTGGGATTACAACAGTTATTTACCCATTGGAATTCTAATTCACACAAGTATCTCTTACAACTTCAATGACATGGTAAGGAATATCCTAATAGAATTTATTGAGTTTATCTCCATTTCTCCATATACTACATTAACCCAAGGTTAAATTCGTTGATCTTAACATCCTTCTTTTGACATGTCTTTCACTACTTAGTGCAAATCATTCGGGGTGATCAGTCCCGATAGTTTATAACTAAGTAGTCAAAGTCACGACAGCTCCAGTCTAGAATTCATACCAAAATATTTCTAAGAATTTTCTATTGTCTTATCTCCCTTGTTGTCTCATACCATATTGTAAAACAGGAAAATGTTAGAATATTTCACTATCACATATTAATCAGAGAATCAAACACCATACAATACATTTGGAATAAAAGGAAATAACTGCATTAGTTAATTTACCTTATCATTCCACCATACATTAAGGCCTGTACTTAAACAATGTCAAGAAAGACTTCAGAATGGCCAGTTTCTGATAATCCCTGCAATAACATTTTTCAAGTAACAGGCTATAAAGTTTTAACTTATACTTCTTATGAACTTAAAATTAGTTCCTTCTTTCTATACTCCTAATTTTTCTTCACTTACTTCTTACCATTTACTCTAATAAAATTTCCTCTTTTCTCAACCATAAAATCTCTTGTCAAACTCAACCATCAGAGTACACTAACACGCTAGTAAGACCATACCACAAGCCGGTTTGGATTGAACTGCTCTGATACCACTTTGTAACACCCCCTTATATACACGAGATATATATGTATTCTTCTTACTTTTAAAAAAAAAAACTTTTAGAAAGATATACATATTTATCACTCTTTATCTCGTGTATACAAGGACGTATATACATCTGATTTCCTTTGAATATTGAAAGTAAAAAAAAAATTGTCTTTCAATATTTGTCCATAATGACAAAATAATTTATAGAAATCATAAGTGATAAATCATTACAATATTATATCCGAATGAAAGAGTTTATCAAAGTTTAACCTTTACCTTGTTACAATTATCTACTTGATATTGTAATAAGGCAAAATAAAACTAAACTATACCTCTACTACAAATGTGAACAATCATTTCCTAGTCCTTGAACCATTGAGTTTTGAATCCTACTCTTGTCATATCTCTTCATCTAATCGATTGAGAATGAGACCACTTTATCCTCTTGTAATTATATATCCTTCCATCTTGGACTGCTAGCTATATATCATATAACATATATTTTGGACACAAAAATTCAAACAAGAAGGAGTGAGAAACAAAATATAATATATTACAGATAAGACATAAGCATAAGGGTTTTCACAAACTAATATAGTAATATCAGTCATAATCTCATATACAATCAATTATGAATATAGGGTTTCCACATACATAACACTTATATTTTCATTCATAACCATCCATATAGAATGTCACAATCACATGAATGTTATGTAATGCTTATGCTACTGTCTCATTCAGTTTATGCATGTGGGCCCTTAAAGTTTTAGTTTGCACTGGGCCAACCAGGAGTTTACACTGTTTCATAAATTCTGGATAATAATAACATAAATGCCTTCATGGCATATGAACAGCTCAACTGGCGTGGAAACACTTAGAGACTAGTCAGACTGAGAAAGTTTTTATTGTGAAAGTACCCGACACTAGGGAGCGACCCCAGGTCACCTGAAGCACCCTTTCACACTCTCTCATCCCAAGGCTCGCAATTAAGCCTCCTCTAATGTATCCTCGGTTTCTATAATCCGTCCCCAGGCAATATCACATCTCAATTCTCTTTAATGATTCATGATGCATGAACTACTCGCATATTTAGTTGGTTAAGGCTTTTAGAAACTCAATTATTAAATACCATAAAGGTTCACAAAATCATCACAATAAACTGTACATTTCCATAAGTTCTTCTTTGAACTTCTGTTATACTGAAATAATTTAGTACAGTCTTCAAATTCAGATCTTACCAAAATTGAGTTTCCAAGCCTTAAATATCTCAAAGCTTTCTCTTAAAAACCTTCATATATTTACATAATCTTTCTCAATTTAAATCTTAACTAGATTGAGTTTTTGAAATCTCCACAAAATATTCTTTAGTTATTTCGTTGGGGAAAACCAAAATAATTTACTTTAAACTTCTAATTTCTAAAGAAAATAATTTAAAATCATTAACTAAGAATACTTAAAACTATAAAAATTTTCTTTAATTCAAGAATTAATTATCTCAACCTCTGATTTTCATAAAATAGCTTCTTTCTAATACTAGATTTTATTATTGAGATTAAAAATAAAGTTAATAAAAATTATTTATAAGAAGAAATAAAAAACTAAAATAATTACAAAATACTTTCTCTTGGAATAAAAATTTAAAGAGTAAGGTAAGAAAATTCTTACTGAGTTTTAACTTTCCGTCATGCTTGCTATATGCTCAAACTTCATATCACAAGATCATCAATCATTCATCAACCACAATCAAGTATAGTAATCTCATCAATCACAATCAAATATCATCAATCATAATTGAATATTATTAATCACAGTCTAATATTATAATTCACAATATCATTAATCGAAATCAAATATAATTAATTATAATCAAGTCAAATCAACTAAATATCGCTTATAAATATAATTCAAATTTTTAATGGTTATTTAAATTAGTAGATTTGATTTTGAGTCCTTATAGTCCATTCCTCGCACAGGTCTATATAAGTCCATATATCCAGTCTTCGCATAGGTATAGTTCAGTCTAGACAGGTCATAATATTCCAAGTCCTTACATAGGTTTAGTTCGATCCATATAGGATATAAAAATCCAAGTCCTTGCATAGGTTTAGTTCAGTCCGTATAAGTTATAATAATTCAGATCTATGTATAGATATTTCAGAATAAGTTACACAGTATATTAAATTTATTATAAATTTTAAGTTGAGAAGTTATTACTTTATAATAATATTATTAAATTTAAAAGGAGTAAGGGACTCCTCCCTTTATTCTTATGTCTTTCATATTATATTTTTATCTCACTCCCCCTTACCTCTTGTATACCGATTCGTTATTGAAAATCCATGCGCGCCTCGTCTCCGAGTTCTAAAACATACCAATTTCATTTTAATATAATTACAAGATGAAAATTAAGATTACAACTTAAAATAAAAAAATGGTAAATTTTGAATAGTGAATAGTGAATAGTGAATAGTAAATCGTAAATAGTAACAGTAAATAGTAAAACGTGAATAGTAACAGTAAATAGTAAAATGTGAATAGTAACAGTAAATAGTAAATCGTGAATAGTAATGGTAAATAGTAACAGTAAATAGTAATTTACTATTTGAATAGTAATTTACTATTGAAATAGTAATTTACTATTGAAATAGTGTTTACTATGCAGAATAGTAACTTAAAATAATATTATTTCCAGTATAATAACAGATTTCTAAAAACGATATAAAAATAACCCAAAAAATATAAAAGAGAAGTATTCTTACCTTAGGATTTTGGCAGAACCTTCTCTCCAAAAACTTTTCTTCTCTCTCTCACTTCCACCACTATCTCACTAGCACTACTATATTAAGAAAACTTAATCTGAAATTGTGAATTCTAAAGAAGAAATCCTTCGGTATTTATAGGAAAAAAATTTACTATGCATTCCATTATTTTAATATAAAAGTACTATGCATTTTTGAATTTTTTATTCCAGGTTACTGTGCATCTTTTGAAAATTTCATACATGCACAGTGATTTGCATAGTAATTGTCGGCAAAATTATTAAGTCAAATAGTAACCCTTCACTCGGTATATTTTAAATATTCAAAATGAGTCCTTTTTGAAATTTAGCGATATTATATCAGTCCTCACTAATTTTATAATAAGTAATATAAAGCTGAAATTTTAAAAATCTAAAATTTTCTGTTAATAAAAATTTATTGATACGTTTCTAATTTTTTAACGATTAGAAAAAATCAAGATTTTTCTCAAACCGATAATTTTTAGATAAGTCTACTTGAAATGGATTTTAGAAAATTTTCTTATAATTTAACTTTACATTCTTGTAAATATTTTTAATTTTAAGCAACTTTATATGAATTTAAAATTATTTAAAATATATTATTTTATTAAAATAATTCAAAATTTTCAAAAAATTCCAGAAAATCATAAATATTATGTAGATCAAAAAGTTTAAAAGAACCATAGTCTAATTCCTTCAAAATTTTATTTTAAAATTCTAATAAGAGTTAAATCTTAAATATGTAAAAAAAATAAAAATATAACAACATAAAATAAAAATGGTGAATAACAAAGATATTAAAAATTCTTAATATAATTTTCTTAATTAGTGAATACTAATTAAGTCACTTTAAAATTCTCATTCAAAAATATTTTCATTTTATTATTATTATTATTAAAAAAAACAAATAATAAAAATATAAATACCAAAATTTTAAAAAAATGATAATAATAAACTAACTTATAGTAAGTATTTCTCAAGAAATATATATTAATATCTATTTCCTATTTGTGATGAAAATAGGATGTTACACTATTGAGCCAAAAGTCTCAAATGGTCATCGCTTTATTTTAGTCGCCATTGATTATTTCACCAAGTGGGTGGAGGCAGCTTCGTACGCCAGTGTAACAAGGAGCGTTATGGTCAAATTTGTCAAGCGGGAACTGATATGTCGATACGGTTTACCAAGTAAGATCATTACTGACAATGGAATGAATCTGAGCAATAAGATGATGAAATAATTACGCGAAAGCTTCAAAATTCACCACCACAGTTCCTCTCCTTAGCGACCAAAGATGAATGGAGAAGTCGAGGCGGTGAATAAGAACATCAAGAAGATTATGCTGAAAATGGTTGTCACTTATAGAGATTGGAGTGAGATGTTCCTTTTTGCTTTACATGGGTATCGCACCTTAGTTTGAACTTCGACAGGGGCAACCCCGTGCTCTTTAGTATATGGTATGGAAGCAGTCCTACCTTTTAAGGTGGAAATTCCATCCCTTAGGGTAATCATGGAGGTGAAGTTGGAAGAAGCCAAATGGGTCCAAGCTTGACATGACCAATTAAACTTGATAGATGGGAAGAGACTGACTGCCCTCTACCACGGTAAGTTATATTAGAGGCGTATAAAAAAAGCCTTTAAGAAAAAGGTACGACCTAGGAAATTCCAAGAAGGAGACTTGGTCCTTAAGAAAATCTTGCCAATCCAAAACGACAACTGGGGCAAGTGGATGCCTAATAATGAAAGATCGTATGTCGTAAAGAGGGCATTTTCTGGAGGAGCCTTGATACTCACCGACATGGACGATAAGGACTTGTCGATGCCCGTAAACACAAATACGGTCAAGAAATACTTCACCTAGAAAAAAGAACATAAAAAAAGAAGTAAAAAAATAAGAGAAAATTAAAAATGATGTTCGTTGGGCTGAAAACCTAAAAAGGCGGCCTAGGCAAAAGTTAGAGCGACTAGGTGAGTTGAAAACCTGAAAAGGCGGCTCAAGCAAAAATTAGGGTCAAATATCTAGTGATATGACCGAGTCTTCCCATGCAAACAATACGAGCCCAAACTGGGGTACATGGATCATGGTTGAACTATCTTCTCAGAAGCAGAGTCGAAGGGTGAACTCGAGGTCGTGATTTGGGATTAAGATGCACGTTGTTCTCAGGGACTCACTGGAGGATCTATAAACCTTTCCTGTTTCACCCATTATCTACATTTTCTATTTGACTCTGTTTGTTTCTTTTGCATTCCCTTCCTTTCTCTATACCTGTTTGACATACATAAGTAAAATTTTACCCTTTTCGATACATGTTTACATTGTGAGTTTCATTGATATGATAAAACATATGCTTTTTGTTAATAAATAAAAAGAGAAAGTGATAACTATTTAAAGTCGTGGGGACGAGATGTTCCTGTTACTCGATCTCAGCTCGAGAAATCATCACAAAGACTCAGCCGAACATGCACTCTGAAGTTAGGGTTACCTCATTCATTATGTTTAAGTCATGAGTCGTCTCAAGTCTGTAGAGATCGCAGTTTCAAAGGAACCTCCTCGAATTTCAATTTGTTTTCATCTTTGCACTGCTTACCCTTTTCTACAAGTTGTCATAGCAGACAGTCATGTTAAGTCTCGATGCCTTAATCGCCAAAGCTAGCACCGTTTAAGTTTCTTCATTGCCAAAATTTGTATCTTTAAAATTACCATTGTTGTCAAAGCTGACACTGCTTTTAAACTTTTGTTGTCAAAGTTGACACATTTTTAAGCTTTTATTGCCAAATTTGGTGCTTTTAAATCTTTCTTACTGTCGAAGATGGCGTCGTTTAAGTTTTTGTATTGGCATCTCTTTAAGCTTTTATTGCCAAAGTTGGCGCTTTCAATATTTCCTCATTGCCGAAGCTGGCGCATTTAAGTTTTTTTGTAGCCTAGGTTGGTACGTCTTTAAGTTTTCATTGTCAAAGTTGGCACTTTTAAATTCCTCATTTGCCGAAGCTGGCACATCTTTAAACTTCTTGTTGTCAAAATCGACACCTTTTAAGTCTTCTTATTGCCAAAGTTTGTATCTTTTAATTTTCTATCAAAGTTGACACCTTCTAATTTCGTCATTATCAAAGAGAGTTTTCCTTTTAAATTTCTTGATTGTAGAGCTAGCATCATTTTAGTTTCTTTGAGTCTTTTATCAACACAGATTTCAAGATCCTGGCCTAGGGAACGATGTCCACATCTTTACTTCCTTTCTGCTATATGAATGAAACATTCATATTCTTACGGAAAGAAAGTAAGGAGGGGAAGCTGTGAACACTGCTTTTATTATTATTATTATTATTATTATTATTATTATTATTATTTGTTTTGTTTCATTTATTTTATTATTATTATTATTTAGTTTTTCTTTTTCCCCTTTTAGACCTCTAACCTTCATCTTTTATATCTCACTTCCCCATTGTCCATTTTCTGGTACATGAAGAGACAAGTCACAAATGTCAAAATGCATCAGAAATCAACATGGTAAAACACAGTGAATTGAACCAATAAACTTCTTGAAGCTCAAAATTGATACATAAAAATAGCAATGTCAATTTCAATATAACAAGAAGAAATCAACAACAGCAAAACCAGTAACAACAGAGCAAGAGCAATAGAAATCCTCTCTGAAAAATAAAAAAAAACTCCTATCTTTTCCTTCTACACACAACAACCACAGATCCAAAAACAGAACCAATAACAACAAAAAAAGCATTAAACAGCCAAAACAGCAATGGAAAAGCAAAAAGAGAGAAAAAAAAGAAAGAGGTTGTTGCCGTCGCTGTAACACCCTCTGTTACATCTCAATAATTTCTAAAAAAATTTGTAATTTTTTTTACAAAATATGATCGTTAAAAAGAAACTACTAGAATAAATTGCATATAATATTTCTGAAATACCTCATGAATATCATTAAAATTTATAAAGTAATTTTACATTCATCTAAATAAAATAGATATTAAACATTATTAGAAAGAGAAGAAACTTCATGGCCCAAGAGCAGTTTCCTAATGACATTATTTATTCATTGGACCACGGTATTCATACCGAGCTCTCTTTCTAGTACGTGTTATATATACTATCGAGATTCTTTGATCCTTCCCTCTGTATGAACTATCAATTTAAAACATATGAAACAAAAACACAGAGAAATGAGTGAGAAACAGAATATAATATTCCCAAATGGGACATAAGCAATATAGGGTTTTCACAAACTAGTATAATAATATCAATCACAATCACATACACAATCAATTATGAATGTATGAATGTTATGCAATATCTTCATCATAACTTACCTATATATATGGGCCCTTAAATTTTAATTTGCACTGGACCAACCAGGAGTTTACATTGTTCCATAATTCCGGATAATAATAACATGAACAGCTCAACTGGCATGGAAACACTTAGAGACTAGTCAGATTGAGAAAGTTTTTATTGAGAAAGTACCCGATACTAGGGAGCTACCCCAGGTCCCCTGAAGCACCCTTTCACACCCTCTCATCCCAAGGCTCACAATTAAGCCTCCTTTAATGTATCATCGGTTTCTATAATTCGTCCCTAGACAACATCATTTTGTTTCTCTTTGATGATTCATGATGCATGAACTACTCGCATATTTAGTTGGTTAAGGCTTTTAGAAACTCAATTATATTATCGGGGCCAACGAATCGCGACATAGCCACCCCAGTAAAGTGTACTTTTTCAAATTCTCAAATACACACATAGAATTTTAGTACAGTTCCTTTTCAAATCATAAATCAAATCTCCTTATAATTTGAGTTTCAAAGCCTTAAATATATTTCACAACCTTCTTTAGAAAGTTTATAGGTCAATTCAAAATCAATTACTAAAAACTCGAATTCGGAATTATCAATCTTTAAAACTATAGTATTTGAAAATTTTGTATAATATTTTTATACAATTTGAAAATATATGTATATATATATATATTAAAGGTTTATGGTAAAATATTAGTAAAAATTTATTTTTATAAAATAATTTCTCTTTCTTTATCTTTCCGATACACTAACTAGAAATCTTAATTATAGTAAATATATATATATATATATATATATATATATATATATTAAAGATAAAAAGAGATTTTATAAAAAAACTTATGTAGTTTCATTGAAAACTTAAGAAATTTCTTAAAAGTAATTTGAATAAAGATGAATAAGTAAATAAGGAAGTAGGAGATAAGTAAATTCTTACTGAGTTTTAGCTTTCCATCATGCTTGATATATGCTCAAACTCCACATTACAAGATCATCAATCATAATCAAATATTGTCAATCACAATCAAACATCATCAATCACAAATAAATATTAGCAATCATAATCAAAATCAAATAATTAAACTTCAGTTATAAATATCATAATTCAAAATTCAATGGTTATTTAAATTAGTAAAGTTTGTTTTAAGTCCTATAGTCAATTCCTCGCACAGGTCTATGTAAGTCCAAGATAGTTCAGTCCTTGCATAGGTCTAGTTCAGTCCATATAAGTCATAATAGTCCAAGTCCTTGCATAGGTTCAGTCTAGTTCGTAGTAGTTCAAGTCCTTGCATAGGTTCAGTCCAATCCGCATAGGTCATAATAGTTCAAGTTCTTGAATAAATATTTCAGATTAAGTTACACGAGATATTTAATTTATTAATAACAATTATTATAAATTTTAAGTTAAAAGTTATTGTTTTAAAATAATAATATTGTTATCTTTAAAAGGAGTAAGGGACTCCTCCCAATATTCTTATGTATTTTCATATTATATCCTTATCTCACCCCCTTACCTTGATTTGCTACCGAAAGTGAATTCGCTCTGCGCCTCCAAGTTCAAACAAAATATTAATACTAATTTATTTCAGTATAAGTATAAGATGAAAATTAAGCTTGATATCAAAATGATAAATAGTAACTATGCATAGTAATAGTAAATAGTAATGATAAATAGTAAATCATCAATAGTAACAGTAAATAGTAATTTTTAATAGTAATAGTAAATCGTGAATAGTAAATTTTGAATAGTAGTGGTAAATGGTAAATCATGAACAATAACAATAAATAGTAAATTTTGAATAGTAACAGTAAATAGTAAATTTTGAATAGTAACGGTAAATAGTCAATTTTAAATAGTAACAGTAAATAATAAATTTTGAATAATAACGGTAAATGATAAATTTTGAATAATAACAGTAAATGGTAAATTGTGAATAGTAATAGTAAATAGTAAATAGTAACAATAAATAGTAAAAATAACGCATAGTGGTAATTTATTTTTACTATAGTAACTTATTCATAATAGTAATAGTATATTAATAGTTTAAGAGTGCTAAAAAGAATAAACTAAATAATCATAAAAAGAATATAGAAGAAAGATATTACCTTACACCTCCGGCAGAACCTTTTTTTACCAAAAGAATTTACTCCCTACTAATTTCTTACGCACTTCTCTCTAGATTCTCTTTCTAATTTTGGTGTGAAAATGTTGTAAATGAGCCATCTATTTATAGGAAGAGAATTTTACTATTTAAGATTACTTAATTATTTATTTTACTATTTATGATGTAAGTATTTACCAACCGGTCACTATTCATGATGTAAGTATTTACCCACCGGTGACTATTCATGATGTAAGTATTTACCAACCAATGATGTAAGCAATAAGTAAGCGATGATGTCGGCAGTGGCATTTTAGTTATTAGGTAAAAGGTTAAGGGTATTTTTGTCATTCTAAAAAAAGAAAAAAATATAAAAGTTCCAAAAAATTATAAATTGTATAACAATCAAAAAGTTCTAAAGAACTATAATCAAATTCCTTTGAAATTTTATTTTAAATAAGAAATAATGAAATTAGGGGTGTTACAACCGCCGACCCACCGGACCGCCGTCGCCAACGGTCCAAGACCGAACGACCCGACCCCACCATTTCCCCCTCGCCCGCACCGACCTCCCGACCGGCATCCCGCGTCTGAGCCGGCCTCCGCGACGTGATCCGCGACCGGCGGTGAACTTCCTCGCGTCTGACATCCCTGCTCGTCGGCCCGTCCCCTACGCCGTCCACAACAGACCCTACGTGAGCCATCGATCAGACCGCTGACAACCGCGTGATCCCCGACTGCCAGATTGGCCGACTCCCGACAAGATCAGCCTCGCCCCGCGATCGTCAAAAGCGCAACCCCCCCACCCCCCGCGCTCACGCCGCTTAGAAATCGCCCCCGACACCTCACTGTCCAACTACGCCTCGCCCACAATGCTCAACACTGCCCCGCGCGACCTCGTTCCGACCCCTCGCCGCCACTCACGGCTTCTTTCTCTCTCTGATTTTTTCTCTCTCTGTTCCATTTTCTCTCTCCTCTCTTCTCTCTCTTCCGTTTCTTTCTTTGCAGCTCACTCCCTCTCTTTTTCATTCTTTCTCTTTTCAAAATAAAACCCTAATGGATTTTTATTTGTTCTTTTTTTTTAGCTCATCTGAAGCCCAAATGGCCAAGGGGTCATTTTCTTTGAAAAGAAACAAGCAAAAAAGAAAGTATTTTTATTATTATTGTTACTATTGCTATTATTATTTTAGGTATCTAAAATTCCTAAGTAAGAAATAAATTATTATTATTATTTTATTTAATTATTTTATTCACTTATTTATTTTGGAGTTGTTATGAGGTTTATTTTATTTCTAAAACTTTAAAAAATAATAGTTTTTTATTTATGATCCGGTCTCAATACCGGTATCCGATCTGCTATACATATCTCAACGTCTTTGATAAGACATCTACGTGTAACCGGTGTCATCGGTATACATCCGAACTGTAATTCCGTATCAGGCGTTCCCCCTATACCGGTTGTTCAGGATAACACCATGACATCGGACAATACACACGTCACTGTGCTAATGACAAGGATTGTTGCTACAGGGATCGATCAATAATTCCCTACACTACGAGCCAAATTCTGCTCACGGGAATGGTCAACTTGTTCCCTAATCCTAGTCTACATTCTCTATGCTCAATATAAAATAGCCACTTGACCCAATCATGCAGGTAAGTGCGCAATATAATAATGCTAATGGGAGTTGGTGGTTCCCCACCAACGAGTCCTCGTAAATCGAGCCAATCAGGTATATGAACTGACTTCATGATTGAAGTTAGGGATCTTCTTCCTCAGCTCTTTACGACTGATTCCTCTCTAAATACATTCCTTACTTGGAATATAATCACTGACTTGAGCGTCGGAGAATCTTTGCAGGTGATACCACCATTCGCCCACTTCAACGCGATAGGTCGGTGTGAAGGATCTCCAGAACGCCCAATCCGCTCTCCTCATTCAAGGACAACGGATACCTACATCGGATACACACACATCCGGTCTACTAGACGGTATTGACATACTATTCGTGACTGGCTTGAGATCGGATCTCTTGACCCCGGTCCAGGACAGATCATTGGCACGCCCAGTGGGACACGATAAAGTTATTCCCATATCCTTTGACAGAGCAGGTAATCCTCCATGGAAGGCGAAGCCCAAGACTTCGTGGAGAATCAAGCTGAAGGCAGAGCCAATCCTAACGCCTTCAGAAAACTCAACTTTGATTCTCATGGGGGCAACTCAAAGAAGATAGTAACAGTGTCTGATCCTGATCCTCGTGATGAGTTGATCAAACAACTTCAGAGGGAACTCGCTGAATTGCGAAGAGAAAAAAGGCAAAGCGAGGATAAAGAGTCATCTCGCACGCGAAACACTCCCCACACAACTGATGGTGAAAAGTCCACCACTCTTCAGTACTCGAAGATCCCAACGTTTGAGGAGGGAGAACAAACTCGCGATTTTGAGGATGCAGCTTCCCGAAGGAAGAGAGATTCAACAACAGCACCCCCATTGCCTTACAATTTGAAGGTTCCTTTTTCAAGGAGACTTATGGGCATCAACATCCCCAAGCACCTTCAAACCACCCAACCACTTTCCATCGGAAAGTATAATGGTGAAACTGATCCAACTAAGCACCTTGATGCTTATGTGTTTGAAGCCATGTACTTGGGGGCTAATGAAGACGTGATGTGCCGAATGTTCCCTCGAACATTGTCTGAGGAAGCCCTCGGGTGGTTTAAAGGCCTGCCCTCTGGATCCATAGATTCTTGGACGGAAATGGCAGCTGCCTTTGAAACCCACTTTGTCATCTCCAGAGACGTACCCAAGACGTCTCATACCTTGGCTCAGATTAAGCAAGGTGAAACTGAGGGCTTAAAAGATTTTTTGAAGAGGTTTTATAAGGAAGCAGCCCTGGTTCCTAACCTCACAGAATCTATCAAGCTGCATATCGTAATTGAGGCATTGCAGCCAGGATCAGCTTTCGCTCTTTCATTAGCAAAGAGCCCCCCAGCAACTTTTGAGGAGTTCAGGAAAAAAGCCTCAAAGTATGTGAGCATAGAGATGCACTTGGAGGCAATGGCTGCAAAGAAAAAGCCACCAACACCATCTCCCCAAACCCAGAAGGGTAAGGAAAAGACGAGGTCAGAACGCATGGAGAGGCCATTCACCAATCCTAAGGTGGATAACCACCCTCCTCGACCTCGAGAAAGGCATGTCAATTCCTTCAGCCATTATGCACAGTTATCTGCCAGGCCATCTCAGATTTTGAGAGAGGTCGGATGGCCAGTTTTCAGCACATATGGCATCAGGAGACCAGCCCCTGTGAAAAGACCAGGAAATTCACGAAAGTACTGTGATTTTCATGAACAAAATGGTCATTCCACTGATGAATGCCAAGCTCTAAAGAACGCGGTTGAGACGCTAATTAGAGAAGGCAAATTGAAGCAATACCTGTTCAAAGAAAAATCTTTTGACAGGGCAGAACGGAATGAGAAAAGAGAAAGAGATCCCGACGATGGGGATGACAACAACCCCAGTCCGGTTCAAAAATTCTCTGCTGCAGAGAAGCAAAAAGGTGTAATGACCGATAATGCAGCACAGAAAGACAGCATGCCCCAGCAACAACGTCAGGGCCGACGTGAAGTCATTGACATGATTGCTGGAGGATTCGCTGGAGGAGGAACTTCAATTACAGCCCGAAAGAATCATCACAGAATGATTCTATCTGTGCAAGGGAAAGTCAAAGACAATCGCCCTTACAGAGGAGGAATTGAGGCTCCCATAATCTCTTTCTCTGACGAGGATTTTGGCCCAACCGTTCCTGGTGGTGACGATGCTGTAGTCATCACTGCTGTGATCGCCAACAAGGACGTCCGAAGAATCCTTGTTGACCAGGGAAGTTCCTGCGATGTTATTTTTTATAATTGCTTTGAAAGAATGGGTTTTAAAGACTCAGACTTACAGCCTTACACGCAGGAACTAACAGCTTTCAATGGCGCAAAGCAACTAACTAGAGGGTATCTTGATACCCTTATCTCGTTTGAAGGCGAGCCAGGAGCCAGGACGGTTAGGTCTCGGGTGCTAGTGATTGATGTCAAATCACCATTTAATGGCATCATAGGCCGTCCTACTCTGAATGCAATGGAGGCAGTTGTATCAACCCCACATCTCCTTATCAAGTTCATTGACAAGGATAATGCTGTGTCATCTATCCGGGGTGATCAAGAGATGGCTAGGTACTGCTACAACCTTAGCCTCAACATGACAAAGCTGGATGCCTCCAATAAAAAGAGGAAACTTAATGATGCTGGAACATCGGCTGGATCTGTAAGTCTTGTCGACCTGGATCCTAGAGCGGATTTGAACATTGATCCGTTCAACCCATCAAAGCCCACACCGGATGGGAGTTCCAGGGACATTGTCTTGGGAGATTCTCCAGAAAAGATCACCCATATCAATGACAAGCTAGATGCTGAAATAGAGCAGCGACTGCTGGCTCTCTTACAAGAGTTTAAAGACCTCTTTGCATGGACTGCAGCCGATATGCCAGGCATAGACCCTGAATTCTGCTGTCATAAACTTTCTATCTATCCAGAGACGAAACCTGTGGCCCAAAAGAAAAGACGATCAGGCCCAGAGAAACAGAAGGCAGCTTGTCAGCAAACTGAGGAATTGCTGAAGGCCGGATTTATCAAGGAAATCCGATATTCCTCTTGGCTTTCGAATGTGGTGATGGTCCATAAACCCAATGGTAAATGGAGAATGTGCATTGATTACGTGGACCTTAACCGCTGCTGTCCAAAAGATCCTTATCCTCTTCCTAATATAGATCGGATGGTGGACGATTCCTCTGGTTATCAATACCTGAGCTTCATGGACGCTTATTCTGGTTACAACCAAATTCCGATGTGCGAAGAGGATCAAGAGAAGACAGCTTTCATAAATGATCGTGGTGTCTTTTGCTATACAGTCATGCCTTTTGGCCTGAAAAATGCTGGGGCGACATATCAGCGCATGATCAACAAGGTTTTCGAAGGTATGCACACCAAACTTGTTGAAGTATACATTGACGACATAATAGCAAAGACACCGGTTGGTGGCGATCATATTGAAGACCTGCGCCAAGTATTCACCTGTTTGAGACAATTTAACATGAGGCTGAACCCAATGAAGTGCACATTTGCTGTCCCTGCTGGGAAATTTTTGGGTTTCATGTTAACTCAACGTGGTATAGAAGCCAATCCAGGGAAGTGCCAAACGATTCTAGACATGCAAAGTCCTAAGAATCTCAAAGAAGTCCAATCCCTGAATGGCAAGGTAGCAGCTTTGGCACGATTCATGCCGAAGATGGCTCACAGGTCACTCCCCCTGTACAAAATACTGAAAAAGTCCAAGAAATTCGAGTGGGGACAGGAACAAGAAAAAGCTTTTCAAGAGCTTAAGGAGGTGTTGTCCAAACCTCCCATTCTCACAAAGCCTGACCCCGAAGACACACTCATTCTGTACTTGGCTATTTCAGATGAAGCTCTGGGCGTTGCCTTGATAAAAGAAACTCCTGATGGACAAAGACCGGTCTATTTCACTAGCAAGACCTTGCAAGGTGCTGAGATCCGGTATCAAAAAATTGAAAAGGCCGCCCTCGCTGTTGTTTGGGCCTCACGACGGTTGCGTCCGTACTTTCACGCCCATCCAATCATAGTGAGAACGGATTTGCCACTCCGTTCTGTCTTAATCAAGCCCGATCTCGCTGGGAGGATGATCAAATGGTCTATTGAACTCTCCGAGTTTGATATATCCTACGAACCCCGCAGCGCTATTAAAGCTCAAGTCCTGGCTGACTTTATTGTGGAAATGACAGGGACTGATCCGGATTACCCTCGAGTCCATTGGACCATATACGTTGATGGTTCATCAAACCAAAGAGGCTCTGGAGCAGGTGTAGTTCTCGAAAGTGATGACGGAGTACACCTGGAGATCTCCCTTCGTTTCAATTTCAAAACATCCAACAACCAGGCTGAGTACGAAGCTTGCTTGGCCGGGCTAAGAGCTGCAATTGACATCGGAGCTTCTGAGGCGACACTCTGTAGCGATTCACAACTGGTGATTTCGCAGATCTTAGGAGATTATCAAGCTCGCGAACCTCAACTCCAATTATACTTGAACTGTGTCAAGGAGTTGACTGAGAAATTCTCAAAGGTGGAGTTCAAGCATGTTCCACGTGAAGAGAATACGAGAGCGGATATACTCTCCAGGTTAGCAAGCACTAAACGACCGGGTAGCACCACTACTCTGGTTCAAAGCACGCTAACGTCGCCCAGCATCCCTCTTTTCCCTTCTCTAAACGCCATAATGACTGACTCCCTTTACGGAGATACATGGATGGCTCCTTACATCCGTTATTTGGCTGATGGACAGCTACCCACAGATGAGAAGGAAAAGACGAGGTTAAGGAGAGAATTACCGTATTTCACTATGATTGATGGTAATCTCTACAGAAGGGCACTCTCTGTGCCCTATTTAATTTGTCTCAAAGAGGATGAGGTGCAAGGTGTAATGGAGGAAGTGCATGGAGGACAAAGTGGACACCACGCCGGAGGAAGAAGCTTAATGCGAAAAATCCTCAGAGCTGGATACTGGTGGCCCACAATGAAGCAAGACTCCATTGACTTCGTCAAAAAATGCGACGCTTGCCAAAAATTCTCTAACCTACACCACACACCGGCGGAAGAACTCTTCACATCCGCTGTTCCATGGCCTTTCTACCAATGGGGATTGGATATTCTGGGCCCCTTTCCAACTGCTCCTGGGGGCATCAAATATCTCATTGTAGGGGTCGATTATTTCACTAAGTGGATAGAAGCAGAGCCGGTGGTGCATATTACTTCAGCCCGAACTCGCCGTTTCATGTATGAAAACATCATAACACGGTTCGGGGTCCCAGCACGGATTGTCACAGACAATGGCACCCAGTTCACGGATAGAAAATTCACAGATTTGCTTGAAGGGTTAGGAATAACCCAAATATTCTCATCCGTCGAACATCCCCAAACTAATGGTCAAGCTGAAGTGGCCAACAGGGAGGTGCTTAAGGGACTAAAGAAGCGCCTTGGTGAAGCCAAGGGCGGATGGACAGACCAGCTGTGTCATGTCCTATGGGCATATCGGACAACGCCTCATTCGTCCACCAATGAATCCCCATATCGCCTAACATACGGGGTCGAGGCAATGATACCTGTGGAACTGCAAATTGCTTCCACAAGAATTAAGTACTTCTCTGAAGAAACCAACAACGCTAACTTGGCATCTGAAATGGATGTCATACAAGAACTCAGAGAAGACGCTTTCATCAGAGATCAAGCCATCAAAGCCAAAGTTGCTCTCCGGTACAACAAACGAGTCCAATCAAGGACTTTCAACGTTGGAGATTTGGTTTTGAGAAAAGCAAGTATAGGGAACAAATTCGCCCATCAAGGCAGATTAGCCCCAAACTGGGAAGGCCCATACAGGGTATCCGAGGTCACTGGCAAAGGCTCTTATCGCCTTGAAAACCTTGATGGCACTCCAATCCGAAACAAATGGAACACCCAAAACTTGCGCATCTACTATAGCTAGCTGTTTCTACACTCTCCTATCCTTGTCATGGATTGAATACTGGAGAATTTATTTCCACAGCTACGCTCTCCTTGTAATTCTTATTTTTGATTTAATAAGAATCTCTCATAACAATTTAACTCTTTCGAGTTTTTCTTATGCTGTGATTTTCAGTTTATCCGGTGTACAAAAGCATATTCAGGACGGATGATCTCAGCTACTTATTCTGTAGTTGACGATGTAACTCTTCGAATATGCGCAACGCACAAGAACATACTCAGGACGGATGATCTCAATTACCCATTCTGTAATTGACGATGTAACTCCTCGAGTGTGTATATATTGAAGGCCCAGATTGTAAGATTAAACCGAACTCTGGGTACGGTTAGTAAGTTTGGCTGAACACCGGTGAAGGCTCAGATTGTAGGATTAAACCGAACTCTGAGTACGACTAGTAGGATTAACCGAACGTCGGTGAAGACCTGAGTTGTAGGATTAAACCGAACCTCAGGATATGGGTTGTAGGGCTGGCACTTTTTTAAGGCCACAAACCGAACCCCATTCAGAGATTACATGGGTTGTAGGGCTGGTCCTTCTTCAAGGCCACAAACCGAACCCCATTCGAAGACTACATGGGTTGTAGGGCTGGTCCTCTTTCGAGGCCACAAACCGAACCCCATGCGAAGGCTTGGGCGCAGTAAGCTGGTTCTTCTTCAAGACCACGCTGAACCCCAAGTGACGGGCGCAGTAGGTTCAGGATTAACCCTGATCTGAACCCCGTATCGAAGGCTCGGATTGTAGGATTAAACCGAACTCTGAGTACGACTAGTAGGATTAACCGAACGTCGGTGAAGAATCGTCATTGGGTAAAACCAAAGACCAATTGAAGAACGGACAGTAGGATCAAACCGAACTCCAAACACAACAAGTAAGTTATACTGAACTCCAAATTAATACTCTCGTGAAGTTCTTTATTTGGGAGTTTTATAGCTTATAATTCTGAGTCATCAATTCTTCAATTGAGATCTGACTCATAAACTCCGACACAAACAATTCACTCGGGTACGCCACAATCTAAGGCATTTTCACCCGAAATTCCTCAGTCGGAAATATTTGAAGAGGAATTTCTATTTTAAAACCTCACTCTTAAAAGCTCTCACGTGAAAATCTCACTCAGAGTTTATTCAAAGTGATAATCACTAAATGATACTGGGGGACAACATCAACGGTTTAACGAATAATCTGAGGAATGAACTCTCGTCTAAACGATCTCACAATCATTCCCCTTAAGCCGTTCTTGAGGCACTGATGTGTTCCCTCACAAGCGGTGGTTTTATTATGAAATTCATTTCGCATGTATATGTCCGGTATGGAGATTTTGTTTTACAATCCGATCTTCATTACTTAAATCCGGAATAATACAATACACATGCAGTCCCTCTGTTAAAATTGTTTTTCACTAAACAAGAATGGAGGTAAAAAACTCTTTTATTGATTCAATAAGAATTACAATTCGTGTAATAATTCGGAGCTGATCCCGGAACACAGCGAATTCAAATCAATAAAACGAAAAAGAAAACAAGAAAGGCGCTACTCTTTCTGGCTTGAGTCTCCCTCCTTCCCTTTGCCTTTGTCTCCGGTCTTGCCTCCTTCAGTGCGAGAGCTCGATCCTGTACTTATGGGTTTCAGGAGGGAAGGTCTCATTGATTGACCTTTAGGTAAAGGAGCAAACTTATAAGGAGTTCTAGGCGGACTCTCTTGACGATTGTCAACGATGGCCACCAGTTTCCCTTGGTGAAACTCATAGAACGGATCAATACCGTTCAAATTAAGCGACACCCTGGGATTCCGGTATAACACCTGACGAATTACCAACCCGAAAGCCTCCTTGACTGCTTGATCACACATGTTTACAGCATCGTCCAAGTCTGCTTTCAGGGTCTTGACTTCGCCATTCAAATCCTCCAGCTTTAATAGCAGCTCCTTTTCCTTACGTGACCAATCATCCGCTCCTTGGGAATAGACGACCTTAGCCTCCTTCAACCGCTCATCTAGCTTCGAAGAGCGTTCCTTCTCCACACAAAAATTGGCATGGAGGTCAGCGTTGATTTTCTTCTGATCAAGAACCTGACCCTCCAGCTCCTTGGCAAGCTTCTTCAACTTGGCGATTTCTTCATCCTTCTTCTGAGTTTCCTCTTCGGAAGTTTTTAATTTTCCTTCTAATTGGAGGATGATTGCCTTGTCCTTGCCAACCATCGAGGTGAGCCTCTCGTTTTCTTCTGTGAGCTCACGAACCGACTTGAGGAGCTTGGATAAATCAGCCAAGTGCTTCTGTCCGTCGTCGCAAGCTCTCATCATTTCTTCACTCTTTAACGAGGGCTTCACCTTGGGTGAGGATTCAGGAACGCCCTCAGGAACGGAGCCCTCGTACACCGGATGTTGAACAAGACCGGAATTACCTTCAAGAGAGCAGGGGGCTTTGGGCGCGAAATAAGTCGTTATTGGCTTCGCCCCACAAGTGATTACACTACCGGGGGCATCCGGAGTGGGTTCTTCCGCTCTCTTCTCTTTAGAGGGCACAAGCTCAGCAGCCCCTCTTGAAGTTTTTGGTTTTTTGGGCGAGGATTGACGGTCTGAGGTTTTCGAAGGATCACGCTTAGTCCTCTTCTTTTTCTCGACCACCTTCTCAGATCCGCCCTCGATCAGAGGAATGTCGTCACCAGCAGACGAAGTTAATATTATCGTCTCAGCAGTAGCCTTCTTCGAGTTCCGCTTTGCCTGAATGTCATTTTCAGCCGCAACGGAAGCCTCTCCGGCCTTGAGACCTTTTAGTCTATTCATCTCTGGTGACTCGCCCTGAATTTCACCTGCACAATCAAAAGACACAATCAGAGACGTAAAATTTTCAAGACATGACATAATAACGCATGAAGAACGGCAGGAAAATTACGTAAATACTCCTCGCGAGTAGGCTTTGATCCTAACAAACGCCTGCAGGAGAAAAATTGGCGTGAGGCTGTGTAGGACTGCAGAGCCGAAAGAACTGAGATCGAAGTTGGGCTCAGTTCGTCCTCCTCGGTATAGTACGCTTGGGAGGTCAACAAAAAATGTTCGTGCGTCCAAGTCACTGGGAATTTTGGAATCCCATCTTCAGTTAACCAAAAAATTGATTCATTCGGATGGACGCTAATCTTCGTGAAATAGGACTTGAATGAACGCCCATCAACTTTGGCGGAGTCAGTGTACGCCTCGAAGTTGATGATCTTGGAGATAGTCCGGAGGGATATCAAGCTCACTCCTCCTTTCTCCTTATTCGCACGACGGACCACTTGAGTGAAGTAGAAAAGCATGGCCACCGTCGGTTTAAAGTTGAAGTGCTCCCCAAGCACTTCAAGAGAGCGGACCAATCCCCATCCATTAGGGTGAAGTTGCGAAGGGGCGCAGTCCAAGAATCTCAGGACTCCCATCTCAAACTTCGTCAAGGGGAAACGCACACCCAAGTTCAGAAATAGAAAATCGTACATGAATAAGGACCTCTCGTCCGGTGTGTGGCATATCCGTACTGATGGAAGGGGAGCGAATACTTTAAAACACCATTTGTATTTGTCCTTCTTCCATACGGTAAACCGCGGCTCCAGCTCCCCTTCATCCTCCCGAGCGTGGACGGACGGTGTCTCACGAAATTCCTCAGCCACCCAGCTGAATGGGCGTTTCTGTTGGAATTTCACCCAGTCTATCCGGTGTGCAACCACATTGCAGAGACCGGATTGGGTCTTCAAGATATACTTCTCGGAAGGGGATTCCCCTTCAGACGACTTCCTCCCAGTTGCTTTCTTTGTCACCATCGTGAAAGCCTTGATGCTGCGATAAAATTTCACATCATCAGAGAGATACAAATCCCCACTTTCGACACTCTCACTGGAGGAGGAAGACTCTGAAGAGGGTATAATCACCCTTCGCCTTTGATATTGCGATTCCTCCCCCCCTGTATACTGTGGCCTCGATTGGAAGATCACTGGGATCCTCCCACCACGAACATTAGGGTTTTGAGCCAAAGCCCTTCCTCCTCTTCCTCTAGGGCTAACGCCACTGAAGCTAACACCCTTCCTAGCCATTCTCGAATATTGAAAAGAGATGCAAAAACAAACGAAGGGAAAGTGGTTACCTAAGGATAGTGAATTGAAATTCACAGAGGCGGACACGAAGAATTTCTTGGGACTTTTGCAGAGGTTCGTCAAGGAAGCAAGAAGAAATAGTAACTGAGATTGCCAAATATGCCTGTATCAGGGCACAAAAATTTTTCAAATACCCACTAAACATAATCTGTCGTTTACCCCCAAACGACTCCCCGTTTAGTGGACCGAAATTGTCGTTTAGTACCTCATGGCGCAAAAATGCCATCATTTTGTCACAGAGCCATCGAAATGGGCCTATTAAAACCAAATCCTAGGCCCAACAAGACTATACGTGACAGTTACTAAGACATGCGCACTTAATGCAATAATGGCGCGCCCACGTGAATTAAGGCATTAAATGTCCAATCATTAGAAACGTGGCCACCATTACCCGAATACCAAGGGTTGCGAAATTCGATAAACTTCTAATATTCCCATTGTCGAATCCGCCCTTAAAATTTCACCACTACGGAACATGGTTCCCAGAGCGGATATTTACACTTCGGTATAAACCCGAAATCCAGACGTACTACGATCAATATAGCTCATATGAGCAAGTCAACTGCTTCCTCACATCAGCTAGGGGGCTAGTAGAGGTAAGACTCGGATTTCGGATGGAGCGAAAATTGCCAATTGAATCCGCACTCCCGTGATTTGAAAAATTCACCAGGACGGATGATCTCAATCACTTATTCAGTGATTCGATGATGTAACTCCTGGTACGAAGGACTCCAATAATCACACCAGGACGGATGATCTCAATCACTTATTCAGTGATTCGATGATGTAACTCCTGGTACGAAGAGCTCCACTAATCATTCCAGGACGAATGATCTCAATCACATATTTTGTGATTCGATGGTGTAACTCCTGGTGTGAATCATTCCAGGACGGATGATCCCAATCACCTATAAAGTGATTCGACGATGTAACTCCTGGTATGAACAATTCTCATCATCATTCTTACGATGAAAGTATTCACTCAATCCGTACTCCTACGATTGAAAAATGTCTCCAGGATGGATTATCTAAATCACTTAATCTGTGATCTGACGATGTAACTCTTGACGATGTGTACTTTTCCAGAACGGATAACCTCAGTCACCCATTATGTGATATGACGATGTAACTCCTAACGCGGTGTACCTGCCCAGGACGGATGATCTCAATCACCCATGCTGTGATCTGACGATGTAACTCCTGGCGCCATACACACCCAAAGGACGGATGATCTCAATCACCTAATATGCGACCTGATGATGTAGTTGCTGGTATCATACACATCCCCAAGACGGATGATCTCAATCACTTATGAAGTGATTTAATGATAAAACACCTAGCATGATCAATACTCATAATCATCTTTATGATGGAAAATTCCGAAAGTCAGTCCGCACTTTCGCTTTCTAGTGGTATTCTCCCAGGACGGATACTCTTTATCACCTATTCTGTGATACAACAACGTAACTCCTGGCGTAGAAAAAACTCCCATCATCATCCTTATGATAAAGGACTCAAACACCACTTCCTTGCGGTTCCCTAAACTTGGAACAATATGTAAGAATATTACGGGTTAGAAGCAGTCATCCGTCCTGTTACACTACTTTGCTAAACAGCGGATCGACCCATCTTTCCCCAAAAGAATTAAGGATCATGTCCCAGAGACAGGCACCTTCTTCTTAATACGCACTTGGGGACATGTATATATTTATCCGTTCTAAAATTTATTTGTTATTTAATCTTCCGAGGCTATTATATCAATCCGGCCTTAAGATTAATTACACTGAACGGATTAGTAACGATTTATATATACATGAAACAATGAAGACAAATTTCTTCAACCAAAATTCATTCATTGAAATGAAATTACATACAATAGTTCAAAATCCGGAGTTGATCCCGGTACACAACTATACATGTAAATGAAAACAAAATTACGGAGGAGGAATCTGTTCTTCAGTTTTTTGCGCCTCCTCAGCACAAGGCTCTCGTCCCCCTTCCTTTGGAACCTCCGCAGGAGTCTCACCTCCAGGAGCCTCAGCCCTTTCTTCAGAAGAGGGAACCTCGGACACAGGAAAAACATAATCCGGTCCCATGGTTTGACCCTCAGGAAGAGGAGGCAAACCATACAGGGACGTCGGTGGATCTTCGTGACGACCATCCACCACTGCGACTAACTTTCCCCCATGGAATTCATAGAACGGATCCATTCCATAAAGGTTAAGTTTCGCAGTGGGGTTGCGGTAGAAAACTTGGCGTATAGCTAGGCCGAAGGATTCTTCGACAGCCCGGCTGCATATGTCAACAGCTTCTTCTCTCTCAGCTTTCGCTGTAGCCAATTCTCCCCGCAACTTGGACAGCTCCTCACTAGACACCTCGAACTCCGCATTCCTAGCCTTCAGTCCCTCTATCTCAAGAAGGAGCTTCTTCTCCCTTTGAGACCACTCTTCAGCATCAGCCTTATTTTTATCCTGGCTGCTGCGGAGTTCTTCCTCCTTCTCTGCCACCTTGCCTTCCAAGTTTTTAAGATCGACTTTGAGCTTGAGATTCTCTTTAGTTACGAGATCCCCAAACTCCTTAGACTTGTTAAGACGATCTTCCATTAACTTCATGGCGGCTTTGTCCTTGTCTGAGGAAAGGTTGAGCTCTTCTAATTTTTCACTTAGCTCCTCAACCTTGTCGACGTTCTTAGCCAACTCGCTGACGGAAGATAGCAATCCAGCAAGTTCGGCTAGCTGCCACCTTCCGGCCTCACACGCTTCTTCAATTTCTTTAACACTAAGCGTAGGCCGGAGTTTGTACATCGGAGGAGGAAGAGTGGCTGGAGTAGAACCTTCATAGGAGAGGAAGGGGGTGAGAAACGAGGTCGTTGGGAAGGAGGTCGGATTTGACCCAGAAGCCCCAGCAGCAGTTTCTTTATTAAGACCAGAGGGAGCACCAGCTGCTTCCGAGGTTTCAACAAGCTTACCCTCCAAAGTTTTGCGCTTTTTGGACGGGCCTCCCACTGAGTCATTCTTGATTTTTCTTCTCCTCTCAGAAACTGGAGGATGACCCGTGGATTCATCAGCGGCAGATGAACCGCCCTCAACCAACGGAACGTCCCCTTCAGCATCCGAGGTCAGTATTATTAACTCAGGACGATCCTTGGTTGAAGGCCTGGGCTTCACTTCATTCTCACGGGAAACGGATTTACCAGCCGCCTTAAATTTCTTTAATTTGTCCATCTCCGGAGTCTCTTGTTCTATTTCACCTACATGAACAAACACAAGATGTCAGCAACTACAAATATTCTATATATATTTGGAAAAGGAGGAAGATGAAATAAAACGAGAAGTACGCAAATATTCCTCCCGGACTCCGCTTGAGCTACTTAGCAGACGCCTACACGAGAAGACGTGACGACCTGTAGTGTGCGATTCAAGCGCGAACAACACTCTCGACGTCTCACGAGACAGATCGGATTGATCAGTGTAGTACGCGTGTGAGCTCAAGAGGAAATGTTTGTGTGTCCAGCTCAGGGGAAATTTGTCAACATCCTCTTCGTCCTTCCAGAATTTCGGTTTGCCCTTCTTAATGGAGATGCGAGTGAAGTAGGTCTTAAACGACTTCCCATCAACCTTGGCCGAATCAGTATAAGACTCAAAGTTCACAAAAGAACAGAGAGTCCGGAGTGTCACCAGACCAACTCCGCCCTGCTTATTCGCCCTTCGAACTACCTGAGTGTAGTAGAACAGCATCGCTACAGTTGGCGTGAAATTGAAGTGCTCCCCAAGCACTTCGAGAGCTCGGATGAGGCCCCAACCGTTGGGATGAAGTTGGGAGGGTGCACAGTTCAAAAACCTCAAAACGCCCATCTGGAGTTCGGTTAATGGGAAGCGGACACCCAAATAATGAAAGATGAAGTCGTACATGTACACTGAACGATCGTTGGGGACGACATGACATATCCGCTCTGTCGAAAGTGGTGCGTAAACCCTATACCACTTTTTTGTCTCTTCATCCATACTCAGCGTGAACCTCGGTTGAATCCGAGATCCCTCCTCATCCGCATGACGAGAGGCCAAGTCCTTAAATTCGCTGGACACCCAACAGAAAGGCCATTTAGCCTGAACCTCCTCCCAATTCAGCCTCGAAGCAACTACGTTGAAGAGACCTTCAGCTGTCTTCGAAATGGCACTATCTCCAGAAGATCCTTCTCCAGTTGCCATTGGAAGTATCTAGACCGAACTCCTTAATCTATGATAAGAAATAAAATGTCGTCAGAAAGTTGCAATCATTACTCACTGCATTTTAAAAGCAATTACAATCAGAGGACGACTCTGAGAAGGGAAAGGTCACTTCCCGCAATGAGTAAGATCCCCTTTCTGAGCGACGCGGTGCAGTCTTAGGAAGAATCACAAGGATTCTTCCCCACAACTATTAGGGTTGAGGGAAACTGATTCCCCCCCCCCCCCTTTTTTTGATGAAGCCTACTTTCTATAACTACGAGTAGCAAGTCAAAGCGAAACTAAAGCGACAAGGAAAAGATAGTCACCTCAGATGACAGTGATGAATTTGAGGAACGAAGAGACCCTCGCAATGTAGGCGATAAACTTCCTTGCAAAATTTCTGCAGAGTTTCGTTGAGAAAGCAAAAGCAAGTGGAACCCAGAATCCACTAAGTATTCCTTTTATAGGAAACAAAGAGGACCGGTTACCTCCTCTTGGAGTTGTGTCGTTCTCGATAAAACGCACCTGTACACAAGCGAAACGACACAACCGTTCCAAATTCTTGGGCGCCAAAACGATAGCGACTCAGCAAAGGGCTATCCACTAGGCCCAAAAGTTTTGAAAACTTCAGGCCCATTAAGCCCAAAACAACGGTTAATGAGATTTTCATCTCAGACGCAATAATTGCCTGCCCACGTGATTAAAAGCATTAATGTCTAATCATGCAACGCAATTTACGCTTTACAGCCGTTACACGAACTTCAAGAGCTTTCAATTCCAATAAACTCTTGAAATTCTCACACAACGAATCTTTGTCTGAATCCGTTGTGACAGTACCGAAAGGTCTTTTCTATTAAATTCAGAGCGGTTCTTTACGAATGACAACAAATGCTAAGGAACTGTTACACACGTAAGCTTACCGATATTAAGACCTCTTGCAGGTTGAGTAGCTTATGTGAACAACTATTCAGTCCCTCACACAAGCTAGGGGACATATGATCCGGTCTCAATACCGGTATCCGATCTGCTATACATATCTCAACGTCTTTGATAAGACATCTACGTGTAACCGGTGTCATCGGTATACATCCGAACTGTAATTCCGTATCAGGCGTTCCCCCTATACCGGTTGTTCAGGATAACACCATGACATCGGACAATACACACGTCACTGTGCTAATGACAAGGATTGTTGCTACAGGGATCGATCAATAATTCCCTACACTACGAGCCAAATTCTGCTCACGGGAATGGTCAACTTGTTCCCTAATCCTAGTCTACATTCTCTATGCTCAATATAAAATAGCCACTTGACCCAATCATGCAGGTAAGTGCGCAATATAATAATGCTAATGGGAGTTGGTGGTTCCCCACCAACGAGTCCTCGTAAATCGAGCCAATCAGGTATATGAACTGACTTCATGATTGAAGTTAGGGATCTTCTTCCTCAGCTCTTTACGACTGATTCCTCTCTAAATACATTCCTTACTTGGAATATAATCACTGACTTGAGCGTCGGAGAATCTTTGCAGGTGACACCACCATTCGCCCACTTCAACGCGATAGGTCGGTGTGAAGGATCTCCAGAACGCCCAATCCGCTCTCCTCATTCAAGGACAACGGATACCTACATCGGATACACACACATCCGGTCTACTAGACGGTATTGACATACTATTCGTGACTGGCTTGAGATCGGATCTCTTGACCCCGGTCCAGGACAGATCAATTTATATTAAATTAAAAAACAAAAAATGTTAAAATATAAATATCCTTCTTTAAAATAAAAATAAGTAATTTTTATTTATGCTAAATTAAAAATTAAAAATTAAAAATATTTAAAATCTAAATATTCCTTTCTAGAATAAAAAATAAATGTTTTTATTTATGCTAATTTTAAAAATAAAAAATTTTAATATATATATATATATATCCTTTTAGAATTAAATGTCATAAAATCTTATAAGCAATGTTGTGCAAAATTTCTTTGCCTACATATGCGCTATAAGATTTCGAAGGTTTATACACGTAGGAGTTTGATCGCCTTGTATTTTTCCTTTCTCATGAGTTTTCTTTCATTATTAAAAAATCAAATTAGTCAAAATAATTCAAATATTTTTGAGATTTAATTTCTAAAAAAGAATTACGTAACCCTGATTTCTCGATACGCTCAAGAATACGTAGGAGCGAGAATAATTCCTACCAGGCTCATTTCTTTCCTTTATCAATTTTCGTTTGTCTTTGTTTTATCTCGACTAATCTTATATCGTTACTCTTTAAATTCAAAACACTATTTTATTACGAGGAGGTTAATTTAGACAAGACGTCTTGTTAATCTCTTCAAATTTTCACAATGTACTTTACTCATTTAAATAATAATATTTCTTATAAAAATGGGATTAATTTGGATGAGACATCTGTTAATCTTTTATTTCTGTTTAAAAGTTACTTTATTTTATTGTACCTCATTTTCTTTCATCTAGTCTTATTTAACTTTACCTTACCTCATTTTATTTTAACTTTCTTAATTTGTATTATGCACAAGTTAAGATTAATTTAGACGAGATGTCTTGTTAATCTCTTATTTTATTTTTTATTTATTATGATTAACTATTTAAGTTGTTCGAGTTATGATAATTTAGACGAGACGTCCTATTAATCTCTTATCATATTTATTTTTTATTACTATGATTACTTATTTAAGTTGTTCGATTTAAGATTAATTTGTATGAGACGTCATGTTAACCTTACTTTGAAATTTTTTATTTTTTCCTATGCGTGTTGTTTGTCCTGTTTCTTGAGAGGTTAAATTATTTTCTAGGCTATTTAAAACACGCGCAATCAATTTGATGTAACCATTTTTTAACGGACAGTGTGAGATGTTAATACATTCCTCACCTCTAATTCGACTTTCGAACTTGGAATTTCATTTTTTTACGACCAATGCTTTAATAAAGATTTTCCCGATGTTTTACCTTTAAAAAATATTAGTGGCGACCCCCTGTTTTTTTAAAGGATTTCGAAACGATTTATCTTCTTTTGTCGGCCTCCCGCCGCGATCCCAATCGCGACACAAATAAACCCTTAAATATTATCTAATAATTATTTTTAATACCAACATGTTCTTAGAAACAACATGTAAATAATGGATTAGGATTTTTCGATATTTAAATATATTATTATATCACTAATTAAATTCACTCCAACTAACTTTAAGATAGACTAAAAAAGCTTATTTATTAAATTTAGCCATTATTTTATGCTAAATAACAAATACTTATATATTTAATTAATAATATTTAAATTTTAAAAATACGGTTTCAATGTAAATTGATCAAGCAGTTATTTTTAGTTTTCAAATTTAAAAATTATTTATATTGATAAACAAATATTTTAATTTCTTTAATTTTAAAATCACTTTAAAATTAATTTTTAAAATAGAAAATAAACACACTTCAAACAACCCCTAACACTTATAAAAATAAAAAAAATAAACTTATTGGTATTACCTTAACAAAATAAAAAAGTTGATGACAATTTCTACACCTTTATCAATGATTAATTAATTCTATTAATATTTGTTGTAGTTAATACTACTCTGTCCCTAAATATAATATCTATTTTGAGAAAAAAATTGTCCCTTACTATAAGACACTTTCAAATTTGAATGTCATTAATTAATTATTTTTGACCAAAATATCCCTATTAATGTATAACTTTTATTAAAATTAATATAATAATAAATTTCATACATCAATTAGATTATTTATCTGTCCAATATAATTGGGTAGGAAGTATAAAGAGACTAAATAGAAAGAGAATGAGTAGAAAAAATTTAATGATGAGTGATTATCACTTTAAGGGTAATTTTAGAAAATTATTATAAATTTTAAATAAATTTAACGATTTTAACTAAATTAACCAATTTTTGTAATACTTGTGAATTAGGTAAAAGAGTTTTATATTCAAGAACAGAGATAGTATATATTTATCTCTTTGTAAATGATCATTGCCTAATGTTGCGTTTATTTCATTAATAAATAAAGTTCTTGAGATAAACTTTGACTTCATCTATTATTATTTAACAAAAGTTTATATTGTTGGGAAATATACCCGTTTAATGACAACTATACAAATCATTGACATATGCATGTGTCTACAACAACAGAATTAGCAATTGTTGTCATTTGGTGTACGTTTGTCAAATAATTGTATTATTTCCAATGTCATTGTGCTAAATATATCTTTCCCCACAACAATTCGTTATTGAGAAAAATATCTTTTCCCAACAATCTAAAAATGTCGTTGCAATATGTATGCTTATGGTAACAATTTGTATGCCGTTGAAAAAAAGTCATTGTCATTTTTCTTAGTTCTTATAGTGATATTTTATATTAATTATTTCAATAATTAATGTAAACAAATATTTTTTACATCTGAAATGTGTATACAAACATGTAAAAATTTAATTTCTATATTAATTATTGAACAATCATTGTAAGAAATTTTTAGAAAACACAAACTGCACCTTTGTCCTGATAAAATCTGACAAATGTCATGTAACTATTAACTAGACTACGAGCTGAGACAATGGTCAGAGGTGGTGTAATGATTTTTCATTCTTTTTCTTGCATCAATAAAATACATAAATTGTTTACAGATATTAGTAGAGTTGGTTAAAAAGTAAACTTTATATCTGAGGATATTGATTCAAATTCTGTTTACATAGTGACTCGGTTGATGAATAATTTATAAATGTTTATTCAGACATTACTTAGTTCTAGAACTCAAGAATATATATATATAAAACAGACATAAATTAAATTAAATTTCTTGTTTCTGTTTCGTTCCTTGTCATTGCAGGTTGGCCATAGTATATGCAAGAAAATTGTGATTGATAGAAAATAATAAAACAGCAATATTTGGCAAGTTGTGGTGGTGCGACAAAGGTGGTCCCCGAAAAAGATAATGGTTGGATGGATGGTGGTAGTATTGAATGCGATGATGGTTACTAACTTGACAATCAGTCAAGTTGATGCTAAATAAAGTCTATGAATATGATTGCACCCACACACACGCACCCCACACGCTTCCACCTTTCCGTCCATATATTATACATCATGTTCTTGTCTTCTCAATAACATCCAAAATTCAATCAATGCATCAAAACTCATTTTCTAACACACCTTAAGCTCCACAAACACCAAACCTAATAAAATTAAATCTGATGTAACTAAGTTATTTTGAGTTTAAAATTATTTATCAAATTTAAACAGTTTAGTTCACTTATCTACGTGTTTGGTAATTTATAGTACTAGGGGTTTTGTCTTGCTTAATTTAGATAGTTGAATTTCAACTTAATATTTTTTAACTAGATCGACTCAATAGTTGAAGTTCTTAAGAATTTTGTCATTTGTACTATTATTTTTGTAATCTTGAAGCTTTCTCTGAGTTTAGTTTCTTATTTACAGGTTTTTTGAGCCTCGACTTTTTTTTTATGTCATTTTGATCCTTGATTATTCAAACGATTTTAGATTGGTTCCCTTTTGTCATCAATTCCTTCATTACTTGGTTAACTATGTGCTTTCATGGCAATAATGCAGAGACTCACTAGAATCTCAGTATTCAAAACATTAACCCGCCTCAACAGAACATTCTTCTCGAGATTCACTAATAACTTCTTGGCGAGCTCGTTTTCAAACAACCTCAACTCGCAGAAGTTTGGCGAGAGACAACAAGCTTTGGTGAATTAAAACTAAGACTCTTGAACGACAACTGACACAATTAAGAATGGGCCTACTGAAACGGTTCATAGATAAGTCAATCAGCCTCAACAAGAGAGGAGACTTAAAAGGTTCTAAAAGAGAGAAGGATCTCTAAAAAATTGTAAATATGCCAAAATTTTTACATACTTTAAGTTAATTATAAAATTCAATTAAATCAAGTTAGTCCGATCTCGAGAAAGTCTGATTAAATACGCACTTTCATAAACCAGGTTTTATAAAACTCAGTTTTAATTCAGGTTTTTTGTGTCTAATAGCCTGTTTGTATAAAGATGCAGATCTCCAAATGGAGGTTTGTAGAAGTGAAAATTATATTCTACGGTTAAACGGAGTTTTGATTATCTCGAACGACGTGAAGAATTAATATTCACCTTTAGATTTTTCCATTTTTTAAACCTCGTTTTTTCAACTATATACTAAACGGACCCTAAGTCTGCCATTTTTTTATATGTCTGATGGCAACTCTATGTAGGTATAAGATTTTGGAAGAAGGGGAGCTGGTAATTAAGTAACAGTGTTGTGTAGAAATAGATGGAAGAAGGAAGCCGACTTGAAACTATTTTAAAAGGAGAAAATATCAAAGTAAATATTTATGTGATTTGAAAGTCGTACGAGGAATAACTTATGGCATGTGCCTACAGTTTTTGAATCCGTTGAGTTTAATTAAGCATCAAATATTATAAATGATGAATATACACTATTAAATAATTTTATTTTTATAATAACCCAAACGAATTACTTCTTATTTTAGCCTTCACAGTGGTAAACAGTTTGCAATGAAGCAACTGAAGCTAAATGTGATGATTGTGTAATTTGAAGAGTTGAAGCTCACGTGATAATGTGATATTTGTTAAAAAAAGTTGGAGGAATGCATAAAAATGAGCATAACATGAGATTGATGTATGATTCCCTAAAAGCACGTGCATGAGTATGTGTGGAGTGAGTGTATGGTGAGAATTTAGCGGAAGAAAAGGGGAAAGGGCATTGCAGCATCAGTCATGCCCCATTCACGTGGCTTGGGCCCCGTCCGTACACTTTCTTTAATGGTCTATCACCAACGCGATGCTCCTCCTTCCCCTCTTGTCACAATCCCTCTACTCTAGTGCGCCCAAAATCATCAATCCTTACAATTTTGTTAACATATATATATATATATATATATATATATATTTTAACTAAGGGTCCGTTTGTTTAAAAGTTAGAGTAAGGTTTGTAAAACGAAGTTTACAAATTGAGGTTTAGAAATATTGGTTTGGAAAACTGGGGTTTTGAAAACA
This sequence comes from Clitoria ternatea, assembly GCA_037962975.1. Taxonomy (NCBI): domain Eukaryota; kingdom Viridiplantae; phylum Streptophyta; class Magnoliopsida; order Fabales; family Fabaceae; genus Clitoria; species Clitoria ternatea. Next base: position 89,838,759 of record CM075675.1, read on the forward strand.
GTGATTTGTGTTTGGATAGTTTGTGGTAAAAGTGAGTTGAAAAGTAGTGGTTGTGTTTGGGTAGAAAAAGTTTAGATAACCTTAGTTTAGAAAATGGAATTTGAGGGTAAAATTACTAAAAAGGTTATTAGTAAAAAGAGTGGTACTATAGTATATTTTTTTAAAATAATGTTAACAATTAAATATTAAAAGTTACCATTTATAATTTGATTAAAAAAATAAGAAATATTTATTATTAATAATAAATAATAAATATATATTATTATATATATATATAAATATTTATATATATATATTGCAACTATAATTTAAAAATATTAAATATATATTAATTATATATTAAATATATTCTTTTACATACAAAAAGTTAACATGGTCCATATTATTTTTATTATTTTTAATAGGGTTTAATTTATTTTAAAATAATACAAATTTAATGACAAAACTAAAAATTAAGTACAAATTACAAATAAACAACGGGCACTGTCATATCTAAACGCTATTCAAATATTTATATAAACGCTTAACTCTAACTGAATTTGTATCTAAACGCTTTTTGATTCTAGTTACAACATACAAATACTTATCATACAATTTTTTTTAAAAAAAATAACAAACACCCTAAAAAAATTTTAAAAAATTATTTAAATAAAATTACAAAAAAAAACATTGCAAAACAGCATAAAAAATAATAAACAATATATTATAAGCAAAGTTAATATGCTCCAGAATTGATGTCCACACTAATGCACCCAAATCATAACCAATGAGGACCATCAGTTTATGGTACACCTCAAGACATCATCCTCACCCATGCTCCATCTTCCTCAAATCACTCACTGCCCATTCAAATCACCTCCCTCTTCTCACCATCATCCACCATCGAACCACCTCTCATGGCCACCATCACCCCCCCTCACCACCCAAACCCCTTCTTCATCTTCCATCCACCGCACAATCCACCACCCCCCACAAATCACTACCACGAAAACAACAAAGAAACCAACAAACACAAAAAAAATAAAATCAAGAGAGAAATTTGAAACAGGGAGGTGAGGGCAAAATGGTAAGATGAGGGGTTTCAAGCGGGGAGAAGGAAACAGAGGTGGCCAAGGGGAGGTATCACTGACCCACTCCAAAACGGAGTTCTGGCACCTACCAACGGAGAACGCCCAACGCAAAGGAGAAGGAAGACGGACCCAAACGCGATGTTGCAGCACCACCATCAGGAAAGCTCCGTTTTTTAGTGGCAACGGAGGATGGACGCGAAAACAAACATGCACTAACTACCAATTCAGACCTTTAAAATTAGAGGAATGACCCAAAATAAGCAGAATTTATTAAGTTACACCATTTATTAGAGACCTAATTTTACTTAGCTTATTCAATAAAAATATCAAATTAAGACTTCTTAAAAAACTTATTTGATCAAAAAGATTATGTTTAGGTTTTTGAAAATATCTTTTTTAAAATCTTGTATATAATTTTATGAAATATTTTTTAATTTATAATATATTATAATTTATAAATATACATGATGTTTTTTATCAATCGATAATTTATAAAATTAAAATTAATTCGATGTGTAAAATTAATTATTAAATGTATATCTTAATTAAGTTGTTAACCTTTTAGAAGTATTGATTTGTTTAAGATAAACTCATTAATTTATTTAATATATATTTATTTGTCTTTTTATTGGATTTAATATGAAGCAAAGTTTTATATAAGTTATTAGACTAAATCAAACTTATAAATAAGTTAAGTCTCATGACTTTAAATGTGACTTAGGCATTGTAATTAAGTAACATGCTAGGTTCAGCATTAGTAAAGTCTAACTCTACCTAATCAATTTCTATTATGATTATGAAAACCGAAACGGAGCAGCCAATTCAACTGGTTGGACCAGAAATTAGTTAGGGTACTGGTTCAAACAACTAAAAAAATAGGTTAAATTTAGAACCATCCAAAACCGGTTGAAATTTGGTGCACAAAATTAGAGTTGAAGCGGTCTATGTTAAAAAATTAATTTTTTAATCATTTTTTATTGTTAAAAAGTTATTTCTTATAAAATATTTTTAAATAAATAAAAGGCTCATATAATAACCTTTTAACCAACTTTCAACTTCCACTTAACTTAATTTTTATATAATTTATTATTAATATATCATAAAATATACTATATTATGTTAAAAGTATAAATTTTATTATCATCTATTCAGTCATGATTAAGTCAATAAACCATAAATTAATATTGTTCCTGATTCAATCACCAATTCAATTTTTAAAACATTGATTTCCACGCCACCTAAAACATACTCAACCACCATGTCATGTTCTAGCAGTTGATTTGTATGTTTTTTTTATGCAGATTTGTATGTTTCGAACTTGTAGATGTATAGTTAATTTTTCCAAAGTTGGATAGCTACGGATCTTAAAATTCAGTGTGTAGAAACTGAACTTTTTATTATTAATAATAATAGAAACTCAACTTTAGGATGAAGATTTCATATGTTGTTGTAATACAAATGTGAGTTGTTCAGTTTATAAAAATAGAGATCTGTACATATGAAGCAACGTATTGATAGAGTTATTTTAGAAAAACAAATTACAAATAAAAGGTTTGGGTGGCGTTAATAAGTATTCACCAACAGCTGAACAAGTGACGCAACCCTCTATTTTTTGTTTTTGGTAATTGCCCAGCCATCTTATCTCATTATATAATCAAACCAAACACTTGTGCTTTTGCGGACGGCCCAATAAGCCCCAAATACAACCCTATAATAAAAAAAACAAATAAATTATATGACAAAAATACGTGAATTATAGAGAACAATCATAACGATTGATGCGCATCTATTTTGTTTAAGATGTAAAAGTTAGCTAGTTTTGTTAGATCGCATTATCACCCTTAATTGATACACATCTATTGTTTTTCAAATTTATTGCAGTCTTGGGATCTACTTGATGAAAAGATTATTATGAGTGTAAATAGTTCTTTTTATAAGCTATTTTTTATAAAATTTTAGAAACATTTATTACTATTTTATATTTAATTAGTCTATATAAAGTTTTTAATATTTGAAATTAGTTCTTTTAATTTCTTTTTGTTAGGAATAGATATCTTTCTTTCTTTATTTCATAAGTGCTTATAATTAGTTCTTCGTGTTAGTAAGGTTTTGTTATCTACTGATATAATTAGAGCTGTCAAAACGGGTCAACCCGGCCCACACGGGTTGGCCCACCACGGGTTAGAATATTTTACAACTCAACCCAACCCGGCTCACCTTCTTGAGTGAGCCAGTTTTCTCAACCCAACCCAACCCACCAACCCACCGGGTGGCTCGCGGGTTGGCCCACCATTTTTAAAAAATAAAAATTAAATAAAAACAGAAAAATGTCAAAAAAATATTTTTCTCATATTCCAAAACATTAATTTTTTCCACATTCCAATACCAAACAAAAATAGAAAAATGACATAATCTAACACCATAACATAATCCATAATCCATAAAATAAAAAACCAACACCATAAACATAATCTAACACCATAACATAATCCATAATCCATAAAATAAAAAACCAACACCATAAACATAATCCAACAAATTCTATCATCCAACAACACCATAGTAAAGTCTCAACATTTAAATGCTCAAATTTGATTGGCTTGACTTTGTTCTCCAATAACAACATTTGAAGCATGATTTGACATATTAATTTCAACTTCCTCCACTTTTGGTTCTTCAATTTCATTCTCACCTACAAAATCAAAACACAAAAATATAATCAGAATATTATAATTTGTCATCACATATTAATAAAAATAATATAGAATAAAGTGTAATGTATGTAGTTACTACCAATTGGTTCATAGCCATTCAACCAATTACGGGTAAGGATCAATGCTTGAACATTGTCTGGAAGAAGAGAACATCAGTATTTTGTAAGCACACGAGCACCGATGCTAAATGCAGATTCACTAGCAACTGTGGTGATTGGAATACTCAACACATCACATGCCATTTTTGAAAGGTTTGGATAACGTTCCCTACGATCTTTCCAATAATCCAACACATTCAACTTCTCAAAGTACCTTGGTTCAAGCTTTGCCTCATCTAAATAAAGATCCAATTCAGACCTTCCAGATGCATTGTTATATTGACTCATATAATTGGCATACTCCTATGTAAATTAAAAAAAGTATATTGATTAACAAGTTTGAAAAACATTAAATAAAAATAGTAGTTGAAAAATAAGAAGAAAAGTATATTGATTAACTTACATGGAATACATCCATAGCAAGATCATCTCCTGAAATTGGAATAGGCACTTGATTCATTGATGAAGTGTTTGTCATAGATGAGCTACTTGATTCACTTTGTTGTCTTTTGACATACACTTCAAAAAGCTTGGTAATCTTCCCTTTTATAAAATTCAACTTTTCTTCACAAGTAGAAGGATGAAGCTTAGAATAGCAAAATCGAAGTGCATCAAATTTCATCCTTGGATCAAGAATGACTCCAATGGAAAGAATGACACTATAATCATGCCAATACTTGTCAAATTTGACAAGCATCCTTTCAGCCATACTTTTAATTATGGAGTCATCACTTCTAGCATTTTCCCTCAATAAACATTCAATTTTCCAAACTTGCATAAAATACAAATTGGAAGTAGGATAAGATGTGCCGGAAATCAAGTTTGTCATCACATTGAATGGTCTCAAAAATTCACACATTTTCTCACCCCTTTTCCACTCCTCATTTGTTGGACAAACTTTATAGTTCCTGTCACGTAAACTCATACTAGTGAAAGCACGACGATATCTAAGGGCACTTTCAAGCATAAGAAATGTAGAATTCCACCTAGTGGCAACATCCCCTCTCAACCCAACTTTGGTATCAATACCCCCCCACTTGCTCAACACATTCTTTGAATGTTATCATTCTCGCCTCTGACCCTTTCACATATTTAACACTCTCTCTAATCTTAACAACAACATCATCAACAACCTTTAAACCTTTTTTCACAATTAGGTTCAAAACATGGGCACTACACCTCACATGAAAAAATTCACCATCACACAACAAACTATTTTGCAAACTCATTTGTTCAATCAAGATATCTTGCATATTATCATTGGCACTAGCATTGTCTAAAGTAATAGAGAAGATCTTTCTATATATTCCCCAATCTTTCAAGCAATCAAACACTTTTTTTGCCATATCAAATCCAGTATGTGGAGGTTCCATTTTGCAAAATGTAAGAATTTTACTATTCAACACCCAATTACTATCAACAAAATGAGCAGTCAAGCATATATAACCTTCTTGAGTGATAGAAGTCCAACAATCAGATGTCAAACAAATACGATTACGAGTCTTAAGCATACTTTGTTTCAATTTCTCCCTTAGCTCAATATGAAATTTGAAAACATCAGACGTTGCTGTGCTCCTACTATAGTGTTTCACATCCGGATGCAACATAGAATGCAACTCCCTAACCCACTTATATTCAACAAATTGATAAGGCAATCCATGATCTATTATACACATTGAAATAACTTGACGGAAACATTTATAATCAATTTCTTTTGCCCTTAACTTTCCTGCATGATCAATTATCATTCCAGCCACATCATGATACATGGGAAGACGTTTGCAATTCCTTATATGACGTAACAATGTTGAAGTTCCTATTTTGGACCCACCAACTATGTACTCCTTATTACACCCATTACATTTTTCCTTTTCTTTCCCATCCTTCATTCCAATTCTTGTTACATATTTCCAAACTTCAGAAGTTCTCCTACACTCCCTCTTTGGTTTCTTACTTAGATCCACATCACTACTTTCACGTGGGTCAATATTAATCTCATCAATTTCATCCAACTCATTTACATTATTAATTTCTTCATCACCATTCCTTGAATTGTTACTTTGATGCACAGTTTCAGATTCCATTCTTCTGCATAAATGTATATTCAAACTAAATAAATTTCAGTGCATATTAATTTAAAACTTCAAATTTATTATAGGTTAACTTATTATAGAAAGAAAAAAGTTAATATAGTTTCTAATTTTTTTTATACAGGTCATTTAATTTAATTGTTTCTATATAGAGTACCTTTAATCTAATAATTACAAAGCTTGTTGTTAGCCTAGGTTCAACATATATTCAGCAACTAGAACATTTACATTAAACAAACAGCAATGTTAATCAACAGTTTAATTATTTTTATATAGACCAATGACCATTAATCAACATTCATCAACAGCAAAATATATACATTAAACAAGCAGCAGCAACATTAACATTCATCAAAGAAATATGAACAACATTAAATTATTTAACCAATATTATTCAGCTTTGTTGAATCAAAAAATTAACTTTAAAAAAAACCTGCAGCAGAAACAAACGGAAGAAAATGAAAGGAACAGCGTGCTTGAACCTCTGGTGCGTGAACAGTGCCTTGTTTCCTGAATATTGCTCACGTGTTGTGGTGAGTGAACAGCAGGTCTGGTGCGGCGTGAACAGTGCCTTGTTTCCTGAATATTGCTCGCGTGTTGTGGTGAGTAAACAGCAGGTGAAGTGCAGTGGTGAAGTAAACGGATGGAGAAGGAGAAGATCTGGACGCATTAGTGTGGTTAGGAGAAGAAGAGAAGATCACGCACGGCAGTATGAGGGGAAAAATTAGGGCCGGCTAAGTGTGTGCAGTGGTGAGTGAGTGAGTGAAAAAAATAGGAAAGAAAATTACCTCCTTCTCCTTTTCAGTTCAGATTCAGGTTTTTTTTATTTAATGATTAACCCGTGAGCCAACCTAGCTCACCACAGGTTTAACCCACTGCGAGCCGGGTTCAACGGGCCGGGTCAAAAAATGCTTTGCCTTGAAAATGAGCCTTTTTTTCCAACCCGGCTCACCAAAAACCCACCTCGAGCCGGGTTGGCCCACGGGTTGCAACCCATTTTGACAGCTCTAGATATAATTAAGGAAAAGCCAGCCACTTGAACACTGTAACGCCTCAGCTGCTTTTCAGGAATGAACGACTGGCCCCACAGACCAACACGAGACCACTTTGGAGTTCTTAAGTGATAGGCCACTGAAAAGGCTAATGCATTTGTTGGTATAGGTAGTACGAATTCATTTCTTTAAGTTATCCTTGACTGTATAGTCACATACCTATACAGTCTTTGGATCCCTCTCATTCTGGTATGTATTCGGTTTTTTCATGTGTCCCTCCCACTAGAAGCCTGCCAGGAGCCGCTCCTTGTCCGTACCTATGCACCGACGATCACTCCCCGCCCTCAACAGTGCCCGGGATGCCATATTCCCTGCTGGAAGCCTGCCAGGAGCCGCTCCTTGTCCGTGCCCATGCACCGGCGATCACTCCCCGCCCTCAACAGCGTCAGGATGTCACATGCCCACCACCTTCCGCCTGGTTCATCCCCGAACCATACCGTACTAGGAGAGGCTAGGCTCTGATACCACTGTAACGCCCCAGCCGCTTTTCAGGAATGAACGACTAGCCCCACAGACCAACACGAGACCTTTCCAATGTGCTTTTGTCCTCACTCATACATTTCCTAAAAACTTCCCAGGAGGTCACCCATCCCAGAATTACTCCAAGTTAAGCACGCTTAACTTTGGAGTTCTTAAGTGATAGGCCACCGAAAAGGCTAATGCATTTGTTGGTATAGGTAGTACGAATTCATTTCTTTAAGCTATCCTCGACTGTATAGTCCCATACTTATACAGTCTTTGGATCCCTCTCATTCTGGTATGTATTCGGTTCGTTCATGTGTCCGTCCCACTGGAAGCCTGCCAGGAGCCGCTCCTTGTCCGTGCCTATGCACCGGCGATCACTCCCCTCCCTCAACAGTGCCCGGGATGCCACATTCCCCGCTGGAAGCCTGCTAGGAGCCGCTCCTTGTCCGTGCCCATGCACCGGCGATCACTCCCCGCCCTCAATAGCGCCAGGATATCACAAACACATCCTTATGGTACTTAGAGTGTCACTTAAGCACATCCCCACATCTTTTTTTTTCTCTTTATTTTTCTTCTTTTCCTCCTTTCAGGCCCGGTCTTAGAATTTTATGGGTCTTGAGTGACATAATAGATAAAAGGCCCCTTAATATATTTTTTTTAAAAAATATTAAATAATCAAATTAACATTAACAAAGTCATTATAAATTCCAAACACATGAATCAAATATATCATAGAATAATAAGAAACCAAAACATAATGAATGATGCCCCGTAGTTTCATGCTTTCCTTCAAAAATCATTCTTCCACCTACAATGAAGCAAAAAAAACATAAATTATCATAAAAAATGGTTTCTTTTAGCATTTTTAGATGCAAAATCATTAATGAGAACATCAATATCAATACTCTCTAACATATCATTTTCAATAGATGTTCACACAAAGAGTAGGAGGCACCAAACCCTAGAGAATTCCCTTAGGGATTAGGTTTATTAATTCTCAATATGTGTCACTTAGGTTATAATGCGAGCCTATAGGCCGTATTTATACACTTGTGAAGTAAAAAGGAAAATCCAAGCCAAGTCCGGTAAGGGAGATAATCGCTTCTGGTGGGATGATGGAGAATCATTATCTGCTAAATTAAAGGGATAAGGGGGTACTGTGGGGCCCCCTCTAACTAGGGAGGGAATAGGAGCCCCCTAGTCACGAGCTCTAAGCGTAGAGCTGAGCGAAGTGGCTAAGTGCCAGGGTGAGACACCTCTATGTTGGATGCTGAGCGAAGATTCGTCTTGATGGTGTATGAGCCAATGTCGAGTGATCAGGCCCGAGTGGATCGGGTAACCAATTCTGAGTAGTTGTATAACAACAATTTTTTGGTCTTGAACTTTTACTGTTATTTCGTGAGATAAGTTGAGTCGTACTTGTCTCATTTGTTATCGTGGTGGGCCTCGTAAAAAACCTATCGGGGGAAAACCTAGTGGGAAAAACCCCTCAAACAAGAAAAAGAGTGCCCCTATTACATTCAACGTTAATATATTTTACTATTTTAGCAGGCCTCATTAAAACCTCTCGGGGGAAAACCCAGTGGGAAAAAACCCCTCGAGTAGGAAAAAGAGTGCGTTCATTACATTTGTCTATAATATACAAAATGATATGCTTTCAAGTTGGTATGTCCTTTTACTGATGACGCTTATCACCCGGTGTGGTTCTTCCTATTTGTTTGGTGGAGGTTTATAACTTGTAGTTGGAGCGACATGGTGCTTGCGTGCTTTAACATATTTTTAAGTTTCCAGAATCGCTTCCCAGGTAAGCATGAACTGGAACCAACCCCTCGAATGAGGTTTCCCTGGTGTCGACTGGTAGATTATCACTGATTTCAAGTGAGCGATTCTGAGTGAGGTAAGGCTTGGCCCTGTCACATGGGGAGTTTCGTTGCTTGGAGCCCCCTCGTTCTATTCGGCAGGAGTGTGTGAGTGTTACTTGAGTTTTCTGTTTCTTCAACTTATGTGAGTCGTTCACTGAGTAAGCATATGTTACTCAGGTCTTAGCGTATTGGGCTTAACGTTACTTACTGTAATGCTAGTTTTTGAAATGGCCGATAACTTGTGCTCGGGCTTATCTTTAAAGTTGCCGAGAGCTCATGCTCGGGTTTGTTTTCAAGATTGCCGAGAGCTCGTGCTCAAGCTTGTCTTCAAGGTTGCCGTGAGCTCGTGCTTGGGCTTATTTTCAAGATTGCCAAGAGCTCGTGCTCAGGCTTGTCTTCAATATTGCTGAGGGTTTCTCTCGCTTTACTTCAGAATTGTGTAGAGTTCGACTTCGTACTCGGCCTTTAGTACTTAAACACTTTTCAGGTTTCACAACGTATGTGCCGAGGGATTGACTCCGCGCTCGGGCTTTTCGTAATACTTGAACGAATTCAAGCCTTCAAAACGTATGCCGAGGGATCGACTTCGCGCTCAGACTTTTCGTAGTACTTGAACGAATTTAAGCCTTCAAAATATATGCCGAGGAGTCGACTCCGCGCTTGGGATTTTCGTAATACTTGAACGAATTCAAGCCTTTAAAACGTATGCCGAGGGATCGACTCCGCGCTCAGACTTTTCGTAATACTTGAACGAATTCAAGCCTTCAAAACGTATGTCGAGGGATCGACTCCGTGCTCAAACTTTTCGTAATACTTGAACGAATTCAAGCCTTCAAAACATATGCTGAGGGATCGACTCCGCGCTCGGACTTTTCGTAATACTTGAACGAATTCAAACCTTCAAAACGTATGCCGAGGGATTGACTCCGCCCTCGGACTTTTTGTATTCTGTCAAGGGATCGACTCCGCGCTCAAACTTTAGTATATTGTACTTGCCGAGGGATCGACTCCGTGCTCGAACTTTAGTACATCGTATTTGCCGAAGGATTGACTCCGCACTCGAACTTTTCGTATGTTGCCGAGAATTACTCGGGTTTATCTTCAAATTGCCAAGAGCTTGTGCTCGAGCTTGTCTTCAAATTTACCGAGAGTTTGTGCTCGGGTTCATCTTCAAATTTTCGAGAGTTCGTACTCGGGCTTGTCTTCAAATTTACCGAGAGTTTGTGCTCGGGTTAATCTTCAAATTGTCGAGAGCTCGTACTCAGGCTTGTCTTCAAATTTACCAAGAGTTTGTGCTCGGGTTTGTCTTCAAAATTGTAGCGCTGGAATATGTTGTTTTTCTTTAAGGGGTGGAAGATTAATCATTGTGATTTTGCAAAAGATTTGTATTCCCAGTTTGAACCCGGTGCCGGTTGAGGAGAGTCTAATTTTTCTTGTCTTTGATGGTTCCTTCTGAAAGAGTTTCCAATCACGTTGGAGTGGACGTCAATACCTTGTTGTCGTGGATTTTTATTTTCGATTGCCTTTCCAATTGCGTTCGTTCCTTGTAATCTCTCTGCTCTTTCCCTTCTCCAATATATATCTATTTATGTTTGCTGGCTGAGAAACTTCTCAGTAAATCTGAGGAATCTTGCGAAGCAAAGAATGAAAGCTGGAACCACCGCCAATCTGATATTTAAGGCTAAAGAAAACTGCACAACAAATGGGGGATTACACGCGATTATATGTGTATGCATATATATGAGCGAAAAAGGCAAGTGATGTTTGATCAAGGAAAGCCAAAACAACTAAAATTATATAGGTAATGGAAAAGGTAAGAAGCCCCCGAGCCATAATCGTATTGTGAAATATCAATCATTGATCCTCCAATGTCGCTAATTTTATAAGCACCGACCACATATGAAAATTGAAATCCAATGCAAGCTCAACAAATAAAACTTGGTCAACTGATTAACATTCGTGCCACAAGTAGAAACTGAAATTTGTATATCGTGTTAAAAAATAAAGTTTCTGGAAAAACCATGATGTGGTGTGAATAGCCAATTAACGTGGCACCAGAAGCAATAGTAAAATAAATAGACTCAAGGCCCAAGCTTAACGCATACAACACTGCTATTAGGCCCAAAGGTAGTCCATTTCTTAATCTCTAAATTTTTTCCTTAGCTCACGCGAATTTTCTCTTCAGTGCGCTCCGCGTGAATAATTATTTTTCAATTCCCTTCTTTTCAAATCGGCGTCCACGCCTTTCGTATATATCTATTGAATTTTCCTTTCCTCCCAGGCGCGTGAACGTTATGTGTACATATGGCTATTCCGCCTCTCACAATTTGTCATTTGCTGCTACCTCTTTACAATAGCTTACGTAAGCTTTATGTATCTGATTCAAGACCCGATCCTTTTCCCTCTCCTTAGCGTTAAATAATAATTTTCCGATTCACTTTCTCTACAACTTTAGATTCTTAAGTTTTTCCTGGCGAGATAAGTGTAAGAGATCATGGCTAGAAAAGGCGAGGGTTCGGCGATCGGATTATATAGCGTAATAAAGACGTATAGCATAATAAAATTGGATTATATTTTTCAATAAAATCGTTTGAAAAAGTTATGATAAAATTAGTTTATCCTCAAGGTAATCTTACAAGTTAATCACTGTGCCAATTTTGTAGATTTATAGGAAAGTAGCATAATTTCAATGGTAGAGCAATTAACATAAATAACAGCGCGAGACTCAAGAATAAAAAATGCATGGATCTACATAAAAATTGATGTTATAAAATGTGGTCAATCACAAGAAATATAGGATTTTACAAAATGTGGCATTGAGAGAAGATACAAATTTCACTGTGGCATTGAATACGCAAATGCCTAATCCACGAATTTCTCAAATGATGGCAAATTTCTCTAACTAATTGGGCTCCTTTCCTCTTGTGCATATATATACTAGTTTTGACTCAAAGACAGAAAGTGTGCCAGGTTTCGAATTTTATGCTTTGTGGGAGCTATACGTGGGCTTATGGTTGCTTCTAGTTTGCGAGGTGTGACCCAGAACGCTTGAAGAACTAATTTGATTATATTAATTTAAAAATCGTCGAAGTCGACCTTACCGGTTGCTATAGTAGGGGCTGTCGTACCTTCCATTTAATCTCTTGATTATCAATTTGTATATATATATATATATATATATATATATATATATATATATATATATATATATATATATATATATATCTTTGTAATCTCCATTTTAGCGGAAATAAAAATTTCATGGATCGTTTGCTTGCAGTTTCCTTAACAGTGATATAATGAAAAATATAGATATCAAGCGTTTGGTAAAAAATGCAATGGCATTTATCTGACGAAAGAAAAGGCACTTATCTGGCAAAAGTGTAAGTCATGTAGTCACCATCATGATTCTTCAAGTGTCCCCGATTCTGGTTCCAAAGGCGGGGTATAAGATGAAGGGAACGGTGTGAAGAAGAAGACGATGTGGGCGGAGATCTCCTTGTGTCTCCCGAACTGATTAGTTCTTTTTGGTTTTAGGATTTATGAGTAGAAACTGTTTTACTGGGCCCTACGGTGGACGACAAAATGTTCACACAAAGAGTAGGAGGCACCAAACCCAAGAGAATTCCCTAAGGATTAAGTTTATTAATTCTCAATATGTGTTACTTAGGTTACAATGTGAGCCTATAGATCGTATTTATACACTTGTGAAGTAAAAAGGGAAATACAGGCCCAAGTCCGGTAAGGGAAATAACCGATTCTGGTGGGATAATGGAGAATCATTATCTGTTAACTTAAAGGGATAAGGGGGTACCGTGGGGCCCCCTCTAACCAGGGAGGGAACAATAGATAAAATTGCCAAACCATTTAACCTCTCTTGTGACATTGATGATCTTAAGTAAGTTTTTGTTAATTTTAGTTTTAAAAGCCTTCTTTCAGCAGATGCTACAGTTACAGATATAGTTAATAAAATTCTATATGCAATTGAAACATTTGGATAACAATCGGCTACTTTGATGAACTTGAGAATTTCAATAGCTGACATTATATCATCAGGCAAAATCACTTTCAACACTTCCAATTCAGAAAAAAAATATCCAAATCAACATTTGATAAATTGCCCTAAGAAAACGTAAAGTGAACTTTAGCACAACATTTTTTCAGTTCATTATTATTTAATGATTTTAACTTTTTTGAATTAAACAAAAATCCAAAAATATTTTCATATATTTTTAATTGCTCAAATCTAGTCTTTAAATTTAAAGAAGTGATAGTCATGTTCACAATAACTGTAATTAACTCTAAATGACTCATCAGCCAACTGAACTTCTTCATCATGACTATTCTTATCATAAAAATATATAAAAAAAAGAAATAAACAATTGACAATGATGATAAAAAATAATAATTAAGACCCTAAAAACATAAAAATTTTAAAAAATAGTTATCAATAAAGAATAAAGTTTCTAAATAATTTATATAACAACATAAACTATAACTTAATTAGCAAGTGATTTAGAAGGTGAATACAAACACGTATCAATTTTACGATTTTCCAATGTAATTAAGATTTGAGATCAAACCGCCAAAGTAAAAAAGAATTGTAGAAATAGAAGAATGATAGCACAAGAAAATATAATTTTTTTAGTTATATATATATTTTATCTGTTTTGCCGTGCTGTATTGGAAATGTGTACGCGTCTGTTAGTATTCTTTTAGAAACATTTAATATTAAAAAAATGAAGTTAGCCGAGTATCAAACTTGAGACCTTTCATCGAAACATGGATACCTCTACCACTGAACCATACAAATTATATTAAAATTTGTTAATTTTTTTCCCTATATAAGCTAAACATAATTTATTTTGGGCCCCTATTACCAATGGGCCCTGGGCCATTGCCCTTGTTTCCAAGGCTCAGGGTCGGTCCTGCCTCCTTCATTCCACCGCCCAGTATAACCCACCCCATCCACCAACCACTTTCACTTCTCTTCCTTTCTCCCCTTTCCATTCTTCTTAATCACACTCCCAAAACCTATCTAGTCTTGACCATCCACCAAACACTCAATCTTTTATTTTGATCAAGCCTGAGACCAAAACAAACACACCCGAAAGCATTCACCTAATAATCTTTCTTTCAAGGTCAATAGAAAAGAGAGGATGTGTAGTTATGCTAGAGGTGAAGTAAGGGAGACGGGAAAATAGAAGAGAGAAAATAATGAAGTATTGAAGTGAAGTTATATGCACATGAATATACTGAAGTGACACTTCATTAACAACATCAGAAGATAACGTATCTCCACTAACTATAGAAACCAATTACAAAGGCTTAAAAAATATAGAGACCTATTCCTAATAAAAAAAAGTTATAAGTACAAATTTTGATTAAATCATTACCTTTTAAGATATTATTTACAAAAACAATAAAAAAATTGAATTTCCTTATTAATCTAATTGTTTATACTTCCAAAGAAAAACTTCAATAAAAATAACTAAATTAAAAGATAAAAGAATTCCATCTAAAAGAGATCATTCTTTTAAATGATTTATTTTTAATTAATGGATCAAAGAAGAGGATACACAAAGAGAAATGATTTTAATCTATTGGTATGAAATGTTTCTATAACTAATTAGTTTATTTGTGGACAGAGGAAAGCATAGGAAAAAAAAGAGAGAGAAACAAATGAAATAGACTAATACGTGTTAACGTTTGGACAAATTTTGATAAATTAACTTCGGTAGAATTAATTGTGTTCGGATATGATATTTTGAAAATAAGTAAGTTGAAAGGAATTGATTTTGTTTGGATAACATAAATTAAAATCATTTTAAAGACTTAAAAAAGAGATTCACTTTTAGACAAGAAATGACTAAAACAAATAACAATATAATATCAAAATTTTTTTTGGTGAAATATAATATCAATGAAAAGGTGTGATTGGTACCCTAAGCCCAATCTTAAAGATGATTGGTTATTGAAAAGTCAAGACTGAAAATCCTGTTTTTGGAAATCCAGTGTAGCCGGAGGCCCAAAGAAAGGGGAAGTAGCTTGGCCCAGTAAAAAATAGATTTTCTTTTCGATTTCTAATTTATTTTTTAAAAAAGGATACAATTTTGTAATTTACATTAACATAGTTTGGTTCACGAACATAAGGAAGTGCAGAGCAAATTTAATTGACAACATTAATGAGGGGTGTCTCTAATTAGTTGAGAAGAATTAAAGAAGAAGAAGCAATCATTATAATTTGTGTGACTTATTTCTGGTTTTTTTTAATTGAATGGCTATGCCATAAAGAATGTAATGATGAATTAACAGGGTCGTTCCACCCAACACACGACACTGTTCATCATATCCCTGATTACTAAGTTTAACTGCTTCGTTTATGAAAGTACAACCAAGATTGGTGAGTATCAAATTTCGAATTCACCTCGCATTACACGTTTGGTTGCCGTCGCTGCTACCGTAATTTGCTGAGAAACGTTATTAAACTCTCAAAAAAACAATCGAGGGACAAAAATATGTGACGTTAAATTGGATTGAATTTGCACAATTTAATGATACTAGCTTGGATAGGTAATTGTAGAAGCAAATTGGAAATAGTCACTGCCAACACAGTAAAAAAAAATGAGTAAAGAACCTAAGCGGTCCAATTAAGCCACGTGCGTGTATTATACTCCTACACCAATGACTTAATATTAATTGTAGTTTTTGAAGAATTTAATCGACATATAATGATAAATGTGTAAAAAACAATTTTTAACAATGAATTGTGATATAAGAAAAATATATGTGGAATACATTGAAATCGTTTTAAAATTTAGCAAACAATGTAAAGTTGTGACCCATTTTAATTTTGATATTAGGAAGTGATCAAGAACATATCAACAAACTAAATCAAGTGTGGAAGCTCGAAGTAATTACCGGTGAGATGCTCAACATAAGTAGGAACTTAATAAAGCTAAGAAGTGGATGTGTTATTAAATGGTATGCAAACGATCTATACCTAAAGTTGAAGTCGTGTTGCATTGGAAAATCACATTAACTAGTTACTATTTAGTTAGTGGTTGAACTTGGGATACCATGTTAGCATGTAGTTTTTTTTTTTTAAGTTGCTTATAAATTGATAGATTTTATACCTTCCAAAGGTTAAATACACATATATGATTTGTAAGAATTTGTTTAAGATAAAAACATAGCAACAATCCTATGCGGACCCATCAAGTGTGATGAGTCCATGATCTCTCTTTAATTTTTTTATTGTTTCACTAGTGGAAAAAATGGATATAATCACGGTTAAAAATGACCTTTATTCACGGTTAAAGAACCGTGGTTGTTGCAGCCGTGGTAGTAGATGAGGGTCTTTAACCACGGTTAACAACCATGGTAATAAATCACATCTGACCACGGTTAAGAACAACCGTGAATATAACTTACTATTTATATTCACGGTTATCGAGCATAACCGTGAATATAAGAACTAAAAGGTTTCAGTTACAAACTACTTATATTCACGGTTATGCTAGTAACCGTGGATAAAGAGTATCTATATTCACGGTTGTTCAGTATAACCGTGAAAAAACCTCAGTATTTATCCACGATTGTCCATCATAACCGTGAATATAAGTACTAAAAGGTTTCAGTTACAAACTACTTATATTCACGGTTATGCTAGTAACCGTGGATAAAAAGTATCTATATCCACGGTTGTCCATCATAACCGTGAATATAAGTAGTCAAAAAAATTCACTTATGTATAATCACGGTTATGGTAGTAACCGTGGATAAATATGGTCTATAATCACGGTTGTTACCATAACCGTGAATAAATACTGAGGTTTTTTTTTAATATGGTTTCTGTTTTATCGTTTCCCAAACCTGCATTCAGACAACCAGTACAGTATACAGTATCCCACCATATCCAGCAACACTATATAAAAAGAATGATATGTATATAACAATTTATTTTCTATATCAATTCATAACAACCTAAAAAATAAAAGTATATACAATTAAGTTGAATGTAATCTAATAAAAGTAAACCCTAAATCCTACTAGATACATATATAAAAGAATAAAGATCCTATATCTAGCTTTGCCTAACTTCAATGAAGTGTGAGGCCCATTACTTTCTAAACATCATCTACAAGTGCCTTTGGGAAATATGACCGGTCCTTAAAGTACTGCAAACAATGCACAAAACAATTAGAACAAAAGCTTTATTTATTACATGAAATTGATGAAATTGGTAGAAAAGTAGTCCAAATGATGAGACTTACATCTGTCCATCCATCTACTAAATGTTGTTGGACAATGGTCAGCATAGTGTACATGATGAAATAGCCACACTCGTAGGTACCCTTCTGCCTGTAAGACTACAATGGACATATAGTATAGAATAAGTGAATTCGCAACTTAAAAAATATGTATTGAAGATTTGAATGAATACGATTGACTTACTTTTGGGTGCACCCATACAACTTTTCTTCCGTTGGACTTGTTTCCAATCAGTAGATTGTATCCAACCACCGCCCTACGTCAAACAAAACACAAGATAAGTTAGAATCGTATAGTTCTAAAAATGATGTAATCGAATTTGTACTTATTTTTTAGGGATTAACTTACCGGTCTACTATATCTTTCAGGTCTTGTGGAACCATCCGATGCAAAGTATCAAAGTACAGAGCAAGATAGTCCTTCGGACAGATCACCACAAGCGTCCAGTGAGCGCTGCAGTTACTAGTGATAAGTGAGACTTCAAAATGCAAAAATTCATGACAATAATTATGGAATAGAATATTACCCTTTATGATAGAGGCCCATGTATACAGGCTTCCCAGACTCAAACATCCAATTCTGGATGTATGCCTGGGTGTCCTGCGGGGTGTTTCCTTGCTTCTGTATGAGAGAGGGCTCTAAGAAACCATAAGTTCCTTGGAAACCCAAGTCCACACAGAGTTTTGTCAGAAACCTAAACAAGTTAAGACATGGTTAGCGACAAATAACTTGTATAATGAAAAAATTGGACAAAAAATGATATACTTACAGCTCCCACAACTGAATGATGGAGGCGTTCAGCATCGACGTCCCCGAAATAATGTCACACATGTCAAAATGTGTAACGTAAAGTGGAAGATCACTTGGACGGCCGAACACTAGTGGCTGCCATAGGACCTGAACAGTGTCCTCTCCTTGCTCATACCCGATGCGCCATAGCATCCGGATGGGATCCTTGGCCGGGTCTGGCTTATTCAATGTATGTTCCTGTTGAACAATTGACAACCATCACATTTTGTACCATAATTGACAATATAACCAAATTAGTTAGTGTTTAGGGTTTTTACCTGTCTAGGGGCAATCACCAGAAGTCTGTTGGGCCACATCAGAAAGTGGCCCACCGCCTGACCGACGGTCTTCACCTCCGGAGTTGCCACTGGCACAGCAGCATCCTCCTTGAGGACGAGCACAACAGAGACCCTGGACATACCATCAGGTAATGTCTGATGGTGAACCACAGGGCCTAAGTTGTACACCATACCAGTGGCAACTGGCTCCTCCGACCCGTCAACGAACAGGTCACATTGACGGGTGTCTAGTGGCTCGACCCCATCATCGTTAGGGTCAGCCGCAGCGCACGACCCCTTAGTGCTAACCTTCCGTATCTACATATTTACACATCAAGCAGAAGTTATTCAACAATGAAATAAAGTGATTACAAACAATAAAACCGAGGAAATTAAATAAAGAATCTAACCTGTGGGTCGCTAGCTGGTGCAGTAATCTCCTGGTGGTGGCTGAGTGAGGCCTTCATCTCCTCCCTGAATCGGGCCATCTCCTGGTGGAGCCTAGATATCTCCTCCTGGTACTCAGCCTTCACAACAGCCACCTTCTGCTCCACCATTTTCTCAAGGGAGGGGGCAGGGTCGGGAGCACCGTAATAGGAGCGGAGGCCTGTGAAATGTGAATGATTAGCCCATAATTGTTTAACAGATAACAAAATGAAAGCATAGAGTTATTTACCACTTACCTACACCTCGACCAACAGCACGCACTCTTCCTGGGTGCTCTGGCCTGCCGATGGCGGTAGTCAAAATATCCTCCCGTCCATGGGCTACGAAAGACCCTTGGGTTGATTGCTCAACCAAGGAATCCTGAAACCAAACAAGTTAGTATTCACTTCCTTCACGTAAACCAAAAAACAGACACTGATACAAAGGGGAATACTTACTATCCGTGAGGCAACCTCCTGAGCTTGTGAGGAAGTGTATTCCCCACTCTTCTTGATCCTAGCCCGCTTCCATTTGTCATGGCGTGTAGGTGGGGAAGGGGGATCCACAATACCAGTGTCAGTCTGACACTGACTCAGCCTCTCCTATGCCAGCCACTCCTCCAACCTACGGTAACCCCCACGTGACAGTGTGTGTGGGCAGTCATTTAGCTTCCTAGTCTCCTTGGCTTTCTTTCTGGTCTCCTACAATAAGAAAAAAAATATTCAGAGTTAGCCGTTTAAATTATACATAATTTAATCATCTAAAAACCAATGTACCTGAAACTCGACAGAATGTCTAGATGCAACAAAAGCATCCCAGGTCTCCTGATCGATGAATGGATATTTCTCTCCAGGGAACTTTCCTTGGTCGTCCCCGAATACATACCTACAATTCAGGTACATTTAAACTAAGGATTGGTACAATTTGGTGAAGCGTTGATTACGAATTTAAAGTTCAATATACCTCGTGGTGAGTATGGATTTGAACGACCTCCATCGCTCAGCCATAATACCGAGGACCTTCTTCCTCGCTATGTCAGAAGATGGTATGTCAAAAGAATCCTACATGAAAGGAGTTAGTCCATAAAGGAGTCCTTATTAAGAGTTACATGAAATAATACACTAAAATAAAACTTAAATAATGTCTAAGTTACCAGAACATCACTCCATAGCTGGTTCTTCACCACCTCCTCGACATTATCCCAGTCGGGGATAATGATGGACACCTTCGACCGAGCCACAACCCCTAAATAACTGCTAAACTTTGTAGCATTCGGTCCACTAAATCTACCGGTGTTGACATCTATGTCAACAAGTAGCCTCTCTCCCCGGTGATGCCTAAGTGCAACGTCTGGCATCCGGGTAACACCTCTGCTCTTCCGAGCAGAGGAACCACTGGCCTGTGAGTCAGACCTGGATCGTCCATCCTGGTCAGCCATGAGTATCTGTCCAAGCAAGGAAACAAAACTGTCAAATATTTAATATAACATTTAAAACAACAAATAACTAATATAACATGTAATTCAATGAATCACTAACAAGATTAATACCCTATTAAGATGAAATATTTTCCCACAAGCCTTCATGGTGGTCATGACGACTGGCAACTACATCATCTATGTCATGTTCCATGATAGATGTTGGAATACGTGTTGTAGTTGATGGAATTTCCACAATATCAAGATTGGGGTCTCCAATGTGTCTACCTTGGATAACAATTGACCACCGTTTGTCAGCTGGGTCCGCAACATAAAAAACTTGTTTCACCTGCGTTGCCATTATGAATGGTTCGTCCTTATGCCCTATCTTGTTGAGGTCCACCAACGTAACTCCTAAATCATCAGTTTTGACACCGTTCTTATTGTCAACCCATTTGAATTTAAACACAGGAACGGTGAAGGGACCGTAATCAACTTCCCATATATCTTCAATCACACCAAAGTAGCATGACTCAGCCATCACAGGGTTGTTGTCCTTTGAAGTTGAGAAATGCATTGACTGAGCCACAACCATCACTCCACTGTTTTGATTTGTACTCTTTTCATCATGTGTCCTTGTATAAAACGAATAGTTGTTTATGTCATACCCACAAAAGGTGAAGACATCAAAGTTCGGGCCCTGTGCTAGTCGATGTAATGTCGAGGATGCAGATGCATCTTTCAGGACAGTCTTTTGGAACCACTGCATAAAACTCTTGTTGTGTTAATTCAATAACCACTTTTCAGTCATTTTAGGGTTGGTTTTCTTGACTAGCTCCTTGTGTGTGGCTAGATACGGTTGCACGTCGTCCGTGTTGTTTAAAATATACAAGTGTGCCTGAAGGACATCAGCACGTGGCATGCTCTTCATTTTTTTCCAATCGTTCCTTTCCCATCCAATCTTCCTTCATGATGAGTCGTTGGAATACCAATGCTTGCAGCATGTGACATGTATTCAGTGCAAAACTCAATTGCATCCTCTGCAATATATCTTTCCACAATTGAAGCTTCGGGACGACGTTGGTTCTTCATATACCCTTTCAATATCTTCATATATCGCTCAACGGGATACATCCACCGTAAGAACACTGGACCACACCAACGGACCTCTCTCACCAAATGGATGATTAAGTGGACCATTATGTCAAAAAAAGAGGGCGGGAAATACATTTCAAGCTGACATAATATAAGTGATGCTTCCTGTTCCAACACATCCAATTCGCCGGGCACGATTACCTTGCAACATATGGCATTGAAAAACATACACAACCTTGTTATGACATTTCTCACATTTTTAGGAAGAATGTCACGAATGGCGATAGGCAGAAACTGCTGCATCAACGTGTGACAATCATGAGACTTCAACCCAACTAACTTTAAATCTTTCATGGAAACACAAGAGTTGATGTTGGAGCCATAACCAGACGGAACTTTCACACTTCGTAACGATTCACACAGACTTTGCTTTTCTTTTTTGGATAACGTATGGCATGCTGGAGGCAAATATGTTCTTTTGCCCTTTGATTGTGGATGCAAATCCTGACGTATGCCCATCAACTCTAAGTCCATACGCGAGTTTAGGCCATCCTTAGTCTTCCCAGGTATGTTTAAGAGTGTACCAACTAAACTGTCGCACACATTCTTCTCCACATGCATTACATCAATGCAGTGTCTTACATCAAGCTCCCTCCAATATGGCAGGTTAAAAAACACTGACCTTTTCTTCCAGTTGTTTTGTGTCGGGTGCTGTTTTTCACACTTACCAAATTGCACGTTGACGTCTTTCACCTTTTCATATGCCTGGCGACCAGATAGTGGTGAAGGAGCCATTTCAAAATCTTGGGCACCGTTAAACGACTTCTTCAACCTCCGAAACGGATGATTCGCATTAAGAAACCTTCGATGTCGAAGATAAACATTTTTCCTGCCATGATGCAACCGCACAGAACTAGTCCCCTCCTCACATACTGGACAAGCTTTATGACCCTTCACGTTGTACCCGGATAAGTTACCATACGCTGGAAAGTCATTGATCGTGCAAAATAGCATGGCACGTAATTTGAATGATTGCTCGATAAACCCATCAAACACTTCAACCCCGTCTTCCCACAACCTTTTAAGGTCTTAAACCAATGGAGTTAAATATACATTAATGTCGTTCCCCGGTTGTCGTGGACCAGAAATCATCATTGATAACATCACATATTTTCGCTTCATGCACAACCATGGCGGCAAGTTGTAAACAAACAACAAAATAGGCCACGAACTATGGTTTGTGCTCAGGTTCCCAAACGGGTTCATGCCGTATGTGGCTAGTGCAAGCCTAACATTTCTTGGTTCATGGGCAAATTCCGGAAAAATCGTATCCATTTTCTTCCATTGCGATCCATCGGCCGGATGCCTAAGTAGTCCATCAAAAACCCTCTCATCAACATGCCATCTCATAAGTTTTGCATCATCTGCATTGGCAAACAGACGCTTTAGTCTTGGAACTATAGGTAGATACCACAACACCTTTGCAGGAGACCCCTTAGTGCATACTTCATCAGAATCCGCCTCTTTCTTCTTATACCGTGACACCCCACACCTAGGACATCGATGCAGCATTTCTAACTCACCCCGGAATAATACACAATCATTTGAGCATGCATGTATTTTCTCATACTCTAAACCCATAGGACACAACACCTTTTTGGCCTCATAGTTACGATTTGGCAAGGTGTTTCCAGCTGGGAGCATTTCTTTCAATAACTTCAGTAAGTCAGTGAAACTTTTATCCGTCTACCCGTTTATGGCCTTCAAATTAAACAATCGTAAAACTGCTGATAACCTCGTGAAATTGACGCAGTTTGGATACAACGGTTGCTCAGAGTCCTCACACAGAGTCGTATATACATGAGCTTTCTTAAAACCTTCTACCCCCACATCACGGATCATATCCTCGAGTCGGTCATCCATGTTGACATCGGTGTCATGCATCGAGCTTCGATTTTCAGTTTGAGAGCTGTTACTTGGCACCACCACATCTTCACCATGCCATATCCAACGCGTATAACTACGCAGAAAACCGTCACACAGTAGATGTTCTCGCACCTCTTCCAAGTCTACCCGACGCAGGTTCAAGCATTTAACACAAGGGCAAAAATACTTTCCATTCACCTCCACTGCATTCCTCGCTACGAATTCTATAAATGATTCAACTACCCCCTCGTACTCTAGACTTAGGCGTGATGCAGTTATCCAACTCCGATCCATGCCAACTGTTTACAAGGTGTTATGATCAACCTCACTTTTTCTTCAAAGGTGGTGGTCCTATACCCATTCAGGATGACAATTGTTTTTATATGTCATTCATATATACAGGTTAGGAGTTATTTTAAAATTTGATGAAATTTCGGCAGCATTTCGCATTGGTCTCTAAGTACAACCAAATATGCACCCAGAGAACAACACAAAATGCAAGTTACCAAAAGTTTATCAAATTTTAAAATAACTCCTAACTTGTACATACTAACAATGACGTATAAAAAATAATTGTTCATCCCAAACTGTCCAAACGGACAATTCAAGATTCAACACAAACGATGACATTAATTAATTTAATGACCATTTGTATCGAATCTCAAACGGGAAACTACGGTTCACTCATATGCACAACAACTTCCATACTAGTTAACTAGTTAACTAGTATGAGCCTACGAGTTTGCAAGATTGCAAAACCACATACATACAATAGACAGAAATAACATTATATACGAGCAACCAACAACAACAGCAATAAAAGTAAATGAAGGTTGAGCTTGAACACAAGGTTGATACTTGATGTTGTTGCTAAACTCTAATAAAGAAATCGGGTCAAGCATGGTGCATGCATGACGTATTAGAATTCTGTATTCAATTGGTTGTTTCTGTGATTTTTTAGTCGGTTGTGTTCCTGGGCGAAACAAGCTTTGTTTAGGAATTTGGTTTAATTATATATGTCCGACTCAAGCCCTAACTCATCCATAATCTATTAATAATTTAGCATTTATTCTCTATTAATATTATGATTCACCTCATGCTTCATAGTTCACCAAATTTCAGCAAGTATATCCATTAGTAATTTAGCATCCCATCTCTATTCATATTTTAATTTATCTCATGCATCACAGCTCTTAGAATATCAGTAACCAACATAGAACCAGACCAATATAGTCCCTATAAATCTGCTTATGCAGCCAACATCCCATCAAAATATATCAAGTACATCTGCAATCTCCATTTTCACAACTATGTTTCCCCAACTGATTATGAAACTGACACAAAATCAACTTATACACCTCAACTTTTTCAACAAGTCCCTCATCCAACACCAATAAAAATTA